>OU744815.1:3039934-4239934 GCA_916614155.1 Mesoligia furuncula | reverse complement strand
TTTTTTATTATGACTTTTTAATTTTTATTTAGAAAAATACAAGAACTCTGCATTTAAGCTTAAATTTAAAAAAAAGTTATGAGTGTAGCCTTCAAATTTCATTTCAATTCTTATGTTTACTCTTGTATGGATCTATGAAATACAAAATTACTTGCTAAAAACATCTAGTTCCTTTTTAATAACTCACAAAGTTTTTGAAAAAAGGAAAAATATACTTAACACTCAACTTTAAACTGCTGTAAAAAAAAAAAAACTAAAAGCGATCGGGATCTTCGAATTCTTTTAAAAAGTTCTCTAGTTTGTCCCCTTTCCAACGGTGTGCAATATACAAAAATAAACTTTTAATAACTTCAATAATTCGCTAAATGTGTAATCGAGACACATCAGGCTGATATTCGATATTACGGTAAGAACACTAGATTTCACATAAATAACATTCTTTAAGTAAGTGGATAGTGTTATCTCACTCTTACGCAGTCTCTTATCTCTTTCTAGGGTTCGAACTTTCCTCGAACTTGAAATAAAAAAATAACTTTTATTTAATAAGTACCTAATTAAAAATTTTATTCAAATTGTCCTCCACTATTGCATACACACGCCCGAAATATTCGTCTTATCTCGACTGTAGTACACCCTTGGAAAGGGGACAAACTAGAGAACTTTTTAAAAGAATTCGAAGATCCCGATCCCTTTTAGTTTTTTTTTTACAGCAATTTAAAGTTGAGTGTTAAGTATATCTTTCCGTTTTTCAAAAACTTTGTGAGTTATTAAAAAGGAACTAGATGTTATTAGCAAGTAATTTTGTATTTCATAGAACCATACAAGAGTAAACATAAGAATTGAAATGAAATTTGAAAGCTATACTCATAACATTTTTTTAAATTTAAGCTTAAATGCAGAGTTCTTGTATTTTTCTAAATAAAAATTAAAAAGTCATAATAAAAAAACCGGTGTAATAAGGAATGAGTTACTGGGCTTTAAGAGATAGCAAATGACCTCTCCTTTCGGCCAATTCCATTTGGCAAACGATGCACCAAACACCCTGTATAATTAATGTACATGCAAAATATTGTAAAACATTTTAAAAGAGTAACGGTGGAGTTTCTTGCCCATTCTTCTCCATACGAAAACTACCTTTTGGAATGGGCGACTAGAATCAATTCTATTTTAGTAATTTTTGACGTTCAAAAGTGCCTGTTAAGTGCCTATTTGAAATAAATGCTTTGACTTTGACTTTGCCCAATTTGGATTAGGTTTTCGTTATTTTAATGCAAACATTGTTTGCATACACTTTGTAGAAATTCTTAATAAAATTATTAAAATAAAGAATTTTGTTTTCAATTTTCAGGATGTCAAATAGTCCTCACCAAAGAAATGGAGGGGTTGGAAGTGGAACTACCGAAAGCAACAAGAAACTTCTATGTAGACGGACATCAACCGAAACCGCACTGAGTTGGAACCAGCCAGTTATTCTGTTATAAGCTTATTCTCGAAAAAAAAAATCCGACCAGCACCTCTTCAAAAACACACTTTGAAAATTGTGTGATTACTAAACTTTTTGAATTTTTTGGAGGGTAGTTGTAGTTTTAATGGCAACTGTAGTGTAACACAGGTAGGTAAGGTATGCACTTTCTTCCTTTCCGTAAGTAAATTTTATATGATATCAAATTATGTTGGATTTGTCAATAATATAATCAAATTAATGATCTCGAATTTGCTTCTTCCACAATGTGAATAGATTGTACCCAAAATTTTGATCTTTGGGATGGCTGGAAAAAAAAAATGTATGTAAATAGGTCACATTTCCACATGCAAGAAAACTATGAAAGTAATTTACGAGTATTAACATACACATTACACACTTGTTGCGTAGTTTAGGGCCTAATCACATTGGCGATTAGCGAGTGTCTTTCGAGAGAGGCGAATTGTTAAACGCCCTCGCGCGTTTGCCTTACGAGAGCCATTGATGTTAGTGTACAAAAGAGAGTGAGACAAGCGAGACACAATTTTGTGAAAACACAGATCATGCCGTTGAAGTAGCTGCGTTTACAATAGCTTCACCGAAAACACGCTAACAAATAGCCAGAGTGATAACGCTTTTGGCACGTTGGTATTTCAGATTTCTCCAAGTTTTGTTGCATGTGGATATGAGACCTATGACATCGAAAGACTTGAACCAAAATGGAATAGAGTGATTTAGACAATCAGGCGAAAATACACGGGAATTTGGAAATATTAATTGCACACAATTGATGCCGATTCTGTTGTTCACAAACTAAACTAAATTTAAGTTCAGTGCATCTTTTTCTTTCTATTTCATTAAGAAAATGACAGGATAAGTTTTAGTTTAGTCATGTCAAATTAATCAGTCCTGTCAGAAAAAAATATCTTCTGTCCTTTTCTTAATGAAAAAGATGCAGCGAACTTAAATTTAGTTTAGTTTGTGAACAACAGAATCACTGGTTTGATTTTATAAGTTTTTTTACCAGAATGCAGGACTCCTAAATTCTATTTTCTTTTGATTTAGTAAATAGCTTAAAAAGCATAATTAAGTATCTACTCAAAATACAGTACATTAGAATAGAATCCTAGATCTTGCTTGAAGCATCATGTAAATAATTTAGTTAAGAATTTGTTATTGATGAAATGTTGTATAAAATAAAACAATTATCATTACTTGACACTTTATTTTTATTTAAATCCTTCTAATAATATAAAAGTAAATCAGTCTTTTATACAGAGGCAATAGTTTTGCCTAAAAATCATAATAAAAATTAGGAGCAAAAGAGCCCAGAAAAACATCAGTTTCATATTGTAATGATTGCATTGCAAGAACCTGCACGTTTCTCTATAAAACTAGTAGCGTTTAGTAAAACCATTGTATGAATGCAATGAAAATTAGCATTCATTTCCCAATCGCTTTATCGCTGTAGTCTTTCAAAATGTTCAATAGAGATTGTATGCTTGTTGTATCTAAATCAAGATATTGAGCTGTTTTAAGACAAACTTGTCAAGAAAATGTTATTTTGATATCAACCTAAGAAAGACTGCTCAGCACATTAAATTAATGAATTATTTAAAGTTGCATAATATTCTGTTTAGGTATGTGTACGTAAATTGTTAAATAAATAATTTACTGATAATAAAAGTCCAAAAAACTATTCAGATACGATCAAAATGATTGCAACAATTATTTACAGTCTCTATTAAATATTTAAATAATTTAAATATTTAATAGAGACTGTAAATAATTATTATTTATAGCTACATAATACTGAATGTCGTGATGGTCCAGTGGTAAAGGCCTCGCCTTCAATGCACGAGGTTGTGGGTTCAAATCCGGGTAAGTGCCATTGTGACTTTTTCAATTCATAGTTTATCTTGGACATTACCAACATTAGTGAAGGAACACATCGTGAGGAAACCTAGACTTTGACTTTGCCCCGCGGTTTCTTTCACCCGCATAAGTTTCTATCCCGTGGGAATAACGACTAAAAAATATTCTATGTGTTAATCCAGGGTGTCAGCTACCTTCATACCAAATTTTATCAAAATTGGTCCAGCCGTTTGTGCGTAAAGAAGTAACAAACATACAAACACACTCACAAACTTTCACCTTTATAATATTAGTGCGATAAGTCTGAAATCGCCAACCCATCTTGAGCAAGCGTGGTGATCAATGCTCATAGTCAGTCTATTTGTGATAAAAGGCCTTTTTCCTGCAATGGCACAATAATAGTTCAGAATTATATTCCTCCTCCTTAGTCGTTCACTCTTGACAGAGTGGTCGTGGTTGATGACTCTGCATTTTTTTTTGCCAAATTAGCTCTCGCGATGCTCCTTCACTTATTCTGGTCTTCAGCGTCTCGGAAATTCTGAACTATGGAGGTTTGTGTTGACGCTTTGATAAGGTCTGTCCAACGCGTAGGTGACCGACCGCTTGCCCTCCACTTGTCCCTGGACAACGAGTCGTTCCATGGAGTGTTCGTTACGAACCACGTGGCCGAAATATTTGATAATTCGTGTTTGCACAGTCGACTATAATCTTTGCTTGACTTTTACCTCCTCCAGGATCGAAACATTGGTCCTAAACGCTGTCCAGGGAATCCGCAGCAGTCGCCCCCAGCACCACATCTCCAGTGCATCGATTTTGCGTCGGTCTTTGAGGCGAACCGTCCACGTTTCTGCGCCGTATAGGAAAATCGGCAAGACTAGGCTGCTCATTAGGCGGACTTTAAAATTATAATACTGATTGTGTAAAAAACAAAATTCGACCTTAAAACCTAGTCCTGACACTATTTCTTTTATGACTATCCATATGTTTCTTCAAACTCTGTCTATAAACAGTACTATAATTGCATTTATCACAATAAATCTTATTCTTCTCCTTCTCATGTTTTAGCCAATGACTGGTCAACCCTGACTTTGCTGCACATCGGTACTCACAACCTTTGAATGTACACATATATGGTTTATCATTAGTGTGTATCCGTTCATGAATCTTCAAATTTGGTGGATGATATGTTGTATATTCGCAGAAAGAACATTTTATCTCATTGGTGTATGAATGTGTTTTCTCATGCTGTTTGAAATGAGATAATTTTGATGTACTGTAACCGCATGTGAAGCAGTAATGTAGCTTTCTTTTGACTGTTTCATGCTTATTCGATATATGAGTTAACAATTCGGTATCTTTATCAAATGTTGCATGACATATGAAACAAGATTTTTGTATTTCATTAATGCCGTGAATTTGTATGTGCTCTTGCAAAATGTTGGTATTTTTGAACCTTTTCTTGCAAATATGGCATTTCAGTTTTCTTCTTCTTATTTTGTCTTTTGCAGTGCCTTTTATGCGGTTATAGTCATCAAAATGTTTGTTCTTTACATGGTGGCGTACTGTTTGCATAGTGGAATAGGAGTTTTCACAAAATTTGCAAAGATATCTTCCAAGATGATCCACAGACTTGTACCAAGTTTCTTCATTTTCTGATTCCTGAAAAACCAAAATTACAGACTGTCACTAAAGAACTATAATTCTGAAAAAATATGAACTGTTTTATTTCCTTCTACTTACAACAGGGTATTCATTTTCATCATTTACTACAGTTTCTTGAGTTTCTGAGATGTCACTAGCATCATTTGTGTCCTGGAAACAGAAATAAATAATTTATTAGATTAAAAACAGTGTAACATCTCCAGAATAACAACAAATAATGACAACAACAAATGTTTTAATTGTCCTCTGTGCACTCCATATTTCATTTAATGAGTAAAGAAGCTCGCACAGACCAGCAGACGGTGGAGCAGGGCTGACTGGTTGAAGTCTCTCAAACCTTAAATAATTTTAATACAACACCTAGAGAAGGCGAGGCCTGTGTATTAATTATTTATTGTTGTGTTCTCTAGGTCTGTTATCGTTCTTGTCTCCTGTCTCGACAGAAGATAAAAACGATAACAGACATTCTACTCATCATCTGCCTAGCCATTTCCCAACTATGTTAGGGTCAGCTTCCAGTGTAACCAGAAACAGCTGAGTATCGGTCATTGACATGGAGCGACTGCCTATCAGACTTCAACCCAGCTACTGGGTATCAGGATACTCCTTGATAAGACTGGTTGTCAGACTGTTGGAATTCGACTATGCATAACGACTGACAAAGTTGCACAAATGACAGCAGGGACCAACGGCTTCACTTTATTTCCGAGGCACAGAAGGGTCTCATTGTGTAATGAATGGTCACCCCTCCGCTAACCGACCTTGGCAAGCGTTGCTCAACCTTGAAGATTTACCCAAGCGGATCGGCCTACTTGATAACTCAAAAGTAAAAATAAACAAAAAAAAACTTTGTATTTGTGGATAATTTTTTTTACTATACGCATATGACAAAGGTGATGATGTCTGTCTGGCTAAATGCCAGAATTCATTGATATTACATCACTGCAATCGTGACTAACAATTATAGTTTAAAATACGATCATAAATACGATATTTTTACATCTTTTTTATCGTTTTTACTGTTACTTACCCGTTGATTTATATTTTCATCACAAATATTTGATGTTGGGTAATCTGTTGTGGCACTTGTTGGTCTTTCACTATTCTCACACAGAGGATCTGTGTCGAAAGACTCAAAATATTCGATTTTTATTTCCTCCTCTTCCTCATTTTCACTCATTGTGTGATTGTTTTGTAATAATAATTGTAATTTATAAACAATAGCATTCAAAAGAAGGAAATCGCAGCAACTTCACACAATAACAATGAATGACGTTTCGCAGTTCAACGACCTTTTGTTAGATATTTTGGCACTATTTAATTCTTCTAAAAAACTACCATTGTCTATTTTAATAAGCGCGTTTCAAAATTATTCAAAAGCAGTTAATTAAATCAAAGGTTTTCATTTATTTTGGTTCATTTTCCGTTTTATAATTACTGAAAAGTTTTGGGTAAATCATCAACGTTTAGTGAAATGTACTAATTCAGTAGTCATAGTTTATCTATGGCAATCCGCTTTCTGCGCGTCCCGCTCCACATTCGTTCGCGACTCAATATATTTCATTCGTTCAATCAGTCTGCTCGCGGCCGCCGTAGAAGGAGGTATTGCCGGTTTCGTTTCTAACAAAACGCGTTTCGGTGTGATTTGTGTTTTGTTTTGTGGTGCACGATGGCTTACAACGGAAGTGGTGGCAAGAGACTGTGTACAGGGACCGACCTGGACGTCGAAAGGGTAAGTAATAATATTTATGTACACAATTGTCAAACCTATATCTACGTAGACCCGACGAAAATGGCCGTGTTTTGTACATTTCCCTTTCCATGTTCGTGTTTCAGTCACGAAACGCTTTTGTAATAGTTCCTGTAATCATCCGATTACTGATAATGATCGTTTGTTGACTGTTACAAACGATTCGTTTACGCGTCTTGTCATGATCACGTTACGTTGTTGATTTCTCGTTTTGAGGTTACGTTTTGTTGACACATGATTAAATAAAAAAAAATCTGTAGGTCGGTGCGGATTTAAAATTTTCCTTTGCACGCCTTTAAATTTGTTGCTAGGGATTTTTTCGCGTCGCGACATCCACGAAATAAACGAAAATAGCTTCTTGCCCAGACACTGTCAATTAATGTGATTGACATCCCTCGGTCATTAGGCCTTTTGGTGTTCTTGTTCGCGGGAAACAGAGGTATTTCCCGTTTTCTAGGTCGATAACATTACCACGATACCTAGCGAGTTTTGCAGTGGAACACCTTACTGATTTATAAATAGGAATCTAAGTATAATCTATATTGTATCAATGCTTTGATTTTTTTAGGATATTTTTCGCCGGTAACGAACGCCACGCAATTTTATTGACTAGGCGTTCGATTTTTGAAATGAAGCTTTTCGTGAAACCATTTTTGCGTCGATCTTTTCGCACCACACCATCTTACCAAAAACAATTCTATAATCACATTCACAGGCGTAGGAAAGGCAAAGGTATTTCATAACAAAGTAGGTATGAAAAATGATTTCTAGTTTAAAATTTTCTCGTTAAAATTATTTTTATGACGCTTTTGTTAAGATTAAATTAAAATTGAGAAGAACAGGCATAAAACGGATTGTTTTCGCTCACAAGACGCAATTAAAACGGAAATCTAATTTATCTTCAAGTAGGTACTTACTCATTACACTTCTATGGTTAAGAAAGTATTTTTTTTTATAAACATTGAATACCTAGGAAGCAAGAGTAAAAATTTTAAGTCTTTAAAAAAACGAGTATTTGGTAAAATTACGTACCTACCTATAATTTGAGTTATGGATGGATTTTTGAAGACTGTCTTACAAGAGATCAAAGTGTACTAAATTAATTTGCGATCATAAAATGTTTATTGCATACATTTAGTGGTTTTCTGTTTTAATTGAAAACGTATTTCTTCTCGCAGATTTTATTAGTGATAGTCTGTCACATACAACCTTTCAGTATTAGGGCAACACTAACGAACTAGGTTACTGAGCTTTTGTGAAAGCAATAGCTAACATCCTGCAAAAAAAATCAGAGTGCATAGTGACGAAAATATCACAACATTTTGGTACTGGCTGGCTTTAAATCAAAATCAGTTTTAGGAGATACCCAATTCTTTTTTTGAACTCGTACAAATAGACACGAAAACACAATTTAAATGAAATAGAGTGTGGGATTTTAATTTATTAACAATTGCGTTAATAAATTAAAATCCCACACTCAATTTGTTTTATTACACACAAGTTAAACTAAATGAACTGTGTATACTTAATCATGGAAACTTCAAAGATGTTCAAAGACTCGTCTTCACTTTGAAGATTCTCCACAAATTTTATTTGAATTGCGTTGATAATTGAAAGTTAATATGCTTTGTAATTCATATTGGAATTCACGAACGGAGTTATTTAAGAAATATACCTATTTGACAACTAAACTTGATGATGTCAAAACCTTTGCTTGAAACAGGAAAGATAAATTACTGCACTATGGTTTTGATTGACACATCAATTGACAGTTGACACGAACGGGTGATTAACCCTTTCAATGCGGTAGGTAACCTGTATTCGGCACATATTTTGTTTCGCTTCACGATGCGTAACGCGCAGTACCGTGTTGTCGTGTATTAATGAATGCTGTTTTTTTCCATGACAATGTTTAATTTGAAGCCGTTGGTCCCAGCTATCATTCGTGGACATTTGACAGTCGTTACTGGTCGTCAGAAGCCCGAATGTCTGAGACAACCAGTCTTACCATGGGGTATAGACCCAGCAACTGGGTCGTGGAGGTCAGATATGCAGTCGCTCCATGTAAAATACTGGTATTCAGGTGCAACCGAAGATGATGTATAAGCGATTTCATTTTTTAAACCAACACACTTGTCCCGATATAAAATATATCGAGGGCGCATCATATCGATTTATCTGTGTCGTTATCCCTGTATCACGCTTACTAAGGGAGTAATTCCCTCGACAAAATATTTTATGGCTTTTTTATCGCGCCGTGAAAGCCTTAAATAAATAGTGTATGCAGTATAAATATTTTCCTTTGCCGTTTAAAGGTTTCCAGCGCACGTGTGGAATCACAAGAGCCGTAGGTATAAAACAAACTCATTCTATTTTTGAAGTGTTTAGTCTAGTCGTTGTCTTTAGAAAATCTTGATAAAACTTACTAATCTCAATCGATATTCCGTATCGGTAAGAGTAGGGGAAGACAAAAGAAACGATGGATGGATTGTATGAATGATGATATGGTTAGAAAGGGCGTGACTACCGAGATGACGACTAATAGAGAAGTATGGAAGAAAAAGACAGGTTGCGTTGCGGCGACCAGAAATAAATTGGAATCATGATGATAATTCCGTATCAGCCTTTTTTATGTCTATTAGAACATTTTTTTATTATAAGCTATAAGGCGGTAAATTAAAATGTACTAGCTTCTGCCCGGGACTTCGTCCGCGTGAAATTTATGGTTTTATCATAAAACTTGTTGAACCGGCGAACTTAGTACCGCTTCAGAATATGAATTATCTAAAAAAAAAAATTCATGAATTTTTTTTCCATGTTTTTAATAGTTATTCTGCTATTCGGGGCGAAGACAAATCTAACAAATCAAAGATCATAAAAATCGGTCCAGCCGTTGTTGAGTTATAAATGCGTGTAACTTACCCGACTTTGTTTTATTATATCATAAAATGCAATGATATTATATTAAAGAGGTAGATATGGCACTAGCGCGCGCAAATTGTTGCAGAGAAATTCAGACAATTGTTGTAGTTTCATTTAGTCCGCTAATAGCAGCGAGCAACACACTACAGATAGCTATCTCTTTCTGTCATACGTTCCGTATTATCTATCGCAGTAAGTACTTTGTAATAACAACGCATCAATACAGAACGTCGCTCAGTATGAACGTTGCGTATCGTTCCTTTATAATATCATTGAGAACCATCCTGTAATTTTGTCACATGGTTTATTTATTGCACGACTCCATAATGCGAAACATTAGAGAGTGCTTTACGATCGATTTTTTTTGTCTCCTTTCTGCAACTGTTTCTATTGTTATACTTCTTCTAGTACTCAGAACCTACTTAATTGATATACTATTGTATAGATAATTTAATGGAGATTAATTCTGTTCTATTCAAATATTGATTCCTAAAAAAAATCCCGTGTATCAAGAGTGAAACCTGAAAACATTGCAGCTTGCGAAAAAATCAATTGATTGAGTAATTTTTTTTTAATAGATTCGTTTCACCCATAGGAGGAACCTTATTGAAAATGGCTCTTTGATTCAAAGTAGTTTAAATATAATTAGCTGGCAGCGCCCCGCGGTTTCGCCCGCATAAGTTTCGATCTCGTGGGAATATCGGGATAAAAAGTAGCCTATATCTTAATCCAGTGTGTCAGCTACCTCCATACCAAATTTTATCAAAATTGGTCCAGCCGTTTGAGCGTGAAGAAGTAACAAACATATAAACACACACACACACACACACTCACAAACTTTTGCCTTTATAATATTAGTGTGATGAATATTGTAGCATTGGTACTGTCTGCCTTGGTACTGTGTACCTTGAAGGGTGTGTGCCAAATAAACATATTTTCTTTCTAGTTTTCGAGAACCTACTTGCATTTGATACCGTCGCAAATTTGTTATATAAAATACGAAATAAAAAAAAAGTATCCTATGTGTTAATCTTGGTTATAAACTATCTATGTGCCAACTTCGTCCAAATCCGTTCAGTAGTTTTTACTGAAAGGGTAACAATTATACATCCATCTATCTAATCTCGCAAACTTTCGCCTTTATAATATTAGTAGGATAGGATAGCCATATCCCCCTGTATCGCGCAGTTTATTTACACACAACAATTGTTATCAAAACGATGTGATGGATTCTTATCAGAATCATCTATATTTATCTTCGTTGACTCAATAATTGCTTTTCTTAACTAAGCAAGACGTTTCTGCTGATAAGCGTACATCGGAATTAATACAAAAAATTTCAACATTCGATTTTAAGCTTGAGTGATTCGGTCGTTTCAGCCGATAGACGTCCACTGCTGGACATAGGGCGCCCCCAATTTTGGAAGGGTTTGCCATAATCGCCACGCTTGGCAGGTGGGTTGCCGATCGCAGTATGGTATGATGGTGGAATACATAGAGAACGCTGCTGCCCATTCTCCGGTACGATCCTTAGTCGCCTTTTACGACACCCACGGGAAGTAAGGTGTGGTGGTATTCTTTAAGTCCGGCACCACACAGATAAGCTTGAGTGATTAATGCTTGTAAATCTGTAAGAAATATGATCAGCCTATAATGTTCCCACTGCTGGGACTCAGGCCTTCTCTCTTCGAGAAGGAGTGGGCTGTAATCTACCACGCGAGCCCAGTGCGAGCTTTTAGATGTCACTTATCATCTTTTAGGTTTCCTCACGATGTTTTCGTTCACCGTTTTGAGATCAGTAAGAAGCACTACTTTAAAAAAAATATTCTAGAATATAGGTACATTAAAATTAGTTAAATTACACATAATTCTTGCATTGTAATTGTATTTTACATTTAAGTTCAGTTATCAGTTGCCTAGCCTATTCCCAACTGTTGGGTCGGCTTCCAGTCTAACTGGATGCAGCTGTATTACCAGGATTTTACATGGAGCGACTGCCTATCCGACCTCTAAAAAAACATTTTCTTTGTTTGTCGGTCTGCTGTTCCGGGTAATCCCCGATTTTGACGGGCCTTTAACTGGCAGATAGCTGATGTTATAAGGACTAACTGTAGGCTAATTTAATTTTAGAAAAGTATATTAGGGTCCGCGCAAAAAACATAAACCCACAAAATCCAATTTGTTTTTCGACATGCACGCAAACGAAGTCGCGGGCTCAGCTAGTCTAAAATAAATAGACGCAGAGACGCAAATGTTATTTGCACTGTAACGTCTATTTTAGGCAAACATAACTGCTTCTAGAGAGTTTATTTGCCCCTAAAACAATATTTCAGTACAATCCCCCAGCCAGTACAGTCTAAAGAAAAGTATTTCAGTCCGTTTCATTCCCCCTTCTTTCGAAAAAGAGCTAAAAGTTAGCTACACAAACTCAAACGGATATAATTGCCAGCGGAACATTGCTTGTGCCAGCAAAAATAAAGCAAAACTCAATGTATGCAAACGTATGCATACAAAAACGATGAGCAAAAAAACAGTATAAAAAACTGGCCAAGTGCGAGTCGGACTCGCACACGAAGGGTTCCGTACCACAAGGCAAAAACGCCGAAAAAAACATGTTTGTTGTATGGGAGCCCCCCTCAAATATTTATTTTATTTTAATTTTATTATTTATTATTAAAGTTAAAATACAACTGAATATTTTGTGAATATTTCAAGTGCCTACCTGTTGCCATTTTTGATATCGAGCAAAAAAGGGCAAAAAAATCGCGTTTGTTGTATGGGAGCCCCCCTTAAATATTTAATTTATTTTGTTTTTAGTATTTGTTGTTATAGCGGCAACAGAAATACATAATTTGTGAAAATTTCAACTGTCTAGCTATCGCGGTTGTTGAGATACAGCCTGGTGACAGACAGACGGACAGACGGACAGACAGCGAAGTCTTAGTAATAGGGTTCCGTTTTTATACGGAACCCTAAAAACGTTTATTTACGATTTCCAAGTCTATGACCGACCCGACGCCGACGGTCAGAAGGTTAAAAAATAAAAAGAAGTATCCAATAGAAAAAGTTGCGCCTATTTAAAAATATAATCTGTGTCATTTTTCTAGTTTGGCAATCTCGATTATTGAAGTGTCATGTTGTTTGAAAATAGAACGTTATTATTATTTGGAGGGAATAAAGCGGTATTGTACGTTTTGGTCGCAATTTCTTTTTTAACACCCCAATGAATATGGCTTAAAGAGTTTTTAATCCATATTTATTGAGGTTGAACCAATGTTAATGCTGATGCGTCAACTGGATTGATTAAAATAATTGGCACTGGTGATCACGTTAGGCAATACAATAAATATTTAGTGAAGTACATAATTGAATTTTAGTGTACATTCTGAATGTGGAATTTGTATTTGAATTTTCTACTCTAATTAAGTCGTTAATTTGGACGTATAGGCAAATGAAATGACGAGAATGTCACGACTCACGAGTGACTGTCAGTAGTCGTCAGTGTTTTGCGTTAACGATTGAGGCTAAATAGTCGCTGGTATTTTGAATTTCTAAGAAATAAAACTAGGTGAAACTATTACCGTCAGTGGCAGGATTTGGGTATGATAGGAGATGGTTGTGGATGACATTAACAGTAGCAATGGCTTTCATTTTGACAGTTCAACAACATTCATTGCTTTATTGACTTTGTTGAGCAGACAATTTTTCGAACATAAAAGGAGCAATGGATTAGCAATATCCTTGAAAATGATTCAGATTGAGATTGAAAGTGTGTTACGTCTTATACGATAAGCCTATGTTAATTGAGAGCTATAGAAAGATCCCTTGAGTTTTGAGGGTTTAGCAGAAAACTAGAGGCGGACTTATTTGTTGAAAATCTACCCCAGAGATCGTCAAACAGTAGTTTAAAGTGTCAGGCAACAGTTACTCTTAAACAATGATTTTACTCATAAAATAGCAATCAAATCAAAATTTATTACGCGTTTCGATTCAATTTGGATCCTTACCCGGCACAGATGCGGCTGTTACAGCCGTCATCTGTTACGATCTCTAATCATAGAAGTTCTACAACTTGTGCAACAGCTTACAGATTTATGTAATTATGCTCTAATACTCATTTGTGGATGATGTATTGAATCTTGATTGCACGCTTTTTTTTTTTTTTTGTATTTAATTAATGTCTTTTGCGTTGAATGGTCGGAATTTTATGTTAAGTGTGGCAACATTTAATAATGACGTTCGAAAGAGTTTGAAAATTTTGGTTCCTTTGTTTCGAAAATCGAATATTAAAAAGGGGATTGTCATAGACAACGAGCTAAAAATAAAAGAAAGTAATTTACATTTTAACGCTCGTGTCGAACAAAGCGGTAACTAGTTATGCTAATTTGCCAATTTTTTAAATAAAATTTGATGCGCCAATATGCGTGTGATTCGTTCCTAACGGTGTTTACTGCTTTGGACTTTCTAGTTTTATTTAGTTTATATACCGTTTTGCTATAAAAATGTGTTAAGTAATTGGCTATTGTTTTAACGATTTTATTGTTTCTTTATCGGACCGTTCCAGTTAAAATGACGCATACTATATAAACGTCGGCGTTGTTCTCGCGATTTCACATGAATGAAATAAAAAGCACATGGTTGCAGTACAAATAACTCATTGCCGAGTCTCGTTGCGTGTGTTTTGTTCTTTATATTTGTCAAGACGAGAACATGCGCCGGCATCGCAAGAAACTCTTTACAAAAGAAAACACATAAATCACTAGGATACATTTAACTATACATGTGATTAACCAAGAAACAGTCGTTAAATGTACAAGTTTCATTAATATTGGCGCGCAGACAGACGAGAATTATCACATTTTTCTTTATTCATAATAAAGATTTGTTTGTAGAGGAATTTTTCACTCGGACGCAAAAAAATTAGGCGGATTAGTCAGGAATATAAATCAGTGTGAGCACGCGCTCGGCGCTCGCATATGTCTCATGGTTGAACAATAAAATACATTATTTCAGAATGTCCACTTTACACGGCGATGCGGCACTATCTCACACACACATCGACTGTGTGAACGAACAAAAATATCGGCATTGCTGACAGAGAGTGTTTTTTGTTTCACCCTTCCTAGTCGGTTTATAATTATAGTTATCCTTTGCTATTTATGAACCTTCGTCTTAATTTTGGGATAGTATTGTCTATTGTAACATCGCCGTCGGCTGTCTGTGATTTTCTTTCGGCAAACGCCGCACGCATGACATTTCCGAATGAATCATGCGCACATACCTTGCCAAGGGGGCGTGTCACACCGTCTACGAGCCAGATAGTTCGTTGACGTGATTGGGCGATGTCCGTTTACAATAGTTACGCCCTTTTCGGTCGTGACCGTGTTTTTTGTATTTGGAATTTGATGTTGCTATGCTAAAAAAAAGGCCAACCTTTTTTTATAAGGAAATGTTTGGGTTATTCAAATAAAGAATGACATAATTGTCGACACAGTTATCTTACCTCTGACGTCAGCGGTAACCTAATAAGGTTGCCATTCGATTGCAAGGACCGTAAAGATCACTGTGATTTTGACAGAATTTTCAGTAGCAGCAACTCAATATAAACCTTATAATAACGACAATAAAGATCACTGTAATTTTGATGAACTTGTCAGTAGCAGCAACCCAACACCAACCTTATAATAACGAGAATAAAGATCACTGTGATTGTGACAGAAAAATTATTGTGGGAGCTGTGTTAGATGATGCGATTTTTATTTATTACTAGCTTCCGCCCGCGGCTTCGCCGATAAAAACTGTCCTATGTCCTTCCCCGGGATGCAATCTATCTCTCTGCCATATTTTGTAGAAATCCGTTCAATGGTTTAGGCGTGAAAAGGTAACATACAGACAGACAGAGGTACTTCGAATTTATAATATTAGTATGGATATGGATTTGGTTTTTGTCGGTATAAGGAAATTAATTTTGTAAGTACGTGTTCTTTAACAAAAAATATGTCTAGAAAAAGTAGCTACCGTTAAAATTCTTCTCGCTAGCCGTTGGCGCCAAAACGAATATTCTTTTGTCTCCCGCGATGACAATTGGTTGAATCTTGTGCCAATGTTTTAAATCATACGCTTGGAATGCATCCTACTAGTCTAGGAAAATAATTATTATATTATCTTGAACTGTTAAAAGCTCTGTGACACATTTTTTTTTTTTTTTGGAGGTGTGTCGTGAAGTTGGCAACCCTCGAGTAATTTGTCTACTAACCCATAGATAATAGGAGTTGAATAGACAAATGTCTTGCGTTAATGAATTAGCATCCTAGATAGAGATGACTTTTTCGAAAAATTTGTCTTGTCCTTTTAAAAGGCGTTATTTAATTTAGCGAGAGAAAAACAAATCTCAACTGAAAACTAGCTTTAGAACAAGTATTAATTACTTGAGATTACTTCACAAGTTCACAAACCACAGATATAGATAATCTTAGATAACGCAAGTATCACGATCAGTATGAAAACCAAGCGTGCCATTTTTTAACCGACTTCAAAAAAGGAGGTTTTTATCTTTGTTACCTCAGTACGCCGTCATTTATACGCCGATTTGGAAAATTCTTTTTTTTATTCAATAGGATTTACATCCAGATTGGTCCCATTTTTTTCAAAATCCAGTTCTGATGATGGGATCCATGAGGAATTGAGGGAACCCCTCAAATATTATAGGTACACCAATAGCGATTTGGGTATTTTTTATAGTAACTCGTGCATTTGCTCTCGAAAACCACCGTTTGGTGAAGTGGAACTGATGAAGAAGACCACAGATGGCCACCGGAACTACTCAATAATAATTATTTCACGGGTTGCGATTCGATTACTTTAATATGGTTGCTAAGCACTTTATGCTCGTCACAATGCGAATGGTGAAATAGAGCTGAAGGTGGAATACCAGGAGAACTCCTCAACAATTAACGTCCCTGCATCGGGAAAAGCAATATTTTGTAAAAGGCAATGGGCAAGTTGACATCAAGCTATTGTAACTTAGATACATGATAAACAAACCCACTAAAAAGCGAGAAATAAAAACTTTTTAACAAAAAAAAACCGACTTCCAAAAAAAAACACTACAAAGTGAAAAATCAAAGACACCGACTTCCGAAATTAAAGTTATTTTTCACTTGTAGTTTTTTGTCTGGAAGTCGGTTTTTTTTTGTTAAAAAGTTTTTTGACTACCTACTATGACGTCACAAGCACTATTTTAGTGATGGGAAAATCAAAGGTTTATTCCCAGTCGCCCCCGCGGAGATTGCCACCGGAGGCAAATGGGAATAAAAATTCCCAGTCGCCACCGGTGGTGACTGGGAAGACATTGCCCCCACTTCAGTTTCGCTATACATTGCTTTCTCCATTGTAGAGAATAAAACTTATCCTAAACCTGCCTTTTATCTTTAGGATAAGTTGCCTCATCCTTTTATTCTCTACGATGGAGAAAACAATGTATAGCGAAACTGAAGTGGGGGCAATGTCTTCCCAGTCACCACCGGTGGCGACTGGGAATTTTCATTCCCATTTGCCTCCGGTGGCAATCCCCGCGGGGGCGACTGGGAATAAACGAAATCAAATCGGTTCAAAGACCTCCGCGTGCGGCACCATTCTCGCCCCAACACCGGGTCTAGCACCAGCGCTCACGCTCACCCAGCCAGCAGTACTACAGGACTGAGCGCGAAAGTGGCGGCTTACGATTTTTGTACGTAAGCTGGTGCGATTTTTGGCACGCGAAGTAGTTGATCTTGCGAATCTTGAATTGATCTGGGTTCGCAACATTCTACAATACGACCCTGGACTTCATTCATTACGTCACTCTACTCCAGGTCCTAATGAATAACTTTAGTTGACAAACATGTCCTTCATTCCCCTAAAATATTCGATTAATAAATATCACCAAGGCGTGGCCCGTCCATCAAAATATTGTATACCTTAATAGGTATCACAAATCAGTTCTGCCCTACATCGCTTGGAACTAGAACATTTGATCAATACACTAGCCTTGAAACACAGCAGTGTACTACAGAAATCAAATTTCGATTCAATGAATCGATTACGTGTTGGGGTTGGGAACAGGGCTGCGAGTTACGTCGAATGGTTCTGTAATATCATGTTATAGGTACCTTAATTGATTAGTACCGTTCTGTTGGTGAGTTGCGTTATCATTTTGGTTGTGTTCATAGATTAGTTGGATAGTATCGTCTTCAGTTTTTACTAAATAAAGAAGGTTAAGCTACGCTTAATATACAGGGTCCCATTAAAATAGATGGACGTCTAACCAAAGATATCCAAGCAAGAAAAAAACACTGATTAAAGTGCTTTTATTTTGACCTAAAATAATAAATTGCCGGCACATTAGTGTATTTTCGTTAGGTGGTTATTTTTCTTGTAAGTGTCTATCCGTTTTTCTTATATATTTTTTTTACCATCGTCCTTATTTTGGTGGTCTGAAGGATTTCTAATAGTTTGTCCATCTATTTTAATGGGACCTTATATAGGCTACTTTTTAGGGTTCCGTTGCCAAATGGCAAAAAACGGAACCCTTATAGATTCGTCATGTCTGTCTGTCTGTCTGTCCGTCTGTCTGTCCGTCCGTATGTCACAGCCACTTTTCTCCGAAAGTATAAGGACTATACTGTTGAAACTTGGTAATTAGATGTATTCTGTGAACCGCATTAAGATTTTCACACAAAAATAGAAAAAAACAATACATTTTGGGGTTCCCCATACTTATAACTGAAACTAAAAAATTTTTTTTCGTCAAACTCATACGTGTGAGGTATCTATGGATAGGTCTTCAAAAATGATATTGAGGTTTCTTATATCATTTTTTTCTAAACTGAATAGTTTGCGCGAGAGACACTTCCAAAGTGGTAAAATGTGTGTTCCTCCCCCCCCACCCCGTATCTTCTAAAATAAGAGAATGATAAAACTAAAAAAATATATGATGTACAATACTATGTAAACTTCCACCGAAAATTGGTTTGAACGAGATCTAGTAAGTAGTTCTTTTTTAATACGTCATAAATCGTAAACCGCAATTTACCTTTTATTCAACCAACTAAAAAAATAAAAAAAACATTTAATTTCATAAACATAAACCTTATGCATGAACCTGGATGTTACGGAACCCTCGGTGAGCGAGTCCGACTCGCTCTTGCCCGGTTTTTATCCCGATATTCCCACGGGATCGACATTTACGCGGGTGAAACCGCGGGACGCAGCTAGTAAGAAATAAAGCAAACCTGAAAGTTTGAGCTGGATTAGTTCAATTCGACTTAAAATAAAGAAAAGTCTGCTGAGTCTCAAAAATCACGTATCTTCTCACCAATTGGTGAGATCTACGGAAATCGTCAAGTGTAATTCCGTGGAGTCTAATCTCTTGATATAGGAAATAGCTAGCTTGCACATGTCAGTTTGCAGAATAGAATACTCTTTATTATGTACACCATATATATGTATAAATTACAGACATAAATATATAGAAACTGCGGTGATATTCTGTAAAAATCTCACCGTGAAAACTTAGGCAAAGTGAGCGTGGAGTGAGCTGTCAATAGTGTCCGTTCCCAGGAAAAACAAACTCACTTCACCTAAGTTTTCACGGTGAGATTTTAACAGGTTCGACCGGCTGTACAAAGGGTGACACAATGGGCTGTCTTATCGCTAAGAGCGATCTTTTAAAGACAACCTTTGGATGGATTAAAAAGGGGAAGGACAGACAAATACTGTAGGTAGTCTGTAGTGTACCATTTACATAATACAGTAAATACATACATAAAGTATATTAGACACATCTATACATATAAATATAATATATAAATATAATAATAAACATGAAACGGCAAAGAAAATATAATGATGATGTTTAAGGGGCTTACAGGACCTAAACGCAAGAAACGCAAGTTTTAGAAACAATAAAAGTATATGATCGACTATAGTAAACAAAATCAGAAAAATTATATGATATTCTTCAGGATATATGCTAGGTATACCCCATACTTCCCGTGGGTGTCGTAAAAGGCGACTAAGGGGCGTACCGGAGAATGGGCAGCAGCGTTCTCTATGCATTCCACCACCATACCATACTGCGATCGCCAACCCGCCTGCCCAGCGTGGCGATAATGGCAAACTACCCCCTTTTAGGGGAGGCCTATGTCCAGCAGTGGACGGACATTTCGGCTGAAATGATGATATGCTAGGTAGATACCTAGTGTTTTGAAAACATAATACAACTTATTTAATACGATAGAAAAAAATCATGAAGGTACCTCTAAACACTTTCTTTTTACAATAAAAATCAAACTAATATACATACAATCATTCTGGATTTTTGTCAGATTATTCTACAAGCAACATACTAAAACACTAGTGTTTTAATTTTTTAGTCCGAACAATAGATTTTTTGTAATTGAATAATTGCTTCATATTTTGCAATAAATTACGAGGGTTGTGTCATAGCGATTCTCTTTCTTTTTATGCAGCCCGACAATGACCGCCCTTTAGGTCATGTAGCCCCTTAAGGAAAGAGGAAGTGCTTCTTTTCAGGGCCTCAAGTCTGCTATTACAATAGTGTCAGAATGGTTTATCATTGATTTCATAATTGTTGATTTTGACAAGTTTGGTAATCTGCTAATATAATGGCGTCATTATGACTTTCAAATTGTCAACCACTGACACTCCATTGAAAGAAATGTCATAGAATGGTAATCTCGTACATAATAGCAAATGAATGACTGACTTAGGCGGTAATGTGCTAAAATTTTGACAATTCCTTTGATCAGTGACCTACCATTAGAACGTCATTGTGCTGTCATTGCTTTTAATTCGTTACGAGTATCGTTTATGTTCTGTGCCATTGACAGACCAATGATCCACCATTATGAATTTAGCAGATTACGAACTTTTAGCAAAATGACAATGGGATCGTGTTGGAATGACGAATTTATAAAAATAGCAGACTTGAGCCCCAGAATTGTTGAATTGCAGTAATGACTGACAAAAAGGGGGACTGAAACACTGAAACCGATTACTAAAACCCGGATAATTACGTAACACATTATCAGTAGGCTTTGATTTTGACATTTCAACAGCATTCATCGCGTTATTTACGTTGTTTGGCATACAAATTTTTCGAACATATAAAGCAACTAGCTGCGGTTCGCGGTTTCAACCCGCAAAAGTCTCGATCCCGTGGGAATATCGGGATAAAAACTATCCTATGTCCTTCCCCGGGATGCAATCTATCTCTCTGCCAAATTTTGTCGAAATCCGTTCAGTGGTTTAGGCGTGAAAAGGTAACATACACACAGACAAACAGAATTACTTTCGAATTTATAATAAATTTGTATGGATGGTAGCATGCGACCACGAGAAGGTACTTTCTGGTTTCATCCTTTTCAGTAGTAGGGTTTTAGTATTTAATATTGTTTTTAATTTAATTATTTTGTTGCTTATTTCAGAAATATTTATATTTTTGAAATGTGCTAATTATGCCATTTCATATGATACCTTACAAGGCACCATCCCAAAATATTTATTTTCAAATTCATTACTTTGTGTCCTCTAGAGGGCGCCATATTGAATTTAGTGTGACGTCACATAGCCTATAACCAGCGGATGGTCAAGACGCTTCTAACGATATCTAATTTGTCAAATGTTTTAAGTACTTTTGAGGTTATGAGAAAACAGATGAACATACATAATATACCGTTCAAAATCATAACCCTTTTTTTTTGCGTATGGGAAATCATCAAATGACTCCTCCCGCTCTGGGTGGAGCGGAAGGGAATGTCAGACTCTTACTGACTAAAACCCACCCGTGTTCCTTCCTTAGCCCTTTATGTTCCGGGCCAGCGGTAACCCTTTCGGACAATCCCGCTGACCTGGCAGGCTTCGGCCCTAAGGGGACCCCTCCTCGACTAAGAGGGCCCCTCCTAACCCTACCCATCATCATCATAACCCTTCTTTTTGCATCGCCGTAGTCGGGTAAAAAACATTAGCTACTCATCCCTATTCGTACCGTGAATGTAGGCAATAAAGCATGAAATCGAAATTATTCATGTACTATCTGAGTGAAGATACGGGCGGCATTCCGTACGTAAATACCAGTAATAGACAGGTAGAGTACGTACTGGTAGGAATGTTTGTGGAAATCTTTGGGTTGCCAGCAATTGATGTCTATTTTAATATGGTAGTATATGTATAACGTCATAGAGAGGGGCCCGTGGCTAAATAATAACAGCCGCACAGGTCCATAGATCAGGTTAAAGCTACGCATGCCGCGGTTGGTCTGTGGATGGGTGACCATCTTTACATACCGTGACCCCTCCGTGCCTCGGAAAGTACGTTAAGCCGTTGGTCCCGGCTGTCATTCGTGGATCTTTGACAGTCGTTACGGGTCGTCAGAAGCCCGAAAGTCTGACAACCAGTCTTATCAAGGGGTATCGTAGGTATTACCCAGTAATTGGGTTGTGGAGGTCAGATAGGCAGTCGCTCCATGTGAAATACTGGTATTTAGCTGCATTCGGTTAGACTGGAAGCCGACCCCAACATGGTTGGGAAAAGGCTAGGCAGATGATGATAAGGTCATAGATAAGGAAATTATTTTAGATTACTGATTATGAAATCTTTTAAAATGGTTGGATATGACGTCATAGATAAGAAAATGATTCCTATGAAATTGCATCTCCTCAGTTTGACCAAGACCTAAATTGCATAACACATTTTTTTTCACAATCGGAAGGATTTTGAGAAAGAAATTCCTAAACCATTGCTTCCTATGTTTGAATGATTCGTCTTCTCGACAGCTTAAAAAACGCAATGAATTTTGTTGAACTGTCCAAAATAAAGGCATTGCCATTGTTAATGTGTTCCGCAATTACATAATATATTGATGTTATTTTTTGACAAATATGTAGCAGTAGCTGCGCCCCGAGGTTTCACCCGCGTAAGGGCGTGTTCAGATAATCCGCGTCGACCACGCACAGGACCCGCACACGCGTTGTGCCCGCCCTACACCCGCGCTCGCCACGCGCAAAATCATCACACGCACCGCACACGCATCGCACCCGCTTAAACTACTAGTGACTGGACTACTTCGTTCACTGGTTCTAGTGGCTTCCAGGTGTCACAACGTGAGATGTGACACTTGGGGTGGCTGCAGCGCGTGTGAGGGGTGAGCGCGGGGTTGGCATGAGGCGGGCGCGTGGCGTGTGCGGTTGGACTTCGATAAATTTAATTTGAGATCTATTGAAGTGTCATATGACTCAAATTATATACACCAAATTGCAAAGCGAGTTATACACGGGTGCTGAAGCGCGTGGCGTGCGCTTAGCGGGCGCGTGTCGTCTGAACGAGCTCTTAGTGTCGATCCCGTGGGAATATCGGGATAAAAAGTAGCCTATGTGTTAAACCTGGTTATAAACTATCTGTTTGCCGAATTTCATCCAAATCCGTTCAGCCGCTTGTGCGTGAAGAAGTAACACACACACAAACTTTCGCCTTAATAATATTATATTATTAGTGTGTTATTCAGTTATGCTAAATATAGGGTCTTGGTCAAAAGAGCGCCAGCAAATTTCGTCCCGCATCCTGCGCGGGATTTGCTTCAGTTTGAACAGTCCCTGGGTTTTAACTATGAAGTTTTCAGCAAAGCATAGTATTTCCATTTTCGTTGAAACACTGCATCCTAGAAACTTTTATAAACTATCCATCAGCAATTCCTAGTATTTTCCGATCCCTGTTACTTAAGACTTAGTACCTATTCAGCTGAAAATCGAGTTCAGTTCAATATAAAACCGTATACGAAGGGCTAAGAATTTAATAAACTGTTCTAATTCAAGGAATATCGTGTACAGTCAGCAAAAGTAATAACTTTGCAAGCTAACTTCTACAGCACCTGACTGTAATTATGGCTGAGTTTTGTCTGTGTAACGTGTCGTGTCTGTCCGTAGACAGGGAATTATATATCTGACAAGTCACTAAATAATAATAATTATAACGTGACAAGTACACTCTTATTAGTAAAAGTAAAAGAGACAAAAATATATTTCCTCAATCTCCTTCGCGTATGCAAACTTTTTGTCTGGCCCCAGTTGTTAGCCAAAGACTGAAGCCCAACCGTGGCCCAACAACCCGATCTCTTTGAAACTGTCAAAGAATATCGCTAACTCATAAGGCATACGCTGAAAGCTAATCTATACTCTCTATCTACATTTCTGTCACTCATCACACTAATATTATAAAGGCGAAAGTTTGTGAGTGTGTGAGGGGGTGTGTGTGTGTTTATATGTTTGTTACTTCTTCACGCTCAAACGGCTGGACCAATTTTGAAAAAATTTTGTATAAAGGTAGCGGACACCCTGGATTAACATATAGGCTGCTTTTTATCACGATATTCCGACAAAATCAACATTTACACGGATAAAACCATGACACGCAGCTAGTACCAGTATATCTGTGACAGTCTCGATCTAAAGATCTGGCAGCAAACGCATGTTTTATGAGACATGGTGTTGCGGTCAACTCTTCCGTTCTCGCTCTGTCTTTGGAATATGTTGTGATGTTGAAGACATTTCATCTTGTCATGTTTCTGTGCACTTCATCTTTCCATCTGCTTTTAATATTACATCGGAATCTTGTGCTTGTTATCCATCTATCATACAATACATTACGCACGTAGGTAATAATAATGTGTATTTTTTGCATATTTCTTGCTTGCACACCAAACTCTTTTGTTGTTTGTACATTTATTTTACTTTATTTTATAAACCGTTCAGTTTGGCAGGTTCATTTGAATGCGAATCTTCCGTCTGAAGCCCTCTCGACATGCCATCGGGTATAAAATATAAACTCCGAACGATTTCAAAACCTATACCATCCAAATAAAGTCTGAATTCGTAAAATTCTGAATATTCTTCACTGGAAGAAATATTGTCTTTGAAATACTTATGTTGGAGCGAAAGGAATATTTTTAAATCTTGACAAACTAGTGGAAACTGTTGGTTTATGGTATCGGCATTTCAGAGTGTAAAGTAGGAAGTTTGGTATTAAATATGGAAAGGCATTTTATAAATCAAAATGCAATGTAGGTTGTATGGTGCATAAATATGAAGTCTTCATTCAATTTCAGACTAGATTTGATAGTGAGAATTATTGTGGTTAATAGTACCTTACCTACAAAGCTGAGGATCTAGTAGTAATGTGAAAGAGTTCTCCCGATAAATTTCCGTGTAGTGTTCTGGTTTGAAGTGATACGCGGGGTTTCTGTTCAACTTAAAGGCTTATGAGCCATATTACCTTTCCCTCTTAAATCTCCAACGCACCGACCAACCCCATGAACCCAATGGTTATGAAAGAACAAGGTGTAAAGTTCACTCATCCTCCATAGAAAAGGGAGGATCCTCCGCCCATACGGGTGTTGTGTCTGGTAGCCATCTGCCCGACGATTGATGTCGGGACGTTTTATATATTTATGTGCTAGTTGCGCGGTAAACTCTGCTTGCGCGATGCAGGATTTTGCGTGACGTCATTGTGATGAGTTGTTCGCATGTGGCGGTGTAGATGGCGCCACAATATTATGAGGCATTTCGCTTTGACACTTGAAGTTGGTAATGCAGCGGTAACCACTTTCCACCAGATAAACAAGGATAATAATAAATGAAAAAGATAAGGACAATAATTAGGGTAAATATCGGGGGGTTATAGTTGTTGGATACGGGTGTTGTGTCTGGTGGCCATCTGCCCGACGATTGATGTCGGGACGTTGTATGTATGCTAGTTGCGCGGTAAACTCTGCTTGCGCGATGCAGGATTTTGCGTGACGTCAGTGTGATGAGTTGTTCGCATGTGGCGGTGTAGATGGCGCCACAATATTATGAGGCATTTCGCTTTGACACTTGAAGTTGGTAATGCAGCGGTAACCACTTTCCATCAGATAAACGTCGACTTGTTTTTTAATTAATTAAGTAACGAACATTTCAGTAGTACGATAGTTGTCGTATAAACCGAGATTGAGAAAATATAAAATAAAAATCCAGATCGTATAATAACAATACCAGCCGTCAGAACAAGGTCATGCAGATCATAGGTCTCAATTAATTCTAACTCGCTGCTCAGTGAGTCAATCAATTGAATTATCACTCATCACGACCGTATGGGCTAGTGGGAAAATCTTTAGTGTTTTTGTAAACATTTTGAAAGACTTGGTAAAATGTTAAACATCATTTTATCTCGACGATTATTTGTATAATAAAATTGAATATCCTCTACTATTATGTACACCATATAAATTCCACAAATCAATCCGCCTAGCTTTTTCCCAACTACGTTTGGATCGGCTTCCAGTCTAATCGGATGCAGCTGAATACCAGTATTTTACATGGAGCGACTGCCTATCTGACCTTCACGACCCAGTTACTGGGTAACACGGTACCCGTTGGTAAGACTGGTTGTCAGACTTTCGGGCTTCTGACGACCCGTAACGACTGTAAACATTTTGAAAGTGGTGGAAAAATTATCACTTTGACTACTTCGTTTGTCTAGTGGTCACAAGCGTTACTGCTAAGCATGAGATCCCAGGTTCGATTCCTGGGTCGGACAGTGTTATTAGATTTTCCACTAGGAATTAATCAGCCCGGAGTCTGGATTTGTCAGTCATTACTGCAATTCAACAATTCTGCAAATTGATATGTGTGGTCTTGCAAGCTAGCTATTTCCTATATCAAGAGATCGGGGTCAACGGAATTACACTTGACGATTTCGGTAGATCTCACCAGTCGGTTGCAACGCTACGTGATTTTTGAGACTTGTTGGGTCAGCAGTATTTCCTTTATTTTAAGTTGAATTGAACTAATCGAGGTCAAACTTTCAGGTTTGCTTTATTTCTTAGGCTGATTTTAGAGTCGCGCTGACTGCACGCTGACCGTCGGCGCTGACAGCCGAAACGTATGAAACGCACGCGCTGATAGCTACGCGTTATTCTAAAACGCTCCCTAGAAGTTCATACGTTTCAGGCTGTCAGCGCCGACGGTCAGCGTGCGGTCAGCGCGACTCTAAAATCAGCCTTAAAAATGTGGACCGTATGGTGGTAAGGAGTTTTTGGTCTTAGCCGAGTCGAATCGGAATAAACACGAGTTGAAAAACCTTCCCCTTTTATTCATCGTTCATGCAGATTAGCGACGGAAGTGCAAACGTTAAAGGGCTTCTTAAGCACATGACCTAAAGCGCGGTCACTGTCAGACTGCATAGAAAAGAAAGAGAACCGCGATGACACAACGCTGGTAATTTATTGCAAAATATGAAGCAATTATTTAATCACACAAAATTTATAGTTTGGACTAAAAATTCTATCGTATCAAATTAGATGATTATGTTTTCAAAACACTATCTACCTAGCATATATCCTGAAGAATAACATATAATTTTTTCTGATTTTGTTTACTGTAGTCGATCAAATACTTTTATTGTTTCTAAAACTTGCGTTTCTTGCGTTTAGGTCCTGTAAGCCAGTTTAGCCAGTTAGCCTGTAAGTTTTGTGTATCATTTAGATTAGCGTCGGAAGTGCAAACGGTAATGGCATCCACACGCAAAGCTCAGCGCAGATGTCGCCAGCGGCCCGATGGCGGCGATTATTTTGTTTTAAGTATTTGTTGTTATAGCGGCAACAGAAATACATAATTTGTGAAAATTTCAACTGTCTAGCTATCGCGGTTCTTGAGATACAGCCTGATGACAGACAGACGGACGGACAGACGTACGTATTTTAAAATTTCGTCGTATTAACTTGAACGAGTAAAGACCAATGACAATGTGCCAATACGGGAGCCGAGTAGGCCGTCTGGCGACTGCCGACTGCCGCGCGTGTTTGTATGAAGATTTTGTTTTTTGTTAAGTATGATAATTTAGTGAGTTTCTTAATTGTGGGACACACACTAAAATGTAATTGACAGGCTTATGGTGATTTAACGAGGTAGGCACTGCTTATATGCCTTTATGCAATGCACGACACTGCTCATAGATGTAGCGTTTGCGACCACTAAACCTCCCAATCCTGTCATGACGGCATTCATTCCCAAACTTAATTGCAAATGATAAAGAGACTGATGTTTTCAGTCGGTTTTAACATGGACATTGGAATGTTAAGATCAGATATTCTGTTAACCATCAAGACGTTATTGCATTTACAATATTTTACTACATTTAAAACGCACCGACTGAATTCTTGCACCCAAGCGTTCGGCCAAAACATACAATGTTGCAAATCTGGTGTTTCTCAACGATTATGTCATACATTTACGGACATAAATAGTTGGTAGATGGGCTGTTTGATCATGAGTCTTCAGTTTATAGCTTTTAGTAACTGCCTGGAGGAGAATTATGGTCATAACACTTGTATACCAAGTGTTATGACGTCAGGCTGTGAGATGATGCGTGACTGAAACACCTGAAGGTTAATTTCCTTAATTATAAACGGTCAAAATCGAGTCTCAATCTCATCTCGGCGACGATCAATGTAAAAACTGGCCATTTGCGAGTCGGACTCGCAAGGCTTCGGGGTACCACAAGGCAATAACGACGAAAAAAAAAAAACACGTTTGTTGTATGGGAGCCCCCCTTAAATATTTATTTTATTCTGTTTTTAGTATTTATTGTTATAGCGGCAACAGAAATACATCATTTGTGAAAATTTCGACTGTCTAGCTATTACGGTTCGTACAGCCTGGTGACAGACAGACGGCGGTCAGTGGAGTCTTAGTAATAGGGTCCCGTTTTTAGCCGATGGGTACGGAACCCTAAAAACTTAGAGACATTAGAGGTATTTTTGACAGATTGCGACTGAGATACGTAAACTCATAAACGATAACGTTCATAAAATTACGGAAATTGCCCCTCAGGTGTAGCAAGTTCTTATTTGATAAAGTGTAAAGTGAGGGAAATTTAATCGTTTGCCACATTGATTACCAACTTAAATTGCTCGTATACATATATTCAAATCACTACAGTAATTCTTTTAAATTTTGTATGAAACTAGCTTCTGCCCGCGACTTAGTCCGCGTGAAATTTCACCCTCTTAGGGATGGCATTTCGAAAAACCATTTCTTAGTGGATACCTACTCTTCACAAAGAACACACACTCCAAATTTCATGTCTCTAGGACCAGTGGTTTAGGCTGTGCGTTGATATATCAGTCAGTCAGTCAGGACTTTGAATTTTATATGTATAGATGGTTATAACCCCTCCGTGCCTCGGAAAGCACGTTAAGCCGTTGGTCCCGGCTGTCTTTCGTGGATCTTTGACAATCGTTACAGGTCGTCAGAAGCCCGAAAGTCAGACAACCAGTCTTACCAAGAAGTATCGTATTACCCAGTAACTGGGTTGCGGAGGTCAGATAGGCAGTCGCTCCATGTAAAATACTGGTATTCAGCTGTATCCGGTTAGACTGGAAGCCGACCCCAACATAGTTGGGAAAAGGCTAGGCAGATGATGAGATGGTTATAACATGGCAAATCAGCGAAATGTGTCAATTTGATAATTCATTTCACTGACTGTACAATTAATAGTACATGTCTGTCCAGCATCCTAATTGCGTAACGCATTACTAATCAAAATCTAAATCATTTTGAAGAATATTGCTGATCCATTGCTTCATATGTTCGAAAAAATTGTCTGCTCAACAACGTAATTAACGCAATGAATGTTGTCAAACAATGTTGTTGTCAATGTTGTTAAACTGTCAAAATGAAACCAATTGCTACTGATACTGTGTCACCCAATTACTCCTCAGAGACTACTGTGTCACAGTTGCTTTCCAGGAAAGTAAGAGGAAAGAGATTTTTTAGATTTTTGTTGAGCTAAGCATACCAAAATGCCATGTGCATTGATTCAGTCAAATTCGTTTATAATTTGAGGTCATTATCATAGGAACCGGTGTTACCGACATAGCTTGCAGAGTAAGCAAACTGAAGTGGCAGAGGGCTTGCCATGTCTGTAGAAGGACCGATGGCCGGTGGAGCAGACGAGTCCTGGAGTGGAGACCGCGTACCGGCAAGCGTAGTGTGGGAAGCCCCCAGCTAGATGGACGGACGGCCTAAAGAAGGTGGCTGGGGTAGACTGGATGCGGAAGGCGGAGGACAGGGTGCTGTGGCGCAGTCTGGGAGAGGCCTATGTCCAGCAGTGGACTGCGATAGGCTGAGTTGATTGATTGATTGATCATCATCAACATATTTCTGCCCGGAATCACCCACTGCTGGGTATATAGGCCTACCCTTTCTTCTGCCTTCCCGGCTCCGTGTGTTCCTCATCCAGGTGAGGATATAGGAGACTTGGTGTTGATATCGTCAACCCAACGCGCGTTTCGACGGCTCAATTTGAGGTACCAAAGCGTAATGTTGACTTTATAGAAGTATGAGGAACAAGATCACTCATTCTCCATAGAAAAGTTAGGATCCTCCACGGAGGACCAGATGGATGCCGTGTCTGGCGGGCAACTTCCCGATGATTCATGTCGGACCTTTGTCTAAAACATGCTAGTTGCGCGGTAAACTTTACTTGCGAGATGCAGGATTTTGTGTGACGTCAATATGACGCGTAGTTCGCATGTGGCGTTTGTAGATACCGCTACAACTTGATCAAAGTTTTCAACTGAATTTCGTGTATAATTTGATTGTGTTCCAACTGATGAAAATCTAACGCACTTGTACAGTTACCGGCACGTAACTTGGCAAGAGATTTTCGTAGTGGGGGAAGTTCGCGCATATAAAAATGTATGAAATTGTGCGTGCGCAAACTTCCCCCACTACAAAAACTCTTGCCAAGTTACGTGCCGGCAACTATACTCGTATTTTCGCAAATATCAAAGCACATTCCTCCGATATAGAAAACCGTTTAATTCTTTACACGCTTACCGACCTTCCTTGTTACCGTGATAACAAATCCTGACCTACGACTCTACAACTGACGACCTAGATCAACATATGCTTTTGTAAATAGGGAAACGATTCTAACAACCTTGCTTCCAAATTACACCACAATAAGGATATCAATGCGGAGGAGTGCGGAAAACGTCAAAAGTTTTTTAGGGACTTATGACCGCAATGCGTTTGACAGTCCCATCGTACCCTAAATACACACTGCTACGGATTACACTTGGACCCTGTACGTGAACAGACTGTTCACATTATCACCATCTGGTCGAGACAGAAGTTTATGGAATGTGCCGAGTTATTCCCCATGTCAAGTTGGTTCTACCTCAAGTTCCCAAACAGATCATTTCCATGAGACACATATCGAAAACAGAGTCGAATCGTACTCGATTCGACTTAACTCGACTCGACTCTCTCTCTCTTCGACTCTTCTTGAATAGATTTTATTTTTCTTACCATAAATTACAGCTTAAAGTTAAATTAGTCTACAGATACAATTTTGTACTTAATTTGTGAAAGACTGGTGCCTAAACTAAGTTTTTTTTTACAAAACCTGTAAGTCAGGTCACCAGGCCCCCGTAACAATTTATATATTTCAAGTATTGTACTGAAGACGTTTGTTTGAAATCACAGCAGTATTAATTCATTCATTATTATGTCATTTATTAAAACCGGGCAAGAGCGAGTCGGACTCGCTCACCGAGGGTTCCGTAACATCCAGGTTCATGCATAAGGTTTATGTTTATGAAATTAAATGTTTTTTTATTTTTTTAGTTGGTTGAATAAAAGGTAAATTGCGGTTTACGATTTATGACGTATTAAAAAAAAACTACTTACTAGATCTCGTTCAAACCAATTTTCGGTGGAAGTTTACATAGTATTGTACATCATATATTTTTTTTAGTTTTATCATTCTCTTATTTTAGAAGTTACGGGGGGGGGGGGGGGGACACATTTTACCACTTTGGAAGTGTCTCTCGCGCAAACTATTCAGTTTAGAAAAAAATGATATAAGAAACCTCAATATCATTTTTGAAGACCTGTCCATAGATACCTCACACGTATGGGTTTGACGAAAAAAAAATTTTTTAGTTTCAGTTCTAAGTATGGGGATCCCCAAAATGTATTGTTTTTAGGGTTCCGTACTTAGGTAAAAACGGAACCCTATTACTAAGACTTCGCTGTCTGGCCGTCTGTCCGTCTGTCCGTCTGTCCGTCTGTCTGTCTGTCTGTCACCAGGCTGTATCTCAAGAACCGCGATAGCTAGATAGTTGAAATTTTCACAAGTTATGTATTTCTGTTGCCGCTATAACAACAAATACTAAAAACAAAATAAAATTAATATTTAAGGGGGGCTCCCATACAACAAACGCGATTTTTTTGCCTTTTTTTGCTCGATATCAAAAATGGCAACAGGTAGGCACTTGAAATATTCACAAAATACTCAGTTGTATTTTAACTTTAATAATAAATAATAAAATTAAAATAAAATAAATATTTAAGGGGGGCTCCCATACAACAAACATGTTTTTTTCGGCGTTATTGCCTTGTGGTACGGAACCCTTCGTGTGCGAGTCCGACTCGCACTTGGCCATTTTTTTTTTCTATTTTTGTGTGAAAAGCTTAATGCGGTTCACAGAATACATCTACTTACCAAGTTTCAACAGTATAGTCCTTATACTTTCGGAGAAAAGTGGCTGTGACATACGGACGGACAGACAGACAGACGGACAGACAGACAGACAGACATGACGAATCTATAAGGGTTCCGTTTTTTGCCATTTGGCAACGGAACCCTAAAAATGAATGTGATTGGTCGCTCACGATGGGCCTTATAAAAAGGCTAAAAGTCACCTTTCAAAGGGCAATGGAGAGGACTATGCTTGGAGTTTCCACGCGTGATCGAATCAGAAATGAGGAGACCCGCAGGGGAACCAAGGTAACCAACATAGCTCGAAGAATTGCCAAACTTAAGTGGCAGTGGGCAGGGCACATTGCTCGTAGAACACATGGCCGATGGCGCCGAAAGGTTCTGGAGTGGCGATCGCGTACCGGAAGACGTAGCGTTGGAAGGCCTCCCACAAGGTGGTCCGACGACCTTGCGAAGGCCACAGGATCCCGTTGGATACGAGAAGCACAGAACCGGTCGAAGTGGAGGTACTTGGGGAGGCCTATGTCCAGCAGTGGACGTCTTTCGGCTGAAATGATGATGATGATGATGAATGTGGGTGGCTATAAGAGTAGGGGAAGACCTAAGACACGATGGATGGACTGTGTGAAAGATGATATGGCTAGAAAGGGGGTGACTACCGAGATGACGACTAATAGAGAAGTGTGGAAGAAAAAGACATGGTCGCCGACCCCAAATAAATTGGGATGAGGACAGGAGAATGATGATGACTCAAATGAAGCGTGACAAACTATCTTACCCACAAATTGTAGCGAATAAACATTATAAAACGGCAAATAAACATACTAGTAATGACTCATAAAAGGTATGCGGGATAAATTTAGCGGTACATGTCGCGGGCACGGAGCACTCTGGCACGTATCAGACGTTAGGCGCAGGCGCAGCTTTGATGTTTCTTGTTAAACATACGATTGTTACTGTTTTATTGAACGGTGTATGGATTTGAGGGAGCTTTGGGTATGTTTGAGGTGAGTGAATGGGAATGAATGGAATTGGGGCTTTCGTTTTAACAACGGGTACTTACGCAAAATATTCCAGGTGTTGTTTCTTCATAAATGTTTATACCACTGGATCTAAGGAAATGTCACAATTTCGTGCAATAGATAATAATCACACTAATATTATAAAGGCGGAAGTTTGTGAGTGGGTGTGTGTGTGTGTTTATATGTTTGTTACTTCTTCACGCTCAAACGGCTGGACCAATTTTGATAAAATTTGGTATGGAGGTAGCTGACACCCTGGATTAACATATAGGCTACTTTTTATCCCGATATTCCTACGGAATCAAAACTTATGCAGGTGCAACCGCGGGGCGCAGCCTAGTATGTCAATAAATTAAGACGGCACATACACTAATAAGTAATAGGCCATTAAAATGTTATTAAAGAATATAATTTTCTTATGAGAGCCACATTTTAATTAAAGACGGATATAAAATAATACAAATATTATTTTAATTTGTCATTAACAGAATAATACGCCTCGTCAATCAATTTATTTATTTATTAAGGTACACCAATAGCTTCTATGTATAATTTATCTCAAGTAATCACAATAGTCTCGATCTTACACAGTCGCCAATTTATAGGTTTACCAGCAATCTCAGAAATAATTGATCACATATAATAATAACAGACCTAAAGGCTACAACTAATTATAACAAAATACTTATTAAACTTTAAGATTAATAACAAAAAGTTATTTAAAAAAACCCGGAGAAAATATAATAAAAATGGTATGGGTCCCGCCTGCTTCCAACTTTTATTTAATTTAAAATGGGCTTGTTTTTAGCTATTTAGTTTTTTTTTTAACTTATGTTTTTTACCGCAGTCGGGTATTTTTATTTTTTTAAATAACTTTTTTTATTTCCAGCTTTTTATTTTACAAATGTGAAAGATTTCGCAGACGATTTAGTTCTTGGTAGGTGTTTTTTACAATTTGTCACTTCGAATTGCTTTTAAGTATATATGTTGCATATATTTTTGTAATCACCTTTTAAAACCCTTTATTTTGATACCCCACTCGATAGGTTTTGAAAAAAATAAAAATTTTAAAATTATTTAATATGGCGTCCAGTAGTCGCCATACTGAATTTTCACTAACGTCATGTCTTTAGTGACACTCGCCGGACTAAGAGAAATCGATTAACGTGTGAATCATAAAAATCGGCCCAGGCGTTTGGTCTGTATAGTGCTTCAAAGGAACATACAAACAAAGATACATACATACATAGGCTGATGAACACATTACCACTCCTTTGCGTCGCGCAGTCGGGTAAAAAGTAAAATAAGGGCTGATTTTTCAATCGACCGATAATTTTTATTCGTGGAATAAAATTGTCATCTGACAGTTTTTGTATGCACGAACTGTCAAAAATTCAAAATTATTCCTCCGATAAAATTATCTGGCGTTGGAAAAACCAGCCCTAAGACTAAATTAATAATATAAAGTGAAATGAGATCGTAATGGAAAGTATAGCTTCTTCGACTCTTCACGTGACCTATTTCTGGGCTGGCCTATTTCTTGGCCAAAGAATCAGCTTCGCTGTACAACGTGGTAATGCTGCCAGCCTTTTGGGCACTGTTGCTGTTGACAGCGATACGGACGAATTTATGATTCCTTATGATTATTTTGCTTATTATTATTTTAAATGTTAGCATAGATTATGGAAATATTATCATGTTATGGATCAGTAGCGAAGGGTCAATTTTTACAAGAGATAAGCCGGAGAAGATATCTTTAATATGATTATGTATATTATTTGTCTATAGAATACTGACTGTGCCATTTTTCAAAGGGAAGCCGGTAGGAATAGAGTTGTATGGAACCATCGCCACTGTTAAGGATTTGGAATGAAAGCTTTTAAAAACAAACAAAAAGGCGAAGGATTTCCAAAGTATACTAACATAAAAAAAATATCAGATTATGTTTTTTGGGACTTCAGTATTTTGGCATTAAAGACTTTTATTGAAAAATATTAAAAAAAAATAAGTTGTGTATTTTTTTAATTACTTATTGGCATTTAAATGTCACTTTTTGCCCAACAAAATATTCAAAATTAATACTTTGCCAAACTTTGACTGACTGTACTGAAAAAAAATGTTCTATGCTAGTTTAACCAGTAACATTAAAAGTTCGCGCATTTAATAAGCTATCCAAAAAAATAAAATTTATTTATTATTTTTTATTCCAAAGATTTTTTTAAATATTTTTCTGATGATTATTATGACTTGGCCTATTACCCGATTCCGGCTTGACGTCGACTTACGGGACACCCTGTATGTGTGTACATATATGGTTAAATAAAAAAAATACTTCAAAACGAAAACCATTTTTCTCACTTTACAGTCATTCGTGTTGTTTTAGTAAAGCATCAATAGCCTGGACCTCCAATTCCGACTAATCTTAAATTCTTGATTATGTACCCAAAAAATAAAGCTATATTTTTTCGATTCCAAACTAATCGAAATAAGATTACTTATCCATTACTATCAGTCTATCTATAGCCGACGGTACTTCTATCGTCAATATCAGTCCATATCTTAAAAGATCTCCATTCCCTTTCTTCGCTTTCTGCAAATTAGGTTCTTATTCATGCCTCTAAGATTGTAAAGATCAAGAAGATAAGAGGAGGTAAATTATTAAAATATGTAGGTACAAGCAACGTTATTTTATTTATTATTATTGTTTATTGTTAATTAAAACGGTAACACCAATTACATTAATTAACATAAAAAGAAAGAGAAAATAAAAAAAATTGTTCAACTACTAACATATAATAGAGGACACCCTAGCGTACTTCTTCTCACAAAACATCAAACATACCCGCATAATTCTACTCCATTCATCGGCAAACAGATCACATTCAGGATTGGTGGCCAGGAGGGCATTAAGCATCCTTAGAGTACGACAGACAGGGGACTCTGCTCTGGCGACAGTTTTAGATGACGGCGGTGCAAACAGATTGTGTCGACGGCTTAGGCGATGTCCGATGTATTTGTCGGGAACAAATAGCCGACAGAAAAGATCGTGGAGTTCAGGACTGTCGATGCGTCCTCTGAGAGTTTTGCAGGCTACTGTGAGCTGTTGAAAGCCACGTCTAACCTCCAACGAGTTGAAGCCCAATAGTCCCAGGAGGTAATTAGTAGGGTACATGAAAGGGAAGAAGTGAAACGCCTTTTTATGTAGAAATCTCAAGAAAGTTTTTTGTACCTTTTCCAACGTTAACGTTTGAGTCGCTGTGTAGGGATGCCAGATACAGGCACCAGCCTCAAGTTTACTACGAACCAAAGTAGTATACAGAAGTTTAATTACATTTGGGTTGTGAAAATCACGGGCATTTCTCAAAACAAAACCCAGGCGCCTAAAAGATTCCTTGGCAAGAGAGGAGATGTGATCTCTAAATGTCAAACCAGTGTCAAAGGTCACGCCCAGGTCCTTTATTTTAGTGACACGAGCTATTAATTCACCACCCAATCTGTAGGTGTAGTGGAGTGGTTGAAGTTTTCGACCATACGTCATGACGTAACACTTAGTGGAATTAAAAAAGAGTTTATTCACCATGCTCCACTCATATAAGGCATCAATGTCCCTTTGTAGGAGTATGCAATCAGCGACCGTATCTATTCGAACCAATAGTTTTAAGTCATCAGCGTAGAGCAAGCATTTTGCAAACTTAACCTTATTTATAAGATCATTGATCATGATAAGGAAAAGCAATGGACCAAGCACGGATCCCTGACTCACGCCAGAGCGGGTATTATAAGGTTCGGACTCAAAGCAACCGTGCCTAACAAATTGCCTGCGGCCTCGCAGATAGTCCGCAAAGAAGTTCAGGAACTCTGACGAGAAACCTGATGCCTCCAATTTCATCAAGAGCACATCATTATCAACCCTGTCGAACGCTTTACGGAAATCAAAATAGAGGACATGCCTCTAAGATTGTAAAGATCAAGAAGATAAGAGGAGGTAAGAGGGGGGGGAGGAGGTTTGTAAGATCAGAAGAAGTTGCTCTCGATTTTTAAACGCTAGCTGTGGCTCGATATACTTTAGTAAGATGAGATGATCATGTCAATATTAATCTAGCCAGCGACCAGGGATAAACTTCTTAAGGCGAATTTCGGCTATGAAACTGGAAGTAATCGGCACGCCTAACAGCGTTCTAGAGCTGCTGTTGTATAAAATGTTATTTTTAGTATATGCGAAACCGGAACGGAATATAGTTTGTTCAGAATAAGTAACTGAATCGATTCCAATAATTTTTACCCCATGTTATATTTTGTCCCAAAAATATTTAAAAAACCGGGCAAGAGCGAGTAGGACTCGCGCACCGAGGGTTCCGTAACATCCGGGTTTATGCATAAGTTTTATGTTTATGAAATTAAATGTTTTCTTTATTTTTAAGCTGATTGAATGAATGGTAAATTGCGGTTTACGGTTTATGACGTATTAAAAAAAAACTACTTACTAGATCTTGTTCAAACCAATTTTCGGTGGTAGTTTACATGGTAATGTACATCATATATTTTTTTTAGTTGTATCATTCTCTTATTTTAGAAGTTACAGGGGGGGGGGGGGGGGACACACATTTTACCATTTTGGAAGTGTCTCTCGCGCAAACTATTCATTTTATTAAAAAATGATATTAGAAACCTCAATATGATTTTTGAAGACCTACCCATAGATACCCCACAAGTATGGGTTTGGTGAAAAAAAACATTTGAGTTACGGTTCTAAGTATGGGGAACCCTAAAATTTATTGTTTTTTTTCTATTTTTGTGTGAAAATCTTAATGCGGTTCACAGAATACATCTAGTTACCAAGTTTCAACAGTATAGTTCTTATAGTTTCGGAGAAAAGTGGCTGTGACATACGGACGGACAGACAGACAGACGGACAGACAGACAGACATGACGAATCTATAAGGGTTCCGTTTTTGCCATTTGGCTACGGAACCCTAAAAATGGTTAAAAGTTGGACACCGAGCGATACCAATCTCCGCGCCGAACGGTTAGGTACCTAGGTACCTTATAACTTTGTGATTTTTCATGATACAGTTTTGAAATTGTGTACATAGATTCTTTACATAAAAATACTAGACACGTGTTTCGGGTTTCGCATGTACTAAACATAATGTTGTTCAACTGTCAAAGCCACTGCTACTGTTAGAGTAGTATAGTGTTACGGTTACGCAATTACACCGCTGATTGATGACTGAAATCACTACCTACTTGGATAAAGTTGTAAGTTAGTCATGAAAACTTGATTCTAAGTTGAAAGCTAATTTTGAAGCTGCCAGGACATCTAGCTAGACGAAGAGGTGGCCGATGGAGTAAAGCTGGGACCGAATGGTGGCCAAGGTTCGGCCAAAGAAACCAGGGCCGTCCAAAAGCGCGCTGGGTTGACGATATCCTCAAAGTCGCGGGAAACACCAGGGCCTCAAGTCTGCTATTACAATAGTGTCAGAATCACAGATATAGATATACCTAGATAACGCAAGAGTAACTACTTCGCGTGCCAAAAATTGCACCAACTTATGATTACAAATCATAAGCCGCCCCTTTCGCGCTCAGTCCTTTGTACTGCTGGCTGGGTAAGTGTGAGCGAGAGCGCGAGCTTGTGACGTCATAGTAGGTAGTCAAAAAAATGGCACGCTTAATTTTCATACAGTTCGTGATACTTGCGTTATCTAGGTATATCTATATCTGTGGTCAGAATAGTCTTTCATTGATTTCATAATTGTTGATTTTGACAAGATTGGTAATCTACTAATATAGTGGTGTCATTATGACTCTCCAATGGTCAACCACTGACACTCCATTTAAAGAAATATATATATGGATAGATATATAATTCATAGAATATACACATAGAATGGTAATCTCGTACATAATGACAAATCATGGCTAAAACATAATCACTTAGGCGGTAATCTGCAAAAATTTTGACAGTTCCTTTGATCAGTGACCTACCATTAGAACGTCATTGTGCAGTCATTGCTTTTAATTCGTTACGAGTATCGTAGGTATACAGGATAAATTTTTAACCACTGCGTAAATTTTTTTTGGTGGCTCAGTGTAAGCAATAGAACACATTTCCATTTTTAGTTTATGACTTTTTTTTTTCATTTTTCCACTTTGTCCCAATTTGAAATAAGCAAGACATGGATATAATTTAATAGTAATACTATGAATGAGCATGAATGAAAACGCGAAAGCCGCCGGCCGCTGGACCACGCCTAGCGCACGAGACGGGGGTGCGGGCCGTGCGGGGGGCATGCGGCGCCGGCGCGGCGTTTGATAAACAAAACGCGTGCACATGCAGTACGTCACTTGCGGAAGCGGAGGTCGGATGTTCGTCGCGCCCTTGCCGTCCCTGCGCGTTGTGCCGCGTACTAGACTAGCGTAGTGACAATGTCTCATTTTACTCACCGCGAGTATTATGAAATGGTGCGAGTGTATTTGTCAAGCAATGAAAATTTACGAGCAGCACGAAGAAGATACGAAAGGGAGAGCGTACCTCGTATGCGAGCCCAAGGGTCCTCAATCCCACGGTCCCTAATGAGAGGACAATTTTAGCAGCAAACCAAGGTGTATGAAACAAGTGAAATGTTGTAGAAGAGGCTCAGAGCCTAGATGACTTGAAAGAAAAAATAATTAACGCTTTCAATGAAGTACAAAGTGGTGTTAGTGTCCTAAACAAACTAAATGCTTACTTATTTAAACGTGCACGTTTATGCCCTTCGAACAATACTTAAAATATTGTGATTAATAAAATGTAGAGGTAAGAAGAAATTATAAACAATCTTAGTGTGTTAGGTTCTCTTTGATTAGACATTGTTGTAAGATAGTTGATTCCAATTTTTTAAATACGCCAAAATGCAATTGTTTCAATCTAAATTGTATCATGTAAGTACCTATCATACCTAAATGTTTTATTTTGAATGGACTAAAACGTATTACTTTCTTACTTATTATGATTTATTTTCTGCATTTTGATGGTCCTAAGCCCATGAAGGTATGAAGGATAAATTGGAATTTACGAAAAATTACGTTTACAAATAACTTTACACAGTCTACACTTAAAAAATTGTAGCGCTAATCTGGGGTCAATAATCCGCCGCCGTCGCATAGAGCGACCGCGCGTGAGTACTTCTGTCTGATAGCAGCTGGCGCGTCAGGCGACCGGTCGACGCGCGGCGTGAATCGGGCGACCGGTCGACGGACTGGCAAGCGACGTCCATAAAATAAATTTCTGAGTAAACAAGTCTCGTAAGCGTTAACTTAATTTTTTACTATTGAAACATATCAAAACAAAAAATACGTGTTTATTAAAATACATTCAAGTTTATTATGTGAAAATTTGCGCACTGGTTAAAAACTTTTCCTGTATGTTCTGTGCCATTGACCGACCAATGATCGACCATTATGAATTTAGCAGATAACGAACTTTTAGCAGAATGGCAATGGGATCGTGTTGGAATGACGAATTTATAAAAATAGCAGACTTGGGCCCCTGGATGAGAGACTCAGAACTACAGAACCGGGAAGTATGGCAGAAGAAAAGGGAGGCCCAGCAGTGGGTGATTCTGGGCTGAAATGTTGATGATGATGAGATAATGGTTTTGTATGATTTAGCTTACTCACGCAAAGGTATATGCGAACCCAATGATATTTTAGTAAACAGATAGTTATGAGCGCGCAAATCGTGAAGACTAGAAAACGTCCTAATTGGGACGTATTGCCTGGACGAGTGAGACGGTGCGCGCAGCTACGTAATTACCATCCAAAATGCCATTTCGTGTATTTAGAAAGTGAATCAATTATGATACCAAAGTTAATAAAACACAAGGAATCTCATACCACACGAAAGTACACATTATACTTCGATTTATTAATATATTTTAATTATTTTCCTAATATTCTGATATTTGGAGGTTAGGAAAAAGAAAGAGATGGAAAATACATTTTTTGTCGTAAGAACGACAAGGATGCGAGCACTCCGGACATAGAATAAAAGTACAGATGCGAATATTAGGCAGTAAAGTCATCTTTACAGCAGAGTTCTAGTTTGCCTTTTAATAACTTTTCTTTATAATTTTGTTTGATATATTTAATTATAAATTAAACATGTCATAATATGTAGGAAAAGAAAATATTAATAGCTTATCGTTACCATAGTATGTCACAGATAGTGTTAAAATAAAGCTACCATTGAGATTAAAATTAAATCTTTTCGAAGGTGTATGATTATTTTTACAATTGTATTTCTTTCTTTTTAAAACATGTTTTATTTTTCACCTACCTACCTTTTAATAGTGTTTATTCGTTGCATAGGCACAAATCCCGACTACAAATACTGTACACGCGGTTTGTACTTTCTGCCTAGTTAATTTGTTAGTCTATGATGCCAACGTGCGGTGATTGGTAGCCCGAATAATGTTTGTTTACATTCACGCGCAATTGACAACATCTAGCTGTCACTTTTTTTCTTATTGGTTTTATCAAGCTATCCTTTTTACTTGTAGTGAAATGTAAAATGAATGAAAAGTGTGTATGTGTGCTGCCTCTCGGCGCGGAACACTTTTTTCTGTTGTTTTGTCAAGTGTATAACATATCTGTTTATTAGAATATCATTGTGTGAACCCATCAAAACACAGAATACTTATATCACATTCATGGATGAGTGAACTTTAAAATTGTAATAAATCTGGTTCCCAATGTAAGCAGATAGATTCATAACAGCTCATAAATTTAACGGCCGGACATTGATTCTACATTGTCAGAAATATTAAAGGAGACATAAAATTCAACCGTAACCCCGACTTGTACCATCATGTCTTGTTTATGGCGCATGCTTTTCGTAATCTTTGACGGTGCATTCGGATTCAAATGATTATATATTTAGGTCAAGATATCGATTGTGGCGGGTAGTTCGATATTCGTGGTTGTACATACGGTAAAGTTGATTGGTGTGTAGGGTGTGAAAGGACTGTGCGTTACCAAGGCACCTGGCGTTTATTTGTTACTAACATAAAAACAATTGAAAGACTATTTTACTAATTTGGTTTAAAATCTCAACAACAAGTTGTATTATGATAGATAACTGTCACATGTGATCAAGGATATTAAAAAACCGAATCCGAAATTCCGAGCTGCGGTATATTGCTAATTTTAAACGTAATTATTCGGAAGGAAATGGTTTAAAACAAGCTCACTTTTAAGCAGTCTGATGCAGTTGGTGGCGTCAAATCCGAGATAGAACTAAAATAACTACCACCAACTGCATCATTCTGCTTGAAAGTAACCTTTTTTAGAACATTTTAGTTGCAGTCGGGATTTTTTTTACTTTTATTGAAATACTTGATTTGACTTTGACATAAAAAGCAAGCTCTTCCCTTGTTTTTGGTCGCAATGTGCGTGCTACAAATTGGGCTACTCAAATTGGCCACGCACGACACCTGCTGACCAATATGTTTTGCCAACTATACAATATCAGGTACCTATCGTGTTGCTCGCCAGGTATTCAATCGAGGTCGAGTATAGACGGAAGCTGCGGTGTATTGCTGATTGTGAACGTAATTATTCGGAAGGAAATGGTTTGAGCTTAGCGTGATGGATAATTGCTGTTGTTATTGTAGATATGTGATGTAATGGGGACTGTGTGAATGTAAAACAGGGCCTGGTGTAATTATACAGAAAATAAAATATGTTGATGTTTCAAACTGAATTAAACATTTAAGCTGTCAGATCTTGACTAATAATAATGAGAGACAGTTGATAAATCTATTGTTACTTAGGCTCCTGGTGCAGATCGAGATCATTTAGAAATTTAAGCACATAATTTTAAGGTAACGCAAAAACCGATGTAACGGTTTTTTTTTGGTAGTTATGTAGGATATTTTGTAATAATATATTGTACAGACGTCAGCACATCAAGCTACCCGAAACTGTCAAATTTTCCCAATCAACTTTGAACCATATTCTTTAGAAATAAAGTTGAAAATGTATTAAAGAAATTTGACAGATTGCTGGCGTCTGTACTACGGTATATATATTTTGTGCGCACAGAACGTCTAAATACCTATCGTCCAGATTTTTTCGAATTAAATGTAAAAGCCAAAAGGTAAGGAAGACCACAAAATTTTCTTGACTGATTAAATAATGTCAATGCACTTAAAACCATCAAACTCAAACTCAAAACTCAAACTCAAACCATTTATTTCAATTAAACCATTTACAGGCACTTTTGAATTGTCAAGAAGTCGGTCAGTCAGAAAATATGAAGCTAGTTGCCCATTCCAAAGCGTAGGTACCTATGGAGAAGAACGGGCAAGAAGCTCCATGGACACTCTTTTAAATTGTATTTTTACAAAAATATTAGTTACATCATTAATGTTGAATTTACAATTATATGTGAGAACGATGTAAAAAAAATACGTACGCGCTAAGAGCGTCCAGCAAATAGTAAGAAGACAACAATCCAAAAATAAAATAATTAAAAATAAGCCGAGGCAGCTGAGTGATGACCAGCCCCAACTGACGGCGCCCGTTCACGAACATGACGCATAGATCAGCACCATTCAGCTCAACCATTTTGAAGGGAGCTAAATGATCCAATACACACGCCACCGTCAGCGAGACATTTGTGTGAGCATGACATACTATCAGCCGCCATGGCACATTCAAGTCAATGAAAGACATATTACCCGGTAAATGGTAAAGAAGGTATACTTACATAGAACTCACATCTGTGCTATGCAGTTATACAATGCAAAGGAAATTGAGTTTATACAATGCAAAGATAATCTTACAATCTTCAGCAGCTCCAATAGTATTTTCCAGTATTAATCAATTAGTTGTGGTTGTGGAGCAGGACCAGCATTGAGCCAGGCATTTTTATCAGCGATGTAATCCCCTAACTTATAATATGCCTGACTGCATAGTGTGCGTTTTATACAAGACTTGAATTTTGTCTCATTCAGTTGAAGAATGTGGGGAGGTATTTTATTATAACATTTTAAACAGTACCCCATAAAAGATGAGTCTACTTTAGCCAGTCTGAAACCTGGTTGAACTAATAGGTCCCTATTCCTAGTACTATAATTATGTCTTTCACCTCTTTTACCAAAAAGATGTAAGTTTTTTCTTACATACATGATGTTTTCGTAGATATATTGACAAGGCACCGTCATGATGTTAATTTCCTTAAACAGTTCCCTTAGAGAATCACGCCTGCAGAGGTTATATATGGCTCTGATGGCTCTTTTCTGCAGAATAAAAATAGAATCGATGTCTGCAGCCCGTCCCCAAAGCAAAATACCGTAAGACATGATACTATGAAAGTAACTAAAATAGACCAGTCTCGCGGTATCTATATCAGTAAATTGGCGGATTTTTCTGACAGCATAAGCTGCTGAACTTAGCCGTCCTGCAAGAGATGTTAAATGAGGACCCCATTGTAGCCTTGAGTCGAGCGTGATCCCCAGGAAAACCGTTTTATCGACGAATTCTAGTTTCTCTTGATTCAATACTATCTCACAATCACTACTCTTTACATTTGGTAGAGAAAATCTTATGCACTTAGTTTTTTTCCCATTTAATACTAAATTATTAGCAGTGAACCAACTTTGGACCTGCAGTAAGGCGTTATTTACGTCGTCATAATTTGTAGCACGTCTATTTACCTTAAAAATTAAGGAAGTGTCATCAGCAAATAACACCATTTGTGGTTGATTTTTTAATAAATGGAGTAGATCATTAACATACACTAAAAAGAGGAAAGGCCCCAATATCGAGCCTTGTGGCACACCCATTTTTACTGTTAAACCATGTGAATTGACACCATTTATTTGAACTTGCTGTTGTCTGTCATTTAAATAAGAACTAACTAAACTGAGCGCAAGTTTTCCAAGCCCATAATGCTCAAGTTTCAAAAGCAAGGTTTCGTGATCGACGCAATCAAATGCCTTAGAGAGGTCACAAAAGATTCCTATGGCGTCTTTCTTCCCACGCGTTAAAAATGTGTTTTAATAAGGTTACACCGGCGTCGGTCGTACAACGTCCTTTGGTGAAACCATATTGTTGATCGTGAAGGATTTTATTCGTGTTAAAATGATTGAGCATTTGATTAAGCATTATCTTTTCAAACACCTTACTGAAAACCGGCAACACGGATACGGGTCTATAATTATTGGTGTCTTTACTGTCCCCAGATTTGAAAAGTGGTATTACCTTACTGAATTTCATTAAATCGGGGAAGACTCCTTGATCAACACACGAATTAAATACTAAGGCTAAATAAGGTGCAATAGTCTCAATTATGGAGGCACAGACTTTAATGGACATTTCCCAAAGATCTTCGGTCAATTTGATCTTAATTTGCTTAAAAGCTTTTATTACTGTTACGGGGTTAATATGTGTAAATTGAAATTCAACCGGGCAGGCTGGAACGTTTGCTCTTAATAAATCAATTGATACGTCGGATGAGGAATTTAAGGCTTCCGTCGTTTTTGATGGTATATTAGTAAAGAAATTTACAAACTCCTGAGCTACTTCTAAGTTAGAGCTTATGGCTCCACGTGAAGTCTCCAATGTGTAATCAGTGTTTCGTTTTTTATTTCTACTAGTTTCGTTATTTATAATTTTCCAAACTGTTTTTATTTTATTTTCAGCTAATTTGATTTTATTGCTAATGTACAGGGCTTTGGCTATTTTGCATGTATTTCTAAAAATTTTGGAATATGTAGCAACATACTTGCTGAAAGTTACAGTATTGATGTAAGGCTTAAGGCCATACAGCTCGAACAGTTTTTCCCTACTTATCCTAATACCTCTAGTTGCCCAGTCACTAAATATAAAATTAGGGCAAATGTTTTTTGTTTTCTTTTCAAAAGTTGTATTGAATTGAGTGAGTATACACTACTGAAAAGAAATCCTCGTACAATTTATTTGCATCATCCATATCATGGCCCAGATCATTTAACTTATTATTTAGGGTACTATTGAATCTATTTAGTTTACCAGTCGTTATTGGTCTAAATTGTATTTGCACTTTTTGCAAAGGTGTTTTAAACTTAAAAGATACCGTTTGTCCACTATGATCAGACGGCAGATAGTTGACGATGGCTTTATCTAAATAATCACAATCGCAAAAGACATTATCTATACAAGTAGCAGAAGTTGGAGTTATTCTAGTCGGTTCTGTAAAAACATTTGATAAATTGAACGATTTAAAAAGGCTTAATAATCTACTGCTTTTAGAATTATTTTCCAAAATATTAATATTAAAATCACCACAAATAATTGCGGCTTTGTTAATGGATGCAAGTTTCGCTAAGACATCTTCCATTATTGACTCAAATACAGAAAAGTTCTGATAATTAGGGGGTCTGTAAACGCACACTACGACATGCTTATCTAGCTCAACACAGGACAGTTCGATGCAATGTTCAATTGATAAACCCACTATGTCATTTCGTTGCTTAGATTTTAAACAATTTTTTATCAAGATTAGGGAACCTCCACGTAGGATAGATTTACGGTTAAAACAACTGCCCACACTATAGTTCTCAAAATTAATTAACATTTGGTAATCCTTTAACCAATGTTCAGTACAACAAACAATGTCAAACTTTGTTTTTTCTAAAAACATTTCAATTTCTAATAATTTGGAAGAAATGCCTTGAATATTTTGATGAAATAATGTCAAGGCATTCTGCTGATCTCCTTTTTGATATTTACTTATTATTTATTTATTTATTTATTTAATACTTCAAGCACATAAATGTACAGAGGCGGACTTAATGCCATAGGCATTTTCTACCAGTCAACCTTTGGGTGATGCAGAGACAAACAGTGGTAGGTGCAATCAAGAACATTGAGGAATAAATATTTTAAATATAAAGATACGCATATACCTATTAAAACTATGAATATAATATATACCTAATTACATATAAATATAAGCACAAATAAATATACATAAATACATGAATATACTTACTAAAAAGAAATAAGACAAACAATGAGAAAATATTACCGTTGTGATGATACTGCCAGCTTCTTGCGAATGTGCTCACGAGCCTTAACTTTAAAGTATAATCGGTTGGTTGCCATCCTGATTTCCTGGGGGAGCGCATTCCACAGAGAGATAGACTGAACGAAGAAGGAAGAGTGAATGAAGTCTGTGCGGTGAGTGGGACATTGGAGAAGACGATTGTGTGATGAACGTAGATTTCTATTGTGGTTGGCGCAAATGTACTGAAAATGGGGGGCTAGATAACTAGGGGAAGACGGAGAATCAAGAAATGAGAACAAGGTGGTCAGCGCCCTAAGCTCTCTGCGCTGGCGTATGGGTAACCACTTCAGAAGCGACCGATGCGCAGAGACATGATCATATTTACGCAGATTGAAAACGAATCGAATGCAATTATTGAGAAGGCGGTCAAGTTTGTCGAGGAGATCTGCATTCAGGTCATAGTAGCACACATCACCATAATCGATGATAGGGAAGATAAGGGACTGTACAAGCATTGTCTTCGTACTTGATGGCAATAAATTTTTCAAACGGTACAGAGCCCGCAGCGTTCCAGTAACCTTCTGACTCACCCTAGCGACTTGAGTCCGCCAGTTCAGAGTACAGTCAATGTGCAAGCCTAAGTCCTTCACGTCCGTACCAAAAGGAACGATCGTACCATTGAATAGAACTGGCGGCAAGGCTGTACTATCTATCTTGCTAATACTACGAGAACTGCCAATGATGATCGCCTGACACTTCGTAGGGTTTACAGCTAAGCCAAATCTATCAGACCAGGTTTTTATGGCTACTTTATGGATACTTATTTTAGAGCAAGAAGATACCTTGTTGTTGTTAGGTATAAGAATATTATTACTGGTACCTTCTGTTGTCTTACAAACTAGTTTAAATGATTATCCGGAGTTAATCCCAAGACTTCAATGTCATCACCAGGCAATGAGCTCATAGTGCGTGAGGGAAATGGAACCTCCTTCGTATAATTTGTACAAATATTTATAGCATTTGAGCTACATTCATTCAGGCAAACCACCTTATTATTAGTATTATTACTAACTGTTGTGGTGTTAATAATACAAGACTTCGACATAATACTTATGTCTGAGTTTATATAAAAAGCTAATAGCCTTGCTATTATGTGTCTAAAGCTAACAGGCAGATACACAGTATCCCTAGTCGACTTTAAAGTTTCTACAAAACTGTTGGTGTCAAAATATACAAGCTTGTCACTGTAATGACTAACTAAAAAGTGCATATGCTTATTAAGCATATGAATATAATTGTTTTGTCTATTTGTTAATTTTTTAAAATATGGAAAAGCACACAATATTATTTTATTACAATTTAAGTTTAACAACTCAGTTACACAGTCAGTTATTTCATATTTTTTTACCTTAGAACTGTTACCTACAAATACAGTAATGTTACTTTTAGGATTAAATACATTTCCTGTTACTGATGCCATTATTTGTTTGTAGGTTGACCCTGGCATACAATTATTTTGAGTAGAGTAACTCAGGTTGTTACTAATTAATTTACCTAAACCTCTTCCTATACTATCCGAGAACATAACCGAATCATAACAATCATGACTACTGAAAGATGGACCAGTCTCAAGCTGTCCCAATTGAGAAAGATCTTGTACTATTTCAGATACATCCTGGTTAAGGATACACTCTTGAGGCAAACTCTCAGTCTGGGACGGGTCCTCCGTTACCTCAGGCTGGACAGCGACAGGGTGTGGAACTGTCTGACACGTGCACTGACACATAACTAACTCATTTGCTGCAAGAATGTGTTCTTTGATTTGGTTCTGGGAACCCACATATTTAATGTAAAGAGATCCACCTAGAATATGTTTTTATTAAGACACACTTAGATAAGAAACCAGTTTTTTCACATATGAACCAGTTTTTTTTACATATTATCTAGAAATGTATTTAAAACTAGTTAAATTTTCCGTTTCCCTGACTTGAATTTACTTGATTTTTTTTTGTGTTATGTTCCTACCTTAGTTAGGGACTGGCCGGCACTCCAAAAGACAGAATTTTGTGGAAAAGGGAGAGAGAGAAGTTTGCAGTGGAACAATACAGGCTAGTTACATTAGATAGAACTTGAATTTAAAGAAAATCCGCCAAATTCAAAACCAGTTTTAGTCGTTAAAATTACATCTTAATATGAAACAAGTTAGACCTTCCAAAAAGCAGCAATATAAAAAAGAAACTGAAAATGATATCATTTATTCTAAATTCAAATCCTGTGGTTTGTAGCATCATCTGTCATGGCGTCTTAGTCAAGTGCCAACAGCCTTTAACCTTTAAATCTTTGATGACCATAGATATGTCGCATCATGGGTGGCCGAGATGCGATACATCGGGTCTTCTTCACGATCCGACATAGTTTAGATAGGTGTGGGCACTACAGTGGGTACTCGAACGAAAAGATTATTTGAATTTACAGTAACTTTAATAAACTAGCTATTTACAACCGAAACGCACACGTGCGTCGGAAACAAACACGTGCGTTGGTATTGAGCGTTTGCCGAGACTGTCCGAGCTCGACGACTGTCGACTGTAGACTGTCGCAGCACTCGGTCTCTCCACCAGTCCTCGTTGCATCCCCTCTACCGACGATCGTGTCCAAGCGGTAGGGCTCGCTTGCGTTTCCGATCACATGATTCTTCGTTTACCAAACAAATTGTTAGATGGCGCTGTTCACTATACTGTGGCGTCATCTATCCACGACACGGCCATCACTGACTAGCACCCGTCCTCGGGTGTAGTACCTGCGGACCAAAAATACTCACAGAGTAAACAAGCTCGGCTATCCTGCCAATTACCTAATAACTAAGGTAACTCGGCCTATCCTGCCAATACCTAATTACTTAGGTAACTGTATCTCATTGTTACTTTAATTTCTCTAGTCTTAATTTTATTTACAATGCCTTGTTGTCAAGGTTTCACACCCCATACAACATTATTCATTAGAAAAGGTTCGATCATTAAGTTGAACCAAAGAAAATCAAAATTGTAACGAATCAGTTACTATTTACCAAACTCTGTGCAAAAACACAGTCCAGAATCACACCAATAATTCTTACCAGATCAGTTGTCACATTTGCTACTGCACATAAGGTGCGGTTGAGACTAGTCACGACATGTGCTTCCTACACATGAGGTGCTCTGTACATCAACACAGACTAGAATCGACCCATTGATTCTCAGAAAAAGAATACTAGAAGATGAGGCGGTCTGTGCACCAACACAGACAAGAATCGCACCAAAGATTCTTAAAAATCTAACGCAATATGTGCTACAACACATGAAGCGCTCTGTGCACCAACACAGACAGGACTCGACCGATCAACAAGTTAAACCATCACAATTGTTTTGACAAATCGGTTAAAATTTACCGAAATAAAATTCATAGGCAATGTATACTCAACTCATGAAACTTTTATTGCAAACTGTGCACCAACACAGGTCAGAATCGCACCAACGACTCTTTACATATCTACCGCCACATATGCTACAACACATGAGGGGCTCCGTGCACCAACACAGAAAAGAATCGCACCAACGACTCTTTAGACATCTGCCGCCACATATGCTACAACACATGAGGGGCTCTGTGCACCAACACAGAAAAGAATCGCACCAACGACTCTTTAGACATCTGCCGCCACATGTGCTACAACACATGAGGGGCTCTGTGCACCAACACAGAAAAGAATCGCACCAACGACTCTTTAGACATCTGCCGCCACATGTGCTACAACACATGAAGGGCTCTGTGCACCAACACAGAAAAGAATCGCACCAACGACTCTTTAGATATCTAGCGCAATATGTGCTACAACACATGAAGCGCCCTGTGCACCAACACAGACAGAAATCGCACCAACGATTTCTTATAGACCCATCGCCACATGTTACTCATGAGGTGCGGTCTTAAGTTTTGAGTTTGAGTGTACAAGCCATTCTTAATCAGAGGTTTCACTATTACTGTCCTCAACTATAACATCTAATTCTCGAGTAACTTGGTGATCGGGTACCCTCCTCACAAAATCATGAGAGTATTCTTAGGTTCGCTCAGTCAAGCGCCTTTAAAACAATCATTAAAAGCAAACTTAGAGACTAACTTTACTTTAGTCAAATCGAATGTTATCGTAATTGCATTTTTTTAAGACCCTGTGTCACGTGGTCTACTATCTCATCTAAGTGAATATCAGTCAACTCATCATCAGTTGTCACTAAGCTAAGCCAATACACTTTGACGCAACACAATCTTTGATGATAGAGCGACAGAATCGTAATAAAATGGATGTGACTCACCCAGTATTCATCAGTACCCTGTTCGGATTGCTGACATAGCAAACTTAAACCGTATCACTCGCTACTAGCCGCTGCTGCAGGCGCTGGCCCGGAACCGCCTGGGCACCTCGCCATACTGGCGCCTTCATCATTGCTTCGTGGACATCTCGAAGCAAAATGTCTGGTGTTGCCGCATCGAAAACAGATGTTCTGGGGCACTGCCATCCTGCTTGCACACGTTCTTGTGTGTTAATCTGTCAACAAACATACCCGCAAAGTATCACTTAGCTCGGTCACTCCTGACCAAATATGGTACAGGCAAAAAACACAATGAAAATTTGAACAAATAAAAAAAAATTGCAGAGTTCAGAGCATTACTCATTATTTGATTCCCAAATCTCAAGATCACAAAGTAAACAATCAACTAAGCCAATAAAACATCCTTAGAGCATCACAAAATACAAAGCAGGAATCTTATTCGTGGCCTGTGACTTTTCATCAAGCCCAACAAACCTCACGTTTGTTTCTATGAATTCCTTTGAATTCCGAGTCCCACGGACTCTATGGTCTCTACAAGAGCCGACCTCCGCCAGAGCCACCCGCGCACCGCGTATCCACGGACTACTAAAAGCAGATACCGACTTCTAACAGACTACGGCTACGAAATGGCTACTGGTACGGTCCCGACCAGCCGACCTAAGATTCACTATCACTCGACTTAATCTCTACTCTGTTTCATCAATAAGACTTTTACTTGGCTTTCCTTAAATTCGTTAGTAATACTCTGATTTTCTGGCATTTTTCGCATACTCCCATATGAAGACTGATGAGATCATTAAACGGGACTCGACTATTTAAAATCTGTTGTATCAATTTGCAATAAGCATTCAAATTAGAAATCAAAAATTAGGCTTTTTTTTTTAAGCTAAGAATTTGAACTATCTAGTTTCGAGATTACCGAGACCAAGTACAACGTTTTCACACTACGTTAGTTAAAGAAAACAAAACCTCAGGTATCCCATTCACGGTCCAACACATTTGTCACATGCGCACTTCCCGCAGGAATGCCGAGTCATCCTTGACTCTACGGTCTTGGCTTCAAGGCTAGACCCGACCATACTACCCAGAGCTACCGCGTATACCACGTACTCACGATACTCTGGTACGGTCTCCGACCCAATGAACTGAGAACCTGAATAGACATACTAAAGTGATGCCAACTCATCATCCATTTCGTCTACAATCTCAATTGGTACTTGGCCCTCGGGCATCTTCCGAACACGGTCATAGAGCGTATTTGTAAGTACGCACCTAAGTCAACCTACTGACCAAAAAAACACCAACCAGAGCCATGTACCATCGTTATCCACATTACAACAATAATCTTTTTCACTAAGAGCCTTAGACACCTGGAAACCCACACACGAGTAAACCACTCTAACGCCACGGCTCTCCGGCCGACTAGCAATCGCATTGCTCTTACACATCCAGCGCATGGATCCGTGTGCATCACCCTGTGACTACACACTTTTTACTACGGCCGATAGAGAACCCCTACTCGTGTGGTTCCCACTACTTAGGCTTGCTCATCACCACTGTGATCACCATCTACTCCGATTGGTACATGACCTACTGGCATCATTTGTAATCTATAGTGAGCGTCTTTAAAAATTGCATTTTAAACTAGACTGGGCTTTACTTCTCAATGTAACTGTTTTTGCCGTTGTTTACAAGGGAAGCACTCAGTACCCGAGTCATAACAAAATGAAAACGACTCACCAGATTCGGTAACAATAGATCTGTAGCTGGCTTAATGGTACAGACATTCACTCGCTGTCACTGGCTCCTTGGCAGAAGGCGCGCAGCTTCTTGCACGGAAAGCACCGTCCTTGATCAGCGATTATTCATACAGGAGGTCCACAGAGTGCAGCGCTCTCCGACACTGCCATTCTGCTTGTACACGTCCGTGTGTGTTAACCTTTATTTTGTAACGTGCCTGAAGGCAGATAAACGTCATCCACTCGCCCTTCACTACTTCCAGCACGTTGTCTACCATCAGCTTGGCTGCCACTGCTCGTGTTTCTCAGCACACGAAGGGTTTCACTGACGGCTGCGAGGCTGCTTGGCTCGATTCTCAAAGTCACTCCATGTCCTTATCCAGGTGAAATCCAGTCAAAGAAATATCGCACCGTGACGTCAACGCTCAATTCTCCATAGTTTTTTCAGCTCGAGTGTATCCCAGTTCTGATGTCGCATCATGGGTGGCCGAGATGCGATACATCGGGTCTTCTTCACGATCCGACATAGTTTAGATAGGTGTGGGCACTACAGTGGGTACTCGAACGAAAAGATTATTTGAATTTACAGTAACTTTAATAAACTAGCTATTTACAACCGAAACGCACACGTGCGTCGGAAACAAACACGTGCGTTGGTATTGAGCGTTTGCCGAGACTGTCCGAGCTCGACGACTGTCGACTGTAGACTGTCGCAGCACTCGGTCTCTCCACCAGTCCTCGTTGCATCCCCTCTACCGACGATCGTGTCCAAGCGGTAGGGCTCGCTTGCGTTTCCGATCACATGATTCTTCGTTTACCAAACAAATTGTTAGATGGCGCTGTTCACTATACTGTGGCGTCATCTATCCACGACAGATAAATCTTTTGGCGGTTCAATATATTATTATGACTACCAAACCAACCAACTGCCGATTTTATTAATAACTAGCTGCGCCACGCGGTTTTACCCGCGTAAATGTCGATCCCGTGGGAATATCGGGATAAAAAGTAGCCTATTTGTTAATCCAGGGTGTCAGCTACCTCCATACAAAATTTTATCAAAATTTGCCCAGCCGTTTGAGCGTGAAGAACTAACAAACATATAAACACACACACACACTCACAAACTTTCGCCTTTATAATATTAGTGTGAATAGACAGTTTATTGACATTTTAAAATTTTGCGTTTTTATGCAAGGCATATGACTGGTTTTTTTTTTGTGGATGAGTAAATACGCAAATATACGTTTTTGTTGCTGTGAAAAAAATGCGCTTTTTAATTTTCTCATGATTGTCAGCTAGGCGTTCTCATAATCATGGCGCACCTAATGGAAAACCTTCGCTGCTACATAAATTTCAACTAGGGATTTCAAGATGTCGTTTTCCTAAGGAGCCTTTTCAATAGGACCTTCTTTCATTCTCTCTACTTGAATTTCGTCCTGAATGGACAGCATTTCATCTTCAGCCATCATTCGTATCACATTTTACTTACGACGAAGATCTTCAACTGTCTTTCGTATGATAAGATACGATGAAAATCACCTAGTTCTCGCACTTCAATTTCCCTTTGCATTCCTTCAAGCTTTTGATGATGATACACATCTCCTAGGTTGATATACTCAGCTCATACCCCGGTATTTGCTGGCATACACTGATACCTATTCATCATAATCTGGCTGAGATGTTAAATCCGTTACACTGTTTACTTTGGAATTGCATCCACGCGGATTTAGACGCATTCTGAATAGGGTTGCTCTTGTATGTTTTATTGGTAATATTTATTTGATAGCGGTTGACTTTGGTTTCTTTATTTAATTAGGGACTTTTATAACCGCAGTGCGTATGACAGTCCCATCGTACCCTAAATTCACACTGCTACGGATTACACTTCGACCATGAACCTGCACAGACTTTTCGCATCATCACCATTTGGTAGGGACAGAATTTTATGGAATGTGCCCTTATCAAGTTGGTTCAACCTCAAGACGCCAAACAGATCACTTCTATGAGAGTCTCTATTGAACACATTCCATCAATAAGTGATCTAAGTCATCCACGACTCCACACTCCACACAATGAGGATCTTTACTGCCATTTTTTCACGATAGGTGGTGCATCGTCGACATGGCCATTGAAAGCTGTCATACATTTTGTAACCTATCATTCAACTATTTTTAATTTTCTCGATAATGCCTTTGTGTACTGTACCAGGATGTACTAACCCTGGTGTACATTTATTTCCGAAAAATATAACACTAAGAAAAAGTGGGAAAAGGCTATATTTACGTCGCAATTATATATTTTTTTTATTTTATTTCTTTAAGTTTTCAGTTACAATACATGTTATCGATAACGATGGTGGACCGGTTTCAACACAAAAAATAGCAATTAAACTGATGTAAATAAAGCGAAAATATTTTGACAGCAGCCATCACGCCGCTGGCGACATCTGCGCTGAGTTTTGCGTGTGGATCCCCATTAGGCGAAGACTTTGGTTACAATCACATTCTAACTGGATTACTTTCTGTACTTGAATAAAAAGTAATTTTCGTGTCCATTGAATTCTTTTCTAAATGTGTGACTAGATTTTGTGCCCTTTCGCTTCGCCGGAGGTCGGAAATTATCCCATGGAAATTACCACTGGGATAACTAGTATCGTATCCTTTGTTCTAACTAACCCAGGTCCCGGTCTACCTGCGTGCCAAATTGTTACAAACCCCGTTTAGCCGTTAAGGCGTGAAAATATAACAGACAGGAATTACATTCGCATTTAAATAATACTTAAAGAAAGAAAGAAAAAGAAAAAGTATTTATTGCGACTCGTACAGGAAGATCACAAACTAAACTAAGACACAGTAAAAATAAATAAAAAAAGATAGATATTGGTATGCATTGGCTAACAAACATCTAAATATCTTCTCAAATTTTAATACTGATAATGTTAGTTGAATACCTACTTACTGAAGAAACAATTTCACAGATGATTAAACTGAAATGGTTCACAAGGTAAAAATGATGCCTGAGGAAGACGTGGCAAGACGACCTGGACGCGTACCGCGATTTGGGGGAGGCCGTTGCTCAGCAATGGGACAGGACAAGATAGGCTTGTAGCGGTACTACGTCATACTGACGTCACGCAAAATCCTGCGTCTCGCAAGCAGAGTTTACCGCGCAACTAGCATGGATACAACGGCCCGACATGAATCATCGATCCAGACACAACACCCGTCTGTTCGGAGGATCCTCCCTTTTCTATAGAGTATGAGTGAACTTTAAACCTCTATAGGCTAAGTTAGTTTAGGAAAACAAAGGATTATGATCTGTCTTTATTTTAAACAATCTAACAGGCCTTGAATAATATGAGGCCAGGAGTTCATACCTCTGAAGCTACACGTCTAAACTTAAACCTGAAACTGTAACATAAATCGGAACGGATTCCATGACATTCAAAACAGAAGCTCACGTTAAATTAAACAGGGCTCAATTATTGGAACGCGATCGAGGTCTGCCATTTGAGTTTCCAGTTGAAATGAGAACGATAAATAGGTTTAGATATTGGCCTTCAGGATATATGGAGAAATTCTGATCTAAAGAAACAACCCTCCCTCTGGCGAAGTCGGGTAATAATATATCCATACTCATCATCATCTGCCTAGCCTTTTCCCAACTATGTTGGGGTCGGCTTCCAGTCTAACCGGATGCAGCTGAATACCAGTATTTTACATGGAGCGACTGCCTATCTGACCTCCACAACCCAGCTACTGGGTAATATGATACCCCTTGGTAAGACTGGTTGTCAGGACTTTCGGGCTTCTGACTACCCGTAACGACTGTCAAAGATCCACGAATGACAGCCGGGACCAACGGCTTAACGTGCTTGCCGAGGCACGGAGGGGTCTCGGTTTGTAAAGATGGTCACCCATCCACAGACCAACCGCGGCAAGCGTAGCTTAACCTGAGCGATCGACCTGTGCGGCTGTTATTATTTAGCCACAGGCCATACTATCCATACTAATAGTATAAATTCGAAAGTAACTGTCTGTCTGGCTGTCTGTATGTATGTATGTTACCTTTTCACGCCTAAACCACTGAACGGATTTCGATAAAATTTGGCAGAGAGATAGATTGCATCCCGGGAAGAACATAGGATAGTTTTTATCGACCTACCTTGCGGTCGAAGCCGCGGGCGGGAGCTAGTGATGTATAAAGGATTAGTGATGGATACGTCAAGGGAATAAGCAGCAGCGTTCTAATCTATACAACTATACTTATAATAAAGCTGAGAGTTTGTTTGTTGTCTTGTTTCTTTGTTTGAACGCGCTAATCTCTTCCTAGAGATTCGGAAATTCAAAAAAAAATATTTTTTGCATTTAATAGCCCAGTCCTTGAGGAAGGCTAAAGGCCATTTAACCTTTTAACCGCTTGTGTCACATTTATGCGACACATACTTCCGTGCCCCTACCGCTAGTGTCGTATTTCTGCGACAGAGAACATGCATGATTTTTTCGTTCTATTTAACGATTGCTCCTCCTTATTTATTGTAGGTATTATTTTATCGATTTAAGTATTCAGCTGCATCCGGTTTGACTGGAAGCCGACCCCAACATGGTTGGGAAAAGGGTAGGCAGATGACGACGATTATTTTATCGATTTGTAGCCGCTCGCTAGGGGCACGGCAAAGGTTAACATCACAGATATAGATATACCTAGATAACGCAAGAGTAACTACTTCGCGTGCCAAAAATTGCACCAACTTATGATTACAAATCGTAAGCCGCCCCTTTCGCGCTCAGTCCTTTCTACTGCTGGCTGGGTAAGTGTGAGCGAGAGCGCGAGCTTGTGACGTCATAGTAGGTAGTCAAAAAATGGCACGCTTGGTTTTCATACAGTTCGTGATACTTGCGTTATCTAGGTATATCTATATCTGTGGTTAACATCATGCTAGGACCTTTATGCGCAGAGCAAAAAGAAAAAAGTTGAAAGAACTTCGAAAACGAAGTAAAAGCAGGCAGGCGATGCGATGCGACGGGGTGAGTCGGTGAAACACTAAATTTCCAGCAAGTAAACCTTAAAACCCCAAACCCCCCCCTTTGGGGGAGGCCTATGTCCAGCAGTGGACGTCATTCGGCTGAAATGATGAAACCTTAAAACAATGTATACACCCATTAGGTTCCTAGGTCGGAGGTGATCACTGGGGTGGTTTTAATGAAGTAGAAAACCCACCCTCCCCTCCCCGGAGGTCGGGTGCCTATTTGAAGGTTTCCCCATGAAAACAAAAAAAAAAAGTCTTACAAACCTAATTCACGATGCACACGAAGATAGGTGCTTTACATAATACATAACCTCATTTCACGTTGCTAGGTAAAGGGAAATTGTTCCATTTACCAGAGACCCAAGAGTAGTGCTTCTATTTAAGTCTACGTGTTAAGGTATATAATTAAGTTGGATTTAACTTAGTTGTTGGGAATTCTTATAATTCTGTTCTGCTGCTGTAAGTTTGTTACATATAGTTATATTATGTAACACTGTAAGGGCAGGTTGTTTCAAACGGAGCTTACAGGACTTAAAGACAAAAAACGCAAGTTTTAGAAACAATAAAAGTATATGATCGACGTAAACAAAATCAGAAAAATATATGATATTCTTCAAAATATCATGAGTTGCTTCTCAAAAAGTTGGCGTATAATGGCGTACGTGGAGATTTACTTCGCTGGTTTGCATCCTATGTAACAAACAGGTCGCAAAGAGTTGTGATTGTGATTAAGGGCTATCGGTCTAATTCAGTCAACGTCTCTTCTGGTGTGCCGCAAGGCTCAATTTTAGGGCCTCTTTTTGTTATTTTTATCAATGACGTTTGGAGTTGTTTCGTAGATTCAGAATTTTTACTTCTTCTTCTTAGCGTGTCGATAGCAATCTAAATGTACTCGGCCCAGAATTCGGCTACTTGTTTGGCGCCTTCATCACCGTCAATCAGTTCCTGTAACATGCAGCTGACAGGACACGCAGGACACGATATTAAGTGTCCCATCGTTTGTGGGACAGCACCACATTTACACTCCAAGGCGGAGTCGTCTATGAATTTACTGTATGCAGATGACCTTAAAATCTACAGAACAATTTGTTTCTTTTTTTTTTTTCTTAACTCTTATGTTCAAAGTGGATGAAGAAAGAAGTATTTCTTTGATCGCTTGCTTGGATTATAAAAAAACAGTAAATATAGCATTTCCTTTAGTTGGATATCGTCAAAGACAACGATTCTTGATCGATTTAAGTTCCATTTAATGAACTAATCGTGTTTTCGTGAAAGCGAAACGAACTTCCCTTTACCATGATAAAGCAAGTTCGCTTTGACAAGTTTTGAAGAGAACTTCAGCCATTTTCTTCCAGCAATTATAAAGATTTTATATACAATTATGCTAACCGAGACTTTGTCAGAGATATATACTCGTAATATACAGGAAAAGTTTTTAACCAGTCCGCAAATTTTGACATAATAAACTTGAATATATTTTAATAAACACGTATTTTTTGTTTTGATATGTTTCAATAGTAAAAAATTAAGTTAACGCTTACGAGACTTGTTTACTCAGAAATTTATTTTATGGACGTCGCTTGCCAGTCCGTCGACCGGTCGCCCGATTCACGCCGCGCGTCGACCGGTCGCCTGACGCGCCAGCTGCTATCAGAAGTACTCACGCGCGCGCGCTCGCTCTATGCGACGGCGGATTATTGACCCCAGTTTAGCGCTACAATTTTTTAAGTTTAGACTGTGTAAAGTTATTTGTAAACGTAATTTTTCGTAAATTCCAATTTATCCTTCATACTTTCATGGGCTTAGGACCATCAAAATGCAGAAAATAAATCATAATAAGTAAGAAAGTAGGTAATACGTTTTAGTCCATTCAAAATAAAACATTTAGGTATGATAGGTACTTAGACATGATACAATTTGCGTCAATGTCTAATCAAAGAGAACCTAAGACACTAAGATTGTTTATAATTTCTTCTTACCTCTACATTTTATTAATCACAATAATTTTAGGTATTGTTCGAAGTGACCTCCTCCTTTTTCAAGGCATAAACGTGCACGTTTAAATAAGTAAGCATTTAGTTTGTTTAGGACACTAACACCACTTTTTACTTCAATGAAAGCGTTAATTATTTTTTCTTTCAAGTCATCTAGGCTCTAAGCCTCTTCTACATACAGTCGGCACTTCACTTGTTTCATACACCTTGGTTTGCTGCTAAAATTGTCCTCTCATTAGGGACCGTGGGATTGAGGATCCTTTGGGCTCGCATACGAGGTACGCTCTCCCTTTCGTATCTTCTTCGTGCTGCTCGTAAATTTTCATTGCTTAACAAATACACTCGCACCATTTCATAATACTCGCGGTGAGTAAAATGAGACATTGTCACTACGCTAGTCTAGTACGCGGCACGCGCGCAGGGACGGCGAAGGGACATCCGACCTCCGCTTCCGCAAGTGACGTACTGCATGTGCATGCGTTTTGTTTATCAAACGCCGGCGCCGCGCCGCATGCTCCCGCACCCCCGCCCCGTCTCGTGAGCTGGGCGTCCAGCGGCCGGCGGGCGGCCTTCGCGTTTTCATTCATGCTCATTCATAGTATTACTATTAAATTATATCCATGTCTTGCTTATTTCAAATTGGGACAAAGTGGAAAAATGAAAAAAAAAAAGTCATAAACTAAAAATGGAAATGTGTTCTATTGCTTACACTGAGCCACCAAAAAAAATTTGCGCACTGGTTAAAAACTTTTCCTGTATAAAAACTATGGCAAAATAACAGAATTTTACTAAATACATATGACAGTTTATACTCTACTTATAACAAAAACACTTTTTTTTCTTCTATCTTTCTGTTTGTTCCGGCTAATTTCCGAAATGGCTGGACCGATTTTAATGGAATATGGTATGGGGATGCTTTGAACTGTGGGGAAGGACATAGGCTACTTTTTGTCGACTCACCACACGAGCGAAGCCCTAGCCGACAGGTAGGTAACAATAAAAATAAGGACACGACAAAAAAAATACATTGCTACTTACATAAAAAGATTAGCAAACTTAATTATTAAACATGTTGTGATTCAGAATCATTACCAAACAAAAATCTAACCAAATCTAGATTCCAGACAACCCTATCTGACTAATAGTTTCAAAACACCACGCGACCAGATGTTTTTTTCCATTTTCACACACTAAAACGTTGACATTCAGAATGCTAAAGATTTTATTACTTGTTTATAAATTATAATTTACGATCATATGATTCTTTCAAAGAGATTTATCTCCACGTATTTGTTATTTTTATTATGTTGTGTATAAATGACAGATGGTGATTTTAGGAGTGGTTTTAAAGCTGACTTGGCGTAAGTAATTTAGATAAATTGTGTGCATTGTCCTTTTTGTTGTTAGGAAGAGAGTGCGGGGTGGATGATTAGGCCACGTTGTGTTGGATTCCGTAGTGCTTTTGGAATTAAAATTATCAATTATAATAATAATTATTAATATTATTATAAATTAATTAATTATTTGGAATTATTATTATTAAAATTATTATAGTTTTTAGGGTTCCGTACCCAAAGGGTAAAAACGGGACCCTATTACTAAGACTTCGCTGTCTGTCCGTCTGTCTGTCTGTCTGTCACCAGGCTGTATCTCAAGAACCGCGATAGCTAGACAGTTGAAATTTTCACAGATGATGTATTTCTGTTGCCGCTATAACAACAAATACTAAAAACAAAATAAAATAAATATTTAAGGGGGGCTCCCATACAACAAACGCGATTTTTTTTGCCCTTTTTTGCTCGATATCAAAAATGGCAACAGGTAGGCACTTGAAATATTCACAAAATACTCAGTTGTATTTTAACTTTAATAATAAATAATAAAATTAAAATAAAATAAATATTTAAGGGGGCTTCCATACAACAAACATGTTTTTTTCGGCGTTTTTGCCTTGTGGTACGGAACCCTTCGTGTGCGAGTCCGACTCGCACTTGGCCAGTTTTTTTTATCTCACGAGGCGACGTGCGGTTTACTTGTGGTTACAAGTACAAACACGCTGTGAAATTGTGAATGTGTGTGTAAGCGCAGTAGCTCTTGGTACCGGCGCGGATCTACACGGTTTGAAACCAGTCTACAAACCAAGGTGACCTTGAAGCTGTTGTTGTTGCGAGATGCCTGCTACACTGTTTAAAACCAACAGCTTCTTCTGCCACTGGTTTGTAACGCAGGCCTTTCTACCTAGGACGTTTAGAGGTCAACGAAATTTGGTTTCAAACCACTGTCTACACTGTTTTAAACTGGTGTTTTAAACCGTGCAGATCGTGTTTAATTGGCGAAGTCGGAAGTGTGTGTATGCGTGTGTGTTATGTGCTGACGCTACTCGTCTTCACGCCCACATTCACAGCATGACACTTGGTTACCACAAGTAAAGTGCGCGACGCTCAAAATGTTATAAATATAAAAAACTCAGTTTTCTGAAGAGGTTTTTTACATAGACTTGGTAAAGCAGCGTGGATACAATTTTGAATTCAATGAAAACCGTTCATTAATTCGTTTTGTATTCTTTTTCACCGGTCACTCGAAGATTAAGGCGCTTACAGAACCTAAACGCAAGAAACAATAAAAGTATAAATGATCCACTACAGTAATTAAAATCAGAAAAATATATGATGTTCTTCAGGATATATGCTAGGTAGATAGTGTCTTGTAAACATAATAAAACTAATTTAATACTATAGAAAAAAAATCATGAAGATACCTCTAAAAACTTTCTTTTTAAAATGAAAACCATTGTAATATTATACAATCATTATGATTTTTTGTTAGATTATTCTACAAGCAACAGACTAAACCACTAGTGTTTTCATTTTTTAGTCTAAACAATTTTTTTTTTTGTAAATAGATAATTGCTTCATATTTTGCAATAAATTACCAGGGTTGTGTCATCGAGCTTCTCTTTTCCATGCAGTCCGACAAAGACTGAGTAGGTCATGATTGTAGTCGCCTTAAATTGAAATGTAATAGGTTTATTTTTATTATTTTTAAATTCCATTCTACTTTTTAAGAAGTATACTTGGTACACCATCCATAACTCGGTAAACTTTTTGATGGCATTCGTAAATAATTTACATAATACTATACGGCTTTAATATCTTGAGTTAGGGAGGGCCACAAATATAGATATACCTAGATAACGCAAGAGTAACTACTTCGCGTGCCAAAAATTGCACCAACTTATGATTACAAATCGTAAGCCGCCCCTTTCGCGCTCAGTCCTTTGTACTGCTGGCTGGGTAAGTGTGAGCGAGAGCGCGAGCTTGTGACGTCATAGTAGGTAGTCAAAAATATGGCACGCTTGGTTTTCATACAGTTCGTGATACTTGCGTTATCTAGGTATATCTATATCTGTGGGGAGGGCCACATTGCTATGACAGACGAACACGGCGACATAATAACTTCCCTGTTTATCAACGGAACCCTAAAAAGGCTCCCTTTGTTTTGTCCTCTCGCTTCTTACGTACATTATCCTGGATTATGTGTCAAATCTACTGTCTGCTTCGGGCCGTGATTTATAATAGCTATTTCGTTCCTGCTCCATGCATTGTGTGAATTATCATGTGTGATATTGTTAAAAAGGACTGTGTTTATCTTCACTTGGTGGTTTTTCTTTTCTTATTGTGATTAGATTATTTACTCTCGTGTCCAAAGAAACGATGGATGGGCTCTGTGAATGATGATATGGTTAGAAAGGGGGTGACTACCGAGATGACGACTAATAGAGACCGTGTATGGAGTAAAAACACATGTTGCGCCGACCCCATATAAATTCGGATTAAAAAAAAAAAAAAAAATATTTTATTAACAGACTACATAGGCCCACGTTGTGTTAGTGACTTAAATTATCTTATAAACTATGTTAGTATAATATTTAGAAACAAAAAAGATGAAAAATAATAAAAGAACACAGATAGTTTCATCAAGCCCCATGCAATACATGAAGCTTGATAAACCTACCCATGGTAGGCCCATCCAGCCTTTCAGCAAACACCCTCAAGATACTGTTGGTGCTTCCTCCCACTCTGTGCGTCAAAAAAGGCTGCTACAAACAGGCGCGACACGCGATATAATCGCGAGCGACACAAAGGCACCGCTCGTTGCGCGACTTGCGGTGCCTTTGTGTCACGCGCGATTTTATTGCGTGTCGCGTCTGTTTGAAGGAGCCTTTATGTACTATGTCTGTTAAGGCTGGCTAGTGTTAGTATTTGCGGCTGTATACCTTGGAATGTTTTGTTCCACTGATCAAGTTCAAGTACATACTCTATAAAGTTAATCTGAACTCAGCAGTGGCTGTCTACGACTTCGTCTCCAACCTTCATTAAGACCCCCTCAGGAATAGTTTTGAAAAGTCCCTTCTAAGCATTTTTTTCACCTCCCAAAAACTCGTGTTCTAGTATCCGCGTTTTTAATCTCTCTGTCACTATTTTACTTGTGATAAGATTGAATCCCAGTCCAAAGGTCTCGTTTAGTCCATTTATCTCGCCTGACCTACCTCCCGAAACCAATACTTTAGAAGCGGTTAAACAGTTACTGATTGCTGTGCTTAAATCACCATAAACCGCGCTTGCGGTAACCAGATCTGTTACGTAGTTACAGATCTATTATTTAACGGCGATATTCTGAAGGAGGATTTAACCCTGGCTGCTGAAACCGTAATCAATTTGATTCATTGTCTAGATTTCTGGTTAAATGCTTCGATTGGCTCTTGTAGACTGTTGTTTTTAGGGTTCCGTACCCAAAGGGTAAAAACGGGACTCTATTACTAAGACTTCCGTCCGTCCGTCTTTCTGTCCCCAGGCTGTATCTCAAGAACCGCAATAGCTAGATAGTTGAAATTTTCACAAATTATGTATTTCTGTTGCCGCTATAACAACAAATACTAAAAATAAATATTTAAGGGGGGCTCCCATACAACAAACGTGTTTTTTTTTTTCGGCGTTTTTGCCTTGTGGTACCGAACCCTTCGTGTGCGAGTCCGACTTGCTCTTGCCCGGTTTTTGTATTTTTAACAACTGCCTATCTGACCTCCACAACCCAGTGACTGGGTAGTAAGATACCCCTTGGTAAGACTGGTTGTTAGACTTTCGGGCTTCTGACGACCCGTAATGACTGTCAAAGATCCACAAATAATCTAACACTAGATTAGACACTCGATGACAGGAAAACTTAACAGAACAAAAAAAACTGGCCAAGTGCGAGTCCGACTCGCACACGAAGGGTTCCGTACCACAAGGCAAAAACGCCGAAAAAAAAACATGTTTGTTGTATGGGAGCCCCCCTTAAATATTTATTTTATTTTAATTTTATTATTTATTATTAAAGTTAAAATACAACTGAGTATTTTGTGAATATTTCAAGTGCCTACCTATTGCCATTTTTGATATCGAGCAAAAAAGGGCAAAAAAATCGCGTTTGTTGTATGGGAGCCCCCCTTAAATATTTATTTTATTTTGTTTTCAGTATTTGTTGTTATAGCGGCAACAGAAATACATCATCTGTGAAAATTTCAAATGTCTAGCTATCGCGGTTCTTGAGATACAGCCTGGTGACTGACAGACGGACGGACAGCGAAGTCTTAGTAATAGGGTTCCGTTTTGTACCCTTTGGGTACGGAACCCTAAAAATAGGATCTGGCGAGGAAAACGATGAAATTTTACTATTTATGACGTCGAGCGGTCGCCGTATTGAATTCCCTGTGAGGACATGCTCTGGATCAAGACTAATGTAACCTAGTTTACAGAGGGTGGGCAAAAATGTATAAAAGCTGGTATCCGAAAAACATGGCAACCAAACAAAATAATTTTTATACAGTTTTAAAGGTCTAATTATGTAGAGCAATAGTTGTTAGGGGGGATGGTCTCAGTTCGCTGTTCGCGAGGTATGTCGATAAAAACTATCCTATGTCCTTCGCCGGGATGCAATCTATCTGGCTGCCAAATTTTATCGAAATCCGTTCAGTACCTAAGGTGTGAAATGTTAACATACAGACAGACAGAGTTACTTTCGAATTTACAATATTACTAGCTTCCGCCCGCGGTTTTGCCCGCGAGGTATGTCGATAAAAACTATCCTATGTCCTTCCCCGGGATGTAATCTATCTCTCTGCCAAATTTTATCGAAATCCGTTCAGTGCCTAAGGCGTGAAATGTTAACATACAGACAGACAGAGTTACTTTCGAATTTACAATATTACTAGCTTCCGCCCGCGGCTTCGCCCGCGAGGTATGTCGATGAAAACTATCCTATGTCCTTCCCCGGGATGCAATCTATCTCTCTGCCAGATTTTATCGAAATCCGTTCAGTGGTTTAGGCGTGAAAAGGTAACATAACATACAGACAGACACAGAGTTGCTTTCGAATTTATAATACTAGTATGGATTACGTAGCTAACCTCTTATTAACAAACTATTGAAATACTGTACTAATATAAATGAGAGTATTGACTTTACTGGGCAAATATTCTCCACATCTGTATGAGCTCCATCATAAAATACTCCATCTGCAAATAAGTACTTTAATTTTATTCACCGCATACCTACACCTCATAGTTTGGACGTTCTCCGTGCCAATTTGGTTCGTTTCTGAGTAACATTATCATCAGCTGCCCGTCTGGCCGGACCGTCAGTATGTCATCGTACATAATGGATGATTGAACTTTCATACGTTCTTGTTACATCTACTATACGATAATGACTAACAGCCATTTATTTTCGTTTGGATCGATGGTAGGTCAGGCTAAGGTGAAATAGGTACTTATCAACTGAATATTGTCTTGAGACATGTCGTTTTTTGGGCTTGGTTGGTGACAGTTTTCGTGGCTTACTAATAACAGCCGCACGAGCGCATCGGAAGGTTAAGCTACGCTTGCCACTGTCATTCGTGGATGCCATTTCAGCCGATAGACGTCCACTGCCGGACCCCCAAACACCTCCACTTCGGCCGGTTCTGTGCTTCTCGCAGCTAGCGGGTTCCTGCGTTTCACAAGGTCGTCGGACCACCTTGTGAAAAGCCTTCCAAACGTTTCGGCCACTCCAGAACCTTTCGGCCCCATCGGCCATCTGTTCTGCGAGTTCGTGGATGGGTTGCATGACATTTCGAGAGTTTCGAAGATTTCTGTGCCTTGGAAAGGACGTTAAGCGGTTTGTCCCGGCTGTCATTCGTAGATCTCTTACAGGTCAGAAGCCCGAAAGCCTGACAACCAGTCTTACCAAAGGGTATCGTATTACCCAGTAACTGGGTTGTGGAGATCACATAGGCAGTCTCTTCATTTAAATAAAAAAATACTCTCTGTCTCTTTATTTAAACACTGGTATTCAGCTGCATACGGTTAAACTGGAAGCCGACCCCAACATCGTTGGGAAAAGGCTAGGCAGATGATGAAGGTATAGTTTTTGAAGCGGTTGAACGCTTGTCGCCTAGTAATGCGGAATGTGTGAATGTCTATTGTTGAATGATTGTGCTGTTTTATAACGACACAACTTATTACCGATTGTGTTAGTAATGTTGGATTTATAAAAGATCCATTAAAGTGTCTGTATTTTTTACCCGACTACGGCCGAGCAAAAAGGAGGGTTATGATTTTGACATGTATGTATGTTCATCTGTTCCCTCATAACTTCTTAACTACTTGTCATAATTTGACAAATCATACATCATTTGTCAAATTATGACAAGTAGTTTGTTGGAAGCGTCTTGATCGTCTGCTGGTTATAGGCTATGTGACGTCATACATTGAATATGGCGCCCTCTAGCGGACATAAAGGCATGACTTAAGTCATTTTTTTTACATTTATTAATTTTAAACACGGCGTGTGTTTGGTATCATATGAAAAAGCTTAACCAGCACATTTCAAAAATATTAATATTACTGAAATAAGCCCCAAGATAATTTAAAAAAAAAAAATTGTTTAAAACTAGAATCCGACTACTGAAAAGGATGAACGTACCTAAGGTAGGTACGTTCATCCTAAGGTAGGTACGTTCATCCCGTGGTCGCATGCCGCTGTACTAACATACAAAGGTAGCATGCGACGCTGACGATGCATGGGAAGGTATTTTCTTGTTTCATCCTTTTCAGTAGTCTGGTTTTAGTTTTTAAACATATTTTTTTAGTCTTCTAGAAAAAAAAGTGAAATCTAAAGTTGGCTTCCACAAAAATTCACAAATGACGGTCTAATTATAAAAAACAAATAAGCAACGGAAGCAGCTAATCACAGGATTAACAACTGAAACGGATTAAAATACAATCAAATTCCAAAACAGATAACATCGTCCAGATAAATTTCTTTTTGTATTACATCGCGTGATAGCAAAAGCTTAAAGGAATGAAGTATTATCATACTAGCACCGCTCTGCGATTTCATCTGCATAAAGGCTTCTTCAAACAGGCGCGACACGCGATAAAACCTCGCGCGACACACAGGCACCGCAAGTCGCGCAACGAGCGCTGCCTTTGTATCGCGCGCGATAATATCGCGTGTCGCGCCTGTAGGAGCTTCAAGTTTCTATCCCGTGGGAATATCGGGATAAAAAGTATCCTATGTATTAATCTTGGTTATAAACTATCTGTGTGGAAAATTTCATCCAAATCCGTGCTGTAGTTTTTGTGTGATAGAGTAACAAACATCCATCCATCCATTAATCCATTTTTGCGTGAAAAAGTAACAAACATCCATCCATCCATTCATCCATCCATCCTCGTAACTTTTTGCGTTAAGTAGGAAGTAGCATTGAGCGAACCGAGGCGTATTGTAAATACCACCGCGTTTGTCGCGGGAAATCCACTACTTTATTACGTTTACAATACCAGCCTAACACGATATTTTGTCACGAATGGCATTTGAACGAACCCACTCCGCTGTACACCGTGTTGCGAACGATATACATAAACTTCGAGCAGATGTTCAGACAATGGAAATGAGCATTTTTCATTATGGACACATTAATGAATTCTTTTTTTTTTTTTTTATACAAATTAATTACCTTGACGTAAATCACCCGATATGCATGCCTCTTTATCCGAATTCGCAACGACGTATTTTCATGCATAAGATTTGGCGGGTTGAAATTTGTCAAAAATAAATTAAGACCCTTTTTTACTGCATAGCTCAATTAAATTTCAAATATCTTTGTAACGAAGCATTTTTAAGTACTACTTCCTTTGTTAGATGTATTTGTAAAAGCTATAGAAGCGTTTGACAAAGTGTATGGATAACGTGAAGAACACGGTGTACACAAGCCTTGGTACAAATGTTTTGTACGAGTTTTTATTTGGAACAGGAAATAAAAATAAAGGATGATGTAATGATACGGATCTGGGAGTATTTATTATTGCTGTACTAGCTGAGCCAGCGAACCGCCTCAGAATCAATAAGCACGAATGTATGAGAAAATTTATTATGTTCATTCATTGAGGTATAAAGTACTTACGTACTAGAGCTGACATTGCGAACTAAATATGTTGTACAGCGTGGCAACGCACGTTTTACAGAAAATACAATAAACTTACCGGTGAAACGTCACTCCTTGACTTTTATTCAATTTTCTAGAGTGGTTTGAACAGTATCTCAATACACACGAAGGCATTTTTAGAATTAACTGTATCAGTGCTACGTGTCACGTCGCTACAAGCGTCCGCAGACTAAAAGACTTCTGGTCCATGGACCACAAAGCGTGCTACAAATTATCGATTCGCGGCGGCCACTCTAGTACGTAAGTACTTATATCTCAATGTGTTCATTATATTTTTTTTTCGCGAATTATTCCCATGTTTTAATAGTTATCCTGCTATTCGGGGCGGAGACAAATCCAACAAATCAAAGATCATAAAAATCGGTCCAGCCGTTCTTGTGTTATAAATGGTGAAACTTTTTTTTATTTATTATAGATTTGTAAGCCTGAAAGTTTTGGAAACATCAATTTAGAATGTACTGAAGGAATGTCTCACGCAACTGTATCGCGTTTTGTTAAATTTATTATATCAGATTAGCCTAATGGATGTCTTCTTATTATTAATTGCTATCTTTAAAACAAAAGGTATCTTATTTGCAGGTAGGTATTACTTAATAATGTCCAAAAATTAAAATTGTCCAAAAATGTTGCTCTTCCCTTTTGTGCCCTTTTTTATCCTATACTACAGTCAATTTTCCAGCAGTTTTACACCGAAATGAGAGGTTTTTCTTTTGAGTATTTAAAAAAAAACATAGTTTCCAAGAACCCTGAAGATGGCGTTGAACTGACTACGTTACTAGGTGCCAAAGTAAAAACGCTTGGAAAAAAAAACATTGCGTCACGTCATATACGCTCGTTGACTGACAGTTTCGTTTGCTTTCGTTTTAAGATCTCAAAATTACATCCAAGTGAATTAATAAAAAAATTATGTGACGTTCGATTCCTTGGAGTAACTTACCAAATTCAGCGCCATCTATCCAGCGACTAGGGAAGCGTTAAAAAAATAGAAAAAAAAAATCCCTCATTGAGCCGATATCGACGCAGTGTCAAAGATATGTGTCGGCAATCAGTGCTGTTCAAAACGTTTAAAGTCGTTCTTTTTCTTTTATCATGATCGTGATCATTGACAGCTTTAAGGTGGAACTTGAAGTCGCTGGTGGTCATGGCTTAAAAGCATGCTGTCTCACCTGGCTTCGTGTCCGACAGAGATAGTAGCAGTGATGACCAGTTAGACGCTAGTCTACACGCACAACGTCTAGTTCTCACGCACAGAAACACCGTTCCGTACTGAATGGCGCATAAAAAAATCGAAAAGTGCTTTGGAAAATCGAGTTTTATGAAAAAACCACTGCATAAATCAATTACAAATAAAGTTACAACTGAGGTTTGTCGATACCGACTTTGTTTTTTACAGTTCTTTTATTACTTATTTACGCCCAAAGTTACGTTAAAAATAGCAAGTAAAACGAATCTTTGTTAACTCATAACCTTTTAATGGCTTTTTATTATTTTACTATTCTGTTTTCATACAGACAAAATTAATAATAAAACAAAACGATATCATCTTTGTATGCGCAATGTCAAACAATGGAGTAATACGCTCCCGAAATTTGTATGGAAGAAATATCGACTAGTGTCACCTTAATCCTACCACTGCTGAGTATGTTCCTCTTCCCTTTTGTGCCCTTTTCCCTATACCAAACCCAATTTTCTAGCACTTTCACGCACAAATTGAGCAGATATCTCGAAGCAGTGTCAAAGATATGTGTCAGCAATCAGTGCTGTTCAAAACGATCAAAGTCAATCTCGATCGGAAATCGGATTTAAGGATCACAGAAAATGTCACTCAGATGTTGTCTATATTCCTATGTTTATTTTATCCCTTACATGGCTTAACATCGTCGGGAATTTGTGCGTTGACGTGTAGTGGATTATTTATGCAGCTCTGAGATTTAGAATCAAGATCGTGGCGCCGATTCTGTTATGCACAAACTAAACTAAATTTAAGTTCATGCATCTTTTTCTTTCTATTTCATTAAGACAAGGACAGGAGATTAAAATATTAGTTTAGTCCTGTCAAATTCCTTAGGACCAGTAACTTTGAAACATAAAAAAACATTTAAAAAAAAAGGAATTGTATGAGAAAGTAATAATAAAAATCTTGGATTGTATACTTGCATTGCATACTTACCCTTAAGGTACACTATACTCACAACTAGTAAGGTGTATAGTTATTTGAAAGAGCGGAGCGTACTAATACAGGCATTGTTTGCCTAAAAGTAGGTTCCAAACACGTTATCATGTAATGTTATTTTATTGAGACAATAAACCATTATTATTATTATTAATTAAGATACTCCATAGACAACTTAGACGAGATTAAAAAATTGGCTACTAAAACTACGTCAATTTACGCCAGGCGCTGACTAATTTGACAGGACTAAACTAATATTTTATCTTCTGTCATTTTCTTAATGAAATTGAAAGAAAAAGATGCCTGAACTTAAATTTAGTTTAGTTTGTGGACAACAGAATCAGCGCCAATATGATATTTGGCTTCCGATACCTAGGTACCTTATTGTTTAAATAAAACTTTAATCCATCTTGTGATAATTTGAATGAAGTCAAAATTATCAGCAGTAAATAATATTACACGCAATAAAAATGTGTACGGTCGTGGATACTTCAGGAACGAAATTCCACTCGTATAATAATGACACCGAGAGAAAGAGTGTACAGTATATGCTACGCGATTTTAATCAAGAGCCGTCTAGTATAAGTTTTTAGAAGCTCTCATAAAGTTGTCGCCATCTTGGACTTGGCTGTAGCATCCACGAAAATCATGCAAACGACACCCTTGATTGCCATCTTGGTGTTTACGTTTTGACTTCACTACTGGCTTCAGCCAGCACCCTCGAAAACCCCGTAAACTATCTCTCTCTCAGTCTCTCTCAGAGAAAAACTCATTGATTTGATTCCGATTCGGTTCGTTATCGAAACGGTTAATGAAATGATAAGCTATAAGTATTAAGTCATTTAATACTAGCTTATCATTACTTATTATTATTGCTTATTTGCTTAGTTTTTAATATCCATTATTATTGGCCTTCTAAAACGCAAAAGCTGCGGTCTTCCTTCTAGCGTTTTCCTTATCTAATAAAATTTCGTTGCTGTAACAACGATATTGATTAAACAATTTCGGGAGCAACTGATTGAAATATTTAGTTGATTGTTTGATTAATAACTTCCTCTCTTACCGTTGCTATTCGTTTATTGAATGTTGTTTTATGTACGTCAATTTGGTTGCCGGAAATAATTTGCCTCGGGTTTTTGATGTTGACTTGAAAGAACATGGCAATTGAGAACGTGTCATGCTCACTTAAATGTCTCACTGATGGTGGCGCGTGTGTTGGATCATTTAGTTCCCTACGAAATGGTTGAGCTGGATGGTGCTTGATCCACGCGTTATGTTCGTGAACGGGCGCCGTCGGTTGAGACTGGTCATCTCTTAACTGCCAAGGCTTATTTTTAATCTTATATTTTGAATTGTTTCTTACTTTGTGTCTTTTTTCTTACATTGTTCTCACATATAGAAGCAACAAGAATAATGTACCCAGGATTTTATAATATCTTGATTTCAACTAAAGAAATCAACCACAAATGGTGTTATTTGCTGATGACACTTCCTTAATTTTTAAGGTAAATAGACGTGCTACAAATTATGACGACGTAAATAACGCCTTACTGCAGGTCCAAAGTTGGTTCACTGCTAATAATTTAGTATTAAATGGGAAAAAAACTAAGTGCATAAGATTTTCTCTACCAAATGTAAAGAGTGGTGATTGTGAGATAGTATTGAATCAAGAGAAACTAGAATTCGTCGATGAAACGGTTTTCCTGGGGATCACGCTCGACTCAAGGCTACAATGGGGTCCTCATTTAACATCTCTTGCAGGACGGCTAAGTTCAGCAGCTTATGCTGTCAGAAAAATCCGCCAATTTACTGATATAGATACCGCGAGACTGGTCTATTTTAGTTACTTTCATAGTATCATGTCTTACGGTATTTTGCTTTGGGGACGGGCTGCAGACATCGATTCTATTTTTATTCTGCAGAAAAGAGCCATCAGAGCCATATATAACCTCTGCAGGCGTGATTCTCTAAGGGAACTGTTTAAGGAAATTAACATCATGACGGTACCTTGTCAATATATCTACGAAAACATCATGTATGTAAGAAAAAACTTACATCTTTTTGGTAAAAGAGGTGAAAGACATAATTATAGTACTAGGAATAGGGACCTATTAGTTCAACCAGGTTTCAGACTGGCTAAAGTAGACTCATCTTTTATGGGGTACTGTTTAAAATGTTATAATAAAATACCTCCCCACATTCTTCAACTGAATGAGACAAAATTCAAGTCTTGTATAAAACGCACACTATGCAGTCAGGCATATTATAAGTTAGGGGATTACATCGCTGATAAAAATGCCTGGCTCAATGCTGGTCCTGCTCCACAACCACAACTAATTGATTAACACTTGAAAATACTGTTGGAGCTGCTGAAGATTGTAAGATTATCTTTGCATTGTATAAACTCAATTTCCTTTGCATTGTATAACTGCATAGCACAGATGTGAGTTCTATGTAAGTATACCTTCTTTACCATTTACCGGGTAATATGTCTTTCATTGACTTGAATGTGCCATGGCGGCTGATAGTATGTCATGCTCACACAAATGTCTCGCTGACGGTGGCGTGTGTATTGGATCATTTAGCTCCCTTCAAAATGGTTGAGCTGAATGGTGCTGATCTATGCGTCATGTTCGTGAACGGGCGCCGTCAGTTGGGGCTGGTCATCACTCAGCTGCCTAGGCTTATTTTTAATTATTTTATTTTTGGATTGTTGTCTTCTTACTATTTGCTGTACTCTGGACGCTCTTAACGCGTACGTATTTTTTTACATCGTTCTCACATATAATTGTAAATTCAACATTAATGATGTAACTAATATTTTTGTAAAAATACAATTTAAAAGAGTGTCCATGGAGTTTCTTGCCCGTTCTTCTCCATAGGTACCTACGCTTTGGAATGGGCAACTAGCTTCATATTTTCTGACTGACCGACTTCTTGACAATTCAAAAGTGCCTGTAAATGGTTTAATTGAAATAAATGGTTTGAGTTTGAGTTTGAGTTTGAATTTAAAAGAGTGTCCATGGAGTTTCTTGCCCGTTCTTCTCCATAGAGATCTACGTTTTGGAATGGGCAACTAGCTTCAATTTTCTGACTAACTGACAGACTATTTAATTTTGCCAATTCAAAAGTGCTTACTACATGGTTTAATTGAAATAAATGCTTTCGAGTTTGATGATCAAAAATTGTTTTACGGTTTAAGACAATTTATTTCACTCAAAAAGAATACAATTATTCACTTCTATGAGGAAAAACATACAAATTAAGATAAGCGACGATTTCGCTTGGTTAAAAACTAAAATTAAAATACAGTAAAAAACCTACAATTTAACAACATTCAGAACATGGTGCCTTAATAGCCTTTTAAAACTTGGAAGTGATTTCGAGTCCCTAATTTCTTTAGGTAAGGAGTTATAGAGTTGTGCCCCCTCATATACAACAGTCTTTCTGCCGTAGTTTGTCCTCGGTGCTCTTAAAATTATTTGATTAGCCTGCCTCGTCATGCGCTTTTGAATTTGCATTCTCTTTGTAAATGTTATTTGTGTGTGTATGTCTCTATTAATTATTTTACGTACAAGTATACAAGTGTTATATTTATAAGTTTGTTCAATATTCATTAATTTTGTTTCTTTTAAGACCTTTTGAGATGACGTGAAATAATCATAATTAAACAAGACTTTAATAATTTTATGCTGAGATGTTTGTAGTTTTTTAAGGTGAGTTTTGGCGGCACTCCCCCATATTTCGATTAGGTAATCGAGATGCGGTTTAACCATCGAATTATAAATAGTATATCTGACCTGTGGTGGGAGACATCGGACAATTCCTCTTAGTGCACCAGTCAGGGATGATATCTTTTTTCTTACTTTCTCAATGTGTGGTTTCATTGTAAGTTTATCATCAAGAGTAAGACCTAAATATTTTTCAGTATTTGTTTTTAATAAGGATTGCCCATTAATGTTTAATTGTCCCTGAGAATGAAGTTTTTTATTTTTAGCTCTAAATATCATGTATTTGGTTTTACTAGCATTTATAGTAAGCAGATTGTTTTGGAACCACATAGCTAGTTGCACCATTTTGCATGTCGAAATGTTTTAAGTTTTCTCAAATTGCTTCCGGCATTTCTTGACTATTTCTTGCTGATCAGTGTGACAAGTGACTCTGTTGAATTATCATTATGGTTAGTATAAACGTACCGCTGTTGCCTTGCCATTGGCCCTGCGCCTGATCTTTCTTCTCCTGTCGTGTCAGATTGCCGTCCCTTCGGACAATGAGAGTGATGGAAGAGTGTCTGACCCTGTGTCTGCGCACGCACTTGTGCACTGTAGTATCTCTAATGTCTTATACATTCAACCCAAGCACAACGTTTGCGTGTACAATCAACAGAAGCGCCCAAAAAGACACAGAACCCAGGAAACGCCAAACAAAACAAACCGCTCATAAGCACATGACATAACATCTTCAACCCTACGGAAGGGATAATACTCCGTCCCCGTTCGGTCACCCATCCGTCCGGCGGCCGGCCTTTGTAACTTGCACGCTAATTGTGCCGTGTCACGCGATCCCATGCCTATAAAAGGGAAACAAATATCCTTAATAGCGGGTTATTAGGGTATGTTTGTTTATTTGTAAATTGTAGGCTTTTTCTTTATTATACCAAGTGAGGTGTAAACAATTCTTAGTTCAACTTCATTTATTCAGTGGAGAAAAGGCTTTGATGGTCCTTGGCGTACCTACCTGTCCGCCATTTTGATTTTTTTTAATGTCGCGGCTGCGCATAAAACCTATATCAGCTATCGATTTAAAGAAGATTCATGAGAGGCGGCCATTTAAAAAAAAAACAAAATGGCGCTTCTGTAGGTATCAGCCTCATATAAAAATCTTCAATCCCCTTCGTGGAAAGTTTCCGAAAATTGGAAGTGTTTTTCACATTTCCTATTTTTTTTTAATTCCTTTAATTAGTAAGAATACAAACAGGGTCAAATCGATGGGGTATTCCTCGAAAAGCACCAACTTTGAATCGCACCAAAAGAATTGCTCGGAAAAAAAATTAATTTAATATTAATTTTAAATATTTTAATTTTATTCCTCGAAATGCATCAACGATGAAACATAGAGAAGAGCATGAAGGATTCGTAATAAATGGTATCGATAGACATTTGGTGCGTTTCGAGGAATTCCCCAAATCGATAATTTATGACATTAAAACAAAAAAAAAACTCATGGTTCTGCTCAAGAGATCAATGGTGGCCCAGAAGGATTGACTCCTTCTTACTAGTTGTGGGTCTTTACTAAGTCGTGGGTTCAAATTCAATCCCAGTCAAGCGCATGGTTTATTTCATCACCACTGTTTTCAAAAACGGTGAAGGACAACGTCGTGAGGAAACCGGCATGTCCTAGAACCAAAAATTTCGAAGACATGTATAATCTACCAACCCGCACTGGGTCCGCGTGGTGGATTACGGCCCTCTCCCTGGCACAGAGAGGATACTTGTGTCCCAGCAGTTGGAACGTTATAAACGTGATTATGAACCCCTTACCCCGATCTACGACTGATCTCGTTTTCCTTTTTTAGGGTTCCGTTGCCAAATGGCAAAAAACGGAACCCTTATAGATTCGTCATGTCTGTCTGTCTGTCCGTCTGTCTGTCTGTCCGTCCGTATGTCACAGCCACTTTTCTCCGAAAGTATAAGGACTATACTGTTGAAACTTGGTAAGTAGATGTATACTGTGAACCGCATTAAGATTTTCACACAAAAATAGAAAAAAAACAATACATTTTGGGGTTCCCCATACTTAGAACTGAAACTAAAAAATTTTTTTTTCGTCAAACCCATACATGTGAGGTATCTATGGATAGGTCTTCAAAAATGATATTGAGGTTTCTTATATCATTTTTTTCTAAACTGAATAGTTTGCGCGAGAGACACTTCCAAAGTGGTAAAATGTGTCCCCCCCCCCCGTAACTTCTAAAATAAGAGAATGATAAAACTAAAAAAAATATATGATGTACAGTACTATGTAAACTTCCACCGAAAATTGGTTTGAACGAGATCTAGTAAGTAGTTTTTTTAATACGTCATAAATCGTAAACCGCAATTTACCTTTTATTCAACCAACTAAAAAAATAAAAAAACATTTAACTTCATAAACATAAACCTTATGCATGAACCTGGATGTTACGGAACCCTCGGTGAGCGAGTCCGACTCGCTCTTGCCCGGTTTTTTTTACCCTTCGGGAATTAAAGGCGTGTATTTTGTGTGTTTGTGTGTGCGTCAACTCCATTCAATGGGTGATGAAACTCCTTGGAATTTTTGAGGTATTCCACTCAGAGCACTGATTTGAACCAGTTTTCAGTCCCCAAACGGCACTTGCATACGGAATTAGCGGTTTTTTTTTTACTTCACTTAAACATTTTTAATTTCTGTAGTTTATTCTTACTTTTGCTAATTGGCATCCATGTCATCCATGCCATTTCCGGAATGGTATTTCACCCGTGCAAAATATTGCTGTTTCAGCTCAAAATTACAGACTGAATCGTGTAATGATGAGTTACAGAGAAATCAGACGATTTAGGACGACAGTCAAATTGATATATAAATTCTATCCTGCGTCACAAGGCAAATTGCATCGAAATTGATGCGCCAATCTCTCACAAACTATCCAGACTTGCACTCAACAAAAAGCACAAAACATCTCAATGAAATGCAACCGCTAACACCCACTTCCAATCGCAATACAAAATAAACAAGCTTCAAACGACTATTTATACAAACATTCGCTGCCCACGCGCAGATTTGATACGAGACATCGTAATTACGTGTTACTGCCGCTAGATGTCACTGTTCAACTGTGTTAATCTTTTGAACGTGATATGTGAAAGAGTTTTGTCTTTCTATTTGTAGCTGTCAGGTAAGATGGTAGTTGTCAAAGGTTTAGATGGTTTAATCGAAAGGCGACGTTGGACTGGCTACAGTCTGTTCACAATTATTTTACCTCTGACAGCATCAACCCAATAGCGACCTTGTTGTTACGAGAATAAAGCTCACTGCGATTTTGACAGACTTGTCAGTGGCAGCAATCCAAAAGCAACCTTATTCTAACGAGGATAAAGATAACTGTGATTTTTCTTTTACTTAATCAAGTTTCTTTGACAATATTTAACACAACTAAAAGGAAATTTCTCGTCGAGTGGTCGACACTTTAAGTGGCCAGAGGACTGGGTTGTTCTTTGGCCCAAGAATTATCATTACCATTCAGCGTGGCGATGCTGCCATTCTTCTGGGCACGTTTCCACAGGTGACAGCGATGCGGACGAGAACTTCGACGCCTCAGTGTCCTTTTGTCATTAATTTAGTACGTAGTATAAATAATACTTATGACTTTATGAGCAACATATTGCGTTGAGATTTTCATACAATCTAAATCTAAAATATGGGTGATCTCAAGAATCAATTAGAATTTGTGATTAAACAGTCTAATTTAGCACCAGTAAACAGAGTTCATAATTGCTTGTTTTGACACTCTGTCGCGGAGCCACGGTCAGAGCATACTATTTCATTAACGCCAGGATTGCCACGGTTATAATGCCAGTATTTCATTTAAAATTGAGCGCTATACACCATGCCAGGTGTGCTAATTGGAGGTAAATGCCTTTACCGGCCGCTCATAGAATGGAATAGGTATCTGTAATTGCAATTGGCTTCTGTTATGTAATTATACATTTATTATGTTTGTTTGATTTTCTTGCTGTGGTAACTAATTATGGGAAGAATTTAGAGGGTAGGTACCTAAATTCTTGGAGTTTCTTGAACCTCGTAAGCTCAAAAGTTACTATACTGCGTTCGCGATTTAGTTTCCAAACATGTAAACAATTATGTGTTTTTGGAAAAACCATTTTAATAGCACATTAAGTTAGGTTTCCTCTAGAACGCCACTTAAGTTAGGTTTCCTCTAGAACGCCACTGTGCCAGTTAGTATTTCTTTTTAAAATGATCGGCATGCACCATGCCAGGTCTGCTAATTGGCGGTAAATGCCTTTACCGGCCGCTCATAGAATGGAATAGGTTTCTGTAAGTAATTGCAATTGGCTTCTGTTATGAAATCATACATTTTATGTTTGTTTGAATTTCTTGCTATGGTAACTAATTACGGGAAGAATTTAGAGGGTAGGTACCTATATTCTTGGTGTTTCTTGAACCTCGTAAGCTCAAAAGTTACTATACTGCGTTCGCGATTCAGTTTCCAAACACGTAAACAATTATGTGTTTTTGGGAAAACCATTTTAATAGCACATTAAGTTAGGTTTGTGCTACAACGCCACTGTGCCAGCTAGTATTTATTTTCAAATTGAGCAGTATGCGCCATGCCAGGTCTGCTAATTGGCGGTAAATGCCTTTACCGGCCGCTCATAGGATAGGTTTCTGTAATTGCAATTGGCTTCTGTTATGTAATTATACATATTATGTTTGTTTGATTTTCTTGGTATGGTAACTAATTATGGGAAGAATTTAGAGGGTCGGTACCTACATTCTTGGTGTTTCTTGAACCTCGTAAGCTCAAAAGTTACTATACTGCGTTCGCGATTCAGTTTCCAAACATGTAAACAATTATGTGTTTTTGGAAAAGCCATTTTAATAGCACATAAAGTTAGGTTTGCGCTACAACGCCACTGTGCCAGCTAGTATTTCTTTTCAAATTGAGCAGTATGCGCCATGCCAGGTCTGCTAATTGGCGGTAAATGCCTTTACTGCTCGCTCATTGAATGGAATAGATCTCGATAAGTAATTGCCATCTCGTTCGTATTTAGGGCTTCTGTTTAAATGGAAATATTGTTCATTTGCCTGGTGATATAAAAACAATCTGCTTAGCTTTTACCCAAATATGTTGGGGTCGGCTTCTAGTCTAACCGGATGCAGCTGAATACCTATTTTACATGGAGCGAATGTCTATCTGACCACCACAACCCAGTAACTGGGTAACACGAGCCCTTGGTAAGACTGGTTATCAGACTTCCGGGCTTCTGACAACCCGTCTAGTAGTATCTAGTAACTAATTGTGGGAAGAATTTGGAGGGTACCTAAAGGCTTGAGAACTCGTAAGGGTCCTCTAGAAAGCAGTATACCTGTTTAAAAGTGACTATACCTATACTGTGTTCGTCATTTAGTTTCCAAACATAAAAACAAATGCGTGTTTTTGGAAAAACCACTTAACCTTTTGACCGCCACAGTCATGTGTAGAACTGTAGATGACAAACCAAAATGTGCCCAGCACGCCACGGTTCTTGTCTGTGTGGTGCCGGACTTAAAGAATAGCACCACCCCTTACTTCCCGTGGGTGTCGTAAAAGGCGACTGAGGATACCGGAGAATGGGCAGCAGCGTTCTCTATGTATTCCACCATCATATCATACTGCGATCGCCAACCCGCCTGCCAAGCGTGGCGATTATGGCAAACCCTCCCAAAATTGGGGGAGGCCTATGTCCAGCAGTGGACGTCTATCGGCTGAACGACGACGCCACGGTTCGACTTCATGACAGACTTTGACGCCGTCGCGCCGAGGGCACGGTTTTGATTTTTTGATGTGTGGCGGGTAAAAGGTTAAATAATAACTACATAACGTCAAGTTTTGCTGGGACTTCGAACATATTTATGACTTTTTCAATTGCACTAGTACTTCCGAAACTAACCTAGCATACAGTTGACATTTGTTGAAGTGGAAATAACACCAATCGGATACAAGAATTTCAATAGACTGTAGAGTTTTCTTATTATAAATTCAAAGGATTTCCTCGACCCCAGTCAGCACCAGGGTTTTATTCAAGAACTCCGCGTCCCGTAAAGTAACTTACTTTTTCTACCATTTATTTGCAACATTTGCCATATTTATGAACAGCAGCCACGTGGAATTTCCTTTAAAATTTCAATAAAATAATCAGCAACTGAAAATTCACTTTGATACCCATTTGGAATACTTTATGCAGGATTTCCATAAATATCTCGGCCATAAAAAGGCCAATAAATGAGTGACTAATAATACTCTTCTTGTAAATCCCTTGAGGCGCGTTTATGCGTTTGGGAGAGTAAGTGGTCGAGTATGGGCGGGATAGTAAGTATTGAGAAAACAAAGGTGTCGTAACAGGTGTTATTCCAGGTTTAATCAGATACTCATTCAACGAAACGTTGCGTTACTATTAAACCTATTAAAATTCCTCATTTATTTATTTATTTATTTATTTTTACCCTTCTTGTAAATCTCTTGAGGCGCGTTTATGCGTTTGGGAGAGCAAGTGGAGCAAGTGAGCAAGTGGTCGAGTATGGGCGGGATAGTAAGTATTGAGGAGACAGAGATGTCGTAACAGGTGTTATTCTAGGTTTGATTAGATACTCATTAACTGGCTGTTAGTATTAAAACTATTAAAGTTCCTCATATTTTTTTTCCAAGCTATGTTAATAAAGATAAAATTCCTAACAACTGGAAATCCGGGCCTAAACAGCGTTGATTTACTTCTACTGCGCTATAAACTAGGGAGTGAAGAATTAGAAGTGATTAGAACTAGTACTAACTACCATTATATGTACTTTCTTAAGATGGAAAGGAGCGTCCTTTTGTCTACAAGAGTAAATACAAACAGTGATCAAACAGTTCGTATGTCATGCGTTCATTGACGTTTAAGGCTGCCGACCGCGCAGAGGCGCCCTCATCGTTAATTATTTCTTTTATTTTAGAATGAAAATGCAGAAAATAAGCACTTTAAGTTGTGCTCCACAAGATTATACGTTAATATTATTATAAACGGTAGTTTTACATTGTTTAGTTTTTTTATAATCCTTAAAACGGATTATAGTGGTAACTATTTTCCGTTTTAAGGATTCGGCGAAGAAGGCGGTCGGCGCAGCCTTAACTTTTCTATGGACTGTTACATCTCTGTTTAATGATGATAACATTGGCGGCAGTCAGCCCTTGAGAACTGACTGTACAATATACATCACTGTACTAGCCTACTCTCCCAATGTGAACGCACCTCAACTCGTATTTTATCCGTGGGCAGATGAAAGTGAGCGCAGTTAGTAAAGCGACATTAGTCACCAACTCGTACACGTCTCGTCATAATGTATTTGTACGTTTGTATCGAGCTGGATTTAGTAGCCCGTGTGAGAAGTATTTGCACAAAATACAGAGAGTACAGAAGGCAATCTACATACAAAGTGCGGTCGAGCAACGCACACATAGACACCGCTCACGAACACGTTATCTCGGAGTGGTTGGGACTAGTACGAGCGCGAGTGCCATCCGCTTGAGACATGCGTCTGTGAAGTGCAAAAATGGAGCAACAATTAAGTATATAATAGTTTCCTATTTTGAATCGGTATAAACTAAGTAACTTTTTTGTAAGGTAAATTCACGCCACCAACTATTAGGTAAGTTGAAAACATGATTTTTGTTTGTGTAGATATTGTGTTGTTTTTAGTGTCTTTTGATAGGTTTAGGTCTAAAACGGATAGGGCAAAATAAATTGTGTAAATAGAGTAATCCGTTTTGAAGTTATTAGGGATTTTCGATAGTAAAAATTGACAAATGTATTTTTTACATGTTTTTGTTCTGTAAACTTTTTGTATTGTAAAACTATGTTTATTGTTTTGTTTTAATATTGTAGAATAAGCACAACAATAAATCAAACAACTAGATACGAGTGCCACTACCACGATAGTTTTTTTTGAATAAGCCAAAGTTGACAACCATAGCGCGACCGCCGAGCGTAGGTATGAAAAGTGAAGTACATACATGTGATTGCCTTCTGTACTCTCTGTATTTTGTGGTACTTGTGTCGTTTGTAAGAGTGGATTGGCATTGGGAATTAAAGGGCCGTCGAACTACGCATGCTAATGCGTAGTTTGTACAAACGTAATACCAAAATAATTTGTAAATCTAAATATATAAAACTCAGAGGTGACTGACTGACATAGTGATCTATCAACGCACAGCCCAAACCACTTGAGGGATCGGGCTGAAATTTGGCATGCAGGTAGATGTTATGACGTAGGCATCCGCTAAGAAAGGATTTTGATAAATTCTACCCCCAAGCCGATAAAATAGGGGTTAAAAGTTTGTATGAAACTTTTAACCCCTATTTTAAACCGATCAGGCTGAGACTTTGCATGCATATAGCTACTATGACGTAGGCATCCTTGAAGAAAGGATTTTGATAAATTCTACCCCTAAGGGGATAAAATAGGGGATGAAAGTTTGTATGAAACTGTCAATTTTAAACCGATCGGGCTGAGACTTTGCATGCATATAGCTACTATGACGTAGGCATCCCCTAAGAAAGGGTTTTGACAAATTCAACCCCCATGGGGATAAAATAAGGGATGATGAAGGATGTAAATGTATTAGTTTTTTTTAAATAATACTTAACGCGAGCGAAGCCGCGGGCAAAAGCTAGTCAAACATATTCTTATAGTAGTGTGTATTTATTCCGATTGGAATACAGAATATCTAGGTTCCCAAACATATATTTTGAAAGGACACTGATATAAAGACGAGATATATGAGGAATTTCAAATTTCTATAGAAAACTAATTTTTCTGATAACTTGTCTATTGGGAACCCTTCGTGTGCGAGTCCGACTCGCACTTGGCCAGTTTTTTTTTAAATCCTACTGGAAGTTGCGGAGACACTACAAACACACAAATTACCTAAGTATATAATAATATTAGTGTAGATACCTATTTATAATATATAAAACTCAGAGGTGACTGACTGACATAGTGATCTATCAACGCACAGCCCAAACCACTGGAGGGATCGGGCTGAAATTTGGCATGCAGGTAGATGTTATGACGTAGGCATCCGCTAAGAAAGGATTTTGATAAATTCTACCCCCAAGCGGATAAAATAGGGGTTAAAAGTTTGTATGAAACTTTGTCAATTTTAAACCGATCAGGCTGAGACTTTGCATGCATATAGCTACTATGACGTAGGCATCCCCGAAGAAAGGATTTTGATAAATTCTACCCCTAAGGGGATAAAATAGGGGATGAAAGTTTGTATGAAACTGTCAATTTTAAACCGATCGGGCTGAGACTTTGCATGCATATAGCTACTATGACGTAGGCATCCCCTAAGAAAGGGTTTTAACAAATTCAACCCCCATGGGGATAAAATAAGGGATGATGAAGGATGTAAATGTATAAGTTTTTTTTAAATAATACTTAACGCGAGCGAAGCCGCGGGCAAAAGCTAGTCAAACATATTCTTATAGTAGTGTGTATTTATTCCGATTGGAATACAGAATATCTAGGTTCGTAAACATATATTTTGAAAGGACACTGATATAAAGACGAGATATATGAGGAATTTCAAATTTCTATAGAAAACTAATTTTTCTGATAACTTGTCTATTGGGAACCCTTCGTGTGCGAGTCCGACTCGCACTTGGCCAGTTTTTTTTTTTAATCCCACTGGATGTTGCGGAGACACTACAAACACACAAATTACCTAAGTATATAATAATATTAGTGTAGATACCTATTTATGTGCTAATATTTTTCACCATCAGTCCAACACCATAGAATCCAAGATCGTTTAATTTTGTCACCTCTCTCCCCGTAAGACCATTTAAAATCGTTCGTTATTTCAGTTAATAATTCATTTACAACTACGATTTAAGGGGCTTACAGGACCTAAACACAAAAAACGCAAGTTTTAGAAACAATAAAAGTATATGATCGACTACAGTAAACAAAATCAGAAAAAAAAATATTATTATATTTTTCAGGATATATGTTAGGTAGATAGTGTGTTGAAAACATAATACAACTTATTTGATACGATAGAAAAAATCATGAAGATACCTATAAAAACTTTCTTTTTACAATAAAAACCATACTAATATGCATACAAACATGATTTTTTGGCAGATTATTCTACAAGCAACATACTAAAGTACTAGTGTTTTAATTTTTTTGTCTAAACAGTAGATTTTTTGTAAATAGATAATTGCTTGATATTTTGCAATAACTTACCAGCGTTGTGTTATCGCGCTTCTCTTTCTTTTCTATGCAGTCCGACAAAGACCACACTTTATCTCATGTAATCGCCTTAAGAGCCTATACTACCTCAGCTAAAATTCGCTCTTTATCTCGCTCGCACGATACTGCTCGCGGACTGTGTTAGAGCGAGACAAAGTGCGGAGCTGGGCGGAAGGCAGCGCCAATAGTTTAGGTATTTGCTTTTTACGGTGAAAATAAAGATAATTCAAAAAAACTAAATAACATAAGACCTGCTTTATAGTTAGTTCAGTTAGTATGCAAAGTTTCATGATCTAATTTGAAGTATTTTTTGAATACCAGCGGTTTATTGTTCGGTTTGGAGGTAAATTTGGAATTTTTTTCTATCGAGAAAATTTTATGGAATCGTGTTATCGTCTAACATAGTACCTAACATTAATCCTCAACTTTAGCATATATTTATTTAAAAATTAATGCTGCGGTATTTTCGACATAACGGAGGATCATGCTAAGCCATTTGAGGTAGTATAGGCTCTTAACAGCCTGAGAAGTGTATTGAATCAGCTGAACTGCTGTAGAGGCACTAATCTATGTAAATAGTTAAGTGGTGCGAATTGCTTTCACATCAAAGAGCATTGCAGAACCGATTGTACCGTGAATTATTTAAATTGCAGTGTTTGCTACGTTGAATCTATTAATTTTGTTTAAAATTAATTAATTATCTGTGGTGATATAGTGTGTTGAGGGACTTGTGGCTAAGAAATACCAGCCACATGGTTCGATCGATCAGGTTAAGCTACGCTTGCCGCGTGCCTCGGAAAGCACGTTGGTCCCGGCCAGCTGTCATTCGTGGATCTTTGACAGTCGTTACGGGTCGTCAGAAGCCCGGAAGTCTGACAACCAGTTTTATCAAGGGGTATTATCCAATTATCGTATTATCGTATTATCCAATAATTGGGTTGTGGAGGTCAGATAGGCAGTCGCTCCATGTAAAATACTGGAATTCAGCTGCATCCGGCTAGACTAGAAGCCGACCCCAACAAAGTTGGGAAAAGGCTAGGCAGATCATGATGATGGTGTTATAGTATGTGAAATCAACATAAACTCTTGCCTTTTTGACATGGAGGTAAGCAGAAGAACCGTCCGGGTCAGCAGGATTGTCCGAAAGGGTTACCGCTGGCCCGGATCATAAAGAGCTAAGGAAGGAACACGGGTGGGTTTTAGTCAGAGAGTCTGACAGTCCCGCTCCACCCAGAGCGGGAGGGGTCATTTGATGACCCGCAAAAAAAAAGCAGAAGAACCACTGAAACAAATTCAGGAGTCAAGGGCAACTAGCTTCATATTACTGACTGACCGACTCCTTGTCAGTTCAAAAGTGTCTGCGAATGGTTTCGTTGATATTTAAAATGCTTTGAGTTTAAGTGTGAAAAAACAAGGTACCGTTGACCTCGTAATTGGTATCTCAGTTTTAATAACAATTACCACTTAATTTCAAAATCACAAAGACTGAAACTATCTTAACGTAGATCCCATAGATACATTTAGAATATTTGCTGGCTCTGGTCAAAATCCATTACATATTTATTCATAGCCACAAACAAAAACCATGCTGAAAACATTATACCTAACTTAGTTTTAGTTCTACACTGATTATACGACGGGTCTTTTGTAGCACAGACAATGCCTTTTGGGCCTCTGAATTTTAATTTAATCATTATTAAACAAACCATGAGAAACGACATATTTTTATACGTCCGTGGGAAAATTAAAATAGCCTAAATTAAGGTAAATTTTTATATTGTACAGTCATTCACGCGTCCATGACAAAGACTTTGACATTGTTAGGTCCTTTAGGTCGTAGCAATAAGGTTGATTTTCGCATTTATTGACGTGTGTTCTTGACAGTACTGTTCGGTAAATTATTGCCGTTAATTTCTACGGTGAAATTCCCATGATATTTTCGGAGTAAATTGTGTTACATTTTGGCTATTTTAATGTCAACATTGGCACGCAAACTGTCCGTTTTCATTATGTGGTTGTATTAATTTGATGTTATTGTTACAGGTATGTTTTTGCTGACCTAAAATAATGGATAGTGGTAAGGTAGTGTGTAGATAAGATATCATAGTGACAAGTTATTTTAAGTGTCTCGTGTGTAGAAGACTAAGGTTATATGTACAGTCAACAAAAGAGATAAGTATGCAGGATCGTCGGATATAGTTGGAAGTTTAGTAAGAAACCAATGGATGTTCTCGAATAAATTCAATTTTATTAATAGAAAACAAACAGCTTATCTTTCAAATTAAATTTCAGTCGAGAACATCCATCGGTTTCTTACTAAACTTAAACTATATCCGACGATCCTGCATACTTATCTCTTTTGTTGACTGTACATGAGCCACTCGTGCCGCTACTAGAGGTCAGCGACAGCCATTTGTCAATACTTTTCGATTGTGTGCGGCGAACCCTAAGAGCGGTTCTGCACTACATCCGATCCGAATCCGAATTAAAGATCCGACTTCAATCCGAATTGGGAATGTTCTAAATTCGGACGGATAGAGTTGGGATTTAGTGCGCAACCCCTGATATAAATAGGACTATGGTCACTTCGGACTGGCATTTCTCGGATTCGGATCGGATGTAGTGCAGAACCGCTCTAAGGGTAAGGACCCACTGACAGGTGGCTTGCTTCGCGCCTAGAGCCTAGCGAACGAAGTGAAACGAACGTTCTAGAATTTTCGGGGTGCGCCAAAGTTCACCTAAATTTTTAACTCCGATAATTAGAAATCCGAAAATGTTCTTCCTAAAATTTTTCATCCTAACAATCAAAATTCCTAACTACTCTGTCTCTAATGTTCATAATTCCGAAGCATTCAACTTCATAATGTTAGTAGCAATAAACATGTATTATACATTTTTTTTGTTTTCCTATATTTTCTCAACATAACCATCTTTTACGCTATTATTCAAAGTCATATCTTTTTTGTTTAGATTTCTTTTTATAGATTTTTTTTTGTTTAGATTTTATTTATAGCGGTAACCAACATAATATACCAAAGTAACACATTTGTATTGACAACTTAGGATGCAAGAGCGAGCGAAGCGAGCTCGGGACTTGGGGCACCCCGACTCGGACAGGTTAGGCTCGAAGGGGATGACGGGGGCTCGAGTGAGCGAGCAAAGCGAGCGAACGAGCCTCCGTCATCCCCTTCGTGTTAGGTTCCTTTAAACCCTGTAGACAGAAATAGGGGCCCCGCGAAGCGGGGCTCCGTCGACTACGCCTAACCACATATTTTTGTAGATAAAAAAAAAACTTTGGGATTTCTTTTCTCGGCCACTATGATTTTGCGAACTTTGCGGTTTTCAAATTTACACTAAAAAGAGTCTATTCTATCCAAAAAAAAATAGCGCCGGGTGTGGAAGTCAGTACGTTATGTAAAGGGGGTATCCCCAAATAATAATCGTACCCTCAAATTAAAACTATAAATATCATCTTCTAATATTATGGTAATTATGTTTAGGGATAAAAGCGTTATGATAAAAAACAGTAGGAGTTTAAATATATTTACATTAATGATATTATTAATTACAATTTTCGGAAACATGAGTGTTATGAACATCGCCGGTAGCACTACAAATAGTATGAATGAAAACTTTATGATGAAAAATTTTAGGAAGACTGATCATTCGGATTACAAATCATTAGGAAGAACAATTTCGGGTAAAGAACTTTAGGTGAGCCAATATGGACACGAATTTTCGCAACCGGCCGCCCTGTTTGGCGCCCGCTTGGCCCCTTCGCTAGTCTCCTAGCGTGTAACGAAGGATATTAAGAGTAAACTAGTCGCGAGCTCGAACTCACTGGTGGTCATGGCCAAAAAGTACGCTGTCTCACCTGACTTCGTGTCTGACAGAGCTAGTATCAGTGATGAACAGTTAGACGCTAGTCTACACGCACAATGTCTAATTCTCACGCACAGAAACACCGTTTGAATTGACAAGCGCGTAAAAAAAATCGGAAAAGTGCTTTGGAAAATCGAGTTTTATGAAAAAACAACTGCATAAATCAATTATAAATAAAGTTTATCGAACTCTTCGATAACTGAGCTTTGTCGGTACGGACGGAGATTTAAAGATTTTAAAGTTCTTTTATTACTTATTTACACCCAAAGTTACGTTAAAAATAGCAACAAAAACGAATATTTGTTGGCTCATACATTTTTAATGGATTTTTATTTTACTATTCTGTTTCCGTACAGACGAAATTAATAATAAGTCAAACCGTTATCATGTTTATTAACTTTGAGTGCACAATGTCAAACAGTGGAGCAATACTCTCCCGAAATTTTTATGGAAAAAATATCGACTAGTGGCACCTTAAGGGGCTTGACCTAAAGCGCGGTCACTGTCGGACTGCATGCAAAAGAAAGAGAAGCGCGATGACACAACGCTGGTAATTTATTGCAAAATATGAAGCAATTATTTAGTTACAAAAAATCTATTGTTTGGACTAAAAAATTACAACACTAGTGTTTTAGTATGTTCCTTGTAGAATAATCTGACAAAAAAACAGAATGATTGTATGTATATTATATTAGCATGGATTTTCTTGTAAAAAGAAAGTTTCTAGAGGTATCTTCATGATTTTTTCTGTCGTATAAAATTAGTTTTATTATGTTTTCTACACACATACTTAGCATACATATATCCTGAAGAAAATCATATATTTTTCTGTTTTTGTTTACTGTAGTCGATCATATACTTTTGTTGTTTCTAAAACATGCGTTTTTTTGCGTTTAGATCCTGTAAGCGCCTTAACAAAATAAGATAAGTAAAGACAGTTTATCAAACGACAAGTTTAAACGGAAAATATCGCGACCAAGAGATTGATTATCAATATTGTCATCCTAAAATAAATAATGGACTTATATTTATTTTGACGCGGGTGTCAGCTTGTCCCTCCCTCCCACACCCCCTCAGAGGAACGGTTGAGGGGGTTGAGGGCAGTTTCATTAACTATTGTATATATATGTGTCAATTTTGTTCTTATTGATAGTCTTTTTAGGCGAACAGTTCTTTTATACGATTTCTACTTGTGTTGTTGTGAATTGACGGACTGAAAACGCCATATTTTTTTTTTGTGATAATAATAATACGTGTCTGGCTTTTGACCTTTGAAGTAGGGTGGAGGAATGGCAAGTTTTATATAGCGTTTTTTTTTATATTTATCGCCTCTGTAGGATGGATCACGATAGCCAATCTATCTGTCTATTAAAAAGGGAAATGTTTAACTGATCTTCTAAAAACTGATTAAGCTTCTAATAAACACTTTTTTTTAAATGAATGAATCTCAAAGATCATTTGCGCTTCTAATGATGCACACTTTAAAAAAATAAAAGAGTCTCTATTTTAAGCCAGGTGACCATCCACGCGAGAGCCGTATTGGTCGCAGTAACTAATCTAGAGCACCCCGAAAATATGGGTTAGGTTAGTTTAGAATCGTATACAATCGCACGCGAGCCGGGCGAGCGAAGCGAGCGGTACTACGGCCGGCGAGCGCTATATTAATTAATTTGTAATTTGCAGTTACTTGGCGATTCAATATTTTTAGGAGCCGAATGTTATTAGGAACGTAATTCTGAAATTATTAGAGGTTCGATTAATTACATGCATATTAAAAAGTATGAATAAATGTACCTATTTGTCTAACGATGTACAAAAAATGAACGAAATCGGTCCCGAAAAAAAAACACTTGTTCCCTACATATAAAAAATGACATATTTATTTCTTCGCGATTTTATTCCAAATATATTTTTAATAACTTCGCTTGTAAAAGGAAAAATGTTTTATGAAAGCGAGCGGCAATAATTTGTTTTAAAATTTTAATGCGGTCGTTAAAGGACAAAAATATTCAATAATTTGGTGATAAAATCTGACCGTCACGTCATTGACTTTAAAAAATATTACTGTATAAATGTAAACAAATAAACATAATTGTTTTTTGTATTTCGAAATACTGCTTTGACTCAACATTTATTTATTAACCGACTTCAAAAAAGGTTTCTCAATTCGAGCGTATATATGTTTTCTTTTTTTTATGTGTGTTCGCGGATTACTTCGTCGTTTTTCATTAACTCAACATCACTATCATTACAGGAATTTCCTAATTCAATAGTGTGGCCATAATAACATGTGACTAAGAGAAAAAGCTAAGGCATAATGATTAATTTGTCTAGTATATTCTTTGATTATTAAATTAATCTTCCTACCTACAAAACAGTCTATACTTGAACCTTTCAAAAAATCAAAAACCTGCCGTTGGCGTCAAAGTCTGTCATATAGTCGAACGGTGGCGTGCTGGGCACATTTTGGATTGTCATCTATAGATGCGTGACTGTGGCGGTCAAAAGATTAAAAGAGACTGTGATATTTAAGTTAGTTCCAGTCTTTCTTCTCAGAGTTGTCGGATAGAAAACACCGAATTATTCCGTTCTGATCTTCTGAACCCCCCCCCCCCCCCTCCACCCCCCCCCCCCCCGCCTCGATCCCCTCCTACATCGTCTTCTGTTTTAATCTCTGTCTTATCCACTAAAAACTTTCTCATACCGGTTTGAACCGCTTTTTCTTTTGTTTTTGATCCTGAAGGATCGTCAGCAACAAAAATAAGTACAGGGTTTATTGAAATACATAAGTTCGTAATTTCTTATTATAACGGCACCAACATCATCTTGCTAGTGTGTGTTCATGAAAGTCTTTCTTTTAGCCAAGTTACCATGGTTGTCGGATATAGTTGAAGTTTATAGTTTCAATTTAATTTCATCATCATCATCATCATTTCAGCCGAAAGACGTCCACTGCTGGACAAAGGCCTCCCCCAAGTTGGGAGGGGTTTGCCATAATCGTTACGCTTGGCAGGCTGGTCGAAGTGGAGGTGCCACTTCGACCGGTTCTGTGCTCCTCGCATCCAACGAGTTCCTGCGGCCTTCAAACGGTCTTCGGACCACCTTATGGAAGCCTTCCAACGCTACGTCTTCCGGTCCGCGTTCGCCACTCCAGAACCTTTCGGCCCCATCGGCCATCTGTTCTGCGAGCAATGTGCCCTGCCCACTGCCACTTAAGTATGACAATTCTTCTGGCTATGTTTAATTTAATTTAATTAATAAAAAACAGACGGTTTATTTACATAATTATATTAAATTTCATTCGAAAACATCCATCGTTTTCTTTCTAAATTTCAACTATATCTGACAACCCTGGATATATCTTTATTTTGGTGACTGTACAGATATAAATATGATTATAGCATTCAGTAAGAGACAAAATTTAAATAACCATAGAAACCCAAAAGGGACATTCAAAAACCTTGAACAATATCATTTGGTAAAATCAAATTCACGAACCGACTCTCGCCCACGTGAGCTTTCTTAGATAAAAATAACATACAGTTTAATATTGACACCGTGGAGTTTTAGTGGGTAAGAGTCCCACATAACTACACTATCTCCCCGTGGTAGTGCAGAAAGCACGAGCGTATCTCCACGTAATTTTTTTTTAAATATTTTGTTTCAAGATTTTGTGATCAGAGTCAACATCATCTGCCTGGCCTTTTTCTATGTTGGGTCGGCTTCCAGTCTAGCCGGATGCAGCTGAATAACAGTATTTTACAAGGAGCGGCTGCCTATCTGACCTCCATAATTCTTACCGGGTAACACGATACGATATCCCTTGGTAAGACTGGTTGCCTAACTTTTGAGCTTCTGACCAGTTACCAGAAACGACTGTTGTCAAAGAGTTTCGAATAACAGCCGGCACCTACACAGGGGTCTCAATGTGTAATGGATGGTTTTGGTCACCCATCCACGAACCTACCGCGATAGGCATAGCTATCGACCCGTGCAGTTGTTATCATTTAGAGACGAGCCCCTTTCCTTATTTGGCGAGGAGAGTATAGTTACGATTAATAACAATGCCCACTACTTGAAAACATTATAAGCTTAGGTCAGGTGGACACGATCACTTTTTTCTTTATGTGTAGATTAGCTTAGACGATAATAGTAAACTTATAAACACATCTCACACATAAAACGTGTCTGTGGTGCCGGACTTAAGAGGGCTATCACAATTTTTTCTTGTTTAGAGCGTTTGACTCGAGTTTTGATGTGTGATTATGATTTAACTAAAGCCACAATAGTAAAAAAAATACATGCCCGAGAAAGTTTGATTCCTTCTTTTGGGAGTGCATTCAATAAATATTCCAGTTTGTTCACATAAATCAGTAAAAAACTTGTTTCTGCAAAGGCTGTTTCATAAAATTTTACTTTCGGGCATCTCGCGATGCCCTGTTACATCGAAGATATAATAGTTTAATCATTTATAAAAATATCTACGATACAACTGTATCTTCTACTATGGTATGCATACACCAATTTATGATGTTTCATACAGTAATACACCAAAAATAATTCCGTAAAACAGAGAGTTAATGATAATTTTTCGCCCGAAATTATATTTTTTATCTATGAATATATAAAAGAAATTCAAACAAAAAGTATTTAATAACTAAGATTACTTTGTAACCTTGCTTGAAAAAAAAAATAACTCTAATTTAAAGTAAATTAATATTTTTAAATAATTGTTGTATGCAATGCTATTTATCAATATAAATCTCGGGACGCGCGGTCTTAGCTTTAGTCCGCGCCGAGCGCTCACAAAGAGAGGACGTATCGCTCGCTCGCTGTTGCCGTCACGTGGTCTCGCTCACCAATTCGCCAAGAATAAAGCGCGACCAACACATCTTAATACAAGTGTTTTTTTTTTAATAGAGAAGGTCGGATTGTAATGCATAAGTATTTTCCTATGATATTCTAGCGCGAATATGTATATCCTGTATTATAGAAAAAAAAACATACGTAAATATAAGGTCCCATTAAAATAGATGGAGAAACTTTCAGAACACATTCAGACCACCAAAATAAGGAAGATGGTAAAAAATATACAAGAAAAACGCATAGATACTTATAAGAAAAATAATCAGCTAACGAAAATACACTAATGTGCCTGCAATTGATTATTTTAGGTCAAAATAAAATCACTTTAAACAGTGTTTTTTTTTTTGCTTGGATATCTTTAGTTAGACGTACTGAGCGCTGTGTTAAAATGTCCATCTATTTTAATTAATAGTTGTTGTTGTCTTCGTTTTCTGACTTTTTTTTTAAATTCAGATAATTATTTTCAGACGTAAGTACAGTGTAAACTGCATATAGCGACACTAAAGGGACTGTACATTTTATGGCGTTGTAGAGAGTTGTCGTTAAATGGAAAGAAGAAAAATCAGAATTATGAAAAGAAAAAGTTTATTTCAAGCTAGTAGTTATGTACATAAAAAAATAATCTTATTTGAATGGTATTGCGTATATTCTGTTATTTTTGTCTGACGTCTTTTGTAATTTTGTTGTATTTTTTTACTTATTTTATTCGCATCTTGCGATATTGAGGCATCTTGGTGAAAAAGGAAGTAGGTACTCCTACTTATTAGTCATGGTCAACAACAGTCTACACGTGCAATCCCAATTTGTAAAGAAAATTTCTTAGAAAGTTTGGTTTGCATGATGCCGACAGTTGATTTTATTACGGGATAGGATAATAAAGCGACAAAAGAACGTACACAGCTGCGCGGTTTTCACTAATTTTGGCAACTTAAAAGGTACTTTTTATTATTACTTAATTGTTGTCGTTATTTAGAGTGGGTGTAGTGCTATATGGAGTGTATCATTGTATTTAAAACAAGCTAAACCAACCAAAGACGAGTGATTTCGACGCTTTAGGGAGTTTGTCTTATAGCGAAGGCAGTCCGTGTTGTTCTTTTTTCGCTGCACTACATTAGGTATAATCAAAGAGATTGGGATTGGATTTTGATTGCCTTTTTAGGCTCCCTGGAACCTCAAAATACCAGAACCAGAAAAAACTAGTTTTATTAGGAGTACGTGCTTCTTGAAATCATAGATTAGAGAAAAGCACGGTCTATGCCACTTCAGAGATTTTTTTTTTCCATACCTAAAGGGTGCCAACGGGACCCTATTACTAAGTGTCCGCTGTCCGTCCGTCCGTCTGTCTGTCAGTGGCTCATGAGTCGTTATAGGCAGATAGTTGAAATTTTTCGAAATGTGTATTTTATATTGCAATGTGATTTTTTCAGCGCATATTATTGCGGTGGTACGAAACTCTTCGTGTGCGAGTCCGACTCGCACTCGGCCGGTATTATTTTTTTAACAGACCTGTACTGCTGGGGAGTTTGTTGCGCCACTTCTTCTTCTCAGTGAAAGCGCTAGGAAATGGTGAAGGGCGGGCGTTTTTGGGGACTGTCTTATGTAATTTTGACGTTGAAAAAGTGCAGATTCTCAGCCTAATTTGAATAACATTACTTTTGATTTGCCTTTTTTACTTTCTTTTGACTTTTTTATCCAAACTGTAGATACAACATCACATTGCACTTATTTCTATAAATAAGTACTTAAATGTCTACCTACCTGCTGAATAAATTACATATAAAGAAACTTCGTAAAAAATTAGACCGTACCTACCAACAAAAAGTATCAGTGCGATTCCTTTCTTAGAAACTGGCGACGCGGAAGTAATGCTTCTGGCATCGCAAGCGTCTATAGGTTGCGGTAACTACACACCATCAAACGGGCTGCGTGCTAGTTTGCGAAAAAAAAAATCAAGTATATGTTTATGACCCTATAGTAGTTCTATAGATAAACTGCTGTTCTAGGAAACATTCATTGGTACAAATAATATTTCATGAACTATGTATAACAGTAATTTAATTTATTTCGAAAACAAAGTAGCAAAGGCTCTTGTTGGTTTGTTCCTGGCATCGGACGCATAGCCGTTTGCATGTGTGCGTAGCATACCTCTTTAGATGCACACGTGCGCATCCGCTGCCGCGCTCCGTCGAATTTACCTAAAACTGAGCACTTCGATTTTGTAATAGCGCCCTTAAAGAATAGCACCACCCCTTACTTCCCGTGGGTGTCGTAAAAGGCGACTAAGGGTCGTACCCGAGAATGGGCAGTAGCGTTCTCTATGCATTCCACCACCATACTATACTGCGATCGCCAACTATAGATGGGCGATCCACCCGGGTTTAAACCCGGTGCTTTGATAAAAACCCAATTTTGTGGGTGTTTATGGGTGTTTACGGGTGTTTATCGGGTGTTTATCAAAAGCACCGGGTTTAAACCCGGTGGATTGCCCATCTATATCGCCAACCCGCCTGCCAAGCGTGGCGATTATGGCAAACCCCCCCCAAATTGGGGGAGGACTAAGTCCAGCAGTGGACGTCTTTCGGCTGAAATGATGATGATGATCATATAAACACATTAAAGAGTGATTTATGTAAGTACAGTCAACAAAAGTGATATGGACCGACGATGGGATCGACGGATATAGTTGAAGTTTAGTAAGAAACCGATGGATGTTATCGATTGAATTTTAATTTGATAAATGAGCTGTTTGTTTTCTATTAATAAAATAAAATTTTATTCTAGAACATCAATCAGTTTCTTACTAAACTTCAATTATATCCGACGATCCTGCATACTTATCTCTTTTGTTGACTGTACAATAACAAGTTGTGTACAAGTATTAGGTAAATAGGTCGATTTTTGTGTAAGTACTTTGTGTAATCTAAGTTGACTTTTGTTCAGATCTCTAATAATGGGTACAAAACGAAATGTTATGTATATGTGACGTCTAATAGCCGAAGTGCGGCTACACCTAGTTTTAGCCGGGTACAACTAGGTGCGGCCGGCCACATGCGGTTCGTGCGTACTTCGGGTGACATCGGTTGCATGGTGTGGCGGTCGGTCGATAGGCGACGTAGGATGCAAGAGCGAGCGAAGGGCACCCCGAGGTTAGGTTTGGTTAGGTTACTTTAAACCCTTTACACAGGATGCCGACTTAGGATGCACCTAGTTGTAGGTACCCGTCTAAAACTAAGTGTAGCCGCACTTCGGCTATTAGCCGTAACATGTTATAACACGAAAATCATACAAAGGAAACAAAGTGAATTGCTTAACAAATGAATAATACAAAATAAAGAATTACCATAAAAGACGAAAGACAAAAATCGAAAATCAAAAACAACTCGACAAAACGAAAAATCAACTCGACTCGAAAATAACCACTTGACTTATATTAATAAGTCGTAATCTGTTGTTATTTTTGTCTGCTATCTTTTCTGCTGTTTTTTTTAACTAACTGCGCCCCGCGGTTGCACCCGCATAAGTGTCGATCCCGTGGGAATATCGGGATAAAAACTATCCTATGTCCTTCCCCGGGATGCAATCTATCTCTCTGCCAAATTTTATCGAAATCCGTTCAGTGGTTTAGGCGTGAAAAGGTAACACATACAGACAGACAGAGTTACTTTCGAATTTATAATATTAGTATGGATTAAACAGTAAAAGTATTCAGGTAATAATCAATTGTGAGTGGTTGACCAAAAAGGGACCTCAAGGGAATTTAAATTGATTTCGAGTATATCGCGTTTGAAATTTCGTGTAGAAACAAAATAAATAATAATAATACAGGGACTGATTCAGAATGCAGTACTCCTTGATACGGCTCGCATTGTGAGGAGGTTCCTGTCTCTGGAGCCCTAACCACCCGGTAGCTTGGACCCTGCTCCCGACACCGGCGGATCACTATTTTTTGTATATTTAAATATTTTTATATTGAAATATTTAAAAATGTAATAAAATAAGGTATGTAAGTAAATAAACGAAATAATAATAAATAAATAACGGTTTCCAATCCCTCCAGGTCCCTTTTTGGTCAACCACTCACAATTATATTATGTGGCCAACTTATGTCATTTTCATAAATTTTCAGTTCTTGGGAGTAGCCCACCACACATCACCCGTCTGGTCGAAGGATTCTTCCTTTTCTTTGGAAGAAGAGGAGCTCAACACTCAGCTTTATATTCCTTTCCTTAGGGAACATTCCTTGATTTCTTTTTGGTGTTTGTGGTAGATGGGCCAAATTTACCACCATGTGGGTCCCAGAATACATTCGGCGACATCGGGGCAGACCCAGGAGAAGATGGCGGGACGAGTTTGACGCCTTCAAACAGGATTGGTTCACACTAGCTCAAGACAGAAAGGAGTGGAAAGGAAGAAGGGCAGCCTTTGCCCAGCAGTGGGTTAACATAGGCTAAAAATTTATACTAATACTAGCTGACCCGGCAAACGTTGTTTTGCCATATAAATTATTTCTAGCTGCCCGGCGCTACTTCGTTTTCGTGGTGTCCCTTACCCTACCCTACCCCTACCCTACTCCTACGATACTCTTACCCTACTCCTACCCTACTTCTGCGCTACTCCTACCCTACTCCTACCCTACTAATACCCTACTCCTACCCTACTTCTACCCTACTCCCATAGATATATTAAATTTTTCTCTGCGTAAGAACCATCCTCGTACTTCAAGGAATATTCTAAAAAAAGAATTAGCGAAATCGGTTCAGCTGTTCTCAAGATTTGCGCTTAGCAACACATTCAGCGATTCATTTTTATATTATAGATTATAAAGGTAAAGTTTGTAAGTTTATATGTAGGCGGTAATCTCTGGAACTACCAGTCGGTTTTGAAAAAATCTTTTTGTATGTGATAGCCCAATTCTTGAGGAAGGCTATAGGCTATTTAACATCACGCTTTGACCCTTAGGAGCCGAGCAAAAACAAAAAAAGCCAGAAAGAACGCTAAACAAAACCGAAGGAAACAAAGACGAAGTCGCGGGCAGAAGCTAGTAAATAAATAGCCCAGCCTTTTAACTAATCAACAAATATTTGCACAGTCGGAACAAATCTATTTACTAACCCAAAACATTGCTCAAGCACGTATCCGCCTGGTTTGATGCAAATAGCTTGACATCAGTCAGACCTGTCAGTTAGTGTCGTCGGCTGATTTATGGCCGACTCAATGTACAGACGCCAGCTCATCAAGCTACTACAATCTGTCAAATTTATTTAATAGATTTTCAACTTTATCGCTAAAGCATAAGGTGCAAAGTTGATTGGGAATATTTGACAGTTTCGGGTAGCTTGATGTGCTGGCGTCTGTACCAGAGGCGATGTTACTAACTCCGACCTGTGTAGGAACGGTAATTATAGGAATTTTTGTAACTGAAATGCTAGTAAGAGTAAAATAAATATGTTTTTTTTTTGGTAAAATTTTTGGACATGTCTGCCGCGGAAGATATGCCCAAATAGCACAGAACTGGTGCCCTGAGACAGTGAGGGGGAGGAGATGGCGGGACGAGCTGGATAGGTTTCGACAAAACTGTATGGAGGACGCTCGGGTTCGTGAAAGATAGGAGTAGGGCAGCGTAGGCTAGTAAATAAGTGCTTTTGAAGTTATGAAGGAACAGATGAACATACATACATACATAGCAATCAAAATCATAACCCTCCATTTTGCTTCGCTGTAGTCGGGTAAAAAACAAAACAATTTTACATTAAGTCTTGCAAGAGATGTATGGAAGAAAAATAAATGCTATTTTGTTCTCTTTAAGTTCCGATTACTGACAATTACGTGCACTGACTGGACTGGTTCACTCAAATCTGTGCGATTCTTTTCTCAAAGGACCATCAGATGATCGATGAGGTTAGAGGATCTGAATGGTCCTCATAATTATGGCCTGACCAAGAATATGTTTGGGCTTTAAAAGAGACTGACCTCAGAGTATGTTTCTTCTCAGGGAGTCTGATACGAAACACCGACCTCGTATAGTTTTAAACCATAATTTATTTTGCCATGTAAAGTTGTTGAACCAATTTATAAATATAATCTATGCTGACTCCAAGTAATCTATATGTATAGGGTAGGTACTAATAATAAAACGAAGGTCATGTCAAATGCCCATGTAACACCCACTCTCATAAAGATCGGAGACGCTACACTCGAAGTCGTGGACGAGTATGTTTACCTAGGACAAACTGTCCAGTTAGGTAGGTCTAACTTCGAGAAAGAGGTCAATCGTCGAATCCGACTCGGCTGGGCAGCGTTAGGGAAGCTACGCAATATCTTCTCATCCCATTTACCTCAGTGTTTCAAGACGAAAGTCTTTGACCAGAGATGACTTATGGCACTGAAACGTGGTCGCTCACAATCGGCCTTATAAGAAGACTAAAAGTCACCCAAAGGGGAATGGAGAGTGTTATCCTTGGAGTTTCCCTGCGTGATCGAATAAGGAATGAGGAGATCCGCAGGAGAACCGAGGTAACCGACATAGCCCGAAGAATTGCCAAACTTAAGTGGCAGTGGGCAGGGCACATTGCTCGCAGAACAGATGGCAGATGGGGCCGAAAGGTTCTGAAGTGGCGACCGCGTACCGGAAGACGTAGCGTTGTAAGGCCTCCCACAAAGTGGTCCGGCCTTGTGAAGGCCGCAGGAACCCGTTGGGTGCGAGAAGCACAGAACCGGTCGGAGGTGCTTGAGAGAGGCCTATGTCCAGCACTGGACGTCTTTCGGCTGAAATGATGATGATGATGATGATGTCTAATAATAAAGCTAAAGAGTTTGATTGTTCGTTTGAGCGCACAAATCTCTGGAACTATATTTTTTTTTCTCTTGATAGCCCAATTCTTAAGGAAAGCCATAGGCTATAAAATCACACCAAGACACTTAGGAGCCGAACAAAAAGAAATAAAGTCAGAAAGAACGCTAAGTGAAAACGAAGTAAAAGCGCGAACAGGCGATGCGATGCGATGCGGTCGGGTCGGGGGAACAAGACATTTCATTGCGGACGAAGTCGTGGGCAGAAGCTAGTATTGGATAACGGTAGGAGGATGATAATGATAGTCCTGCCTAATAGACAACCATCCTTATCCTATGTATCAGACACGTCATCATCTGCCTAGCCTTTTCTCAACTATATTGGGGTCGGCTTCCAGTCTAACCGGATGCAGCTGAATACGGACGTTGCCTGAGGTAGCTGCGCGGTTTCCCCCAGAAAACAAAAAAAAAGTTTACCTCACGATGTTTTCTTTCACCGATATCAATGATGTCCAAGATAATCAAAGAAAGTTGTATTGAAAAGGTCACTTAAGTACTTTAGTAGTTTTAAATGAAGCGACTGCCTATCTGACCTCCACAACCCAGTTACTGGGTAATACGACAACCCTTGGTAAGACTGGTTGTCAGACTGCCCGTAACGACTGTCAGAGATCCACGAATGACAACCGGGACCAACGGCTTAACGAGCTTTCCGAGGCACGGAGGGGTCTAGGTATGTAAAGATGGTTACCCATCCAACCGCGGCAAGCGTAGCTTAACCTGATCGATCGACCTGTGCGGCTGTTATTACTCTCCGACCAGTCATAATTATGAGTATAATTTTGCGTTGACGTAAGACCTACACGGTTGTGCGAGATTTCAATTTAATCTGATTATGGAAAGTGGGTGAAATATCGATCACGAGGTTCGGCTGATAGTTAAAGGGGTGTGAAAATTGGTAGGTGGTTTAAATCACAAGAACCTGTCGTATCGTAATTACCTAGTAATTGGGTTGCGGAGGTCAGATAGGCAGTCGCTCCATGTAAAATACTATGAAAATACTGGTATTCAGCTGCATCCGGTTAGACTGGAAGCCGACCCCAACGTAGTTGGGAAAAGGCTAGGCAGATGATGATGATTTAAATCACAAGAACCTGTCTGTGGCTATACACAGAATACAATCACCAAACAGCTTTTTATTATATTTCGCAAACTCAAACTCAAAGCATTTATTTCAATTAAACCTTCTACAGGCACTTTTACATTGTCAAAATTAAATAGTCTGTCAGTTAGTCCAGAAAGTTGAAGCCAGTTGCCCATTCCAAAACGTAGATCTCTATGGAGAAGAACGGGCAAGAAACTCCATGGACACTTTTAAATCAAGATATTACAAAATCCTGGGTACATTATTCTTGTTGCTTCTACAGGGTTATTGGTAATACATTAAGGACCTCTTAAGAGGTCATTGTACTCATCATTATGAACAACTTTTACTATGGGACCAAATCTGAAATCGCGAAAAAAAAATCTGCTGTTCCCTACATTTATGTTCGTATAACTCGTCAAAATGTAGGGAACAGCTGATTTTTTTTTTCGCGATTTCAGTTTTGGTCCCATAGTAAAAGCTGTTCATAATGATGAGTACAATGACCTCCTAAGAGGTTTTTAATCTTTTACCAATAAACCTGTATATATGTGAGAACAATGTAAAAAAGACACAAATGAAGAAACAATTCAAAACATAAGATTAATAAAAATAAGCCTTGGCAGTTAAGAAATGACCAGTCTCAACCGACGCCGCCCGTTCACGAACATGACGCGTGGATCAGCACCAACCAGCTCAACCATTTTGTAGGGAACCGTTCTTACGTGAATTGTGTTGGCATGGGCTATGCAGGGTCTAATTAAATTAGCTAGCGATACTCCGTAGACGTGACGGGTCTAGACATCTAAACAAAAAAAATATTAGACGATAAAATTTTGTTTGAGGTCAGCTACCTTCGGTAGTGTAGTTACTTCAAATATCAGTTTAAAAAAATCATATTATGTTTTTGTAAACTTCACAGACGTGGTCGATATTGATATCTAAACACAAAAAGAACTAATTTTCGAACCTAGACAGGCGCTTTTTGCGTTAAGGCTCCTTCCTACAAACAGGCGCGACACGCGATATAATCGCGCGCGACACAAAGGTACCGCTCGTTGCGCGACTTGCGGTGCCTTTGTGTCGCGTGTCGTGTCGTGCCTGTTTGAAGGAGCTTTTAATAATTTCATCACCGCTACTCTTAAAACGGAAAACGTCGTGAGGAAACCGGCATGTCCTGGAACCAAAACGAAGACATGTAACATCTACCAACCCGCAGTGGGCCCGCGTGGTATATTACAGCCCACTCTCTCTTGAAGAGAACCTGTATCCCAGCAGTGGGAACATTATTGGCCGTTGCATCTTAACAGCCACATCAAGTAGTGGACTTGACTAGATTGTACACTTTAGATCTGTAGACCATTTTTAGGGTTCCGTACCCAAAGGGTGAAAACGGGACCGTTACTAATACTCCACTGTCCGTCTGTCACCAGGCTGTATCTCAAGAACCGCAATAGCTAGACAGTTGAAATTGTCACAAATTATGTATTTCTGTTGCCGCTATAACAACAAGTACTATATTATGTTTCCTTCAAAACACATAGCATTGGGTGAAGAAGCAATCTAAAATTTAGTATATAAATGCCTTAATAATCATAAAAAACGTACCTCGTAGATCTGTCTTTGTTACCTGTGGTTCTTTTCCAAGGCAGAAGTCGGGGCCATCCTTGGCCACAGCTGTCATTTTCAAATGTCATTCATAGCGTCTAAAATTTTTGCCGCCAACGTACGGAAAAAATTTTCTCTCGTTAATTTTCATAGAAAATTAGAAAATATTCAGGTATAACTTTAAAGAAAGTGAATAATAGTGATTGTGGTAAGTGATATATAGTGTTGCGCTGATCGTTAGTCAGCGAAATGACGAAACGGAGATTGAAGGTTCAAATTATAGATACGTGGTCACCGGTTACTTCGAGAAACCGTGTGTAGCGACCCTGAATGATTCTCCTAAGCGCAATAGTGGGGAAAAACTCTCGTCATCCTCGGAGGATTGAGGCACCCCTTTTCCCACCGCCGAACGACAAGGCAAAGAGATCGAAACGATTTCCTGTAAGTCCGACCTACGCATTTTTATAATGAATTAGTAGCCAGTAAGCCAAGTAAGTGCTGAATATCTGTTATTAAGACACATTATATCACTAACCTTAATCAAAAATACTATCAACAAATTTCTAATCTGTTTCTTGCTAGTATCTAGGTAGGTACTTCAGACAGAAGTGCAGTGTTATTTTTAAACAACCTTTTTGTGTTTAAAGAATATTACAAGTTATGGAAAGGGATTTCAGTGTAAAAATATGATGATTAGGTAGTAATTCCTAAAGCAAATACTGAATGTCTTGAGGAGCTAAAATTACTCAAGCAGTGGCTTTTCTTTGACATTCCACCATGAAAAGCAATCCATTATAAGTAAACCTTACATGTATGCTCACCTACCCTATGTGTTCGACACACTGAGAGTGAGTACATGGGCCACGAAACAAAAATAAAAACTAATTTTAGCCCCCGCGGAGGGAGGTGTGGCTGGGATATCTAATATGTGGGTCTAGAGCAAAAGGAGCTAGCTGCTTAAGTCAAAAATCAAAATCAAAATTGTTTTATTTCATTATTACACGTTGTACAGTATACAGTTGGTGGCGACTCCTTTTAAGCATATAAATGCCTGTGTCAGGAGGCGCCGCTCTTTTATATCGTGCAATTAGTGTAACATGCAGCGAAACAAAAGTTTTGAATTAATTATAAGTACTTATTTATTACTATTAGTCTGTTGGTAAATGTGTCTGTATATTTAAGCGTGAGTGCGTGCGTGTGTGTGTGTGTGGGGGTGTGTGCGAGTGTTTGTGTGAGTGTGTGTGCGTGTATGTGTGTGTGTGGTTATAATGCAGAATCGGTTTTACCTTATATTTAATAGAAGATTCTCTACTTCATCATAGCATAACTTGTTTATCCACTTAATCAGCAATGATTTGCATTCTTTAAACGGTTTAGTATGTATATCTATTTGTTTATTTATTTTATTATATAAGAAAGACGAGCGTTTATCGTACTGAAAATTTGCAAATTCTGTTTTTACAAAAGGGGTGGAAGCAATGTTGTGTTTTCTTCTTCTAGCTAATACATTAGGATCAAAGGGTAGGGTTTTATATTTTTTTAATACTATGTGAATAATATATAATTTTCTAATTGATAATAAATTACTTATTTGGTATAGCTCATAGGTGGGAAAGGTCCTTTTTTTGAAGTACATTACCTTTATTAATGTCCGTTGCGCTCTTTCAACATCAATGAAGCGTGTTTTACGCGCGCCCCCCCAAATGGAAATGCAATATATTATTACAGATTGAACTAGTGAGATATACACTTCATTTATAAGATTTTTTCCTAAGCCGCTCCTTGGGAATATGTGTCTTAATGTTTTAAAAATCCAAATAAATTTTCGTACTCTCGCAGTAATTTGTTCAATTTGAGAATACCAGGACAGGCTTTGGTCCAACATTATACCTAGGTACTTAACGTGGTTAACTTTACTGATGGTTGGACAATTGCAGTCGCAATCTACCGTCCTCCTACACTCATGTATTTTAATGTTGAAATTAGGTTCTGGTTGGACATTTTTATATATTGAGAAACAGATGTAATTAGTTTTGCTCGTGTTTAACGTAAGGAGATTTGTTTTTAGCCATGCAGCCACTTTTAGCATACCTTTTTCTGTGTTGGTTTTGGTTTCAGCCCAGGATGAGCCGGTGAAGACGATTGCGGTGTCGTCGGCATACGAAAATATTTTTGCTTTATCGATTGTCATATTACATAAGTCGTTTAAATATATTAAAAATAGCGTAGGACCCAAAACGCTACCCTGGGGTACGCCGCATGTTACGTCAACGTCCGCGCTAACGAAACCGTCCAGCTTAACCTTTTGTTTTCTATTTGTCAAATAATCAGTAAAAATAGATAGTTGCGTATCTCTAATACCTATCTTTCCTAATTTTTGGACAAGGATGGGAATAGAGACCGTGTCGAAGGCCTTTTTTAGGTCTATAAAAACCGATAAGCACCTAGTACCTTTATCGAGTTCTTTTGTTAAAACTGTAGTTAAAGACGTGATAGCGTCTTCCGTAGAAATACCACGCCTAAAGCCGAATTGAGATGGGGATAAAATGTTGTTAGTTTGAAGATAGCTTAATAATCTGGAATTTAAGAGTTTTTCTAATATTTTTGCTATAACAGGAATAACTGAAATTGGTCTATAGTTGTTAACATCATCCGCCTGCCCACCCTTGTGTATAGGGGTTATTATTGATTTCTTTAAAGAGTTAGGGAAGATGCCTTGATTGAAACAAAGATTAGCTAGATGCGTTATAATTGGAATTATTTCATGTTTAACATGTTTGAGATACCTAGTGGAGATATTATCCCATCCTGGGGCACTGTCTGATTTTAGAGAGTTTATTATACCATTTATTTCATTGTCATCTGTATCCAGCAGTTCTACAGACATTTGTTAATTGAGCAGCAACCTACCCACTAGGATTGTATCCTACCCTTTTTGGAGGTAGTCGGTACACTCCTATCCAAGGGTGTACTTAGTTCATTGCTCTCATGCAGTATGCAGTTGTTACTTACATTGAAGAGGTTCAGGACCTCTAACTCTAATGTGCAATTAGAACATTAAGATGAATAATTAAAAATTACATAAGTTTTATAACTAATAAGAAATGTTAAATATTTAAACAAGGTTATAACTACTTATAACTTATAATGCTATACTGTATATTTTTTGCTGTATTTTGTAATATTTAAGGAAATCTTATAGTTGTGGTCCGGAACAGGACCATCAGGATCTTCTTGGCATTCATCAAAGTGTCCTCTATCATATAGATATTTATTATATTTGCAGTGGAGCAAATACATCCACTACACAATTTAAAATTGGCAATAAATAATTTAAAGTTGGTTAATATAAGAAAATAGTTATTTTAATAAAAAAAAAAAAAAAAAGTACCATGGTAAATGAGGATCATATCTAAAATAACTAGGCCAAGATACACACTAGAGATAAGTTTCAGGCTGTCTAAAGAACCATGTAAAAGCTTGGGAATGAAAGACTGCAAACCTGTTTCTGTTTCATACTGAAAATCATAACAGGAAGTCAAATCTGGAAGACATTTATATTCAAAACATTTCTATTTTGAGATACAAGTAAGTATCTTTAGTTAAAATAATTAATGCAAATCTCTATTAAACCAATCATATTAATCTGTGCGGATATCTAAGATTATGATATTATAATCAAATAGCCTATTGTTCACACTCCGGTATTACTAAAAAGTTAAACGGAAGTAATTATGTATTAATGAAGGGAAGCTGTTCATGCCATAGTTCACACCAACGACTCCGGAGAGTCTTTTAGAACCAAGAGAAATATGGGAATTGACAACACACCCCTTTTGGCTTTTCTTCAGTTCCCGGGACAATTGTAGCATTAGCCAACTAAGTGGCAGAGAATTTGCAACCCTGTGGTGTTTGCATGTAACAATTTAATCTGCAATATCTATTTTATTTAGTTGAGATAATTTTTTGCTGGCCCACTAGCAAAAGCTGTCTCGGAGACTGGGTCTTAACAAAGCTTGGGTGACAAATGAATTTCCAAAGTCAATTCTAAATCTCAATCAGGAGTTAGAATTATCTAGGCCTTTTTTGGAACACTGATAGCAATCATAGCCTGCCTGCAGCCTGCAGGCAAGGTAGAAAGGAAGATAATATTATCAGTGCTCCTCATAAAGAGATTTGTTCTCTGAGACAAGTTCAAAAAGCTAAATTTTGCTATCCTTTTATTGGAATGCTTGTCATCAAAAAATATTTGAGAAGAGCAGACCAAGACAAATGAAAAAAGGTTGCTCCACTGGTTTGTCAAGAGTTAATGTGGTGGCCAGTGGCTGTTGAGAGACCACAGCTCAGTTCCTTTATATATGGATAACCCACTTCCTGTCCACACATGTCGTGGAGGAAGGGTAAGGAGTAAGGGTAAGGGTAAAAGGGCTACTATATCCATCCAAAAGAGGTCTTTAAAATATCGCTTTTAGTGATAAGACCGCCCATTGAGTGGTGACTCAATGGGCACACATAGGGTGCTATGTAAAACATTCTACACTTATACCTGTAGTTTGTATGGTGTACATAATAAAGAATATTCTAATACCTATCCTACTCTTGCCAGGAACTTGACCAAACCAGAAAAAAGTGGCACTCTAACTTGAGAGATGTTTGCCATATATGCAGTAATAATCAGCCAAAGCCAGTCTTCAGAGTGTACATATTCTAGCTCAATCCGTCAACAGACCATTTGTCGCAGACTTAGGATAAACGAACAAGGGTACATATATCCCTAGTGATCCTGAACCTAACTTACAAAATGACGAAGTTAGCAGATTAGCTGAACACTAGAATTACTCTGTCAGCGGTTTATCTCCCGGGGAGGTTAAAGGTATAATAACGGCTTAGCCGACCGCTTATCTAGGAACAGACCAGCCGGATTGTCGCCTGTTGCTCTAGGCCCCAGGCCTCGGAGGCCATGTTTCAAAGTGGGGCGTCTCCGATGTAGACCTTTTCGCGTCAGATAAGTCGGCCGCTGTGCGACATTACATCACAGGGGACTCAAATGATGGCTTGGCAAGCTTCTGCGATGCATTCAGTTGAGAAGTGACAGTTTTGACTAGCTGGGTGTTTCTCTTCACCTAATTTAATACCGAGTGCTCAGTCATTTGAAATCGGAAAAGGGGCAGGGACGTACTATGTATAAATCCCTCCATACTGGATCCGGTGTGCCTGGCTCCCTTACTTGGAGACAGACAGGAGGTCTCAGAGAGCCAGTACCTACCCATACAAGAACTAAGTAAGAACCTCTTAGACCTGACAAGCTGCAACTCCTAGCTTGGAAAATTTGGGGGGGGGAGGGCAGTCAGGTTGGAAGGGGCAGTATTTGGTAGATGAGCAAGGGACTTGCTCAAATGTAGTTGAAGATCCACAATAATTATTTATAAAGCTCGTATACAGAGGTGAATGTCATAGACTCATAGTGTAGATTGCATGACATCTAGACAGTTTCTTGTCCATGTAGAAAGTCACCCGTAGGTAATAGAAAATTACCCCTTGATTAGCAGATTTACATACTCTAATATTGTAAGGCATCCCACAACTTTTAAATGTTAAATAAGATAAGACAATCATTTGTTTACTCAAACATGAGTACAATACATATATCTTGCATACTGACAATACAAATTGTCAGTATGCAAGAGATGTTAAAAGTAGGGTAAGTAAGCAAAGTGCGCCCAAGATTTGGCTTAAAGACACTGACAAAGAATTTACTTAAAAGCTACCATAATCATTGTTGATTTTGGTTTACAATAACAGGTGTGCCTAAACTTGCTCAAAAGATTTCTAAACAAACTATGTTAGAGGAGCCTCCATGAAGTCAGAAGAGGTCTGTGGTAGCCTTCGGGAGGCTGACTGGTGATTAGTTCATCAGATAAAATCTAACTGGAAGAACCACTAAGCTTACAGAATGATTACTTCTGTAAAGTAGTTAAGGAGAGGGCTATACCTCAAGAGACTTAGAATGATCAGCCTATAATGTTCCAACTGATGAGACAAAGGTCTCCTCTCGGTGAAGGGGACGAAGATATGGACTGTATCATATGAGAATTTTCAATTCCCTATGAAAATATTTAAATATGTTTGTTTAAATGATATTTTCATATTTTAAGTCAATTTAATTGGTAAATGAATAGAATTATACTTCATTTACATGCGAGGATTAATCTATTAACCATAGTGATAAAAGGTCCTAAATAAATTTCAGTTTCAATGGGATTTTGACTTTGTTGTGTTAGACATTAAGTTTGTTTTCCCACATCTTTATAAAGTTTGAGATTCAAAAATATTTGTACTTTTGATTAATTAAGGATAGGATCTTATGAGTGATCCAATTATCCTTTAATAATGAGATTATTATTATAATTCAATTTAGATCTCATTGATTTTAAATTATCATTATAGCTTTATATTTTATGTTCACCCTATATAAGGCAAATTGTTATCAATATATAACATTTTATGGAAGATTTGTTAATTTTTGAATTTTTTAGAATCAATAAATTGAAAACCTTGAATTTTCGGTTTCAAAATTTAATGAATACATACAGAAATATTCATTAATTTCATTTAATATAATAATTCAAATAGCGTCTACATCCTTCGGGTGTTCTTTCACCAGCAGATATCAAACAGGTCTTCACCCAATGCTATGTGTTTTGAAGGAAACATAATAGAGCTGTTTTGCATTAAAACAAAACAGTTATTATGTTATGAAAAACACATAGCATTGGAGCAATGTGCTTGCTGTTGAGTTTTGAAGACTTCTATGAATGACATTTGAAAATGACAGCTGTGGCCAAGGATGGCCCCGACTTCTGCCTTGGAAAAGAACCACAGGTAACAAAGACAGATCTACGAGGTACGTTTTTTATGATTATTAAGGCATTTATATACTAAATTTTAGATTGCTTCTTCACCCAATGCTATGTGTTTTTCATAACATAATAACTGTTTTGTTTTAATGCAAAACAGCTCTATTTAAGGCGGGCTCCCATACAACAAACGTGTTTTTTTCGGCGTTTTCGCCTTGTGGTACGGAACCCTTCGTGTGCGAGTCCGACTCGCACTTTTTTAGTCAGTCACGGTCAGTTTTTTTATTTTATCCAGTACCTGGTACTTGTTGACAGGCTACGCTGTCCTCCCATACCTACTGTAATTTGAAAACACTGTAAAAGCCAATTATTTTTAAAAAGAGTAACCATGGAGTTTCTTGCCGGTTCTTCTCCATAGGAAACGACCAATTGGAACCGTGCACCTAGCTTCTGACGTTTCATAAGTCCCCATGTAGGTTTATGTGAAATAAAATATTTTGAATTTGATTGCTTGCTACCTCTCCACAGAATGAGGGATTCTAATCACCCCAAAGGCTTAATTTTTATCGTCGTTTCAGCCGATAGACGTCCACTGCTGGACATAGGCCTCCCCCAATTTTGGGAGGGTTTTCCATAATCGCCACGCTTGGCAGGCGGGTTGGCGATCGCAGTATGGTATGATGGTGGAATACATAAAGAACGCTGCTGCCCATTCTCCGGTACGATCCTTAGTCGCCTTTTACGACACCCACGGGAAGTAAGGGGTGGTGGTATTCTTTAAGTCCGGCACCACACAGACCCTATATATGTCAATTTTTATCAGACACCTATATATGTGAGTGGTTGACCAAAAAGGGACCTGTAGGGATTGGAAACCGTTTTTTTTTTTTTTTTGAATTTTTGAATCTGTGGTCTTTCAGCTTTGTTTTGGTCTAACCAGAATATTTTTAGGTGCCGTAGTTTTTTTTTTATGATTTTTTTTGTGAGCCGAGGCAGCAGTCGAAACTTGTTTCTATACGAAACTTCAAACGCGATTTACTCGAAATCAATTTATTTTCCCTTGAGGTCCCTTTTTGGTCAACCACTCACATATATGTATACATCGGTCTCCAAAACCAAAACTAAGATTCATCAATTTATTGTTTCCCATAGAAATCTAGATCATTCGTTTGAGCATCTAGGTCACCCGAGCTAGTCTAGTACTTACTATGGAACCGGTTTCATAGTGGACCGCACACCTGGCGAATGTGTATGCTCGTAGAAGTTTAGGTGTATAATATAAGGATGGTTAGATGTTTGAGTTGGGCAATCTATGTAGGTAGTTTTTAGGGTTCCGTACCAAAATGGTAAAACGGAACCCTTATAGTGAGACTGTCTGTCTGTCTGTCACAGCTGGATATCTCAAGAAATACTAATGCTATTCATTTTAAATTTGGAATAGTTTTAGATGACCTTTGCCCAACTATTTTGAAAATAAGAAAGAAATAAAAATATATGTATATTTTTGCATCAGGGACTGAAAGGGGGTCTGAAAAATTCGAAGTGGGGCATGTCCAGTGCACAATGTTAAAAATCTCTGACGAAAATAGGCCTCGCCGATGAAAATCAAGTACATATGATGGTACGGGACCATCGCGTCGGTGCGCGAGTCCGACTTGCTCTTGCCCGGTTTTTTTGTTGGCGTGTCTATATTTTAAATTATATCCTTTAAGATTGAGGTTTTGAATATAGGAAAAGTCTCCCTTACTATTCATTTATTGAGTGTCCTAGAAAAATGTGGGCTGTCTTATGAAATGGCTGTACAGAGAAATGAAGAGTTCTGTAAAATGCCTAAGTTGTTTTAGGAAATGTTCAGAGTACAGTCACGAGCAATATGTCCACACTTGGCAACTTTCAATTGCGATTTTTTCGTGAAATGACGAATGCAACGTAGAAATACGATACTTACATAAACCTATGGGTTCGAAAACACTATGTTCGTAATAACATAAAATTTCAGGATACAAACAAAGAGTAGGTACATTATTATGGAAAGAACGCCAACGACCATTATGACCACGTTTCCTCCTAAAAAATATATAGGCTGTTCCATCTGACAACTGGCAGAGAAGCTTGACGCTGAAACGTCAGCTACAAACGTCATTACCAAAATCATAAAAATAAAACAAAGACCTAGATTATCATAAAGGCATAGACCTTTAAATTATCTACCTAGCCTTAAAAATCAATATTTGTCGACAAACAAAAGTTAAAAGAACACCGTAATTTGCTGTACAAATACTTTTTTTATAACATTTGTACCTAATTTGGAAATTGTCACGGCCGTCCATTGACGCGAGAATTTCTAGTCTAGACTAGATATTCAGTTTCAGGCCTGTCGAAGCGTCAATGCTCTTAATTGGATGGGTTCAATATCTTTAACGTATTTTCGTTTTAGGGTTCCGTACCCAAAGGGTAAAAACGGGACCCTATTACTAAGACTTCGTTGTCTGTCCGTCCGTCTGTCTGTCACCAGGCTGTCTCACAATCCGTGATAGCTAGACAGTTGAAATTTTCACAGATGATGTATTTCTGTTGCCGCTATAACAACAAATACTAAAAACAGAATAAAATAAATATTTAAGATGGCTCCCATACATCAAACGTGTTTTTTTCGCCGCGTTTTTGCCTTGTGGTACGGAATCCTTCGTGTGCGAGTCCGACTCGCACTTGGCCAGTTTTTTGCAGCACTTGATGTATTACTACAGTCGGTTTGAAAAGTATCTGATCAAAGTGTAATCACCCAGGGAATTAGTAACATATTTATTTGTATTTAGTAAGTTTTAAATTTATATCTCACCACTCCAACAATTATGGTTTGGGATAAATGCATAACACATCCAGGGACTTGAAACGTTACTCAAAATAGCGTTTACTTATGGGACGATTATTTGTACCTACCGTTCCACCAGGATCGTAACAAAAGTAATTCCTTGGCTATAACGATACTGACATACAGAACGAAATCTTAAACTGTTCACTAACAATATTATCAATATATCGTTATTAGTATAACGATAAAATAACGTTATTCATTTCGTTTCATACTCAACTTTGCTTCATGACGTATAAGATGACGAAAAAATATGAAGAATAACCGTTACAAATGAATCTGTAACGTTATTACAAGCGGATAAGTTTAATGTTACTGATACTTATAGCGTTACTTATAATATTGTTGTACGAAAATTATATTGTATTCTTTTGTGACGTTATTGATATTTTTAGGTTTTAGTATCGTTACAAATTTTGGAACGTTATACGATAACATTAGTGAGGGGCCCGTGGCTAAGAAATAACAGCCACACAGGTCGATCGATCAGGTTAAGCTACGCTTGCCGCGGTTGGTCTGTGGATGGGTGACCATCTTTACATAACGAGACCCCTCCGTGCCTCGGAAAGCACGTTAAGCCGTTGGTCCCGGCAGTCATTCGTGGATCTTTGACAGTCGTTACGGGTAGTCAGAAGCCCGAAAGTCTGACAATCAGTCTTACCAAGGGATATCGTATTACCCAGTAACTGGGTTGTGGAGGTCAGATAGGCAGTCGCTCCATGTAAAATACTGGTATTCAGCTGCATCCGGTTAGACTGGAAGCCGACCCCAATATAGTTGGGAAAAGGCTAGGCAGATGATGATACGATAACATTAGTGGTAACGGAACGAAATTCATTTCGTTTTCAAGTCCCTGAACACACCAGCAGTAGGAATAGCTTTCATTTTGTGTTGTGATGTTCATCAGTAGTACCCTGGAGTCTGGATTTGTTGCCGGCTGACAATAGGCTCGTCCTTGGGGCTTGAACATAACTGGCGAAATGTGAGTGCACATCAAGCTACTACAATCTGTCAAATGTCTTTAATAGATTTTCAACTTTATCACTAAAGCATAAGGTTCAAAGTTGATTGAGAAAATTTGACAGTTACGGGTAGCTTGTTGTGCTGGCGTCTGTACAATAGGTACACCTCTGCCGAACCCTTCAGAGAGACAGCGTGATGATATGTGTTATGTTAGTAACATTATGTTGCCGAATTATTTGTGTAAGCGGATAATAAGTTGCATACTGAACCATGAACGGTCTAGACGTGTTTATCATATTCAACAGATTACCTCCGGTTTCAGAGAGTCTGTTTAGTTTGATCTGTCTTAAAATATAATTGGCTCCATATTCTAAAATAACAAACACATTCAAACGAGGCAGCTTTAAAGCCGCAAGTCGCAACATCATCATCATCTGCCTAGCCTTTTCCCAACTATGTTGGGATCGGCTTCCAGTCTAACCGGATGCAGCTGAATACCAGTATTTTACATGGAGCGACTGTCTATCTGACCTCCACAATCCAGTTACTGGGTAATAAGATACCCCTTGGTAAGACTGGTTGTCAGACTTTCGGGCTTTTGACGACCCGTAACGACTGTCAAAGATCCACGAATGTCAGCCGGGACCGACGGCTTAACGTGCTTTCCGAGGCACTGAGGGGTCACGGTATGTAAAGAAGGTCACCCATCCACAGACCAACCGCGGCAAGCGTAGCTTAACCTGATCGATCGACCTGTGCGGCTGTTATGATTTAGCCACTAGATTACTCTTACGCAGCGCCGGATTAGCCCATAAACAAATTAAGCAATTGCTTAGGGCATCGCATCTCGGGGGGCACTATAAGGCAGAAACAGCACCGAAACAGTATTTGCTAGCACATGAAAGGTAAGGCTGTTTATCAGCAAGATATTACAAGACCCAAAAGTCACTCTAGAGATGTGCGCCAATCTTTACAAATAGCTGGTCGATGTTTTGGAAAAATACGAGGGGACTAGGAGGGCCGAGGCGTGGATTGCTTGGGGAATCAAGTAGTCTTAATCTTAACTGCTCTTACGTAAGATCACAAAAGTAAGCAAAGATGAAAAGTTAAAAAAAAAATCCAAATTTTTCTTAGCAATTTTGGTAGATACTGATCTTACGTTTCATTCAATGATCGTTCATTCAAGTCTTATTTTTACCCGACTGCGCGACGCAAAGGAGTGGTAATGTGTTCATCAGCCTATGTATGTATGTATGTATGTATGTTTGTATGTATGTATGTTTATATGTTCCTTTGAAGCACTATACAGACCAAACGCCTGGGCCGATTTTTATGATTCACACGTTAATCGATTCCTCTTAGTCCGGCGAGTGTCACTAAAGACATGACGTTAGTGAAAATACAATATGGCGACTACTGGACGCCATATTAAATAATTTTTTTAAATTTTTTTTTTCAAAACCTATCGAGTGGGGTATCAAAATAAAGGGTTTTAAAAGGTGATTACAAAAATATATACAACATATATACTTAAAAGCAATTCGAAGTGACAAATCGCAAAAAAACACCTACCAAGAACTAAATCGTCTGCGAAATCTTTCAAATTCGTAAACTAAAAAGCTGGAAATAAAAAAAGTTATTTAAAAAAATCAAAAAACCCGACTGCGGTAATAAACTTAAGTTAAAAGAAACTGAAAAGCTAAAAACAAGCCAGACCATTTTAAATTAAATAAAAGTTGGAAGCAGGCGGGACCCATTTGAATTTGAAAATACAATAAAAATGATGTGGGTCCCGCCTGCTTCCAACTTTTATTTAATTTAAAATGGGCTGGCTTGTTTTTAGCTTTTCAGTTTCTTTTAACTTAAGTTTATTACCGCAGTCGGGTTTTTTGATTTTTTTAAATAACTTTTTTTTTTCTTACGTAGGGGGGAGGGGGCGTCAGAAATTGGTTAAAAATGTCTTACGTAATAAAACGAACAGCCCCTAACTGAGGTCAAATAGGCAGTCGCTCCAAGTAAACTACTGGTCATTCAGCTGTATCCTTTTTGGCTGGAAGCTGACCCCAACTTAGTTAGGAAAAGGGTACGCAGATTGATTGGTATTGTATGTCTTGTCATGTTCATACATATTTCAGTAACATCACATCCCTCCAGCTTATTTAACCTTTTAACCGCCACATGTCAAAAAATCAACGAGTCGGACTCGCACACGAAGGGTTCCGTACCATAAAGCAAAAACGCCGAAAAAAATATGTTTGTTGTATGGGAGGCCTTTTTTTTTTGGATGGGAATCATCAAATGACTCCTCCCGCTCTGGGTGGAGCGGAAGGGAGTGTTAGACTCTTACTGACTAAAACCCACCCGTGTTTCTTCCTTTGCCCTTTATGTTCCGTGCCAGCGGTAACCCTTTCGGACAATCCCGCTGACCCGGCAGGCTTCGGCCCTAAGGGGGCCCCTCCTCGATGCTGACATTTCTTTGAGGCGCGCGTGGAACACGTACGCGCCGTCCGGCACGGGCCTGGTCCTGATCGGACGGTGAGCTACCCATTACTCTCCGCCCGCAGGCCCGCGCCTACGGTGGCCGGGAGTCGTCACGCGGCTCCTGACGCCCGGAGCGTCTCCCACGGCGGCTGGGACGGGAGGCTCTCTCCCTGAGCCGTCCCGCCACCTCCTTCGCTAGCATGACTGCTTCGCAGAAGGAGGTGACTGCCTCCCACTCATGGGAGGCCCCTTAAATATTTACTTTATTCTGTTTTTAGTATTTGTTGTTATAGCGGCAACAGAAATACATAATTTGTGAAAATTTCAACTGTCTAGCTATCACGGTTCATGCGATACAGCCTGGTGACAGACGGATAGTGGAGTCGTAGTAACAGGATCCCGTTTTTACCCTTAGGGTACGGAACTCTAAAAACGTGCCCTCGGCGTCAAAGTCTGCCATGTAGGCGAACCGTGGCGTGCTGGACACATTTTGGTTTGTCATCTATACATGACTGTGGCGGTTAAAAGGTTAAAGATACACTTTAACCCCTTTATCTATAAACGCTGCTTAAAGTTAGGTAGTGATTAGCGATTGTTGAACCATACATTTTTGACGTGGACACTGACGGTCGGGCTGGTCCACAAATTCAAGGTCGCTCAGCGCGCTATGGAGCGAGCTATGCTCGGAGTCTCTTTAAAGGATAAAATCAGGAATGAAATTATCCGGAAAAGAACCGGAGTTACCGACATAGCTTGCAGAGTAAGCAAACTGAAGTGGCAGTGGGCTGGCCATGTCTGTCGAAGGACCGATGGCCGGTGGAGCAGACGAGTCCTGGAGTGGAGACCGCGTATCGGCAAGCGTAGTGTGGGACGCCCCCCAGCTAGATGGACGGACGACCTAAAGAAGGTGGCTGGGGTAGACTGGATGCGGAAGGCGGAGGACAGGGTGCTGTGGCGCAGTCTGGGAGAGGCCTATGTCCAGCAGTGAACTGCGATAGGCTGAGTTGATTTGTTGATGACATTTTAGACGTTTAAACGTCTTAAGCACATGACCTAAAGTGCGGTCACTGTCGGACTGCATAGAAAAGAAAGAGAAGCGCGATGACACAACGATGGTAACTTATTGCAAATTATGAAGCAATTATTTAATTACAATAAATCTATTGTTTTGACTGAAAAACCTAAACACTAGTATTTTAGAATGTTGCTTGTAAACAAAAAATCAAAATGATTGTATGGTTTTTATTGTAAAAAGAAAGTTTTAGAGGTATCTTCGTGATTTTTTTTCTATCGTATCAAATTAGTTGTATTATGTTTTCAACACACTATCTACCTAGCATATATCCTGAAGAATGTCATATATTTTTCTGATTCTGTTTACTGTAGTCGATGATTTATACTTTATTATTTCTAAAACTTGCATTTTTTGTGTTTAGATCCTGTAACCTCCTTAACTTTAAGCAACGTTTATATGTAACCCCTTTATGCTTGAAAGTCGAGTGTAAATAAATCATCTTTTCCTAAGTCAGGACCATCTGAAGATTTAAGTAACATGTAAGTTATTATCGCGAGTACCTGACCTTAGGTTAAGTTTATTCCTTATATTGTATTTCCAGGGTTCTTGTTGTAAATTATACTCACGAAGACTAGTAGATATAAAGTTTATTCATAGACAGTAGACACATTACTACAGAATTATTAAAAATACAAAACTGCAATACGACTTATCTATCTGACAGCTAGTCGACGACCTCCCGCGCCAAGCCCGCGCTTTTTAGGGTTCCGTAGCCAAATGGCAAAAACGGAACCCTTATAGATTCGTCATGTCTGTCTGTCTGTCTGTCTGTCCGTCTGTCTGTCTGTCTGTCTGTCCGTCCGTCCGTATGTCACAGCCACTTTTCTCCGAAACTATAAGAACTATACTGTTGAAACTTGGTAAGTAGATGTATTCTGTGAACCGCATTAGGATTTTCACACAAAAATAGAAAAAAAAACAATACATTTTAGGGTTCCCCATACTTAGAACCGAAACTAAAAATTTTTTTTTTCATCAAACCCATACGTGTGGGGTATCTATGGGTAGGTCTTCAAAAATGATATTGAGGTTTCTAATATCATTTTTTTCTAAACTGAATAGTTTGCGCGAGAGACACTTCCAAAGTGGTAAAATGTGTGCCCCCCCCCCTGTAACTTCTAAAATAAGAGAATGATAAAACTAAAAAAAATATATGATGTACATTACTATGTAAACTACCACCGAAAATTGGTTTGAACGAGATCTAGTAAGTAGTTTTTTTTTAATACGTCATAAATCGTAAACCACAATTTACCATTCGTTCAATCAACTCAAAAATGAAAAAAAAAAACATTTAATTTCATAAACATAAACCTTATGCATAAACCCGGATGTTACGGAACCCTCGGTGCGCGAGTCCGACTCGCTCTTGCCCGGTTTTTTTTATCAACGACACCCACATGACATTATACTTTTTTTTTTTTCTTATTTGATGAAAATGGAACCAAAATTACAGAATGTATTAAATTACTAACAGACGGCCATTCTGCCGTGGGGATGACCCTATCCCCAACTCAGTTCGGCCATTCACTGTAAGGTATGACCTCATACCTTGACTTGTTATAAACAATAAATTGAAATATGTTGGAAAGCATTGGTTATCATACAATTTTTTTTTTTTTTTTTTTTTTTTTATATAGTACAAGATAGATCCACAACAGTAAATCTGACATATAAATGATTTCTACTTATTTTAAATTCCATTTTTAACTGTACATATTTATCTTATTCTAGTATAACCTGTATAACACAAATCTAAGTACACATGATGATTGATATTTTTAAGACTTCAAGAGAACAGCTAGTAGTAACTCCAATAACTAATCTATAAACTTAATAAAAATTATAATTATCATTCACAGCTTATAATAATACAGGGTGTTTGGTGCATCGTTTGCCAAATGGAATTGGCCGAAAGGAGAGGTCATTTGCTATCTCTTAAGGCCCAGTAACTCATTCCTTATTACACCGTTTTTTTTTATTATGACTTTTTAATTTTTATTTAGAAAAATACAAGAACTCTGCATTTAAGCTTAAATAAAAAAAAAGTTATGAGTATAGCCTTCAAATTTCATTTCAATTCTTATGTTTACTCTTGTATGGTTCTATGAAATACAAAATTACTTGCTAATTACATCTAGTTCCTTTCTAATAACTCACAAAGTTTTTGAAAAAAGGAAAAATATACTTAACACTTAACTTTAAATTGCTGTAAAAAAAAAACTAAAAGCGATCGGGATCTTCGAATTCTTTTAAAAAGTTCTCTAGTTTGTCCCCTTTCCAACGGTGTGCAATATACCAAAGAACACTTTTAATAACTTCAGTAATTCGCTAAATGTGTAATCGAGACACATCAGGCTGATATTCGATATTACAGTAAGAACACTAGTTTTCACATAATGACATTCTTTAAGTAGGTGGATAGTGTTATCTCACGCTTACGCTGTCTCTTATCTCTTTTTAGGGTTCTAACTTTCCTCGAACTTGAAATAAAAAATAAACTTTTATTTAATAAGTACCTAATTATAAATTTTGTTCAAATTGTCCTCCACTATTGCATACACACGCGCGAAATATTCGTTTTATCTCGACTGTAGTGGTGTGTAAACGTATTTCTGCTTTGATAGTGACTTACAACCGTACCCGCTAATATGGAATGCAAACCCCTTTAGGTCTACTGCGTACCTCACCGATGTTCTAGGCATTGACGTCACTCTGCCAGACGTCATGTTATCCCGCACGGATAGTACTTTATACAAATATTTAAAAAAAAATGCCCCTTAGGAAAAAGTAATGCATTCTTACGCGTATTTTGTTTATTGTAGGTCTCGAGAATCAAGACTATGATAACCGTGTCCAGTTTTGTCGTTTTTTATTACACTCGGACGTGGATGATCCGAACTTTTTAAAAAGAATTTCTACAAACAGCCTTACCCTAATATTATCTCGGCTACCAATTTTCAGTGAAGACCTGTCTTTCGTTTTTCATCAAGACGGTTGTCCCGCTCATTGGAGACTAACCGTCACGGAGTACTTGCATGTTGCTTTCCCAGACTCATGGATTGGGAGGGATGGCCCTATTCCTTGCCCTCCACGTTCCCCAGACCTGACTGCGTTAGATTTTTAAGTCTGGGGACGGCCCAAAGAACTTGTTTACGCCACGGAAGTTAAGACTAGGGATGATGTTGTCCAACGCATTGAGGCGGCTTTCATCACTATCAAAGCAGAAATACGTTTACACACTACTATAGTCGAGATAAGACGAATATTTCGCGCGTGTGTATGCAATAATCGAATACAATTTGAATAAAATTTTTAATTAGGTACTTATTAAATAAAAGTTTATTTTTTATTTCAAGTTCAAGGAAAGTTGAACCCTAGAAAGAGATAAGAGACTGCGTAAGAGTGAGATAACACTATCCACCTGCTTAAAGAATGTTATTTATGTGAAAACTAGTGTTCTTACCGTAATATCGAATATCAGCCTGATGTGTCACGATTACACATTTAGCGAATTACTGAAGTTATTAAAAGTGTTCTTTGGTATATTGCACATCGTTGGAAAGGGGACAAACTAGAGAACTTTTTAAAAGAATTCAAAGATCCCGATCGCTTTTAGTTTTTTTTTTTTACAGCAATTTAAAGTTGAGTGTTAAGTATATTTTTCCTTTTTTCAAAAACTTTGTGAGTTATTAAAAAGGAACAAGATGTTATTAGCAAGTAATTTTGTATTTCATAGAACCATACAAGAGTAAACATAAGAATTGAAATGAAATTTGAAGGCTATACTCATATCTTCTTTTTTAATTTAAACTTAAATGCAGAGTTCTTGTATTTTTCTCAATAAAAATTAAAAAGTCATAATAAAAAAACCGGTGTAATAAGGAATGAGTTACTGGGCTTTAAGAGATAGCAAATGACCTCTCCTTTCGGCCAATTCCATTTGGCAAACGATGCACCAAACACCCTGTATAATACTAGAGCCACCCTAGGGGCACACAAATTATAACCTAAGCCTATTTTAACTGTACATATTTATCTTATTCTAGTATAACCTGTATAACACAAATCTAAGTACACATAATGATTGATATTTTTAGGACTTCAAGAGAACAGCCAGTAGTAACTCCAATAACTAATCAATAAACTTAATAAAAATTATAATTATCATTAGCAGCTTATAATAATATAACACTAGAGCCACCCTAGGGGCACACAAATTATAACCTAAGCCTAGTATATTATATTATTTATTACCTATTATACCTACCACACTGGGGTAGATTTGATTAACTGCAGCCACACTTAGGGATTCTCATTCATTTCAGTGGACAATCATCATTATTGTTCACACTTGGGAACTTCATTAGGTACCACACTTGGGGTCCGTTGTTATCAAACTCAAACTCAAACTCAAAGCATTTATTTCAATTAAACCTTGTACAGGCACTTTTGAATTGTCAAAATTAAATAGTCTGTCAGTTAGTCAGAAAGTTGAAGCTAGTTGCCCATTCCAAAACGTAGATCTCTATGGAGAAGAACGGGCAAGAAACTCCATGGACACTCTTTTAAATCAAGTTATTACAAAATCCTGGGTACATTATTCTTGTTGCTTCTATATGTGAGAACAATGTAAAAAAAAAAAGACAAATGAAGAAACAATTCAAAATATAAGATTAAAAATAAGCCTTGGCAGTTAAGAGATGACCAGTCTCAACCGACGGCACCCGTTCACGAGCATGACGCGTGGATCAGCACCATCCAGCTCAACCATTTTGTAGGGAACCGAATAATCCAACACACGCGCCACCATCGGTGAGACATTTAAGTGAGCATGACACGTTCTCAACTGCCATGCTCTTTCAAGTCAACAACAAAAAAAAAAATCATAATAAACGGAAACATGGTTCTTACATTTACAAAATTTAAAAAAAAAATGCTTCTAAATTATACAAAACTATAGTTTGCAATTTATTTAAGATGTTACTATAATTTACTACCAAACAGGAAGAGGTATCTATTTGTATTGGCCACACTAGGGGCTAACATCCACACTTGGGGATTCTCATTGATCTTGGGTAATCATCATACTTCACACTTGGGAACTTCATTAGGTACCACACTTGGGATCCGTTGTTATCTATTTGTATTGGCCACACTAGGGGCTAACAGTCACACTCATGGTCGTAATTCATAATTTTCTCACTGGTATCTATGCTGTAAGCGTCATAATACGGAAAATAGTGGTAAGTGTATAAGATGTCAGTCAGTTAATTAATAAAGATAATAGATGCATTAAATTACTCTGGAAGAGAATCGTCAGTTATGGAACTTATTTCGACAATAGCAGAAAGTGCCCCCATCGATATCCAAGGTTACTCTTCTTAAAAATAATTGGCTCTTACAATTTTTTCAAATTACAGTAAGTATGGGAGGACAGCGTAGGCCTGTCAACAAGTGGTCTACAGATCTAAAGTCTACAAGGCCTACAAAGTCCTCACCTTTACAAAATAAGAATCTATCAAAAGGATAAATAAAAATAAAATATATAAAAACCTACTAAAACCAAGTGATATGATTCCCATTACAACCACTAATAAAGAGGTGAATAATTAGAATTGTCTCTATATAATGTCAAATAATAAAGAGATTATGTCAAAAAAAAAGTTTGTAAAACAATAAACAAAAAATAAACATCGTAATTTGAGAGCAGATACTAGACATTTACATAGTTTTGCCTTTAATGAGGAGTCAGGAAGGCCACATGTCATAATACTGTGGAAATGAGCAAAGTATACTAACCTAGCTGTGGCTATATCTGTCAACTGCCTTGTTTTTCTTACTGCATAATGCAGCTGAACTTAATCTACCTGAAAGAGCTCTAATGTGTGCGCCCCATTGTAATTTGGAATATAAAGTAATAATTCCCAGAAATACAGTTTCCGTAACAGCATCTAGTTGTATGTTTTTTTTTTTTTGGCATTCTAAATTTAGACCCAATTGAGGTACATTTCAAAATGAGAACTTAAGACATTTAGTTTTGTTCGCATTAAGAGTCCTATTACGGATCGTAAACGCAAATCAAATTATTTCGATCGGCGTACACGAGTCGATAATAGTAGCGATCTCCGGACGATTGCGCGCCAAAAATTCGGCTACAGGTCCTACCTCGTCAAGCGCTTGCGCGGGAATCAGCGGGAATGAGGGGCGCGCCGAATTGACACAGAATATATAGCATTTTAACTTTATTTATTGCAATTTTGTTTTATTAAATTGAGAAACGAAAACTAATGAAACGTATTCATTGTAGATTGAAGTTTTATATAATATTAGTTTATTTGATAAAGTTGCGTTAATTTGGAGTGTAATGGACGCTGAATCAAGACATTTATTGCTTAAATTGGGCTTTCTTTACGATTTTATCCATAAAAACTCAAGGAATTTAAAGGAATTATAGAACTCCAATAAACAAGTAAAACATTCAAAGTATCTTTTTATAATTTTAGCATTTATAAGAATTTAATGTAACAATGTGAATTTGAGCGTCAAAGTTCCATCGCCAACGGTTTTTCTTGCAAACTGTGTTCGTAAAATATTTATAGTAAATTACACGAAAAGAAAAATGAAAATGTGTAACTGCAACTTACAAGAAAGAGAATAGTACTATCGTTATTCTTAAACAAATAATTAAAATATCTTACAACTGCTGAAAATTACAGCGTCAAAAATCAGGAATTTGCGTAAAAAATGTAACAGGACTCTTAAGTAAAAGATTATTAGCTTCAAACCATTTCAATGAACAGCCAGACTATCGTTAACATGTAAGACATCCGTATCTTTTCTATCTATTTTAAAAATAAGAGAAGTGTCAACCGCGAATAAAATGATATCTGACAAGTTAGCCATCATGTAAGGAAGGTCATTAATATAAACTAGAAATAGGAAAGGGCCAAGAATTGAGCCTTGAGGCACGCCAATCTTAACTAGAGACCCTGATGACGTCGCCCCGTTAACGTTTACTTTTTGCTGTCGCTTTGACAGATAGGAAAGAACAAGATCAGCAGCTTGTCCACGAATTCCGTAATGGTATAATTTACAGATCAGTGTATTATGGTCAACGCAGTCAAACGCTTTTGAGAGATCACAGAAAATGCCACTTCATTCTGGGACTTCTCCCAGGGTTCTAAAATGTGACTGATGAGTTTTACTCTCGCGTCCGTCGTCGACCTATCTTTCGTGAAACCAAACTGGCGACTATGTAAAATCCCATTTGAATTAAAATGTGATAACATCTGCTACAGCATGATTTTTTTTTTTTTTTTCATAGATTTTGCTCAATGTTGGTAGCACAGATATAGGTATATAATTGGAGGGATCAAACTTACTACCCGATTTGAAAATTGGTACTACTTTACTATGTTTCATTAAGTCAGGAAACGTACTGCTGTCTAAACATTGATTAAATATGCGGCGTTAGGGCAATGGCACCTGTGTCAATAATATTGTAAGAACAGAAATCCTCCATAAGTCTTCAGTGTTTTATTTTTTATTTTAAGACTTTTAAATGCTTTTTATTTTTTTATTGTGGCAACAAAAATAGGCTTGAATTCAATGCTTCGAATATCCTTATTAAAGTTTTCTTTAAGAAGAGCTTTAGCTAATATAGGTGATGAGGGGAGGTACTTTGTAACCTCTTTTGGGATGTTGGTAAAGAATGATCTGATCTCGCTGTTTTGTTTCCAGTTCCTTTGTTAATTACCTGCCACACAGCTTTTATTTTATTATTAAACATACTAATTTTGTTACTTATTAATTGAGATTTAGCCTCAGCGCATATCTACTCTTTTGAATATTTTAGAATAGTTTCTTACATAAATATGAAGGGCTTGATCAGAAGCTAATGATTTCTCGTGATACAGATTATATAAAATATCTCTGTTTTTTCTAATGCCAGCAGTGGCTCATTCACTAAATTTTGGTTTAGTATTGATAGAAACTTTTTTTTTTTTTTTACAGGACATGCTTTATTGAATTCTTGGCTTACTGTAGAAAATAATGTACCATAGTTTATGTTGGGGTCTTGTGAACCAAAACTAGTTGTTGAAAGATTGCTAAGAACATTATGATTAAACATTTTCAATTTATTTTTAGTTAGAGGTCTTAATTGAATGGATTTATCTATGTGTAATCTTTTACCTAAGTCAAATGATACAAGTTGACCAGTATGGTCAGACCTGCCGCCACTAATTAAGAACGAGTCTTTTATTTTACAATTAGTCAATACATTGTCGATGCATGAAGCTGAAGTTGCTGTTATTCTAGTCGCTTCATTAAATATACATTTTAAATGAAATGATTTAAACAATGAGATTAGCTTAAATTTTGCTGGTGAATTAACAAATAGATCAATATTTAAGTCACCACAAACAAAAACAAATTTACTGTCTTTAAAAAGTTTACTTAGTATTTCTTCCATTATGATCAAAAATGATGACAAATTTGAGGTTGGTGGTCTATAAACACATAAGAAAGTATGGCCTTCACCTTCTGCACATGCTACCTCACATATTGATCAACAGAGCAAGCAGTGATATTCTTTCTTTCTTTATATCTAAAACAACTGTTACATAATATCAAAGTACCACCTCTTATTGAGGACCTGTTGTATGCACTGGCAAGTTAAAAAATGTTCACATTAAACAACATTCTATCCGGTTTGAACCAGGTTTCACAAAAACATAAGATATCCATATGATATTTATCTATTAACATTTCCACGTTTAGGATTTTGCCAGAGAAGCGATTTATATTTTGGTGAAATTATAAAATGTTCTATTATGCTTCTCTTTTGAAATTTTAGGGATGAATTACAGTATTATTAGAAGTACTAGATAATACTGTTTCGTCACTTAACCTAGTCTCAGTAAAATTAGTTATTTTATTAGTCTCAATAATTGCGTGTATATTGTAAGCTGACAAAGTAGCCAATACATGTTGACTTTTCTTGGGAAGAAACATATGTTCCTGAACTAATACAAAATCCCTAACAAAATAGTTTGTATGAAAATACAATAAACTATGATGACATGTCAAAATATGCATTAAGTTGTTTAAACTTTAAATGTAATCGTTTTCTGCATCATACAAATTATTAGAATATGGTAATGCACATAATATTAATTTACCTAGTTTTAATTTCAGTAGGGTGTCAATACCATTAACTATGTCCCATTTTGTTAAGCTCAGACTGTTTCCAATTAAAAGAATCATAGAAGTCTGCTCATTCATTTGTGTATGTTTTATTTTATGAACAAGCTCATTCAAATGCAGGTTATGATAACACCAGTTAACTATAATATGTTTAGAGCGGTTAATTAATAATGATCCAAAACCAGATCCTAATCTATCAGAAAATACCAAAACATTACTTTGAGTGGGATAGATAGTTTCTATAGTATGAGTTGAAATGGATGAAGTAGCAGGTACAACATGCTGTGACATCTGAGGTGAATCGGGTGGTGAGGTGGTGGTGTGAGTGAGAGCACAACTACAAGTTAGATTGTTGGTCAGTGACTCGTCCCTCTCTGCATTGTACTTGACAAGGTCCACCAACTCACAGGCCTCCTGCAAGCGCTCGCTTAATATTAGTTGACTAGACTCATACTTACAGGATATTTCCTTAATTGTATTTTCCCGGCTCAGTAATTCCTTTTGAAGGTTTGTATGTCAACATAATACATTTGTCTGCTATTTTCCAACTTATTATTACATACATTTAGTTGGCTTGATTAATGTTAAACTTGTGAACACTTTGTGTCTTCAAGAGTTTTTTTTTGTATGTACCTTTTAATGTTTTTACTAATTTTAATATATTTCTCAATTTTATTATGACTAGTTGGATTTGGTCATCTAGTTAAAGTATCGTTCCCAGTCAGGTCTATGGTAATGGTGGGCTTCTCATATTCCAGTCTAGATAAACTGCAAACCAGCTTGTTGAAAAGGTTCGTCAGCTGCGGTCATAGACTTAAGCCATAACGTACCTATACAAATAAAGCCCAGAACCCAATCGTGTATTCAATTGTTAATAATTCTTCTAGTGCTCTCGGCAGGGGATCGAACCCAGGCTCTCTTAAACACGCATGCCACCAGGTGTACTACGTGCGTAGTCTATATTATCATAAACATAGAAAGCAAAAGAAACCGATACAAGACCGGTACCCTACTTCCGACGGCTGAGGGTAGGTGGTACGCTTTGCGATGACCTTAATTTACCCGCTTACAACTTTTGTTCGAAGATGCCTACTTACACAATATAGTTTGTATGTACTTACAGTACACCCAGATGCACTATACAACTACTTAATTACCACACCCGCCGTAAATATGTTTGTAAAATAATAAGTGGGCTAATCATTTCAGTGAGATCAAACTGCCTGACAGTAACTAAATCAGACACCTATTATGTTTAGTTCTAGAGGTGATTACACTTGTTTATAACAAGGCAGGTACCTACTTGCTGTAATGTGAGTATCACCATTGCTCGTCGCCTATTAGGGCAAGTGACGTACCTATAGCATACTGCGTTCTTAATTCTCGAGAAACTTAGATTGTAAAATAATGTAAGTAACATCTTTGTAAGTATACAAACCGATTATGTAGTGATTTACATTATACTAAAGAGGTTACATACCAGCAGATTTTCTCCAACGGTTCTTACCACTTCTGAAGTATTGTATTTCCAGGGTTCTTGTTGTAAATTATACTCACGAAGACTAGTAGATATAAAGTTTATTCATAGACAGTAGACACATTACTACAGAATTATTAAAAATACAAAACTGCAATACGACTTATCTATCTGACAGCTAGTCGACGACCTCCCGCGCCAAGCCCGCGCTTTTTTTATCAACGACACCCACATGACATTATACTTTTTTTTTTTTTCTTATTTGATGAAAATGGAACCAAAATTACAGAATGTATTAAATTACTAACACTTAGGCCCATAAATCTAGGCTATTAATCTTAGGCCTCTTTGTGAAGAATTATGAACATTGGAGGTTTTATTGAAAGAATAGATTACATTAGCAAGGCTTTTGCTTAAACAATTACAAACAAGTTCAATTTTGAAACCGTAGTGAAAACAGTGCTTTGACATTGCTGTTGACAATTCGTAAACGTTTGACAATTCGTAAACGTTTGGGTGGTCTGGGGCTGAAACATAAAAGGATAACATTATGAATCATAATATGGTGAAGACAGTCCGTGTTTTTCTTTTTTCGCTGCACTACGTAGGTCAAAATCAAAGAGATTGGGATTGGATTGGATTGATTGGTATTTTAGCACAGACAAAAAAAAATAACTGAAAAATCCTTCACCAATGGGATTTGACACGTAACTGTCCATTATGATTCCTAATGTTATCCTTTTATGATTCTGCCAAAGTGGTTTTTTTAGGCCCCCTGATCTCGGCCATTCTTGCGACATGTCCTGCCCATCGAAGACCTCCTATTTGGACGGTTTTAATTACATTAAGCTCGTCGTACATCTCGTAGAGCTCATAGTTGTAACGCGTTTGCCATTGATCGTTGTGATGTACTATTAAATGTAGCACACAACTCAGTGGCAACATTGTTCGAGTCAGTCACGGCATACCCCCGTGTCGACTGGACGTGCCCGTTGAGTGGTTGTCTACTTACTGATAATCTGGTAGTTTTATTTTAAACCCTAAGCCCCTAATAACAGATTATAGCCAGAACACCACAATCGTTTTCCAGCACTGCACCGAATATGCGCCTGATGGTTTTCCGTTCCAAAAAATTCTAATACAAAGCTTGTTGGCCTGTTGCCCCTTTTAATTTAATTTGTGTGCCTACACAAACTAAAGAAATACGTAAAGAAAGAAAAAATTGGGCACGAAACAATAGATTTTTTAACAAACACAACAACCTTGCCAAGTTACTCGTAGTAGCATACCGTGCCAATTCCGAAATAATGACTGTTCTTGTTTTTTATACTCCTTTTTTTTCGTTAAACAATTAGGTGTTGACCTAGCACAACTTGTATGTATGTAATGTCTGCGTGCATAAGACGTGTCATAGTATATGGTCTTACTCTGACTAATAATTCTTACATAATCCCACTGTTGGGACACAGGACTGCACAGGGTGCTGAATTCATGTTTACCAGTTTGCGTGTCGATGTTTAAGTTGTCTTTCATGGTTGAAGTAGTGGGTAGACCAACACTTAGCTTTTATTGTACACCTATGGAATACAAAAATAAAATTTCCGAAGTTTGCACTGATTTTGTTACCGTAAACTTTTGAATGAACGAAATGAGGCTTGAAGTGGAAGACAGAATAAGGCATTATTCATTATACGCACTTGTCAAACAAAACAAAAAAAAAATGTCTATTGTATTTCCATTTCTCCCGAACGTAATCAACTTGACCCAGTGTACCAGTAATTAATCAGCTGGTCCGACAAGCGAGCTGGCAGTTTTCATAATTAGTGACGCGCCGGTGTCGGATTTTTGACAAATGTCCGCCCTAGGGATGGGACGTTTCGAGTTTAGCGTTTGATGTTTCCGAGATGCTGAATTTGGGCGCGGTGTGTGTATTGTTTGGTGGAAAGTAATTGCTGTGGCAATGAGTTATACATATATTGTCAGGGTAAGGATGTTTTGTTTTTGTCTGTGTGGTGCCGGACTTAAAGAATAGCACCACCCCATACTTCCCGTGGGTGTCGTAAAAGGCGACTAAGGGGCGTACCGGAGAATGGGCAGCAGCGTTCTCTATGCATTCCACCACCATACTATACTGCGATCGCCAACCCGCCTGCCAAGCGTGGCGATTATGGCAAACCCCCCCTTTTTGGGGGAGGCCTATGTCCAGCAGTGGACGTTTTTCGGCTGAAATGATGATGATGAATGATGAAGGATGTTTTGCACAGTAGATCTTTTGTAGCTAATTAATGCACATAGACAGGTCCTCCTAAAGCATTGCTAATTTCCTAAAGAAATCTATTTTAGTAGTGCTTATTTCATTATTGCGTATATTATGTATACCTACTAATGTTATAGACGTATTTGTTCGTTTGTTTGTTAAATCCCTGGAAGTACCAGTCGGTTTTGAAAAAATATTTTTGCATCTTAGGGCCCAATTCTTGAGGATGACTATAGAATATTTAACACCACGCTATGATCCTTAGAAGCCGAGCAGAAAGAAAGAAAAAATCTGAAAGAACGCTAAGCGAAAACGAAGTGATTGATAGCGTGGGCGGTGGTGATACGATACGATGCGACAGGGGTCGGGGGACAAGAAATTTCACGGCGACGAGGTCACGGCCAGAAGCTAGTATGCTTATATTAACAAAAACCGGTCAACTGCGAGTCGGACTCGCGCACCGAGGGTTCCGTACAAATTTGTAGGTGTGTAACTACAAATTTACGGTTTTCGGGTTTTTTCTTTTTATTGTGCTACTTGACATTGCTTCTTGCCAAATTGCGTGGTTTTAGGTCAACGGGAAGTATCCTATAGGATTTGTTTCCCTTGGTGAGTGTTAAAATTTGCGGCAATAAACGGAACATAAACGCCCGTATCTTTTGATTGCGTTGACTTAGAAGTTTGATTTTTTCACAGCTTCAAGGGATTGCAGCTCTGAGTATTTGATATTAATTTCAACTAGATAACTCCACACATTCCTGAGTAAAAGGGTCTTGACAGACGGACAACGAAGTGATCTTATAAGGGTTCCGTTGTCCCTTTTGAGGTACGGAACCCTAATAAAAAATAAACAACTAAAAAACCATACATTATGTAAGTTTTTTTTTGTTTTTTATGTTTTTATTGCATACTAGCTTCTGTAGTTTTTTTTATTTTGTTTTTTTTTTAGAGGTTTTCCGTCATGAACTGAACATGATATAATATAGTAAGTACTTACTTAAGTTTTCAATACTTCGTTATTCCAACTTTATGAAAATTACGTACAAAATACTTTGACTTTTATAATCCTATTATAGGCCTAGATTAATATATAGGTACTGAACAATATCATGAACCTACACTACCTATACTTTTTGTAAACTTATTATTTCAATAAATTTTGTTTTATATTTTGTTACTTGTTCGACGAAAAACCAATCGACGAAGCAGATATTAAAAAGGACTTCTTGCACAAACCTATTCTCTAAGGACATAACGCCTGGTTCTTCCGCATCCAGTCCATCCCATTACGTAAAGCTCATGTGAAGGAAGTAAAGTTCCTGTTTTATTATGTTCGGTGTATAGATTCTCATGTTTATACCAACTCTTTTGTCGGAGCTCTCACCGTGGCATCACCTTTTCATTCTTTATGCACTTTACGAGTGTGAACCTGCCATTTTCCTGGAGCAGTGTAGCGTTTGTGAGAAAAATGTGAAAATTTTAAACTACTGGAGAGTTTCATGGCGCTACCTCGAAAATCTAAAATCCTCGAAAGCGAGCGAATTACTTTTGAAACGCAAAAGAAGAGTGATGGCTATAGTGTGCGTGTGAATAAAACGACGTATATGCCAAAACGAATTTACACCTTTTTTAACAAAATAAATGAATTAAATTTAAAACTACTTTGAGTAAACTTTGATATGATAATTCTCTATGTTTTAAAGTAACTTCCATTGAATAACTCTTAAGCGTTACGCCGTGATGTCGGAAAAAGAAAAAATAGATAAAAACTTTGCACTTTTTTGTATCGAGAAAATTCGTAGAATCGTGTATTCCTTTTACATGATACTAGACCAAAGAGTCAAAAAACATATATCATAAATGTTAAATCCCTATTCCACATACTTAACAAGTTACACGAAATAGAAAAACTACATTTTTTTCAATATATCACGTTTATTTTGTATTTCTTCTACGAGAGAAGTAATTGAAGTGGTTTTAAGAAGAGAAAGAATTCTGTCTATTCTAACTTTGCTGTGTGGCAGACATCTTGAGCGTTATGGTACAGTAAGTACTTGCCAGAGAGCAGAATAGGCCCATAATTAATTAGGAGTTCCGTTGAGTTCGAAACTAGTCTTAATATCCTGCCCGTTATTATCAGTCTTCTTTTTATCAGACTATAAAGACTCCTACAAACAGGCGCGACATGCGATATAACGGCGCGCGACACAAAGGCACCGCTCGTTGCGCGACTTGCGGTGCTTTTATATCGCGTGTCGCGCCTGTTTGAAGGAGCCTTAACTTGATGTATCGCGATTTTATACTTCTTCCTTATAATTATTCCCATTAAGGGGGGATGCACTATGTAGCCCGCGAATAATCCCATTGATTTATATTTCATGAAATCGTAATTCAATAGGATAATAGGGACTTAGAGGGTTGTATTAATGATTTTTATTATTATCACGCTAATATTATAAAGGCGAAAGTTTGTGAGTGTGTGTGTGTGTGTTTATATGTTTGTTACTTCTTCACGCTCAAACGGCTGGACCAATTTTGATAAAATTTGGTATGGAGGTAGCTGACACCGTGGATTAACATATAGGCATTTTTATCCCGATATTCCCACGGGATCGACATTTACGCGGGTGCAACCGCGGGGCGCAGCTAGTAATTCTATAAATACATGCTTGTTACGCTCGTGATCGTCGATTGACCTTTATAGAGGTATGAGGAACAGGGTATAAAGTTCACTCATACTCCGTATGAAAGGGAGGATCCTCCGACCACACGGGTGTTGTGTCTGGCGGGCAACTACCCGATGATACATGAGTTGCGCGGTAAACTCTGCTTGCGAGATGCAGGACTTTGTGTGACGTCAGAATGACGTAGTTCGCATGTGGCGTTGTATTGTATATACCGCTACACCTTCAATAGACATACAAAATCTTATTAAATCGCCATGGCAACCCCTTCCCTATGTTGTTTGCCCTGTATTTGGCCTGATTTCAGCAGTAAACAATTTGTGAGTTCATAAATAAAATTCAGTTTTCGCCTGTCTAGGTTTTAACTTGAGGGGTATTATATTTTTTTTACATTTTTCATCAAAGTCGAAAACTAAGCAGCCTAAAGCCACATGCCTTAGTAGCCCTACTTCGAATTTTTCAGACCCCCTTTCAGTCTCTGTTGCAAAAAATTTACATGTATTTTTATTTCTTTCTTACTCAAACTCAAACTCAAACTCAAAGCATTTATTTCAATTAAACCTTGTACAGGCACTTTTGAATTGTCAAAATTAAATAGTCTGTCAGTTAGTCAGAAAGTTGAAGCTAGTTGCCCATTCCAAAACGTAGATCTCTATGGAGAAGAACGGGCAAGAAACTCCATGGACACTCTTTTAAATCAAGTTATTACAAAATCCTGGGTACATTATTCTTGTTGCTTCTATATGTGAGAACAATGTAAAAAGAAAAAGACAAATGAAGAAACAATTCAAAATATAAGATTAAAAATAAGCCTTGGCAGTTAAGAGATGACCAGTCTCAACCGACGGCACCCGTTCACGAACATGACGCGTGGATCAGCACCATCCAGCTCAACCATTTTGTAGGGAACCGAATAATCCAACACACGCGCCACCATCGGTGAGACATTTAAGTGAGCATGACACGTTCTCAACTGCCATGCTCTTTCAAGTCAACAACAGAAAAAAAAAAAAAAACATAATAAACGGAAACATGGTTCTTACATTTACAAAATTTAAAAAAAAATGCTTCTAAATTATACAAAACTATAGTTTGCAATTTATTTAAGATGTTAATATAATTTACTACCAAACAGGAAGAGGTATCTAATATTGCAGTATTCAACAATTAAAACTGGATTGAATAACTTAAAAAAGTTATGTTCGTAATGTCAGAAATATTGAAAAAGAAAAAGGGAAGCACCTCTTCCAAATATTGAAATTTTAACTAGTGAGCCCAAGTGCCTGTGGAGCAGGACCAGCATTAAGCCAAGCATTTTTATCTACGATATAATCATCCAACTTGTAATATGCTTGTCTACATAGTGTGCGTTTAATGCATGTTTTAAATTTCTTCTCATTTAATTGAAGAATATCGAGTGGTACTTTATTATAACATTTTACACAGTAACCCATAAAAGAAGTTTTTACTTTAGACAATCTGAAACGCGGTTGATCTAATTTGTCCCTATTTCTAGTGTTAAAATTATGCCTGTCACTTATCTTATTAAAAAGATGTAGATTTTTTCGAACGTACATAATGTTTTCATATATATATTGACAAGGAACCGTCATGATGTTAATTTCTTTAAACAGTTCTCGTAGAGAATCGCGTCTGCTGAGCTTGTAGATGGCTCTGACAGCCCTCTTTTGCAGAATGAAGATAGAATCAATATCTGCAGCCCGTCCCCACAACAAAATACCGTAAGACATGATGCTATGAAAGTAACTAAAATAGACCAGTCTCGCGGTATCCACGTCTGTTAATTGGCGAATTTTCCAAACAGCGTAAGCGGCTGAACTTAGCCGCCCTGCAAGTGATGTTAAGTGCGGACCCCACTGTAGCTTTGAGTCAAGCGCGATCCCCAGAAAAACCGTATTTTCGACGAATTCAAGTGTCTCCCTATTCAATACAACATGACATTCATTACTTCTAACATTCGGTAAAGCGAATCTAATGCATTTAGTTTTTTTCTCATTTAATACCAAATTATTCACAGTAAACCAATTATGGACCACATGCATAGCGTTATTTACGTCGTCAAGCTCTTGTGCACGTCTGCTTACTTTAAAAATCAGTGATGTGTCATCAGCAAATAACACCATTTGTGGTTGGTTTTTCAGTAAATGAGGTAAATCATTTATATATACTAAAAATAGGAATGGCCCCAATATTGAGCCCTGCGGTACTCCCATTTTGACTTTTAAGCCCGATGAATTCACACCGTTAATTTGAACTTGCTGAAATCTATCATTTAAATATGATTCTATTAAGCTAAGAGCAAGTTTACCTAGTCCGTAATGCTCAAGTTTCAAGAGCAGTGTTTCGTAATTCACGCAATCAAATGCCTTGGATAAGTCACAAAAAATGCCTATAGCATCTTGTGCCTCTTCCCATGCGTTAAAGATGTGTTTTAATAAGGTGACACCGGCGTCGGTTGTACAACGTCCTTTGGTGAAACCATACTGTTGATCGTGTAAGATTTTATTACGATTAAAATGATTGAGCATTTGATTTAACATTACTTTTTCGAACACCTTGCTAAAAACCGGCAAAACCGATACGGGTCTATAATTATTAGTGTCTTTGCTGTCCCCAGATTTGAAAAGTGGAATAACTTTACTGAACTTCATTAAATCCGGGAAAACCCCTTGATCTACACACAAATTAAATATTAAAGCTAAATAGGGTGCAATTGTCTCAATAAAGGATTGACAAACTTTAGTGGACATGCCCCACAGATCTTCGGTAATTTTGATCTTAAGTTGCTTAAATGCCTTTATAATGACTATGGGGTTTATATGTTTAAATTTAAATTCCACAGGACAGGCTGAGACATTCGCTCTTAATAATTCAATAGCTAGTGCGGGCGAGGAATTTAAAGTTTCTGTAGTTTTAATTGGGATATTGGTAAAGAAAGTTGCAAATTCCTGAGCAACATCGATGTTATCGCTAATGAGACCGCGGGAAGTGTCCAGTGTGTAATCAGTATTATGTTTTTTGTTCCTGTTCGTTTCATTGTTTATAATTTTCCAAACTGTCTTTATTTTATTGTCTGCGGATTTAACTTTGTTACTAATGAAAGAAGCTTTAGCTGCTTTGCAGATATTTTTAAAAATTTTAGAATAAGTAGCAACATACTTATTAAAAGTATCCGTGTTTATATACGGCTTAAGGCCATACAGTTCAAATAATCTTTCCCTACTTTTCCTGATTCCTTTAGTTGCCCAGTCACTGAATAAAAACTTAGGGCAAATAGTTTTAGATTTCTTCTTAAAGGAATTATTGAACTCTGTTTGCACTAATGAAAAAAATTCTTTATACAAAATATTACCATTCGTCATACTTAGGCCCTGAGCATTTAACTTGCTAATTAAAGTGTTATTAAACTTATTCAAATTACCCGATGTTATTGGTCTAGTTTGAATCTGCACTTTTTGTATCGGTGTGTTGCACTCAAAAGACACGGTTTGACCACTGTGATCCGAAGGGAGATAATTTACAATGGCTTTATCTAAATATTCACAGCAACAAAAAACATTATCAATACATGTAGCAGTAGCCGTAGTTATTCGCGTTGGTTCCAAAAATACATTTGACAGATTGAATGATTTGAAGAGGCTTAACAATCTACTGCTATTTGAATTATTTTCCAAAATATTAACATTAAAGTCACCACAAATAATTACTGATTTATTACCAGTTGCAAGTTTTCCTAAGACATCTTCCATTACTGACTCAAATATAGAGTAGTTTTGATAGTTTGGAGGTCTGTAAACGCACACTATAAAATGCTTATCTAGCTCAACACAGGACAGTTCGATGCTATGTTCCACCGATAGTTCCACTATGTCTTTACGAGTCTTGTATTTTACACAATTTTTAATTAATATTAATGATCCACCACGCAGCATGGATTTTCGGTTAAAGCAACTGCCTACACTATAGTTCTCATAATTAATCATCATTTCATAATCTTTCAACCAATGTTCAGTAATACAAATAATATCAAACATTGTTTTTTCTAAAAACAATTCAATTTCTAATATTTTGGAAGAAAAACCTTGAATGTTTTGATGAAACAATTTCAAGGAATTCTGCTTAGCCCCTTTTTTACAATTTACTAATTGAGTGCTAGAAGATACCTTGTTGTAGGTGAGATTAATAATATTATTATTGGTACCTTCTGTTGTCTTACTGACTAGTTTAAATTATTGTGGCTGACCACCTTATTATTAGTATTATTACTAATTTTTGTGGTGCTAATTACATCCGACTTCGACATACTACTTATGTCTGAGTTAATAATAAAAGCTAATAGCCATGCTATTTGACGTCTAAAACTAATAGGCAGATACGCTGTACCCCTAGTCGATTTTAAATACTCAACAAAAGTGTTGGTGTCAAAAAATATAAGTTTGTCACTATAGTGATTAACTAATAAATGCATATGATTATTTAACATATGTATATAATGATTTTGCCTACTTGATAAGTGCTCAAAGTATGGGAAAGCACATAATATTATTTTTTGACAATTAATCTTTAGGATTTCAGTGACACTCTCAGTGATGTCATCTATTTTTACATTCCCACTATTACCTACAAATACAGAAATAATGGCATTTGGATTATATTTATTGCAACTTATTGATGACATTATTTCTTTGTAGGATTTCCTAGGCATACAGTAATTAACAGCTGATTGACTCAGGTTGTTACTCAATAATTTACCTAACCCTCTCCCTAAACTATCTGAAAACATAACAGAACAAGAACTGACATTACTAGAAGAAGTGACGGCATAAGTCTCTGTCTGTGATACTTGAGATGAACCTTGTACAACATGTGGTGTATCTTGATTGGGGGGGATACATTCCTGAGCTCCTCCAGACTGGGACGGGTCCTCCGTTGCCTCAGGTTGGATAGCCTCAAGGTTTGATTCCCTTTGACAAGAACATTGATGTGTGCTCAGAGTCATCGGGTCCCCTCTACCTGCCTCCTTGTTACACATTTCCACCAACTCGTTTGCAGCAAGGATGTGTTCCTTTATTTGTTTCTGAGAGCTCACATACTTATTATAATGTAAATGTAGGGACTCTTCAAGTACCTCAATTTCAGACTGTAATCGCTGAGTGTCAATATGATAAATGTTTTTACTATCTTCTAATTTGATTTCATAGTTTTTTAATTTATTTATTAGAAAAACACGTTCCTTCCTTAGTTTAATATTATTGGAATTGTGTTTTTGTTGTTTCTTAAACTTATTGCATCTATTTATAATTTTATTTAGTTTTGCATATTTTTTTATTTTATTTTGACTTACTTTATAACTATTATTATTATATTTCGATATAGAATCTTCAGTAAGGTCTATTGTTATTAAGGAATGAGGGTTGCAATTTGTATTAAATAATTCAGTATACAAGTTATTACTTTCCCGAGCCTGAGTATGTTCTTTTAGTTTCTGTAACTTAGTAATACGTACATTTGCATGAATTAATTCCTCTTCTAGGTCCCTAACCTTACACAATGCCTCCTCATATAAGTTACTACAGTTATTGAAACCATCTGTGACCAACCGCAATTTGTCCCGTTCATCGACAACAACCAGGTATTTTTGATGAAGGTCTACTAGCTCCTGTTTTAAGCTTGTATTTTTGAAAACGACATTCTCGACTTCCTTCTCACTATCCTCTATTTCCTGTAACAGCTGTTGACATTTGCTGTTTGAAGCCTTAAGATCTTGAATGGTTGTTTTCAATTTAAGCTCCAACTCCTGAGCTGCAGCCTTACGGGTCATCACAGGCATGGTTTCAGGAATAAGAACTGAAAGTGAAATTAAAGAAACGGTGAGAACTAGTTAAATAAACAAACAAAGAGGAAAGCTAGGAATGAAAGGAAAAATTGGAGAAGTTAGTGTTGATTTAAAGGTAAAATGAGGTAGGCTGAATCGAATTGGAATGCAACTGATATGATCACGATATGATTAGATAGTTAGCACACAGTAACATTGATTTTAGTGACTTATGAATTTACATTTACTAAGTGGGTAGGATGCCTAGCTAAAGAAAAAATCTAGTTTTACATTAAATTACAATAATTATTGAAAATAACGATAGTCAACGTTATTGTTGTTATGTACAATCTAAGTAACAGTAATAGAATTTCAATATTTTGATATTTCCAATAATAAGTTTCTTTAGGATCAAAGTAAACAAAGTGACTTAGACCCAGTGCAGGGTGCCTAATCAAACAAGTGAGTCAACGAAAGTGTTACAGAGTCTAAAATTACGATTGTGAGCTAATTTTAGGATAAAAATAAACAATACTCCCCGTTTATATCCGCAGGTCGAACATCAGCTGTTCGTGAGAGGTTACCGGTAACGGTGGGCAACCAAATACTGTGTTTAACTTTGTAAAAGTGCAGGAAAACAATAGTCCCGAGTATTTATGCAGTTATTTAACATTTAGATATATTATTACAACTTAATTACACTTAAAAACTAATTAAAACTAATTTTAAAATACGGAACAAAATTTTGACATGTCACTCGGGCAGTGTTCCTTACTTGCAAAATAGTTGGGCAAACGTTATCTAAAACTATTCGAAATTTCAAGTTGATAGCATTAGTAGTTCTTGAGATATCCAGCCGTGACAGACAGACAGACTGTCTCACCATAAGGGTTCCGTTTTACCATTTTGATGCGGAACCCTAAAAACTGAAGTGTTAATCGACTTTTGTTGCTGACCGTACTACTGCACAAAGCCTGCAGTCAAACCAACTCATGTTGGATGATGTTTGGATGTTTGTTACATCAATCACGGGTCGTTTATAAGCTGGATTAACACATAGGATACTTTTTGTCCCGGCATTCCGCGTTCCCATGGGATAATTTCCGCGGGCGGAGCAAATGATAACAAACAAAAATATTGCAGTTATATATTTTTCGCACAATTCTGCCTGTCATGGTGTCTAGGGATGTTTTTACCGCCCCATCAGACGTTTCAGTTGTTTTTCATCGCTTTTTGTATAGTCGTATGGTTATAATTTAATGTGGGAGATGGGTGGAAGCGGCAACGTCAGTTTCGGACTGTCATACTGAACTTCGAAGTTCAAAATACCGATGTACTGTATTCATAAAGTTTAAAATTACGAATTACGTGAGTTAGAAGGTACGCTATAACGAATTACTTGATTTAGAATGTTCATGATCGCGATGTACGGAACTTCGAAAGTTTGTTATGACGAATTACTTCATTGAGAATGTTCATCATCGCGATGTACGGAACTTCGAAAGCTTGCCATGACGAATTACTCAATTTCGAATGATCATTTTTCAATTTCGTAATTAGACGCTATTTTTCTTGTTAGTAATTGATGTGTATTAATAATATGCATAACAAAATTGAATAATGGATTCGAAAAATAAATAATTACGAAATTATAAATTGATAATGTGCATAAATGCAGTGCCTACATTTTGTTTCTCGATACTGATCATTCGAAATTGAGTAATTCGTCATAGCAAACTTTCGAAGTTCCGTACATCGCGATGATGAAAATTCTCAATGAAGTAATTCGTCATAACAAACTTTCGAAGTTCCGTACATCGCGATCATGAACATTCTAAATCAAGTAATTCGTTATAGCGTACCTTCTAACTCACGTAATTCGTAATTTTAAACTTTATGAATACAGTACATCGGTATTTTGAACTTCGAAGCTCAGTATGACAGTCTCAGTTTCGTAAACAATGTGAAGGGTTAATCTGAATTTTAAAGGGGATCAAAGTATTGGGTAGTAAAATTAAAGATAAAAGATGATGAAGGGAAAACGTTATCTACATTTGCGATTTATTTGCCAAACATGTAAACAAATATGGGTTTATGGAAAAAATACTTTAATTCCTACACCATAAAGTTCAGTTTACGCTACAACTTCAAACATTTTTCTAACTTTTTCAATAGTGGTAGTCATTCTGAAATCAACTTGATTACCATTAAAATAAGGTTGAAATTTGTTTAACCTGAAATAATATTAATTTGAAACTAAATAGACTAGACATGAGGATTTCTAAGATGTCATGACAGAATAGGGACGATTGTAATTTCAGATTGTATCATTAAAGGCTCCTTCAAACAGGCGCGACAGGAGCGGTGCCTTTGTGTCGCGCGCGATTATATCGCGTGTCGCGCCTGTTTGTAGGAGCCTTAAGGTGTATTTAATCAAACCCTTGTTACCAATTGATGTTATTTCCACTTTAACGAATATAAACTTTATATTCGTATAAATAAAATTTATTTCAGAATTAATTGTGCCAACTATTAAAAAAGTCATAAAAATATTTGAAGTTGTAGGGAAAACTGAAACTTCATGTGTGGTTGTTAAAGTTGTTTTTTCTTTAAAGCTAGTTGTGCCTTTGCGTAACATCGAAAGTCAATTTATAGTTCATTTATTTTGTGCCACACACATAAGATATATGTGTCTTTTGTGCATTAATTTGTGTCATCAGCTTTGTGAATGAAATAACACAGAAAATATAAATCACAACAAAATGACCATTTATTTAACATTTTAACCGCATTTCCCCCTGCCCCTACCGCTCGTGTCGTATTTCTGCGACAGAGAACATGCATGATTTTTCGTTCTATTCAACGATTGGCTCCTCCTTATTTGTCGTAGGTATTATTTTATCGATTTAGGTATTCAGCTGCATCCGGTTTGACTGGAAGCCGACCCAACATGGTTGGGAAAAGGCTAGGCAGATGATGATGATTGTTTTATCGATTTGTAGCCGCGCGCTAGGGGCACGGCAATTGATATTTAGCCAAGCGCTTAAAAGGTTAATACCGAAAATCCTCATCACCTTTTAATCAATCTACTTCCATCAGACATCTCAGGATAATCCCTACCTAACCGATTCCCTAACCTGTAATACTATTACGTAACACGAAACTCTATTCCAGTCGTCCTTATATTAATTAGTGTAAATTGATGTCATCGTACTGAATGAGACCATAAATACCTTACGTAAGCCTTTCTTATAAATTTAAGTTCTAAAGACCGGAAACCCTAGCACGAACGCGCGTCGAAAACGTAACCTAAATTCAAACGGTTTTAGTATCTGAAATAGAACTATCTAACCTAACCTAACCCGCTTGGTAGAGGGTTTGTGAAAGAAAGTGTGTTATGCAATTAAGGGTGCTGAGACCCTAGCACGAACATCATCTGCCTAGCCTTTTCCCAACTATGTTGGGATCGGCTTCCAGTCTAATTGGATGAAGCTGAATACCAGTATTTTAGAGCGACAGCCTATCTGACCTCCACAACCCAGTTACTGGGTAATACGATACCCCTTGATAAGGTTGTCAGACTTTCGGGCTTCTGACTACCCGTAACGACTGTCAAAGAACCACGAATGACAGCCGGGACCAACGGCTTAACGTGCTTTCCGAGGCACGGAGGGCTCTCGGTATGTAAAGATGGTCACCCATCCACAGACCAACCGTGGCAAGCGTAGCTTAACCTGATCGATAGACCTGTGCGGCTGTTATTGCTTAGTCACGGGCCCCTCCTAGCACGCGCGATGCGATGTAAACACAATGTAGATTCGAACAATTCTTGAATCGAATTTAAACATTTTGTGACAAGCACAATTGCTATCACCCATAGATTTGAATAAAGTCTTAAGGGCACTACATGACCTAAAGCGCGGTCACTGTCAGACTGCGTAGAAAAGAAAGAGAAGCGCGATGACACAACGCTGGTTAATCTATTGCAAAATATGAAGCAATTATCTAATTACAAAAAAAATATTGTTTGGACTAAAAAATTAAAACACTAGTGCTTTAGTATGTTGCTTGTAGAATAATCGGACAAATCAGAATGCTTGTATGTATACTAGTATGGTTTTTATTGTAAAAATAAACTTTAGAGGTATCTTCATGATTTTTTTCTATCGAATCAAATTAGTTGTGTTATGTTTCAATACACTATCTAACTAGCATGTATCCTGAAAAATATCATATATTTTTCTGATTTTGTTTACTGTAGTCGATCATTGCCGACTTAAAGAATACCACCACCCCTTACTTCCCGTGGGAGTCGTAAAAGGCGACTAAGGATCATACCGGAGAATGGGCAGCAGCGTTCTCTATGTATTCCACCATCATACCATACTGCGATCGCCAACCCGCCTGCCAAGCGTGGCGATTATGGCAAACCCTCCCAAAATTGGGGGAGGCCTATGTCCAGCAGTGGACGTCTATCGGCTGAAACGACGAGTCGATCATATGATCGACTTTAAGGCATTATAAAACTTGCGTTTTTTGCGTTCACTTAGTTTTACGTTACTTTTACTCTGCGTGTTCATGCAAGGCCCACAGGTTAGGCTTTGTTTAGATAGATTTTTGGTCCTCATTTTTGGTAGGAACACGTGGAAAGCATTTTGTGGTATTTGTTTAATTAAACGTGAATGTTTGTATAGTTGTTCTAATTAACTTTGGTGGAGATTACTTTTGTTGTTCGTTATTGGAAGGGATTTGTCTGGCAGAATTTTAGTAGAAAAAGTCATTTTTAGGGTTGCGTACCTCAAAAGGAAAAACGGAACCCTTATTTACTTAGTTGTCCGTCTGTCTGTCCGTCGGTCATGACCCTTGACTCAGGGCTGCAATCCCTTCTAGGCGATGGCCCACGTCGCCCACGCTTTACGTCGCCTCTGCATATATGTGGCACCTAATTTTGTCTTGGTTGCGAATGTCTAAACCAAAATATGCACGATAATACTTCGTAATCAAAGGCGTTATACGTTTTTTTTACACTTTGGCGAATATAAACCGCAAATAAAACAAATTAAATCCGAAGAATTAACACAACAGTGAGACATGGTGAAAGAACTAAAACTATACTGACACAAAAAAATGTTATTGTGATCGTTTCTCAGAAAAATTTAGAGCTACCCTCCTAAAGGGTTTAAAAAAGTGATTTGAAACAAAATTGAAATCTCTTTCTATACGTGATTGAAATAAATTATTATTTTTCTGGTATTAGGTCAAAATGTTCATGATCGCGATGTACGGAACTTCGAAAGTTTGTTATGACGAATTACTTCATTGAGAATGTTCATCATCGTGATGTACGGAACTTCGGAAGCTTGCCATGACGAATTACTCAATTTCGAATGATCATTTTTCAATTTCGTAATTATACACTATTTTTCTTGTTAGTAATTGATGTGTATTAATAATATGCATAACAAAATTGAATAATGGATTCGAAAAATAAATAATTACGAAATTATAAATTGCTATTGTGCATAAATGCAGTGCCTACATTTTGGTTCTCGATAATGATCATTCGAAATTGAGTAATTCGTCATAGCAAACTTTCGAAGTTTCGTACATCGCGATGATGAACATTCTCAATGAAGTAATTCGACATAACAAACTTTCGAAGTTCCGTACATCGCGATCATGAACATTCTAAATCAAGTAATTCGTTATAGCGTACCTTCTAACTCACGTAATTCGTAATTTTAAACTTTATGAATACAGTACATCGGTATTTTGAACTTCGAAGTTCAGTATGACAGTCTGTTGCCTAGTGTAATTTATCATCAAAAAGGTAAACATAGGGACATACAAGTAGTTAATATATTCTGTAAAAATCATTGCGCTATTTATGGTCATTAACCAGAAAAAAAAAAAAAAAACGTACAAACATCCGAACATAGTACCTCCTCCTTTTTGTAAAGTCGGTAAATACAGGCGAGAGCGTATCTATGGAGAGAAGACCACCCGAAGAAACATACAAACATCCGAACATAGTACCTCCTCCTTTTTGTAAAGTCGGTAAAAACAGGCGAGAGCGTATCTATGGAGAGAAGACCACCCGAAGAAGGTTACCCTTTTAATTATTGCCTTTATTTTCTGCCAGAGATACTGTAGATAGGTATCAGACAATTGTATCAAATTGAATAACCCATTTCGCACCTTTCTCACAAAAAGATAAAAGATACTGCCAACATAATCTCGAACCCGTAGAATACTGAACATCTGAAATGCCATTAAGATTTCTCTCAACATTAATAGCGTTACTATTATAAGGAATGTAATAATCGTAGATTTTAACGTTTTTGAGACAAAGGGTAGCCCTCGAGGCTGGTTTAAACTGTTGGGTTCAGATTTTCTGTCTTTTGTAAAGTGGGTATGTCTTTAAAGTACTGTACCTCAAATGGTAAAAACGGAACCCTTATAGGATCACTTTGTTGTCTGTGTGTCTGTCTGTCAAGACCCTTTATCTCGGGAACGCGTGGAGGTATCGAGGTGAAATTACCATGTCCTGAGATCTACAGTCCCTTGAAGCTGTGAAAAAATCAAACTTTTAAGTTAATGTAAAAAAAAGATACGGCCTTTTATTCCGCAGAAAACGTATATTTCGACACTCTCAAGGGAATCAAAATTTATAGGGTACTTCCCGTTGACCTAGAATCATGAAATTTGGCAAGAAGCATGGTCATGTAGCACAAGTAAATAGAAAAATCCGAAAACCGTAAATTAGTAGTTACATTAAACAAAAAAAATCCCATGATAAACTATTTACATACCTACAAATTTGTACGGCAGATTTTTTTTTGTGATTTCAGTGTTGGTCCCATAGTGAAAGTTGTTCAGTTCGATGGTCTAAAGCACCTCTTAAAGTTTGTCGGGTTAATTTTTTAACACCTGATATAGTTCAATTAAGTAAGCATGTCAGTTGTAAACCAATTTCTAAATAAATATTGATACTTTTGCAAAGATCTTATTAAGCCCGTATTACAAAAATGTTCTCCTAAGTCAAATCGATTTTCAGTTTACCACATCATCTTTCACCGACAAATTGGGGCACAAAACTTCCCGTTACCAAAACCGTAACACTTTCGTGTACTTTATCATCATCAGATGAAGTTATTTACAGTACCGTATCATATCTCATTTGAAACTTTTGCCTGAATATTGCCGACAAATTACTGTCCCTGAATTCAAGGTTCGGAAAGCAGACGAAGGACAGATAAATAAATTAGAAAGTCCATTCGAAGGTGATGATATTGTTATGGAGGAACGAGGAACAGGGTGTAAAGTTCACTCATACTCTATAGAAAAGGGAGGATCCTCCGACCAGACGGGTGTTGTGTCTGGCGGGCAACAGCCCGATGATTCATGTCGGGCCGTTGTATCTATGCTAGTTGGGTGGTAAACTCTGCTTGCGAGATGCAGAATTTTGCGTGACGTCAGTTGACGCGTTGTTCGCATGTGGCGTTGTAGATACCGCTTCATGGTGTTTCATTTAAAATCACTGGAGTGGTTTTAAAATGAGAGGGTTTATTGTTCTTGCAATGGACATATTGTAGCTGCTCAGGTGTTTATTTATTAACGTAGCTTGAAGTCAGGGACATTCAAAGGTCGAAAATGTATGGTTAAACAGACGTTAATAATTATTTATTAGTAATAGACACGGAGTAATTATCAAATGGAGTACTCAGACGCATAACTAAAAGTCAAATTCTTTTCACGCATAAAGTTATTTTTTGTTAAACCCGACTATACAGAAAGAAAAAAAATATGCTTGGCGTCGAATACGGCGTAGTTCAGGGATTTTTTTTTTGTTAAATGTCAGAAATTTTCAAAGCACAAAGTGGCTTCCTTTTCGCGTATATTCCTACCAAAAAAGTCAATACAGCTAAAGTAATTTAGGGATTGTACGCGTGAGGATCCCTTAATGTATCACCGCAGGATTACGAGGGTTCCGTAAGCTGAGCAAGTTTTAATGAGGTTTCGGGCACAAACTAAGGGTCAAGATGTCTTGTTTGAGACCACTGTGGTGTGCCGAATTATGTTTTGTAAGTGTTCGATGGGTTATGGAGATTGTGGTCCTGTCTTTGATTAAAACTCAAATTAGTACCGTATGTACTTTGGTTATCAGGGAGGCGTGTTTATCTGTTGGGTATGCTTTGTTTCTCCGAATGCGAAGTTTTTTTTTAAATCTGGACAAAAATTAAGTAGTTTTTATTCTGGAACGTTTTCATAAGACACAATATACCTACTTGTCACCGTTCGCGATTTATTTGCAAACAAATATGTAAACAAAAATGAGTACTTGGAAAAATAACTTTAAGTCCTTCACAATAAAGTTCAGTTCACGCTGCAACTTCAAACATCTCTGTAACTTTTTAAATAGTGCTAGCCACTCTGAAGTCAACTCAATTCTCCTACTAAAGTAAAGTTGATATTTGTGTAACTTGAAATAACAACAGTCACTCTGAAATCATCTCAATTCCTACTGAAGTAAAGTTGATATTTGTTTAACTTGAAATAACAACAGTCACTCTGAAATCAACTCAATTCCTATTAAAGTAAAGTTGATATTTGTTTAACTTGAAATAACAACAATTTGAAACGCACATTTGAATAGACCTTACATACATTAACTCTATGAGGAGATTCGCAGGAGAACCAGCCCATAGCACTAAGAATTGCCAAACGTAAGTGGCAGTGGGCAGGGCACATTGCTCGCAGAACAGATGGCCGATGGGGCCGAAAGACGTAGAGTTGGAAGGCCTCCCACAAGGTGGTCCGAAGACCTTGTGAAGGCCGCAGGAACCCGTTAGATGCGAGAAGCTCAGAACCGGTCGAAGTGGAGGTGCTTGGGGGAGGCCTATGTCCAGCAGTGGACGTCTTTCGGTTGAAATGATGATGATTATGATGAAATTAATTCAGGCCATCTTCCGTTGGGGGTAACTCAACCGACGAGAAATCAAACCCGCCTGAGTTTCTCGTCGGTTATTAAGACAAAATCAGCTGATTAGCATTAATTTCGACCGAGTAGGTATTGCAGTTTTCTATGAAACAACAGATTTTTTTTATGATAACCGACGAAATGTTTCTACACTAGGTCTAAAATCATGTGCTGCAGTGCGATTCTGTAACCACCTCACCGTGAAAACTTAGGTGAAGTGAGCGTGGAGTGAGCTGTCAGTGTCATTCCACCTGATATTAGGTATTGACCAAGCATTTTACAATCATAATCGAGATTTTAATAATGTTTTTTCATGCTAATTCTATTGATAATTTTATATACATTTCAAAGCTAGTATTTTAGTCGTCGCTCTCGCGCCTCAACGACAAAGTCTAGGAAAAAAAAACCACATTGAGATTCTGACTAAGATTCTGTTTTTCTATTTTATTTTAAAACCCCACTAAATAGTAATGTTTTCACAACAAATATATAAAATGATTAATGGAATTAGCATAAAAAATATTATTAAAATCTCGATTATGATTATAAATGTTTGCTTAGTCATCCCTAGTATCAGTGGAATGACACTGACAGCTCACTCCACGCAAGTTTTCACGCTGAGATTTTTACAGAATCGACATGCTGGATGCATGTCGATTCTGTAAAAATCTCACCATGGACTTACAGTTTCCCGCCACCCCCTGTATATTGTTTTTGTTTGGACTTGCATGTTTAGGCAAAAAATGTAAGGACGGTGAATGATATCCTTAAGAGGTCATCATCTGCCTAGCCTTTTCCCAACTATGTTGGGGTCGGCTTCCAGTCTAACCGGAGCTAAATACGAGTATTTTACATGGAACGACTGCCTATCTGACCTCCACAACCCAGTTACTGGGTAATACGATACCCCTTGGTAAGACTGGTTGTTAGACTTTCGGGCTTCTGACGTCCCGTAACTACTGTCAAAGATCCACGAATGACAGCCGGGACCAACGGCTTAACGTGCTTTCCGAGGCACGGAGGGGTCACGGTATGTACAGATGGTCTCCCATCCACAGACCAACCGCGGCAAGCGTAGCTTAACCTGATCGATCGACCTGTGCGGCTGTTATTATTTAGCCACGGGCCCCTTCTTAATCCCCAATCCTTAATTCTTAATCCTTAGAGGTATTTTGACAAACTGAGACAGAATGTGAACACTTAAAAATACGGAAAATCCTCTCTGATTGATGTTACCACAAATACCTTTACGTTGTTGGCCCCTTCACCGATCTTAACCGATGTTATCCGAACGCCAAATTCCTAATTCTACTTTCAAATCTTGCGCAGAATCATAAAGTAATACGCCGTAACATTCCATATACTAACGTGAATATTTCTCAAGCGTACATAAATATAGTGTATCGCCGTATCGTATATAACTCAATTGAATCGTGCCTTGTAGATAGGGTTGCCAAGTTGTTTTATTTAAAATATGTATGTATGGTATTTTCGAACCGATTGCCTGTAAAAATATAGTGAATGGCGAAAAAAAAATTGTAAAGTAGTCCAAAAAATATTTTATTTTTGAAATGCATATTTTTGCTACTTTGAGAGCCTTTATTAACAGATTTTTTTAAAGGTCTCGTAACTATTTACGGTTTGTCTGGATGTATGCTCCGGATTGGCGCCATTTTAATCACAGTATTTTCCGATCTCCACGTGGGTGAAGCCGCAAGCGTATTATAGTGGTTTCGTCTAATACATATACTTATGTATTTTTAGAAATATTATAATTCTAAAAATACATAAGTATATCAGGATACTATGTTATATAAAATATAATGAAATTTGTTTCAAATTGATGTTATTTCAAGTTAACAAATATCAACTTTATTGTAATCTCAATTAAGTTGATTTCAGAGTGACTAGTACTATTGAAAAAGTAAAAAAATGTTTGAAGTTGTAGTGTAAACAGCACTTTATTGTGTAGGAATTAAAGTTACTTTTACATAAATTCATATTTGTTTACATTTTTTGCAAATAAGTCGCGAATGCAGTTTAGAAGGGTTGGCAACCCTACTTGTAGATGACAAGCTAGCTATTCACCACTATGTTCATTTGCAATTACGATATTGGAATTTGCTCCGAATCTGTGCCTTGTATTCAGTGGCGTTACTATACCGTTTGGGGCCCGTGGCAAATTCAAGAGATGGGGCCCTCCCTCAATGTAAAGAAGCTCAACCAACGTTATAGTTTTTCGAAAAGAAAACTTCTTTAGCGGCGTTGTACACTTTTTATGTAATCGGTAAAAAATGTTAAACTCGCGTCAGGACACGTGACTCTGATCGTAAGATTCGTAAGATGACACTTGCTATAAGATGGGCAATCCACCGGGTTTAAACCCGGTGCTTTTGATAAACACCCGTAAACACCCATAAAGAGAAGAGATTTGGGTTGTATGCGAGTTCACTCTTACTTTGAACCTTATGCTCAAGCGATAAAGTTGAAAATACATTAAACAAATTTGACAGATTGTAGTAGCTTCATGTGCAGCCGTCTGTACATAGCTATGCGTTCAGTAGGTATGTATTCGGAGCTTCTGCGTATCCGTCGCCTCGCCTTAGAGTGAAAACCTCGGGAATGTAAGTCATTTTATGCATTTCGGACAATCATATACATAGTATCGAACAGTTCTGGATATAAAAGCGGGTTAAATTTCCATATTAATTAATAAGAATACAGACCTCCTTTTTTAAAATCGGTAAAAAAAAACGCCATGCAAAAATTTTACAGCTCGCAGTTCTTTCTTCCTCCTGAAAAGTTACTTTTTTTTTACACTTACGAGGTTTTTACTTTAAGGCGTCGGCGTCGGTATGCGTTTCAGTCTTGGCCCAAGAACGATAAAAACTCCCTTATAAAAACCTAATCTTCAACAAAGAAATTGAATGAAAAGCTAATAAAAAAGCCATTTTAGGCTTACTTTAGGAGTATAACTTTCTGTCCTCTCGGACAAATTGAAAAGTTACTTCAAAATCCTACTTCAGAAGTCCACATTAAAACTCTCTGCCCCAATTTTTAGGATCACGATTTTAATTCAACAAACATTTGAACCAATTAAATGTTAATCTTTTATTTCATCGGCCAATGGGAATGCTGGATTGAAATCGCCAATCTATCAAGCTTATCACGGAGCGATTCTGATTGCTGGCGTGGAGAACAAATAGTGAAATCATCAGATACTGTCCATCAAATAGATTGATTTTTCACGTATGAGGAAGTGTTTTTATTTATCTTCATACTTTTGCACGGTTGAGGGGCCCGTGGCTAAATAATAACAGCCGCACAGGTCGATAGAACAGGTTAAGCTACGCTTGCCGCGGTTGGTCTGTGGATGGGTGACCATCTTTACATACCGTGACCCTTCCGTGTCTCGGAAAGCATGTTAAGCCGTTGGTCCCGGCTGTCATTCGTGGATCATTGACAGTCGTTACGGGTAGTCAGAAGCCCGAAAGTCTGACAACCAGTCTTATCAAGGGGTATCGTATCCGGGAGTCACCATTGCCAGGATCGCCCAGAGGACACGGTGGAGGTCTGCCCCGCTTGGGCGGAGCACCGCCGTTCAACTTACTAAAGATGGTGTCTTTCATAATTTTCAAAGAGAGATAATGAATCCCTATTCTCAAACTTAGTTCTGCTTTAAATCAATAGAACTGCACCATATGCCACACACTTCTATTTATTCACTTTTAGTGCCAGCGCAAACTGTGGTTCTTGTCGCTGCGTCTAGCGATTTTCGTTGAGTATTCGAGAGAGGCGGTCGTGTTGTTCATCTTGTGACTGAATATGGAACCCTTGTTGCACTTACCTTGGTTAAGCACCAATCATCATGCAAAAGCGCATTCGACTCTGTCGTCAGGTGTGCGCCTGCACCGTGCGCCTAATCGCTGCGACTCCCCCTAGCGGCCTAGCCTGTCGTTGCGACTCTGCAACTCGACGTCAAGTGTTGTGTGACGATGAGCTTTGAACAAAATATGTAGTGTCGATCTCGTGGGATTATCGGGATAAAAGCTATCCTAGGGCCCTCCCCGAGATGCAATCTATCTCTCTGCCAAATTTTATCGAAATCCGTTCAGTGGTTTAGGCGTGAAAAGGTAACATACAGACAGACGGACAGAGTTACTTTCGAATTTATAATAATAGTATGGATTGTCGGCCGTAGCCTGACGCTGCGTCTAGTCGCCGAGCTGTCGCAGTCGCATGTCGCATAGAGTGCGCCATCTCATAAAGAAAGACGGCAAGCCTGGTTTACCAAACAGTCTCCGACTGTCCACTTGCCAACAAAAACAAAAGGCGGTAGCATCAGATAGTGTCCATAAAGTGGATTGATTTTGTCCACACTTAACTGCTCCAGTATTGATGGGACTGCTTTTTGTGCAAGGGAGGTTTTTATTTGATCGAGCACTCATCTTTGTGAAACTGATCGCAGAAATCATTAGTGTTCGAGGAAGAATGATAGAAAATGTTAACATATTAAACTGAATGAGATCCGTTTTTCGTTATGAATTTTGCTCGAAACTAACAGATATAGTTAGACCTAGATAACGCAAGTATCTAGGTCGATCTGTATGAAAACCAAGCGTGCCTTTTTTTGACTACCTACTATGACGTCACAAGCTCTATTTAGTGATGGGGAAATCCCCGGGTCGACGGAGCGTTGTGTTCGACGCGCGCCAAAACAGATGTCAGGACGAACTGACGGGGTCCGCTAGGGCCGATGCCTGCCATTGTCGCGGGTTGTTCAAAAGATTTACTGTGGCCCCTGGCACAGGCAACTGAAGGAACACGGGTAGGTTTTAGTCAGTAAAAATCTGGCACGCCCTCCCGCTCCGTCCAAAAGCGGGAGAAGTTATTTGAAAGACCCACATTTCGCCAGATGTTTGAGTCCCATATAATAAGGGGCTATCTATTGCCCATTTGCCATCAACCGGACACAAATCTAGACTCCGGGCTGCTGCTGAGAAATTCCAGATGCAAAACCCAATACCAACCACTTAGCGAACGTTGCTGTCATCACGATCATCATTTCAGCCGAAAGACGTCCACTGCTGGACATAGGCCTCCCCCAAAAATCCATAATCGCCACGCTTGGCAGGCGGGTTGGCGATCGCAGTATGGTATGGTGGTGGAATGCATAGAGAACGCTGCTGCCCATTCTCCGGTACGCCCCCTTAATCGCCTTTTACGACACCCACGGGAAGTATGGGGGTGTGTGTCATCACGATACTGCAGGGGTATTTAAAATACCTGTCGCATCACCGGGTGTTCGAGATACGATACATCGGGTCTTCTTCACGATCCGACATAGTTTAGATAGGTGTGGGCACTGTAGTGGGTACCCGAACGAATCGATAATTTGAATTTACCGTAAACTTTAATAAACTAGCGATTAACAACCGAAAAGCACGCGTGCGTCGGAAACAAACACGTGCGTTTGGTATTGAGCGTTTGCCGAGACTCTCCAAGCTCGACGGTCGGCTGTAGACTGTCGCAACATTCGGTCATTCCGCCAGTCCTCGCTGCATCCCCTCCACCGACGATCGTTTTTTTTTTTTTTTTTTTTTTTTTTCTTTTCGGTTGGGTAATCATCACATGACCCCTCCCGCTCTGGGTGGAGCGGAAGGGAGTGTCAGACTCTTACTGACTAAAACCCACCCATGTTCCTTCCTTAGCCCTGAATGTTCCGGGCCAGCGGTACCGGTAACCCTTTCGGACAATCCCGCTGACCCGGCAGGAAGCGGTAGGGCTCGCTTGCGTTTCCCATCACAATGATTCTTCGTTTATCAATCAAATTGTTAGATGACGCTGTTCACTGTACTGTGGCGACATCTATCCACGACATACCTATCTAAATAGTATCTGTCTCAGAAGTTACTACTTAGTAAATACACAGAGGGGTAAAGTTAACTAATCCTACAGTTTCAGCGAAGCTGTGCTCACTAATCAGACGTGCAGTACGTTTGATTGGCTGTTGCTTTCGTTGTTTATGTAAGACTGGTGCATATGTGTCTTACGTCTTGCATCAGTTAACTTTCAGCTGGAGCTGGTTGCTTTGGTACCTTCATAACAGTACAAGGTGTGCTGAAAATCGGCTGTTTTATAAGAAAAGTGCGATACTTACACGGTCAAAGCGAATGGAACAGTTTTTTTTTATTCAGAACTGACGAAAATCAAACGCTGGAGGCTGAGGGTCTAAAATCAGTCGGATGTCCCTTACACACTGTATTATAATTATAACATAACTCGCAACTCATTAACATCAAATGGACAACGAACACGCTTAATTCTTAAAAAGACAGCTGCCAAATTGCGCTCTCTAACTTCGCATCCTAGTTTAAAAAACAGTGCATCTCTTGTTGAATTTTGGACGTTTGTCATTCAATAACGCATAAACGGAAGAGCGGTCCTGTGGGATAAGTTCCTACGTCCACGCGGGGAAAAGCTAGTTTAAAATAAATAAAGAAAAAGCGGATCAAACCGGAATGAGAATGTTTATAGTGGACTAGCTGCGCCACGCGGTTTCACCCGCGTAAATGTCGATCCCGTGGGAATATCGGGATAAACAATAGCCTATATGTTAATCCAGGGTGTCAGCTACCTCCATACAAAATTTTATCAAAATTGGTCCAGCCGTTTGAGCGTGAAGAAGTAACAAACATATAAACACACACACACACTCACACACACACTCACAAACTTTCGCCTTTATAATATTAGTGTGATAAGACAGAAATTAAAACAGAAGACGAACAAGCAGGGGATCGAGAAGGGGGGGTTGGAGGGGGTTCAAGGGATCAGACCGGTATAACTCACGAAAAACATGACAATGACAAAAAGACACTACAATCACCATTTTTGGTTGGTAGGTCGATGATACAATATGTTAAGTTTCAGAAGTATGCCATTCATCTATTTGCTCTTCTTTACCGGTGTTAATCGGTCGAGGTATTTATTACTGCCTTTAAACAAAAATATCTTTCCACCCCGTCCAACATTTTTCCACTCACTCCAAGTCCAGCAACTTAAAAGGCTATCCCTATAAAAAGAACGCGAAACAAACTTTACAATCCCGCATCCAATTTGGTAAAAAGCAACACTTTGCCAAAGCTGTTTACTCAAGTACACCCCACCACACTTAATCATAGCGATCCGTACTTACGTGTACATAAAACGGGAGAAACTTGTTATCACTATCGTACACCCGCGCTATGGTTGTAGTTTTCACACGGAGGATGGAAGGAATGGAGTGGTTATACGTTTATTTCTTGGTGGGGTCTGGCTAACCAAATAAGAAAACCACTGGAAGAAAATGTCACAGCAGTTAAGCAACGTTCAATTTTGTTGTGTGTTAATATTATTGAGTATGCAATGTTTGTTAATTGCCAAAATTGTAAACAAATATGAATCAATGGGAAAATAACTTTAATTCCTACTTAAAAAAGTTCAGTTTACGCTATAACTTTAAAAAAAATTATAACTTTTTCAATACTGCTATTCACTCTGAAATCAACTTAATTGTCACTGAAATAAAGTTGACATAAGTTTAACTTGAAATAGAGTGGGGGTGTCCAGAACTGTGCACTTATACTATAGTGGGGTTGAACCTATGGTGCGCCGAAGCTATTCAAATATTTTAACTTGTTGAAGCTATTTTCCTGTAACGAACTGACAGAATACGAAACACCACGCTGCGCTCCAAAACGGGCATCCTAGACGTAGGAAAAAAGGCTGCCAAGTTGAAATGGGATTGGGCAGGTCACGTCAGCCGCATGCTTAGTGACAGCTGGGCAAAAGACTCCACACGGTGAGTGCCTGAGGATGGACGACGCGGCCAAGGCCGGCCCAGCTGGCGCGAAGACCTAGGCGCGTACCGCAAGGAATGGATCGAGGTGGCGCTAGAAAAGGATGCATGGAAGGATTTGGGGGAGGGCTTTGCTCAGTGAGAAAGTGTACGCTAAAAAAAGAGCTATTATTATTAAATTAATACTATTGCCTCGTCCGCAGACAGCAAATATCTTGGTTGCTTTTACGGGTGTAGAACTTTCAGGATTTTTTTTTACAAAACTAGTAATAATGGTGGTAATTTTTAGGGTTCCGTACCCAAAGGGTAAAAACGGGACCCTATTACTAAGACTCCACTGTCCCTCTGTCCCTCTGTCACCAGGCTGTATCTCATAAACCGTGATAGCTAGACTGTTGAAATTTTCACAGATGATGTATTTCTGTTGCCGCTATAACAACAAATACTAAAAACAGAATAAAATATATATTTAAGGGGGGCTCCCATACAACAAACGTGTTTTTTTTTTCGGCTTTTTGCCTTGTAGTGCGGAACCCTTCGTGTGCGAGTCCGACTCGCACTTGTTTGATTACGTACCGCTGTTTGCCTGAATCTTATTTACTCCATTTGCTCTCTACTCCGTGTCCTATCACTATAGTTTAGTTTTTTCACCGTATCCTAACGGTCGAGATAGCAATGACGAGGGTTTTTACAGCCTACAGTAGTCGAGAATTTTCTTATCTTTACGCCCTTTTCACCTATAGGGGCGAACAAAGATGTTAGTGATATTGACTCTAGCTGATCGAGTGTGTTTTTAATGCAAAGTTTGTCGAAATACTGGGTGACACATACTTGACTCCTAATGTTTTTTATTTTATTACAACGTCTGCAAGCATTTATAGTATTATTTTATTGTACGTTTCCGTTGTATATTAATAGCCTTTAATTTATTGAACACGTAAAGAAAAAAATGTTAAAATTTCCGTTCATGTGTTGCTATCGTTCAAAAAGATATTTAAAGAGAGTTTTTTATATGGCAACTTATCAATCTGCTGTAGCTTTTATTGCAGCCCATGGGTTCACTGTGCTGTGTGTACTTTCTTTCACAAAAATCAGCCTATATTATAGAAATTTTATTTAATATATAAATTTTATTAACTTTGCTTGGTTAGTTTTTGAGTTAGCTTCAATAATACGTATTTTTTCCACTTGGTGTACATTGATGATGTTATAATAATTTCCTGTCACTGATATTTACATAGCTAGTAGTGTTAGATGAATTTCTGTGGGGTAGGTACCCATAAAAGTGAAAAAAAAAAATTAACCAACTTCCAAAAAACACTACAAAGTGAAAAATAACTTCCATCATCATTTCAGCCGAAAGACGTCCACTGCTGGACATAGGCCATCCCCAAAAGGGGGGGGCGCTTGGCGATCGCAGTATGGTATGGTGGTGGAATGCATAGAGAACGCTGCTGCCCATTCTCCGGTACGCCCCTCAGTCGCCTTTTACGATACCCACGGGAAGTATGGGGTGGTGCTGTTCTTTAAGTCCGGCACCACACAGACATTAAAATAACTTTAATTTCAGAAATTATGGTTATATTACATGGGATTTAGACATAACTGGCGAAATGTGGGTCAAATCAAATCCATAATCAGCCTATAACGTTCCCACTGCTGATGCTAGGGACACAGGCTTCGTCTCTTCGAGAGGGAGTGGGCCGTAATCTACCACGCGCGCCCAGTGCGGGTTGGTAGAAGTCACATGTCTTCGAATTGTTGGGTCTAGGACATGCCGGTTTCCTCACGATGTTTTCCTTCACCGTTTTGAGAGCAGTGGTGATGAAATGATTTACATTACACAAAGTAAAGCGCCTGTCTGGGTTCGAACCCACAACCAACAACTTGTAAGTCGGGGCTGCACTGTTATCACTGGGTCACCAGTTTCTTCCAATGCTGGGCCGACAATGTTTTTCTGAGGTGTCCATTCTCCAGTTGAATATTTAGGAGAGAATTGTCTCCAATTGCCCTAATAAAATTTTGAATTATTAATGACTTTGATTACCTTAGAATACTGCAAAATATCGTAACTTAGGTACTTAATTAGTTTACGTTGAATAATGATTGTCTTGCTAATTGGACTTTTAATTGTATTTTAACACTTTTTTCACTGAATTTCCTGTCTGCTGCGAGACTCAGTCAACAGACAAAAAAAAAAAACTACGCAATTTCTCTATGAACTATAAATACCAAACCAAAGTTGTCATTTAAGTGTTTTTTTTAATGTTTTTATTTAATGGTTTTATTTAAGTTTCGTGGTAATTTAATCTCATTTTTAATAACTCAGCATCAAAAATTAGAATTAAATTAGTAACAAAAACTTGTAATAAAACAACCGCGTTTTTAGTTTAAAATTAGAACGTTTGACCTAAAAAGTTTGATTATTGAAAGCCCGAACTTCATTTTCCCGCCATTAGTGATCAGTTATCTTATAAACGGCCAGTCATTCGTTTTCATCGCTTCAATTAGGTACAATCCACGCCTAAATGTTTAGATTTAAATAAAATATTATTTGGTGAATTATGAGGAGCTTGTGGCTAAGTAGCAGCAGCGGGGCGAACGATCAAGTTAAGCTACGCTTGTCGCGGTTGGTCCGTGGATGGGTGACCATCTTCACATACCAAGAGACCTCCGTGCCTCTGAAAGCACGTTAAGCCGTTGGTCCCGGCTGTCATTCGTGGATCTTTTGACAGTCGTTACGGGTCGTCAGAAACCCGAAAGTCTGACAACTAGTTTTACCAAGGGGTATCGTATCTGGGTTGTGGAGGTCAGATAGGCGGTCGCTCCATGTAAAATACTGGTATCCAGCTGTATCCGGTTAGACTGGAAGCCGACCTCAACATACTTATTTTTGCAGCTCAATTTGATGTTATCCTGCTCTCCAATTTTCATAAATATTATTTTGAATATGCGCCCGTCTGTCGCGTGCTTTATTTTAGATCTGTTTGACTTTGAAAAAGGCGGGATACAGAGATTTTTATATCTGTTACAACTCGTTTGATTTTAATTTTACTTTGTATTATTATATATACATATATAACATTTTAGGAATAAAGGGAATACAGTCAACTAAAGAAATATCTAAAAAATATTCTACTAAGGGCTGATTTTTCCATCGACAGATATCTTTTTTTTTTGTGGAATAAAATTGACGTTTGACAGTTTTTGTATGAAATAACTGTCAAAATTTCAAAATTATTTATTGATTTAATTAAAGTGGCAAAGTTACTTTTATTTTGGTGGTCATTTGATTCAACTAACATAAAAATAAATGCATTGCTGTTTTGAACCTTATTTGTTGCCGCGATGCGCTCTTTGTCAATTACCTAAAAATTTGCTTCTTAACGCGCCTTAAAAGCTAGCTAATTATGCCCCTTTCTTCGGTAAAGGCATCATATTTTCTAAAAAGATTATAAGTTTTGAAGGAGTTTTAGCCTCATCTGTTCTAAATTGCGCTTCGATACCTAATGACACACACACACACACACACTTCGCAACTTTTTAAAAGTGCACTTTTTCATTTATTATTTTGGCACCGAACTGGAAAACTGTAGAGCACTTTTTAACAACTTCTAAAAACTCGATCAATATTGGCTCTGCGGTTTTAAATAACACTGATTCCAAACAGGAATCTTAATCATCCGACTAAAATGATAAATGATTAATTTTCTGTAAGTAGGTTTGTACAAACACTTTTACACGTCAATCATTTTTTTTTTAAACTAGATGAGGTCGGCGTTTCCTATCTGACTATTCTGAGAAGAAAGGCCGAAAGAAACTCAGACGTCACAGTCAAAGCTTGGTCATTGTGAAGCCTTTCCCCAACTATTTTGGGGTCGACTTCAAGGCTAACCAGATGCAGCTAAATACTATTACTTTATATGGAGAGACTGTGACGCAAATGTGACCTCAACAACTCAGTTACTGGGTAAAGGATCCTACAAACAGGCGCGACATGCGATATAATCGCGCGCGACACAAAGGCAACGCTCGTTAGGCGACTTGCGGTGCCTTTGTGTCGCGCGCGAATTCGTCGCGTGTCGCGCCTGTTTGAAGGAACCTTAACACTATAAGCACCCTTTGGTAATTCTGGTTGACAGACTATCGGACTTACAGATTTCGGATTACAGGAGGGACTTTGGCTTAACTCGCTTTCCGAGGTACAAAGGAGTCTTGATATGGATGATCACACAGACCGACCTTGGCAAGCGCAGCTTACTTAAACTTTGATCGACCCGTGCAGTTGTTGATTTATTCCGGTCTGATCCCCTGAACCCCCCTCTCCACCCCCCTCCTCGATCCTCTGCTTGTTCGTCTTCTGTTTTAATCTCTGTCTTATCCACATTATTACAGGCTTACAAGACCTAAAAAAACGCAAGTTTTAGAAACCATAAAAGTAAGTATATGATCGACTACAGTAAATAAAATCAGAAAAATATATGATATTCTTCAGGATATATGTATGCTTGGTAGATAATGTGTTGAAAACATAATACAACTAATTTGATACGATAGAAAAAAATCATGAATATACCTTTAAATAACTTTCTTTTTACAATAAAAACCATACTAATATTCATACAATCATTCTGATTTTTTGTCAGATTATTCTACAAGCAACGTACTAAAATACTAGTGTTTTAATTTTTTCGTCCAAACAATAGATTTTTTGTAATTAAATAATTACTTCATATTTTGCAATAAATTACCAGCGTTGTGTCATCGCGCTTCTCTTTCTTTGACAAAGACCGGGCTTTAGGTCATGTAAGCCCCTTAACATTTTAAGCGCTTGGCTAAATATCAATTGCCGTGCCCCTAGCGCGCGGCTACAAATCGATAAAATAATCATCATGATCTGCCTAGCCTTTTCCCAACCATGTTGGGTTAGGCTTTCAGTCAAACCGGATGCAGCTGAATACCTAAATCGATAAAATAATAGGTACCTACAATAATTAAGGAGGAGCAATCGTTGAATAGAACGAAAAAATCATGCATGTTCTCTGTCGCAGAAATACGACACGAGCGGTAGGTGCGCACGAAAATATGTGTCGCATAAATGCGACACAAACGCTTAAAAGGTTAAACATTGATCGATCCGTGCAGTTGTTATCGCTTAGTTATAGTTTCGTAGAAGACCGCTGGCCGCCATATCATTTCACCGGCAAATTGTAGTCAATGACGTCACTGAAACATTATGATTGTAAGCTTGTATGTTTTTCTAGACAGTGTTTTTTGACACCATAAAATCAAATCCCGCTGCCAACATTTTCATGACAACTGTCACTGGAGCCTTCATGTGGTGGTCACCGCTCTTCTGGGGAACTCTGACGTTAGCCACCGTACAGGAAACCACGTCAATAATCGCCATTTACCGTAGACACGCTTTCTAATCACCTTTACAAAAACATTATTCATCGTCATCTGCCTAGCCCTTTTCCAACTAAGTTGGGGTCGGCTTCCAGTCTAACCGGATGCAGCTGAATACCAGTATTTTACATGAAGCGACTGCCTATCTGACCTCCACAATCCAGTTACTGGGTAATACGATACCCCTTGAGACTGGTTGTCAGACTTTCGGGCTTCTGACTACCCGTAACGACTGTTAAAAATCCACGAATGATAGCCGGGACCAACGGCTTGACGTGCTTTCCGAGGCGCGAAGGGGTCTCGGTATGTAAAGATGGTCACCCATCCACAGACCAACCGCGGCAAGCGTAGGTTAACCTGATCGATTGACCTGTGCGGCTGTTATTATTTAGCCACGGACACCTAAAAACATGATTGAACAATGTATAAAATTAAATATGTACCCAAATTAATCATAACAAACTACAACATATCGTTCGTTTAACAAGCCGTACATTCCAATATTTTAGCTACCTGTATAACTCATATTGCGACCGACAGGTGCAAAAAAATACACGTATTTATAACTGTTTTGACGTTATTCTATAGTAATGGGCCGATTGCTCCGATAAAAGAAAATATATCTTTTTTTTTGTTTAGCTTTTTTTATGGGTATTGGCGTATTGGTTTCTGGGCTGGAAATAGGATGTTCATATTATGTTTGCTATCATAAAAGTGTAGATTCTTAAATTCGTTCCATTCGTTCTTTGCGTGATCATCGGAATTTATTCGGCGCCAACGCCTTTACAATATTAATATTATTTAAATGGCGCTAGATAAATAAAAGAGCTTCAAAAATTTCTGACATTTAAACGTCAATGGTTGAACCGGTCGAAGTGGAGGTGCCTGGTAAAGGTCTATGTCCAGCAGTGGACGTCTTACGTCTGAAATGATGATGATGAATGATGACCCCAGAAAGAAAGTTGTTTTTATTTTTTAACTGCGCCCCGCGGTTTTACCCGCATAGGTTTCGATTCCGTGGGAATATTGGTATAAAAAGTAGCCTATATGGTAATCCAGGGTGTCAGCTACCTCCATACCAAATTTTATCAAAATTGGTCCAGCCGTTTGAGCGTGAAGAAGTAACAAACATATAAACACACGCACACTCACAAACTTTCGCCTTTATAATATTAGTGTGATGACATGAAAACTAGCCCATTATGTAACAGTTTCTTGATTGTATCTAAAATAATTTCATCATCAGCCTTCTTATACAAAATTCTCACGTTACAATTCCACACCGGGGATCAAATCCTGATCCCATTACCAGTTTCCTCTATAGCCCAACAGACACTGTCATAGACACACTAGATGACTAGACTGATTGTGGAAATACCAGCAGTAATCAACGGTTATAGCATAATTGGTAGTTTCCTGTACATTATGACTTAATAGTAAGAAAGTTGTATTATGAAACTAGCGAAGAGAGAGAGAGGGAGAGAGAAGTGAACCAAAGAGCAAGTTTATACATAGTTTGAAAGTATCACAAGTGGAAAAACTTATAAGTATCTGGTTGTCATATATGACGACAATGATGATGAAAATGAAAGCTATTTTACAAGACAATAATTAATGTGCAAGAAAAGTAGTAGAACTAAGGAAATATGAATAGATTGTGCGGAAGACGATATGCCAAAGAAGGAAGCCAATACTGAAATGACAGCAGACATGACAGCCAATAAGGAAAGAGTTACTTAACTCATCGAATGCCGTAATTAGAGACACAATAGAAAGACAATTGCTTATGTCGAACTGTGTAACTTAAGACATTCAAAAGGTTAAACTGATACAATAAAAAGACTGCCGACACCCCAAATTAATTAGAAAATATACCGTCTCCGTACCGTCGTCGTCGTGGGTAAAAAGTCTAATCTGAATAAAAAACATTGTTGAAAAACATTGTCATTGATTTTGCTCCAACATATAATTTCCAAACCAGACTCTTTCAACAAAATACCCGTTATTAATTTGACATTAGTATAGATACTATATCGAACTGCGGCCATGGTTTACAGCCCCATAAAGTTTAACAACCAGAACGCATAGCGTGCTCCATCACAGCTCAAAATAACGGTGACTCCCTAGTTCTGCTAATTGAAAATTTAATACAATAGGTAGAAATGTTGGCTGAATTACACCGACAGGTTCAGTATTTAAATGAAATATACAGAAAACAATTTGAGGTTGTAAACTTAGTGTCATTATCTGGGAGACAGGTTTCAGTACTTTCGGTAAATATACTGCTATAGATCCATCAACCCGCTCTGGGGCCGCGTGGTGGATTACGTCCCACTCGCTCCCACAGAGAGGTAGCCTGGGTCCCAGCAGTGGGAACGTTGTAGACATGATATGGGTATTTTAGAGCAGCATATATATAAGCATTCACAGACAATTATGCGTTTATGCTGATAAAACAGTAATTTAATTGTTTTGTTGAACGCTTAGAGGTATGACGAACAGGGTGTAAAGTTCCTCATGCTCCGTAGAAAAGGGAGGATCCTCCGACCAGACAGGTAATGAGCTATTGCCCTTTTTTTCTTTCCCCTTCTGCGAATAGTCAGGCCGTTGGTTCAGTGCTGTTGGTTTTTCCATGCTGAGAAATTCATAGACTCTGGATTTATGTCCTTTTTTATGGCAAAAGGATCGATTACGGACCAACGGACGGGGTACGGCTGGGTTAATGTGGCCCACGAAATTCAAATTTTCATACGTTTTGTGCAAATTTGCAGGTCAGTATCAAGCATGATAATCCCGGTTCTCAGCCTTCCGCATCTAATGCGCCTTCTTTAGGTCGTCAGTCCCATATATTCAACTATTTCTGTCTATTAAAAAAACCGGTCAAGTTCGAATCGGACTCGCCCACCGATCGTTCCGTAAAAATGTGTAGGTTTTCCTTTGCTTTTGCTACATGACTTTGCTACTTGCCAAATATCATGATTCTAGGACAACGGGAAGTACCCTATAAACTTTGATTCCGTTGAGAAATATACGTTTTTTGCGCCATAAACGACCGTATCATTTTTTTACGTTAACTTAGAAGTTTGATGTTTGCACAGCTTCAAGTGACTGTAGTCCTGAATATATGGTTTTAATTTCAACTCGATACTTCGACGCATTCCCGAGATAAAGAATCTTGACAGACAGATTAACAACAAGTTGATCCTATAAGGGTTCCGCTTTTTTTTATTTTGAGGTACGGAACCCTAAAAACAGCAAATAAGTAAGTAAAGCGTAGTGAGTGATTGCATGCCAAACAACCATCAGAGATGCACCGCACCGCATACGATTTATATGGTAATGTTGAAGCGAAAATTGTTACAATTTATTCTTTTTGAACAGTACACCTGTCAATATTCACGCGATGTGCGCTGAATGTTTCAGACTGTCAGTTATATAATCGCGTACTTATAATGTGAATACTAGCTTATGCCCGCGACTTCTTCCACCTGAAATTTCTTGTTTTTACATAAAATATATCCTATGTTTTGGATACACAAAGATAAACAAAGAAAGTTGACGTGGCTCAAAAGGCTGCTCAATTTAAATGGGACTGGGCAGGACATGTCTGCCGCATGCAAACTGTGGGCCCAAATAGCGCAGAATTGGTGCCCTGAGACAGTGAGGCGGGGTCGCGGCAGACCACGTAGGAGATGGCGGGACGAGCTGGATAGGTTCCATCAAAACTGGAAGGAGGACGCGCGGGGTCGCGTTAGATGGTAGGAGAGGCCTTTGCTCAGGAATGGGACATTGCAGGCTAGTAAATGTTCAAATGCTCCGAAATGTTGTAGATTCACATCAGTGAAAGAATTTTCGGTACGGATCAGTAGTTCCGAAGATTACCCCCTTCATCCAAATCCTTAAATTTTCCACTTCATAACTGCCACTTAAGTTTGGCAATTCTATACTAATAGTATAGAATTGCCAAACTTAAGTGGCAGTGGGCAGCCCACATTGCTCGCAGAGCAGATGGCCGATGGAGCCGAAAGATTCTGGAGTGGCGACCGCGTACCGGAAAACGTAGCGTTGGAAGGCCTCCGACAAGTTGGTCCGACGACCTTGTGACGGCCGCAGGAACCCGTTGGATGCGAGAAACAGAACCGGTCGAAGTAGAGGTGCTTCGGGGAGGCCTATGTCCAGCAGTGGACGTCTTTCGGCTGAAATGATGATGATAGTCCAGCTTTTGTCCATGGCTATGCCCACGTGAACGTTGGAAATTGTCCCATAGAAATATACTACTTGGATAAATAGCTTATGTCTTGACCCAGGTCATGGTCTGACCGTTTGCCAAATTCATCCAAATGCGTTAAGCGTGAAAAGTTAACATACATACAGACTTGTTACTGTCACATATTTTATAAAATTTGTATGCATTCCATGTGCTGTCCCATCGCTGGGCAAAAGTCTCCGTCATAGCCTTCCACATTTCTCTGTATTTTTCTTTACCTGTCTTATCTGTCCTGAAGCTCATTTCAGACTAAGCTATAGTAGCATATAGCATATAGTTTTTAGCACAACAATATCGCTCGCCATACATTTAAATAATATTATATAGTATAGCACAGTGTGAACGTGTTCTATAAATGTATGGCGAGCTATATGATATATTATGCTATTATCAGCATCATCATTTCAGCCGATAGACGTCCACTGCTGGACATAGGCCTCCCCCAATTTTGGGGGGGGGTTTGCCATAATCGCCACGCTTGGCAGGCGGGTTGGCGATCGCAGTATGGTATGATGGTGGAATGCATAGAGAACGCTGCTGCCCATTCTCCGGTAAGACCCTTAGTCGCCTTTTACGACACCCACGGGAAGTAAGGGTGGTGCAATTCTTTAAATCCGGCACCACACAGACAATGCTATTATGTTATAGCGTATTCTGAAATGAGCTACCTACTCATGAAAACTTCATCAAGCCAGCTTTTTTTAGACCTTCTGCAGTGACGTCACCCACTGCGTGACGACTATGGTATTCATGTTGTGCTGCCATAAAATATTATAAGCCTGTATAATTGTCTTACTGCGAGTCAGTGACTTCTCCACGTACAAAAAAAAAAACGAGTATTAATCACATCACCTGCGTTAACGATTTCAGTGTCAGAACACTGAAGTCGCCTTTTTTTCCGTCCCCTTTTTAATGAGATTTAAAGCCGACATTTATAAAGGTTTCTTAGCGCTTAGGTACCTAAGTACCCTAGTGCTTAAGTATCTAAGTACCTAGTGCTTTGACGTGGACAAGGACATGTTCCAGTCTATATCCTGCACTTGTAGTTTGAGATAATGGCAGGAGTAACGCTTAATCAAAGTATGTACCAAGTAACGTTTGTAGATAGACTCGCTTCTGCCCGCGACTTCGTCCGCGTGAAATTTCATCCTCCCCATTCACCCTCTTAGGGTGGAATTTCGAAAAACCCTTTCTTAGTGGATACCTACTCTTCACAAAGAACACCCCTTCCAAATTTCATGTCTCTAGGACCAGCGGTTTAGGCTGTGCGTTGATATATCAGTCAGTCAGGACTTTAAATTTAAATTTTATATGCATAGATAGATAATTCACTGCACACAAAGGACAGCACAACACACAAAAACACAATAAAATTATTAAATGATAAAAATGGACACTCGAAAAGAAAATGTATATCCCAAAAATAAATTCCCATTTTGTGATAAAACCGTCAAAATGGCTCCATATATTCCGACATCTAGATAGATTATGATAGATCCCTGTCTTACTTTAATCTTGAAAGTACGTAAGTATGTACAGTCAACAAAGGAGATAAGTGTACAGGAGCGTCGGATATTGTTGAAGTTTACTAAGAAACCGATGGATGTTATGGAATAAAATTTAATTTTCATCATCATCATCATCATTTCAGCCGATAAACGTCCACTGTTGGACATAGGCCTCCCCCAATTTTGGGGGGGTTTGCCATAATCGCCACGCTTGGCAGGCGGGTTGGCGATCGCAGTATGGTATGATGGTGGAATGCATAGAGAACGCTGCTGCCCATTCTCCGGTCTCTCTTAGTCGCCTTTTACGACACCCACGGGAAGTACGGGGTGGTGATATTCCTTAAGTCCGGCACCACACAGACAAAATTAATTTTATTAATAGAAAACAAACAGCTCACTTATTAAATTAAATTTCAGTCCAGAACATCCATCGGTTTCTTAGTAAACTTCAACTATATCCGACGCTCCTGTATACTTATCTCCTTTGTTGACTGTACATGAGCCCAAGCATCTTCTCTTCCCTTCTAACATATAATCCCTTAGTCACCACTCTCGAAAACCCCACCTATAAAAGCATATATTCCTAGCATATATAGCTTATATTATATTTAGCATAATTATATAACTTATAACTTTCCTAGCATATATAGCTTATATTATATTTAGCATATATAGCTCTTTTCCGAATCCACCAACTACAATCCACCCGATAAAAATTTGCAACCCGTTCAAACTTGTAGTTCAAACGATCAGTCAGATCAATCCGTCTGTCAGTGTTCCAAGCCGTTACGTGCTGTGAATATTTCAGTCTGTCGAGTATTTCTGATAGCTTCCGATGTAGTGTTGACTGTTCAGTTTTACTGTAAAGTTTTTTGGAATAAATTGTCTTGTTTCAATTTTGTGCTTGTTGTTGCCTGTCGTGTAGATTCAATTAGGCGTTTATTGTAGCTTTTTCTTCATGTGTTTACGCCGTACGGCATTTCATACAAAATTTCAAGCCCTTATTTTTCGAAATGAATGAACCGATTTTAATGAAACTTCATACGCATACGCATATGCAAGATAAAAGATAGGTAGGTCTAAAAAGTTATTTTCCATAGAAGCAAAGATTTCCAGTTTACTTTTTTTAAACAAGACATTTCGAAAATGCTCTTAAGTAACTTTTTAGACCTTTGTATCCTGCATATGCGTGTGAAGTTTCATTAAAATCGGTTCATTCATTTCGAAAAATAAGGGCTTGAATTTGTTGAAATGCCGTACAGCGTAAACGCTCTTTATTATGTCCAGGGTTAAGTCTATCGCTGTTTGATTAAGGCCTCTCATAATTAAATCATCAACTGCATCTTACTTGGTCTGATAATAATCGATTTCCGAAGCCCCATCTGCATCCCAATTACGCACTACATTATCAATCTCAATCATTATGATGGATATTGCTAATCCATTGCTTCATATGTTCGTAAAATTTGTCTGCTCAACAACGTTAATAACGCAATGAATGTTGTTGAACTGTCACTACTGTGTTACACATTTTATACAATTTTTTTTTTTTTTTTATTCATAATTTATAATTTATACTTTGATATCGGTCTTACAACTGCCATAAATTTTCTCATAAATTTGGGAAAAGGCTAGGCAGATGATAAGTTCCCTTGCTGCCAAAAAGTCCGAAGTCCTAATCACACTAACATTAAAAAGGCGAAAGTTTGTGAGTGTGTGGGTGGGTGTGTGTCGGTGTGTGTGGGTGTGTGTGGGTGTGTGTGGGTGTGTGTGGGTGTGGGTGTGGGTGTGGGTGTGGGTGGGTGGGTGTGTGTGGGTGTGTGTGTGTGTGTGTGTGTGTGTGTGTGTGTGTGTTAGTGTGTGTGTGTGTGTTTGTGTGTGTGTGTGTGTGTTTGTTACTTGATAAAATTTGGTATGGAGGTAGCTGACACCGTGGATTAACATATAGGTTACTTTTTATCCCGATATTCCCACGGGAAGGACATTTACGCGGGTGCAACCGCGGGACGCAGCTAGTGGTGTATAAAGGACACCTTGCTTAGGAAGAAACACCATTATTGCTAAACTAATCAGTCGATTTTCATCTGTCGGTCTTCACTGTAAACTCACTCCTCCCGCGAAAAACTAAATCTACGGCGACCGTTCAGCTTCGCGCCCTTCATTATAAAAACTGAAACAACATTCCTATTTATCAGATAAGCCTCCTTATCCATGCATCAATATATTTACATATTATAATTTTCTAGCTTCAGTGAGATCTTATCTCCCTTCAATCTCAGTAGGACCCGATTATTTTGCATATTGAGTGAGTGTGTGCTGTCTTCATAATCTCGTATGTTTTATCTGTAAGGGGTGTCATTTAACTTTACTTGGGAACTCGTAACTCGGAACTCGGTGAGTTATTTCATAATTTTGAGTTGATTTCTTTTTGAAGTCGGTTTAATTTTTCAAATTACTTTTTATTTCGTAATTTTTAGTTATAAGTAAAAACTGGTATATTTATTTGTAATAAGTAGGTAATAGTTTTGTTTTAAATATTGCACTAGAATTTGACCAATGTTTTGAGATGTTTTTCCTTTGACACTACACCCGTAGCTTAAGCCAGGCCGTCACACTTACACGTATTACTCCATATCTTGAAAATTACTGAATCGATTTTGATGAAACTTCCACTGTTCCCTAAGTTGAAGTAAATATAAGCCAATAAAAGTTCCCTAAGTTGAAGTAAATATAAGCCAATAAAAAAAAATGGTCACGATCCGATTAATAGTTGCGGAGAAATACGTGGACAAACATACATACATTACATACATACATCAATAAAATTTTGTAAGTATATTTGTTTGGAAGCCCTAATAGATTGTCATATGTGAATATCATGCAGTTCCAATAATATTACATATGTGTCGAATTTATAACCTCCTTTTTTAAGTCGGTAAAAAGACCTAGATAGGTCAAACTTGCTCCGCAATATAAAGGCTCGTACACACAGGCGCGACTTGTCGCGCGACACGTCGCGTGGCGATTCTGCGATATTATCGCGCCGCAACACCTTTCACACAAGCGCGACGCGAATCGCGGCGCGACGCCATACAAAATGAACATTTAGTATGGTGTCGCGGCGATATCGCGGCTACACGGTGTCGCGCTACTCGTCGCGGCGCGACAAGTCGCTCCAGTGTGAAGTGTCGCGCGCGTTTCCATAGAAATTGATCTACGGATATATATCGCAGAATCGCGTCGCACTGTCGCGTCGCGCCTGAGTGTACGAGCCTTTAATATGACAAACTGTAAAGTTGTTGATACTCCCATTGGAAGTAATTTAAAATATGATCTACAAACTTTTGTTGAGCTAAGGAAATACATTCATAAAATTATTATTAACTAGCAGTGCCCCGCGATTTCACCCGCATAAGTGTCGATCCAGTGGGAACATCGGGATTAAAACTATCCTATGTAATCCCCGGGATGCAATCTATGTCTCAAATTTTATCGAAATCCGTTCCGTGGTTTAGGCGTAAAAAGGTAACATACAGACAGACAGAGTTACTTTCCAGACAGACAGTGTCGACTTTCGAATTTATAATATTGTATTAGTATGGATCTGGGCCCATAACCTAATGAAACACGCATAGTCGTAAATAAAAAAAACTAAACATTGTTATAAATTCATAGTAGCATTAATCATAACTGCCATTTAGTACATAAACAATAGCAGTAGTATTTACAAAAGCATTTTTTTTTATTTACATTTAGTGTTGTTTTTTTTTGTAATGGATCTAAGTGGTCTGAAATAAAGATTTATTCTTATTATTATTTTGATACTTATTCTTACAAGTGGCAAGTCAAAACTTGGCTGATTAAGAAGGAAGCACCAGGGTAGCGCGTTATTGGTTTTTTCCACCAGGATTTTCTCAGTAGAAAAGAAAAAGAAGAAAAGAAAGAAAGTACGCTTATTTGCGGCAAACATGGCGCATAAAAATAAAGACTAAAACAAAATAACAATTTGGGAGAAAGTGTGCGTCACATCTACGCAAAATGGCCATCGCGCAGCATAATGCTAAGACCCTATACGAGACAGAGACCCAGCGCTGGTTTTCAGCGACAGCCGGCGTTAACGTGATGACATCAGCCAGTGCAGCATGTGTGATTAGATATAAATAAAAACAACAATCACAAACTTATAACACCCTGTCAGTAGCAGTAGCAGCCTGGAGTCTGGATTCGTGTCCAGTTGATGACAATAGACTCGCCCCCCTATTATATGAGACTTCTGCTTCATGAGTTTTTCCACTAGGAATTTCTTAGTAACAGTCCGGAGTGTGGAAGTTGGCGGTGTTATACCTCCGTGCCTCGGAAAGCACGTTAACTCGTCAGCGGGATTGTCCGAAAGGGTTACCGCTGTCCCGGAACATAAAGGGCTAAGAAAAGAACACGGGTAGGTTTTAGTCAGTAAGAGTCTGACACTCCCTTCCGCTCCACCCAGAGCGGGAGGGGTCATTTGATGATTTCCCATCCTGAAAAAAAAGTAGCCATCTAAATCCAAATTTTCTTACGTTTTTTGCAATTTGCAGATCAATGTGTGGTTGTATGTTCAACAAAATATGATTCGCGATACGGTCGCGTAGATGACAAGTATGTATTTACAGAATTGTAATCATTAAAATCATTTTTACAACCCTCTCAAGTACATATAAAGCCTATTGAATGACTTTTTAATGAAATAGCAGGTCGGTATTTATTTTGAATTTCGCGGACTACTCCGGCGTTTCAGTTTACATACAGTGTGGAAACCACATAATTATATGCAATAAATTATAACCCATACTTGTTATCGCCTTTTCTGACCGTGTACCTACAAAAAAAAATGAACGAAATCGGTCGCAAGAAAAATCAGCTGTTCCCTACATTTTGATGAGTTATGCGAACATAAATGTAGGGAACAGCTGATTTTTTGATTTGAAGTTGACGGCGTCAGACCCCCGTGCCTCGGAAAGCACGTTAAGCCGTTGGTCCTGCGCCTGATCTCGCTCCGGTGGCGTCGCATCGGAATTTTAGAGTGAGGAAAGAGAAACAAGTGTGCGCGCAGACACAGGTGCACTCCGCACCTGTGTCTGCGCGCACACTTGTGCACTATAATATCTCCCGCGCAGAAGGTTAGTCTCTGTTGAGACTGGCCGCCATGTCCGAAATTCTATCTGGAAAACTATTATATAGTCGGCTGTAAATATGGCATATCGAGTTTATAGATCATGCTACTGGGCGCCAGAAATAGTTATAATAGATCTCTACACTTCTTAAATCGTTCGTAACATTCCTAACATGGTATTCCCTGAAACAACGCCAAGATCACATGCTCATCATAAATACCGGAACCTGCCAAAACCCTAATCTTTATTGCCAACACTTACTCTTCTGCCTACCCCTCTAGACGTGCTTCTGTGGCGCCGCCGTCGATAAATACGTCCGAATCGACGCGTAGGCGACGTAGAAGCTTTTAAGTTTTAATGTATTTCTTGGAATAATTGGTATTAAAATATACAATACAGTTTCGTGGTTTGAGTAGCGGAATCCTGTTATTATACACCACATCTATTCTCATCTCAATGGAAAGATGTACAATATTCCACTGCTGGACATAGAGAATGCCTAAGTACCACTTTTTTCCATCACCACTCCTCTCAAAACGGTGAAGGAAAACATCGTGAGGAAACCGACATGTCTTATTTCAAAAACATGTGACATCTACCAACCCTCACTGGGCCGGCCTGGTGGATTACAGCTCATTACCCATATTCACTAGATTCTTGTGACCTTGTACTATGCCATCTAGACAGAAATACCATATTATAAGGTATCTGTATACTTATCCGCTTCTACCACACAAGTCCATCCTGCCTATCCTTTCCGAAACTACCTTGGAGTTGGCTCAGTTTTGCCAGATCCAGCTTAATATCTGGAGGCTATATTAATACAGTCCCATCCGAGGTAACCCCCATCTACAGCTAAACTTAAGTGAATGGAGATGCTCTAAATCCGACCTTGGACCCTAAAAAGGCCACTTTGGAGACTCATAAAAGGACATTATGAATTATAATGTGGCGAAGACAGACCGTGTTTTTCTTTTTTACGCTGCGCGCTGTACTACGTAGGTACAATCAAAGAGATTGGGATTGGATTTGGATTAGATTGATTGGTATTTTAGCACAAACAAAAAAAAACTGAAAAATGCTTCACCAATGGGATTTGATACGATTAACTTAACAGTTAACTGTTATCCTTTTATGATTCTGCCAAAGTGGCCTTTTTAGGCCCCATTACCATTTCAATTGTGAAGTCTAATCCTCATGAAAAAGTCCAGAAATACTTACTTAGTGGGTAAGTTTCCGTTTGCAAGATTTAAGAATAACAGCATCCAGAAGATACAAATATAAAATAATATAGTGAATGAATGTTTGAATTTATTGATTGTTGAATTTACATAATGACACAATTCTCAGCAATACATTTGATTTATTTTACGATCTTAGTTCTTTGTCATTTTGAGGAAACGTGTAGAACATAGATATTTTAATGTATTGCCAGTTCTATTATGTAGCATTAAGGTAAACAATAGATTAGGTCATCATTCCAAGGTCAATGCAGAAAGTCTTATTGATAAAATACTCCTAATAATTCTCATAATTATAAACTGACGTATATTTCGTTCCAAGGGTTATCGTATTATGACGGGGTCCACTAGGGCCGATGCCTGTCAGGGTCGCGGGTTGTTCGAAAGAGTTACCATGGCCCCCGGCACAGGCAACTGAAGGAACACGGGTGGGTTTTAGTCAGTAAAAGTATGACACGCTCCTCCCGCTCGGGAGAAGTTATTTGATAATTTCCTACCCAAAAAAAGGGGGTTATCGTATTACCCGGTAACCCAAAAACTATAACTGAAAGTATTTATTTCAAATAAGTAAACCAAGTACAGACACTATTCTACCAAATATATTCAAAATACCTTCGGCAACCCTTATTCCCAGAACAAGAAATTCCGTTATGTCCTAGAACCAAAAACTCGAAGACATGTAACATCAACCATCCCGCAATGGGGCCGCGTGGTGGATTACGGCCTTACGGTTGCTGGCATGTGGCGTTGTAGATACTGCTACACGACTATGTCACGGTAATTCGTGCCGAAATAGCGACCGGTTACTTAGCACCCCTAAAATGTCGCAAAGATAAATTAAAAGCCATAACCTCGCCCTAGAAACTCCCACCGCCACAAAACTCCTCAAACAGCTCATTTACAATATTTGCTCGCTCCAAATACCAGAAACAAATATGATCTTTCGCAAAAAATCTTTATCTTTCATCTGTCAAACCAGATCGTACATCGGAGGGCTTGGGATTTGGGTGATTTTATCCCGAATATTCAATATCCCGGCTCTTTCCATTAGCTTTAGATTGATATGGACTTGTGATCTATTGTCGGATTACATGTAATACCCTTTTTATTGTGCCTGTGTAATATGTAATTCGATAGGATTAGGTTCGCGGATTTATATTGGCATTGGGAACGTGTATTTACACGTGTAATGAATTTTGTTTGGATGTCTTTTCGTGTTGGTAGTTATACTAGACTACCTGAAGGCCTATTCTTATAATTACGTACGACAAAAAATGTAACTGCTTAGTTTAAGTTATTGTCGTATCTCGTCTCTACCTTGTATAATTCTCGAATGCCTTTAATTATTAATCCAGCATCCTGTTCATTAAACACTAAGTAGTGTACAACGTTATTTTTAGTATAGGTATGCGAACCTGAATATAGTTTGTTCAGAATAAGTAACTGAATCGATTCCAATAATTTTTACCCCATGTTATTGTTATCCCAAAAATATTTTGAAAAGATTAAAAGTTGGACACCGAGCGACATTAAGGAGCTTATAACTTTGTGATTTTTCATGATACAGTTTTGAAATTTTGTACATAGATTCTTTACATAAAAATACAAGACACGTGTTTCGGGTTTCGCATATACTAAAAATAATGTTGTTTATTCGTCAAAGCGTTTACTCAAAACTAATCCTCTAGTCTAGATAGTCACTCACTGACGATTGTAACCTTTGAAGCTGCATTCCGTGCACAGTCAGTGATTGGGTTTTTATGTCACCGGGTTTTAGATGGCAGATGTAGTCCGGATAAGGTTCCGGTTCCGGATTGTGTCCAATGTTTGACACCGGTTGGGTAACTATTGTGGTAGGTACTCTGATAGTTGACTATGGTACTGGGAGGCACGGAATGTTGTCATTGTTGAGTGCGGATGTTAAAGCTAATGGTTTGAAAACTTCACTGGTGACAGATTAGGTATATCAAAAGATATCTGATTCTTTAGGCAAAGAATCAACATTGCCATGCAACGTGGCAATGCTGCCAGCCTTTCGGCACTTTGCTTAGCGTTCTTTCTGACTTTTTTTTTCTTTTTGCCCGGCTCCTGAGGGTCATAGCGTGACGTTAAATAGCCTATAGCCTTTCTCAAGAATTGGGCTATCAAATACAAAAAGATTTTTTCAAATCCGACTGGAAGTTCCAGAGAGACCCCCTTACATACAAACTTTACCTCTTTATAATATTAGTATGGAAAAATAATAGAACTACCAGCAACTAAACTATAAACAACTTTTCTTTTTACCCGACTGCGACAGAAGGAGGGTTATGTTTTTGAGTGTATGTATGTTTGTTATGTATTTTCTGGTGTACAATAAAGCTTATATAAATAAATAACTGTGTCAATACAATTTAAAAGTAGGTAAAGAGCAAATACATATAAAAGGCGACACAGTTCAATCCAATTCAAATAAGATTCACGAAAAATTCATGGACGACGGGCTTCCTCAAAAGGAAATAACATATTTATATCGAAAGTTGATGTCACCAAATAAAAATAAACAGTGTTTTAACACTAAAAGGTTCCTAATAAAGTGTTTGTTTTATCGCATAATTTTATATGGTGGTTTTGCGTTGGATGGTGTCCATTGCTACTTGAAAATCTATACAAATAAAGCTGAAGAGTTTGTTTGAACTTGCTAATCTCCGGAATTACCAGTCGGATATGAAAAAATCTTTTGGCTTTTGCTAGCCCAATTCTTGAGGAAGGTTTTAGCATCACATTTCGTTAAGCGGGTGCCTAACGTGGAATACGTCCGTTTTCGCTTAGCGCTCTTTTTGCACGACTCCTTAACCCTAAGGAGTCGTGCAAAAAGAGCGCTAAGCGAATACGGACGTATTCCACTAAGCGAAAGCGCTTTCCGCTAAGCGAAAACGGACGCATTCCCTGCGGCACATTCACTCAGGTGCCATTTAAGCCGGTGCCTAACGTGGAATACGCCCGTTTTCGCTTAGCGCTCATTTTGCACGACTCCTTAACCCTAAGGAGTCGTGCAAAAAGAGCGTGTCAGGTGCATTCACTCAGGTGCCATTTAAGCGGGTGCCTAACGTGGAATACGTCCGTTTTCGCTTAGCGCTCATTTTGCACGACTCCTTAACCCTAAGGAGTCGTGCAAAAAGAGCGTGTCAGGTGCATTCACTCAGGTGCCATTAAAGCGGGTGCCCAATGTGGAATACATCCTATAAAACGAAGTGATACCACGACAGGCCTTGCTCAGTAATTTTGCTATCAATTGCAAAAAAAAAAATATCCGACTGTTAGTTCCAGAGATTAGCCCGTTCAAAAAAAACAAACAATCTCTTTAGCTTTATTATTAGTATTAGTATATAAATAGATTGATATTAAACTTACATAAAATAGAGAGATCTCGATGTTTTTAGGGTTCCGTACCCAAAGGGTAAAAACGGGACCCTATTACTAAAACTTCACTGTCCGTCTGTCTATCTGTCACCAGACTGTATAAATCATGAACCGTCATAGCTAGACTGTTGAAATTTTCACAGATGATGTATTTCTGTTGCCGCTATTACAAAAAATACTAAAAACAGAATAAAATAAATATCTAGGAGGGGCTCCCATACAACAAACGTGTTTTTTCGGCGTTTTTGCCTTGTGGTACGGAACCCTTCGTGTGCGAGTCCGACTCGCACTTGGCCAGTTTTTTCAAATCGTAAAACGCGTGCGAAGCCGATGCAGGTCACTAGTATTTTAAACTTGTTGTTGACAAAGTTCTTCGACAGAGGGTTGCTATAAAACGTCTTATTAATGTTTTATTAAAAATACTTGGATGTTTTAGTCAAAAAGGTATTTGTGTACTTACTACTTACATTAATTTTACGACCGGTGTGTCCACGTGTTTATAATAAAGTATAATTGTCGTGACGTCATCGAGTGCGATGAGTATGTCATACGTAGTTCCAGGAGCACTTCTTTGTTTTACTGTTGTTTAGAATTTAGGGATTACTTCATCGTTATCTGTTGTTACACACTCCGGCCGTCGAGAGAATGCGTTCCTGACCTGTCAATGCGACAGTTCTAGCAGCTAATAAAGATCAAAGTCGCATAACACATAGGTACTCGTTTTTATAAAACTGACAGGTGTCAAGAACGCATTCTCTCGTCGGCCGCGCTGTAGGTGTTGTCATAGGCTGTAAAAAAAAAAGGGATTTGCCAAAAAGTAAAATTGAATTGAACAGACTTTCGGTAATCTGTGACTAATTTTATTCAACCCATCCACAATAGCCGTCCTAAGTTCTGCCAAAAAAAAATAAGAGATATTATGCCAAAAAGTAAAATTTAATTGAACAGACTTTCGGTAATCGATGGCTAATTTTATTCAATCCATCACAATAGCCGTCCTAAGTGTTTTGACAGTTACGTCACCACAAACTTGATCAGTGATGTAATTGCGTAAAGGCTCCTACAAACAGGCGCGACACGCGATATAATCGCGCGCGACACAAAGGTCGCTCGTTTCGCGACTTGCGGTGCCTTAGTGTCGCGCACAATTTCATCGCGAGTCGTGCACAATTTTATCGCGTGTCGCGCACGATTTTATCGCGTGTCGCGCCTGTTTGAAGGAGCCTTAACACACTATAAGTAGCAGTGGCTTTCATTTTGACAGTTCAACAACATTCATTGCGTTATTAGCTCAACTGTCACTATTGAGACATAATTACTTTTTAGGGTTCCGTACCCAAGGGGTAAAAACGGAACCTTATTACTAAGACTTCGCTGTCTGTCCGTCTGTCCGTCTGTGTGTCACCAGGCTGTATCTCAAGAACCGCGATAGCTAGACTGTTGAAATTTTCACAAATGATGTATTGCTGTTGCCGCTATAACAACAAAAACAAAATAAAATAAATATTTAAGGGGGGCTCCCATACAACAAACGCGATTTTTTTTGCCCTTTTTTGCTCGATATCAAAAATGGCAACAGGTAGGCACTTGAAATATTCACAAAATACTCAGTTGTATTTTAACTTTAATAATAAATAATAAAATTAAAATAAAATAAATATTTAAGGGGGGCTCCCATACAACAAACATGGTTTTTTTCGGCGTTTTTGCCTTGTGGTACGGAACCCTTCGTGTGCGAGTCCGACTCGCACTTGGCCAGTTTTTCTATATTGTTACCGATCTTTAGGAGATTTCTTGACAGTTGAAGGGATTTACGTTGTTGAGCAGACACATTTTTCGAAGATATGAATCAACTAGCTTCCGTCCGCGGCTTCGCCCGCGAGGTATGTCAATAAAAACTATCCTATGCCCTTCTCAGGGATGCAATCTATCTCTCTGCCAAATTTTATCGAAATCCGTTCAATGGTTTAGGCGTGAAAAGGTAACATACAGACAGACAGAGTTACTTTCGAATTTATAATATTAGTATAGATGGATTAGCGATATCATTTAAAATTATTTAGCTTGAGATGGATATTGTGTTATGCCATTGTGGTGCATGGTTTCTGTACAGACGGGGTGTCTAAATTGATTTTGAGAACTACAGGTCTACCAGAATCTCATGGCAAAAAAAGAGCAAAAAAACTTTGTGGTTTTCATACCTTTGACAACATTGGCAATGTCAAATGTATGAAAACCACAAAGTTTTTTTGTTTTTTTTTTTGCCATGAGATTCTGGTAAACCTATATAGGTATTGACAAATTAAGGTGAATGGGTAAGTGGTAGACCGCGAAATTAAAATTTTCTTACATGTTTTGCAATTCGCAGGTCAGTGTCAGGTTGTATCTTGATCAAAATATGATTCGCGACAATAGCAGGTAGGTAGGCAGGTAGGAGAGTGGTATTTAGAAAATGAATCATAAATACATCTTTCTAAGTTACATTTCTACCATAATCACTTTTTCATGAGAGATTGGTTCTTATGGTACAAATCTAACTTCAAGATACAACCTGACACTGACCTGCAAATTGCTAAAAACGTAAGAAAATTTAAATTTCGCGGTGTACCACTACCCATTTACCTTAATTGCTTTTAATTATGCCCTCGCTTATAAGCTACACATAAACCACCGTTTATTTCAAAATAACTACCACATTTAACTCCCGTTTAATGTAGCAAGTGGTTTTCAAGCAACAAGTTCAGTTCAGATCGAGTATGTTCACTCGTTCAGTGCACCGAATGGAATTCAAATAAATGCGTTTAAACGTTGATTGATTTGAACGAAAGCTCTCGAAGTACCACGGAATTTAACGAAGTGGAATTTCATTGAGATTTCGTTTTTAATTCGATTATAATAATGATGGAATTTAAAAAGGGGAGTTTTGAATTGGTTTAAAATGCGTTTTCGGGCATATTATTTAATAATTTTAGTTGTCTCATGAATGGCTAATTTGATGTGGCTTGCTTAGTAGCAGTTGAAAAAAACGAGTTTTAACATTCAGTTCGTGAAAAAAAAACCACGCAAAAAAGGGACGTATAGGTACATATAGCGCAGTAAGCCACTTGGATTTATAGCTGAATCCAGCAAAGATGCATCAAAGAAATGAGATCCGTGACTCCTAGCACGGACGGAAGGCTAAGCCACGGAGCTAAGCGCCAATCAAGTCGTCTTTACTAGATAAAGCTACTACTCTTTAACTGACTTCAATATATCATTTCTACTGAATCTTTTTCTATGTAACTTAAACAAATTCAGTCGAATTCTGTTTGTTTCAATTGAGCTAGGTTGTGGTGGTTAGATAGGCAGTCGCTCCATGTAAAGTACTGGTATTCAGTTGCATTCGGTTAGACTGGAAGCCGACCCCGACATAGGAAAAGGCTATTGGATGCTAAGGCTAAGGTATGATGACTATTACTTAATATTGGTTCAAAGTGGTCAACGGCCAACTTTGTCGAGTGTACACTGCCTGCCTTGGTTTTGCAGCCTCTGTACTAACAAATTCAGTCGAATCCTGTTTCAGTTTCAATTGAGCTGGGTTGTGGAGGTCAGATAGGAAGTCGCTCCATATAAAATATTAGGTATTCAGCTGCACCCTGTTAAGACTGGAAGCCAACCCCAACATATGAAAAGACTAGGGAGATGATGAATATTACTTATATGGGTTCTAAGTGGTCAACGGCCAACTTTGTCGAGTGTACACTGCCTGCCTTGCTTTTGTAGCGTAATTTAATGCCAATAAACAGTCTTCTCAATCTGACTTAACAATACTTCATTCCAGAGTATTTTTAAACCCTATCCTGGTATTAGAAACAATTCTATTCACCTCTAAACTCTTAAACAAAATAACAATCAGGTCATCGATCCCTCAAGTACACCGACTCACACAAGTTTCCTTGCATTTCCATCCCACCACAAACAAAAACCAATAAAATCTTTTTTATCGACTGTACGCGAAAAACTAAACACGATATCGTCTTAAACCGTCTATTTAACTTCACTGTAATAAAGTTGATTGTAATTTATTTGCACTTACAAATATATAGGTATTGTAGCTATCGAGAAAACCGTTTATTTATAGAAGAATACTATAAAGTTGGCCGTCTGCTCGAGTGCCCGTCTGTCTGTACATTTAAATTGGTTTAAATAAGATTCCGTGGTTTATTTTTATCGATTAAGGCGCGGCGCGAGGTAAGAATCCAATTGAAATTGTTTGAGATTGTTTATTGAAATAATTGATTTAGGGCTGATTTTTCCATCGCCAGATAACTTTTATTAGAGGAATAACGTTTGACAGTTTTTGTATGACATAGCTGTCAAAATTTCAAAATTATTCCTCGAATAAAGTTAACAGATGATTGAAAAATCAGGCCTTTACATAAATATTTACAAAATAGGATAGGATATATTTTTGGGGTTCCGTACCCAAAGGGTAAAAACGGGACCCTATTACTAAGACTTCGCTGTCTGTCCGTCCGTCTGTCTGTCTGTCACCAGGCTGTATCTCAAGAACCGCGATAGCTAGACGGTTGAAATTTTCGCAAATTATGTATTTCTGTTGCCGCTATAACAACAAATACTAAAAACAAAATAAAATAAATATTTAAGGGGGCTCCCATACAACAAACGCGATTTTTTTTGCCCGCTTTTGCCTTGTGGTACGGAACCCTTCGTGTGCGAGTCCGACTCGCACTTGGCCAGTTTTTTTAGGTAATTGACAATAGCGCATCGCGGCAACAAATAAGGTTCAAAACAGCGACGCATTTGATGTTAGTTAAATTGAATGACCACCAAAATAAGAGTAATTTTGCAGTTTTAATTTTAATTCCACAAACGATGTGACACTTAATATCGTGTCCTGCGTGTCCTGTCAGCTGCACGTTACAGGAACTGGTGGACGCTGGCGATGGTGGAGATGGTGATGGCGCCAAACAAGTAGCCGAATTCTGGGCCGAGTTTATTTAGATTGCTATCGACACACTTTTTTTTTTTTTTTTTTTTTTTGTGGATGGGAAATCATCAAATGACTCCTCCCGCTCTGGGTGGAGCGGAAGGGAGTGTCAGACTCTTACTGACTAAAACCCACCCGTGTTCCTTCCTTAGCCCTTTATGTTCCGGGCCAGCGGTAACCCTTTCGGACAATCCCGCTGACCCGGCAGGCTTCGGCCCTAAGGGGCCCCTCAATTCATGCTGACATCTCTACCAAGCCATCATTCGAAGGTCTTGCATTAGTTAGTTACTTTATTAGAAAGAATTGATGCAAATATTTTATTGTTAAGTAATGATTAGCAATACATTTTGACGTTGAAATGTCTCACACACTAAGACACACTAAGGCTGGTTTTAGAGTCGCGCTGACCGCACGCTGACCGTCGGCGCTGACAGCCGAAACGTATGAAACGCACGCGCTGATAGCTACGCGTTATTCTAAAACGCTTCCTAGAAGTTCATACGTTTCAGCTCTCAGCGCCGACGGTAAGCTTGCGGTCAGCGCGACTCTAAAACGAGCCTAAGAAGTTTTAATTAAACAAAAAAAAAAAGCTTGCATTAAAAGTACGGCTCAGTGGAATAATTTTTAGGTAATTCTTTAGTTGATTGAGTTCCCTGTGTATATTGTCATTACATAAAATCTGATAATTTACCCTCAAAATTTTGAGAAATAAGCTACGAAAAATATTTTTTGAGCTCTATTTTACGGTTGTTTTATTATGATATTATATTTTTATGAAATATTTTTGCATAAGTCTTTTCTTTGAACATTTACAAAACGCATTTTTTTTCTGGCTCATTAGATTTACCATACGCCTAACTGTGAGACAAAAAACTGAGCGTTTTACGGTGTCTGCCCTTAGGCAGCGCCTTAAGCGTTTGTTTAGGTGAGGCTGGGGGCAATTTGGTTGTTGTAAGTTTAATTATTTTCTGGTTAATAATGTTTATTTTCTATTTGTTTCAGGTAAGTGTTTGACTGCACATCGCAACAATGTGTATAGAAGAGTTTCTTGTGGATTGTGAGTACCTTACTCCCTTTCTAAGAGGCTAGTGGCCATACGGGTCGTTCGATCAGATTAAGCTACGCTTGCCGCGGTTGGTCCTTGGATGGGTGACTATCTTCTGATGATGGGTGGATATTTAACAGTCGCCAGAAGCCCGAAAGCCTGACAACCAGTCTTACCAAGGGATATCGTGTTACCCAGTAACTGGGTTGTGGAGGTCAGACAGGCAGTCGCTCCATGTAAAATACTGGTATGCAGCTGCATCCGGTTAGACTGGAAGCTGACCCCAACATAGTTGAGAAAAAAAGCTAGGCAGATGATGATGACTACCTTTTTAAGATCTATAATAGGCAAAGGCCTAACACGACCGAAAATACTGTAGCGTACATACTATTACATAATTATCAAGTCTAGTGTACAGTCAGCAACTAAAGTCGATTAACACTTCGGTTTTTTTAATCTCAATTATTGAGAAAAATATTAACACTTCAGTTTTTTTAATCTCGGCTATTGAGCAGAAGTCCAAACTCAAGGTTTGCCAAAGAGCGATGGAGCGTAGTATCTTAAAGATTAAACTCACCGACCAAATTCGCAACACGACAATACGCTCCAAGACAGGTATCGCCGATGTTGGCGGCAAGTCTGCGAGGCTGAAGTAGGACTGGGCGGGTAACACTTATAGGATGCATCCAGACAGATGGGCTAAGATCGTCACACAGTGGGTGCCTGAAGACGGGCGTCGCCACCGAGGCAGGCCTAAGAAACGCTGGCGTGACGATTTAGACTCGTTCCTGACCGACTGGACGGAGAAGGCACAGTATAAGGAAATGTGGAAGGAAATGGGGGAGGCCTTTGCCCAGCAGTGGGACAGAACAGGCTAAACAAAAACAAAAAATTGAGCAAAATATTTGTTCAAAATTGCATTGAACTTCTGCTGCAATTTTGAACGAATATTTTGCTCAAGACCTGAGACGAAAAAAACTGAAGTGTCAATCGACTTTTGTTGCTGACCGAACCTACGGGGTAATTGCGTTATACACGAACAGTAGCAATGGCTTCCATTTTGACAGTTCAGCAACATTCTTTGCGTTATTTACGTTATTGAGCGGACAAATTTTCGTACATATGAAGCAACTAGCTTCTGACCGCGGCTTCGCTCGCGTTAAGTATTATTAAAAAAAAACGAATACATTTACATCCTCCATCATCCCCTATTTTATCACCTTGGGGGTAGAATTTATCAAAATCCTTTCTTAGCGGATGCCTACGTCATAACATCTACATGCATGCCAAATTTCAGCCCGATCCCTCCAGTGGTTTGGGCTGTGCGTTGATGGATCACTATGTCAGTCATTCAGTCAGTCACCTTTGAGTTTTATATATTTACATGGATTAGCAATGTGATTCAGAAAAAATGAAATGATTCACATTGTGATTGAAGGCGTGCTACGGAATTTAGAGTGCTGGTCTTTTAAAATATGTAGGTATTAGCAAGAAAATTCAAACACATTTTCTCGGTAAGTATTACAATGATGTGAAGTAATTGATCCGATTATAGTTACCAACGTACAGACGCCAGCACGTCACGCTACCCGAAACTGTAAAATTTTTCCAATCAACTTTGAACCCATAAGGTTCTTTAGCGATAAAGTTGAAAATCCATTAAAGAAATTTGACAGATTGTAGTAGCTTGATGTGCTGGCGCGTCTGTACTAAATTGTTTTTATTATGTCGAAAAAAAAATGTGGTTCTGCTAATTTCCTCACTACATCAAAACAAGACTGCTTATCTCAAAACATTGCTTGTTCTAATTATGTTTTCCTTTCATTTAAAACAGTGTAGAGTTTCAACAGTTTCCCGGAACGTACTGATACGTTCTAGTGCAGGAACCACGGTGTTAACTGACGTGCAAACATGTGCGCTGGGTCACGCTCCATTTTGTTTTTGGGACTATCTTTTGTATGTGGTATAGAACCAGTGCTAGACTAGCTGTGACTGTTGGTTTTCTTGTGTAGGAACAAAGTATCGTGAACTTTTGCTTTTAAATTTCAGCTGAATTTTACGACATGCTACTTTGTTTGTATGTCTAATTTGCTCTTGCCTGTCTTAATCTTAATATTTGCAAGACACCGAGCTATATCTTCGACCACTCTCGTCAAACTTTGCCATCCTAATGCTCTAATTACGTTTTTATCACATCTGTTAAATAAAAAAGAGCTAGGGTATTCTTCGTAAACAAGGACTAAAATAGCTCTTTAATCCCTAGGGACTAAAAGTGATTTGAATTTGGATATTCTTAGTAAAAGTTCCAATCACCAAAGAGATCAATCACGGACATTGCATGAACAAGTTACAGGCTGTATGATAATTTGATAAAGAGAAATGCGCGAAACCCAAATAAAAAAAAAATGTTTGTGGAAAAATAAAAAATGCGCAAAAAGCATTCTGCCTTCGTTCGTAATTGTTTACTCAAAAATGTATCTAAATAAATAAACGTTCTATTTTCATTCATAAGTTGCACTTACTTATTTTTTCATAGAGGTTGATAAAAAGTAGATTGTCCACCTCGGGAGCAACACTATTATAAGCTCGAGTGTCGTACTTTGAATCCCTCGTTTGCGCTCAGTATTCTACTTCAGAACCCCTCGCTGCGCTCGGAATTCTACTCTAGAATCCTTCGCTCTGTTCTGGATTCAAACTCTCGCCTTCAAAATAGTTGTTTGCTCCCTTGGCAAACAACATTACACAACATATTTCATTTAATTTCAAACAGTGTAGAGTTTCACCAGTTTCCCGGAACGTACTGATACGCATCCTAGCGCAGGAACCACGTTGTTAACTTGCTGGCAAACATGTGCGTTGGGTCACGCTCTATTTTGTAAGCCAGTGCTAGACTAGCTTTTGTCTGTGTCTTTACTTGTTTCCTAATATTCTTAGGGCTGATTTCTCCATCGCCAGATAACTTTTATTCGAGGAATAAAATTGACCATTGACAGTTTTTGTATGAAATAAGTGTCAAAATTTCAAAATTATTCCTCGAATAAAGTTACCAGGTGATTGAAAAATCAGCCCTTAGTCCATCGTTTAATTCTAAATGTAACTCCCAAATTACAAGCTTGACTTAGTTTGGTGAGTACACATTGGTGGATCATCAATGGTGGAGTTTCTTGCCCATTTTTCTTCATACGAAAACTAACCTATTGGAATGGGCGACTAGAATCAATTCTATTTAGTTGTAATTTTTGACGTTCAAAAGTGCCTGTAATGTGCCTATTTGAAATAGATGATTTGACTTTGACTTTCAATTACGTGCTGCTGTACAACCATCAAATACCTTATTAAATTGTAATGTCCATAGATTAAGGTTTTGTTATACTTTCAAAGCGAAATATATATATATTTTTTTTAGATATTATTATTTAATATATCTCGGGACCAGGGGATCCCGGTCCTTTGGAAGGCGTAGGAGGGGCCGAAGCCAACTCGAAGTGGCCCCTTAGGAAATTTTAATGAAATGCGGCACCAACCGACGATTATTCCTGTATGCACTATGCAAGTGTCCCCAAGGATAACCCCCGGTTGGTGTAGGACTATTGCAGGATATGGAAAAATAAAAAGTTGAACTATGGGTTTGGGTCGCTAAAGTGGACTGGTTACCAAGAACATAACCCTTGCCGGATCAATGTTTTTTACCTACCAGTATCTTACTGGAATACTTCCTTCCTCCGAGCACGTTTGCTCTTGCGAATCTCCACTCAAGCCGGCCAATAAAGGCAAGAATAAGGTGGCAGCTCTGTTCCTCGTCATTGTTCACACCAGCGGGCCAATAAAGGCAAGCCAGAGATGAGGAACAAGACTTCTTCCCGGGAGATAGGGTCCGTGGGGTCGCTACTGCCCAACAGCTCGCCACATGCTGCCCTGCAGGTTTCTTTATCTCTCTTGGTCTGGCTCCTCACCTTAGATCTGTTCCGGCAAAGTAAACTCTTCCGGCACAGGCCTAGAGTTCGGAGCGCGCAAGCCCCACCACGACGTCAAACTCAAACTCAAACCATTTATTTCAATTAAACCATTTACAGGCACTTTTGAATTGTCAAGAAGTCGGTCAGTCAGAAAATATGAAGCTAGTTGCCCATTCCAAAGCGTAGGTACCTATGGAGAAGAACGGGCAAGAAACTCCATGGACACTCTTTTAAATTGTATTTTTACAAAAATATTAGTTACATCATTAATGTTGAATTTACAAATATATGTGAGAACGATGTAAAAAAATACGTACGCGTTAAGAGCGTCCAGAGTACAGCAAATAGTAAGAAGACAACAATCCAAAAATAAAATAATTAAAAATAAGCCGAGGCAGCTGAGTGATGACCAGCCCCAACTGACGGCGCCCGTTCACGAACATGACGCATAGATCAGCACCATTCAGCTCAACCATTTTGAAGGGAGCTAAATGATCCAATACACACGCCACCGTCAGCGAGACATTTGTGTGAGCATGACATACTATCAGCCGCCATGGCACATTCAAGTCAATGAAAGACATATTACCCGGTAAATGGTAAAGAAGGTATACTTACATAGAACTCACATCTGTGCTATGCAGTTATACAATGCAAAGGAAATTGAGTTTATACAATGCAAAGATAATCTTACAATCTTCAGCAGCGTCAACGTAGAGATACGGCGGTGGGGTTATTATTATAATTTTTATGATTTTTCACATCTCGCCCTACTTCACCATGACCACTTAACGATTCCTTACTTCGAAACCACGTCAATACCTTAGTTAATCACGACATCTGCTATTAACGTATTCTCTATGACACAATGGCGTGGTTTGAACTGTCAAAATTCATGTTGTCCGTACGGTTGACATTTCGATGACCTGCCGCTAACAAGACATGATATTGATGTGCTTTGCACGTGGTAACATTTCGCGGGGAATAATACAGAATTGGGGCCGACGATAACTTCGCGTTTACGCTATCCAACACACGACGCTACCAATCAAAAACTAGTTTATAACGCGTTAAGGCTCCTACAAAAAGGCGCGACACGCGATTTCATTCATCGCGCGCGGCATAATGGCACCGCTCGTTGCGCGACTTGCGGTGCCTTTGTATCACACGCGATTATATCGCGTATCGCGCTTGTTTGAAGGAGCCTTTAGTAAGTTTCTTCGTGTAGGGACCGCCATTGAAATACTAGTGCTGTGACATTCTGGCTACATTGGTGATAACGCAATTTATATTGTCTTTGGTGCCTGGCCCTGACATCAGCAATGGACAAAATTGTCAAACTTGAATTGGTTCATTACGAGGCTTCTGGCTACTTTGTACGTGTTTATTTGCCTTTTTAGGGTTCCGTAGCCAAATGGCAAAAACGGAACCCTTATAGATTCGTCATGTCTGTCTGTCTGTCTGTCTGTCCGTCTGTCTGTCTGTCCGTCACTTATCTCCGAAACTATAAGAACTATACTGTTGAAACTTGGTGAGTAGATGTATTCTGTGAACCGCATTAAGATTTTCACACAAAAATAGAAAAAAAAACAATAAATTTTGGGGTTCCCCATACTTAGAACTGAAACTAAAAATTTTTTTTTTTTTTTCGTCAAACCCATACGTGTGGGGTATCTATGGATAGGTCTTCAAAAATGATATTGAGGTTTCTAACATCATTTTTTTCTAAACTGAATAGTTCGCTCGAGAGACCCTTCCAAAGTGGTAAAATGTGTGTCCCCTCCCCCCGTAACTTCTAAAATAAGAGAACGATAAAACTAAAAAAAATATATGATGTACAATAAAATGTAAACTTTCACCGAAAATTGGTTTGAACGAGATCTAGTAAGTAGTTTTTTTTAATACGTCATAAATCGTAAACCGCAATTTACATTTTATTCAATCAACTCAAATATAAAAATAATAAAAAAAACATTTAATTTCATAAACATAAACCTTATTCATAAACCCGGATGTTACGGAACCCTCGGTGCGCGAGTCAGACTCGCTCTTGCCCGGTTTTTTTTTAGGGTGCCGTACCTCAAAAGGAAAAACGGAACCCTTAACTGTTGAAAAATCAAAATTTTATTTCTGACAATAGGAATTCAATTGTGTCCCATTAGCCACAATTGAGCCTACCTACGATCACTTTGTTGTCCGTCTGTCTGTCTCTCCGTCTGTCTGTCTGTCTGTCCGTCTGTCAAGACCCTTTTTCTCAGTAACGCGTGAAGTTATCAAGTTGAAATTAATAATTATCAAATACTCAGGGTTGCAATCCCTTGAAGCAGTGAAAAAATCAAACTTCTAAGTCAACTCAATCAAAATATACGGGAGTTTATGTTCCGTTTATGCCGCATATTTTGACACTCGCAAGGGAATCAAAACCTATAGAGTACTTCCCGTTGACCTAAAATCTTGAAATTTTGCAAGAAGCAATTTCATGTTGCACAAGTAAAGGAAAAAATCCGAAAACACGGGAAAAATATTCGAGACACGATTCTCGTGATAAACTATTAACATACCTACTTGTACGGAACCCTCAGCGCGCGAGTTCGACTCGCACATGACCGGTTTTTTATAATAGTACCTATCAGACAAGAAAAATCAACCAAGGAAGGAAGTAATTAAATTACTCTTATGTAAAATAGGAAATCGTATAATACGGATATCATGTCTAGATTTCATAGAAATGTTCCCACGCTGTCTCTTATACCGCTCTTAACCGTCAGTTTAAGATAACTTGAGAGATCAGCCATATTGATTTCAGCATTATTATATCAAAGGGAAGTGCTTTGAAGTTATAATGGGTATTGCGAGTTGATTTTGTAATCAAAACAGGAGTTGAAGAGCTGAAAGAGCTCTTCAACTCCTGTTTTGATTACAAAATCAGGAATTTTGAATGAAGGAATTTTACTGTGATAGTATATTATATCCACCATATGCTTTCTTGCCCAATAACTGGGTTGTGGAGATCAGATAGACAGACAAAACAATTATATTCATATGCTTAATAAGCATATGCACTTTTTAGTTAGTCATTACAGTGACAAGCTTGTATATTTTGACACCAACAGTTTTGTTGAAACTTTAAAGTCGACTAGGGATACTGTGTATCTGCCTGTTAGCTTTAGACACATAATAGCAAGGCTATTAGCTTTTTATATAAACTCAGACATAAGTAGTATGTCGAAGTCTTGTATTATTAACACCACAACAGTTAGTAATAATACTAATAATAAGGTGGTTTGCCTGAATGAATGTAGCTCAAATGCTATAAATATTTGTACAAATTATACGAAGGAGGTTCCATTTCCCTCACGCACTATGAGCTCATTGCCTGGTGATGACATTGAAGTCTTGGGATTAACTCCGGATAATCATTTAAACTAGTTTGTAAGACAACAGAAGGTACCAGTAATAATATTCTTATACCTAACAACAACAAGGTATCTTCTTGCTCTAAAATAAGTAAATATCAAAAAGGAGATCAGCAGAATGCCTTGACATTATTTCATCAAAATATTCAAGGCATTTCTTCCAAATTATTAGAAATTGAAATGTTTTTAGAAAAAACAAAGTTTGACATTGTTTGTTGTACTGAACATTGGTTAAAGGATTACCAAATGTTAATTAATTTTGAGAACTATAGTGTGGGCAGTTGTTTTAACCGTAAATCTATGCTACGTGGAGGTTCCCTAATCTTGATAAAAAATTGTTTAAAATCTAAGCAACGAAATGACATAGTAGGTTTATCAATTGAACATTGCATCGAACTGTCCTGTGTTGAGCTTGATAAGCATGTCGTAGTGTGCGTTTACAGACCCCCTAATTATCAGAACTTTTCTGTATTTGAGTCAATAATGGAAGATGTCTTAGCGAAACTTGCATCCATTAACAAAGCCGCAATTATTTGTGGTGATTTTAATATTAATATTTTGGAAAATAATTCTAATAGCAGTAGATTATTAAGCCTTTTTAAATCGTTCAATTTATCAAATGTTTTTACAGAACCGACTAGAATAACTCCAACTTCTGCTACTTGTATAGATAATGTCTTTTGCGATTGTGATTATTTAGATAAAGCCATCGTCAATTATCTGCCGTCTGATCATAGTGGACAAACGGTATCTTTTAAGTTTAAAACACCTTTGCAAAAAGTGCAAATACAATTTAGACCAATAACGACTGGTAAACTAAATAGATTCAATAGTACCCTAAATAATAAGTTAAATGATCTGGGCCATGATATGGATGATGCAAATAAATTGTACGAGGATTTCTTTTCAGTAGTGTACACTCAATTCAATACAACTTTTGAAAAGAAAACAAAAAACATTTGCCCTAATTTTATATTTAGTGACTGGGCAACTAGAGGTATTAGGATAAGTAGGGAAAGACTGTTCGAGCTGTACGGCCTTAAGCCTTACATCAATACTGTAACTTTCAGCAAGTATGTTGCTACATATTCCAAAATTTTTAGAAATACATGCAAAATAGCCAAAGCCCTGTACATTAGCAATAAAATCAAATCAGCTGAAAATAAAATAAAAACAGTTTGGAAAATTATAAATAACGAATCTAGTAGAAATAAAAAACGAAACACTGATTACACATTGGAGACTTCACGTGGAGCCATAAGCTCTAACTTAGAAGTAGCTCAGGAGTTTGTAAATTTCTTTACTAATATACCATCAAAAACGACGGAAGCCTTAAATTCCTCATCCGACGTATCAATTGATTTATTAAGAGCAAACGTTCCAGCCTGCCCGGTTGAATTTCAATTTACACATATTAACCCCGTAACAGTAATAAAAGCTTTTAAGCAAATTAAGATCAAATTGACCGAAGATCTTTGGGGAATGTCCATTAAAGTCTGTGCCTCCATAATTGAGACTATTGCACCTTATTTAGCCTTAGTATTTAATTCGTGTGTTGATCAAGGAGTCTTCCCCGATTTAATGAAATTCAGTAAGGTAATACCACTTTTCAAATCTGGGGACAGTAAAGACACCAATAATTATAGACCCGTATCCGTGTTGTCGGTTTTCAGTAAGGTGTTTGAAAAGATAATGCTTAATCAAATGCTCAATCATTTTAACACGAATAAAATCCTTAACGATCAACAATATGGTTTCACCAAAGGACGTTGTACGACCGACGCCGGTGTAACCTTATTAAAACACATTTTTAACGCGTGGGAAGAGGCCCAAGACGCCATAGGAATCTTTTGTGACCTCTCTAAGGCATTTGATTGCGTCGATCACGAAACCTTGCTTTTGAAACTTGAGCATTACGGGCTTGGAAAACTTGCGCTCAGTTTAGTTAGTTCTTATTTAAATGACAGACAACAGCAAGTTCAAATAAATGGTGTCAATTCACATGGTTTAACAGTAAAAATGGGTGTGCCACAAGGCTCGATATTGGGTCCTTTCCTCTTTTTAGTGTATGTTAATGATCTACTCCATTTATTAAAAAATCAACCACAAATGGTGTTATTTGCTGATGACACTTCCTTAATTTTTAAGGTAAATAGACGTGCTACAAATTATGACGACGTAAATAACGCCCTAGTGCAGGTCCAAAGTTGGTTCACTGCTAATAATTTAGTATTAAATGGGAAAAAAACTAAGTGCATAAGATTTTCTTTACCAAATGTAAAGAGTAGTGATTGTGAGATAGTATTGAATCAAGAGAAACTAGAATTCGTCGATAAAACGGTTTTCCTGGGGATCACGCTCGACTCAAGGCTACAATGGGGTCCTCATTTAACATCTCTTGCAGGACGGCTAAGTTCAGCAGCTTATGCTGTCAGAAAAATCCGCCAATTTACTGATGTAGATACCGCGAGACTGGTCTATTTTAGTTACTTTCATAGTATCATGTCTTACGGTATTTTGCTTTGGGGACGGGCTGCAGACATCGATTCTATTTTTATTCTGCAGAAAAGAGCCATCAGAGCCATATATAACCTCTGCAGGCGTGATTCTCTAAGGGAACTGTTTAAGGAAATTAACATCATGACGGTGCCTTGTCAATATATCTACGAAAACATCATGTATGTAAGAAAAAACTTACATCTTTTTGGTAAAAGAGGTGAAAGACATAATTATAGTACTAGGAATAGGGACCTATTAGTTCAACCAGGTTTCAGACTGGCTAAAGTAGACTCATCTTTTATGGGGTACTGTTTAAAATGTTATAATAAAATACCTCCCCACATTCTTCAACTGAATGAGACAAAATTCAAGTCTTGTATAAAACGCACACTATGCAGTCAGGCATACTATAAGTTAGGGGATTACATCGCTGATAAAAATGCCTGGCTCAATGCTGGTCCTGCTCCACAACCACAACTAATTGATTAACACTGGAAAATACTGTTGGAGCTGCTGAAGATTGTAAGATTATCTTTGCATTGTATAAACTCAATTTCCTTTGCATTGTATAACTGCATAGCACAGATGTGAGTTCTATGTAAGTATACCTTCTTTACCATTTACCGGGTAATATGTCTTTCATTGACTTGAATGTGCCATGGCGGCTGATAGTATGTCATGCTCACACAAATGTCTCGCTGACGGTGGCGTGTGTATTGGATCATTTAGCTCCCTTCAAAATGGTTGAGCTGATTGGTGCTGATCTATGCGTCATGTTCGTGAACGGGCGCCGTCAGTTGGGGCTGGTCATCACTCAGCTGCCTCGGCTTATTTTTAATTAATTTATGATTGTTGTCTTCTTACTATTTGCTGTACTCTGGACGCTCTTAACGCGTACGTATTTTTTTTACATCGTTCTCACATTTACTTGTAAATTCAACATTAATGATGTAACTAATATTTTTGTAAAAATACAATTTAAAAGAGTGTCCATGGAGTTTCTTGCCCGTTCTTCTCCATAGGTACCTACGCTTTGGAATGGGCAACTAGCTTCATATTTTCTGACTGACCGACTTCTTGACAATTCAAAAGTGCCTGTAAATGGTTTAATTGAAATAAATGGTTTGAGTTTGAGTTTGAGTTTGCTCTATCTCTATGCATCTGGTTGGACTGGAACCTGACCGCCTGACCCCAATATAGTTAAGGAAAAGGCTAGGCGGATAATGATGAAGTTTTCAGCTCATTTTTATGGGGATGGAGTTATGGACCTACACAATCATCATTAATATGGAAGTAATTCTGAATTAAAATGTTTATTATTATTATTAACTTCCTGTCCTTGTTCTATGTTACTTGTGGTCGGCGCAACACCTTTTTTAGGGTTCCGTACTCAAAGGATAAAACGGGACTCCGCTGTCCGTCTGTCACCAGGCTGTATCTCATGAACCGTGATAGCTAGACAGTTGAAATTAACACAGAATCATTTCTGTTGCCGCTATAACAACAAATACTAAAAACAGAATAAAATAAATATTTAAGTGTCCCATACAACAGTATTTTTTTCGGCGTTTTTGCCTTGTGCTACGGAACTCTTCGTGTGCGTGTCAGACTCGCACTTGGCTATTTTCCCCTGTCCACCGTCACGCTATCATTCACTCCCTTCTCTCTCATATTATCCCTCACACCATCCACCCATCAACATTTACATTCATCACTCTTTTAGTCGCAATTTCATTGTCATTTTCTTTTTCATGGCATAATTAATGACTTTCTAACTGCAGATCATGCCCCCAATATTATCCAATAAACCTGTTGCTATTAACGGCCTGACCCCAAATCTGAAATATCTTCAAACTTGAACATCTCACTCCAACAAATTCTCAAGGACCATTTAAAAATAACTTCCATCTCAACAATTCTACTGCAATATTCGGAAGTGCCACCAAGAATAAGTCCCGGGCGATGTTTGGCAGGTTTTTTAGATGTCTAGACTCCTCCAAACCCGAGTGTTTCTATAATGGTTCGTGCCAGAATATGTTATCAATCTTTTGTGCCGGTATTTAGGGCAGTTATAACAGGAGTTTGTAACGGAATTGGGTCGGATTTGGATATACAGGTAGGTAATATTTCATGGACGGAATTAGGATGAGGTGGTCTATTTGTTAGACTCTGTCTCTATAGGCTGGTTTACAACCTGTGGTCGGTCGAAATAGGACTAGTTTTGAGTGGTTTTTGGTAAGGGTTTTTAGGGTTCCGTATAAAAACGGAACCCTATTACTAACACTTCGCTGTCTGTCCGTCTGTCCGTCTGTCTGTCTGTCTGTCACCAGGCTGTATCTCAAGAACCGCGATAGCTAGACATTTGAAATTTTCACAGATGATGTATTTCTGTTGCCGTTGCCGCTATAACAACAAATACTAAAAACAAAATAAAATAAATATTTAAGGGGGGCTCCCATACAACAAACGCGATTTTTTTGCCCTTTTTTGCTCGATATCAAAAATGGCAACAGGTAGGCACTTGAAATATTCACAAAATACTCAGTTGTATTTTAACTTTAATAATAAATAATAAAATAAAAATAAAATAAATATTTAAGGGGGGCTCCCATACAACAAACATGTTTTTTTTCGGCGTTTTTGCCTTGTGGTACGGAACCCTTCGTGTGCGAGTCCGACTCGCACTTGGCCAGTTTTTTTAATATTTATTGGCAGCGGCCCGCGGTTTTACACACATAAGTGTCGATCCTGTGGGGATATCTGGATAAAAACTGTCCTATGTCCTTTCCTGGGATGCAATCTATCACTCTGTCAAATTTTATCGAAATCCGTTCAGTGGTTTAGGCGTGAAAAGGTAACATACGGACAGACAGAGTTACTTTCGAATTTATAATATTAGTATTGATGTAATTTAAAAGAGTGTCCATGGAGTTACTTGCCCGTTCTTCTCCATAGGTAGCTACAAAGCTTCGGAATAGGCAACTAGGTTCATTTTTTCTCACTGACTATTCCAATGTGCCTGTTGTGCTGTTGTGGTTTATCTGAAATAAATGCTAAAAATAACATAAAAAATACAGAGATGAGTATGAATATGGATTGCTGTAAGAATAGGGGAAGACCTAAGGTGGATGGACTGTGTGGAAGATGATAATGGCTAGAAAGGGGGGAACATCGAGATGACGGCTAATTGAGAAATAAGTATGGAAGAAAATAATATGTTGTGCCGACCCCAAATAAAACGGAATAAGGGATAAAATTCCTTCAATGATATAACTACGGAAATAACTGTTTAAAAAAACTGGCCAAGTGCGAGTCTGACTCGCACATGAAGGGTTCCGCACCACAAGGCAAAAACGCCGAAAAAAACATGTTTGTTGTATGGGAGCCCCCCTTAAATATTTATTTTATTTTTATTTTATTATTAAAGTTAAAATACAACTGAGTATTTCGTGAATATGTCAAGTGCCTACCTGTTGCCATTTTTGATATCGAGCAAAAAAGGGCAAAAAAATCGCGTTTGTTGTATGGGAGCCCTCCTGAAATATCTATTCTATTTTTAGTATTTGTTGTTATAGCGGCAACAGAAATACATAATTTGTGAAAATTTCAAATGTCTAGCTATCGCGGTTCTTGAGATACAGCCTGGTGACAGACAGACAGACGGACGGACAGACAGCGAAGTCTTAGTAATAGGGTTCCGTTTTTACCCTTTGGGTACGGAACCCTAAAAAAGCAGTGGCACTCCGGGAGTGTCGACAGAAGTGAAAACAAAATACACACAGAATACTTTGCCATCACTCACGGACATATCGGATATACATTAAAACCGAGTAAGTACATCCCGAAGACAGACGAACACATCCGATGTGGGTATTTTTTTAAACGTGTTATAAACAAAACACGCGCGGTGTCGGTTACGGTAACAGTGTCGCAAGTTCAATGGTTTTTCCTATCTCAAAATATGCCCAACGCGCCTAAAGAAGTTTTCACTTCAATAAATTAATAGTTTAAAAAACAAAACACGCTTACAAGACTTTTCTAAGAAATCCAAAACAGCTATGATACGATTTTCCATCATGAAGTTCTAGCTTATATCTTCCGGCTCCATTATCAGATCAGTTTGACGGTACCATAGTATTGTATTGTCATCAGAACTACATACAGCTGCCAATTTTCATTACGCTACGACCCTTGGAAGATGGTTAAATTAGTTACCTTAGATTCCATTACATACTTGCTGATTCTGAATTCTACTAACTCAATAAGAACAAATGAGTATGGAACATTCTCACTACAAACTGGTACAAATCCAGAATTCTCATGAAGACTAAATATGAAACGCGACACACAATTCCGCGAACATATAATGTCGTCGCCATAACATAGGTTTAAAACTAAAATACAAAAAGACCATTATATCCTGTCGACCAAACATCAGGTACTCTGGCATTCCATTGGAGGCAAGACTTGTTTTTTATACGCTTTCGCGCTAAAACAGCTGAACGGATTTAGGACATAAGTAGACCATGGCCTGGTTATATGGTACATAGGATATTCCGTACCCAAAGGGTAAAAACAGAACCCTATTACTAAGACTCCACTGTCCGTCTATCTGTCACCAGAGTGTATCTCATAAACCGTGATAGCTAGACAGTTGAAATTTTCACAGATGATGTATTTCTGTTCCCGCTATAACAACAATTACTAAAAACAGAATGAAATAAATATTTAAGGGGGCTCCCATACAACAAACGTGGTTTTTTTGGCGTTTTTGCCTTGTGGTACGGACCCCTTGGTGTGCGAATCCGACTCGCACTTGGCTAGTTTTTTGATCCTGATATTCCCACGGGATCAAGACTTATGCGGGTGTAACCGCGTGGTGCAGCTGATTGAAAATGTTTTGCTTCACATCACATCATCGGCCTACAGCAGTCCACAGCTGGTCATAGACCTCTCCTATTGCAGGTCATTCAGCTCGATTCTCGGAAACTCTCATCCAGCTGCTACCAGCCACCCTGCGAACATCGTCGCTCCTACCTTTGCCTTCCTTTGCTGATTCGCGGCCTCCACTCATGAACACATCTAGCCCTACGGTCATCGGCTTTACGGCTAATATGGCCGGCCCATTTATTCTGTGAGCTTTGGTTCTCTGCCGGATTAGGTACTTTGGCATTCCATTGCACGTACATCAACATCTATATGGATTTCCAAAATTATGGATATGACGGAATGTGTTTTAATGAAAATATTTTTGTTTAATGCTGGAAATGATGCAACGCATACAGCAAGAAATTTTCTTTGTCTGTTTTGTGTTCATTCATCCAAAAGAATATACACTAGTATTGGGAAAATAGCGACACGAAGAAGGAGAAGATCCAAAAGAAACTTCTATGGAACACTCCAGTTTTGCCTAAGGATGTGTATGTTTATGTTACCTAGACACTAGTCTAGCCTTATACAATTTATTTTAAGTTTTATCTTAATCGGTTACTGAAAACAGATACTCTAGATCTTAATTTCTCCGTCGCATTCAACCCTATTTCAAGCCAAAGTTCATTATTAGTTAGTTATTCCCGAATGACGTCGTTCCCCAAATTCCACGTGTACAAAGCGTGCAGAAGCTTGTAGTATAAATGCATTCACTGATAGATACAACACAGATCTTGTGAATGGAGAGCGTTAGATGCGTCCGTCAAGGTCGGCGAGTCGAGCCAAAATAAACATTCTCATTGATAAAATAAATTTTTGAAACTTGCGCGCAGGCGCGCTTGGAATCTCCAGCTTTCTTTTTTTGACCTACCCACGTTTTGTAAGATGAATTTATTTTTCGCTTGCATTTGATCGTTTCGTAAACACGTAGTTACGAGAATAAATTAATAATGTTTGAAATTTCTATTTTACAACAAATAATGCAACTACAGTTTTATTTTATGGTTTGTATGTTTTTCTTTCAATGTTTTATGTGTGTTGTATTAAACGAAAAGTAATTTATTGTCACTCGTCCTGCTGTTAGTCATAGAATGAAAAAAATATGATGTCGGAGGCGAAAGGTTAGTGAACTGTAAATATTTATGATATTTTGGACGTTGAATGCCGATCGCTCATTGTGACTTATTCTTTTGAAACTCGGTCAATTTATAAAACTAAAGTTGGAATTATCCCATTGTAGGTGTATTGTTTGTCTTGAGCACCAATTTCCTCGTTGGATAGCTGTTGTAGGTCGTAGGTTCGAACCCCAACAGGCGCTTTACTTTGTGAAAAGTATTTCATCACCACTGCTTTCAAAACGGTGAAGGAAAACATCGCGAGGAAACCGGCATGTCTTAGAATAAAAAAATCGAAGATGTCATGTGTCATGTACCAATCTGCACACGCACAGGGTCCGCGTGGTGGTCCTCTCCCTCTAACTGAGGAGGCCTGTGTCTCAGCAGTGGGAACATTTTAGGCTGATTATGTAGTTTTTGTAAATACACCTTTTTTTTTTAATTTCCTCTATGGATTTCAATTTATTAGGTACGCTTAGACGATTTTCGTTTTCGCATGTCAGTGGTGTCTTAAATTAACTTCGAGAGAAGCGGTTGCTGTTAATTATATTTTCACACAAACAAAACGCGTAGAAAGACACCAGTCCTCGAAAAGTCTTGTGTCGAAAATAAATCAATCAGATCAAAGAACATTCACGAAAAAATAACCAGATTTACGTACATCCGTCCATGAACTGCGAAACTTCCATTGTACTGTCTTCACGTGTCGAGTCGAGTCGACTCGCTGTCGACACCTGAAGCGCTGCTTACCTCACAGTGCTAGCGTAAACATAATCAGTAGCTGTCGAAACAACCTGTGTTGCGTTCAGATATTCTGTTTGTAATTATAAGCGTTTCGATGTCGATAGAGGGATCTAAGAATGGCGGTGATAGACGGAATTTTGTCTGAATTTTCATCCATACTAATATTATAAATGCGAAAGTGTGTCTGTCTGTTACCTCTTCACGCTTAAACCGCTGTACCGATTTAGATGAAATTTCGTATAGAGATAGGTTGAAAGGAGGTTGATTGGTTATAGAGATAGGTTGGTTTGGTTGTTTCCCGGGAAAGGACACAGGATACATTTTATCTCGGTATTCCCTCGGGATCGAAACTTATGCGGGTGAAACCGCGGGGCTCAGCTAGTAATATATGTATATAATTATATAAAATTCAAAGTCCTGACTGACTGATATATCAACGTACAGCCTAAACTGCTCGTCCTAGAGACATGAAATTTGGAGGGTGTGTTTGTGAAGAGTATGTATCCACTCTCTTCTTCTTCGTGTCGCTGGTACGACTGTATTCTAAATCTTGCTTTCCCAAAACCTCGCCACCTCCACGGCGTCGTCGGTGGCAGCGCAGAGGTCACTTAGACTGCATGTGTTGGGACACAGAGGACAGGACAGGAGGTGGAGCATGGTTTGTGACAGCTCCGCAATCACACCCCTCCACCGCTCCGTCAAGGTAGCCCCACATTACCAGGTTGGACTTACATCTTCCCGCTTGTGTCCGGAGACGGTTCAGAGACTTCCAAGTGGGCCACGGAAGGTTACACCCTGCAGGGAGATGCTCCTTTGGTGGTAGGTAGTGTATCCACTAAGAAAGGGTTTTTCGAAATTCCACCTTTGGGGAAATTTCACGCGGACGAAGTCGCGGGCAGAAGCTAGTGAGCCTATATAATGTTCCCACTGCTTCGGCAGTCGGCACGGGCCTTCTCTCGGTGAGAGAGAGAGGGGGCTGTAATCTACCACGAGGGTCCAGTGCGGGTTGGTAGATGTCACATGTATTTAAGTTGTTACTCCTCACGAGGTTTTCCTTCACCGTTTTGAGAACAGTGGTGATGAAGTTATTAAGAGCAGTGGTGGCCTAGTGGTAACGGCCTTAAGAGTTGTAGGTCGTGGGTTCGAATCCAAGTAGGCGATTGTCCGAAAGGGTTACCGCTGGCCCGGAACATTAAGGGCTAAGGAAGGAACACGGGTGGGTTTTAGTCAGTAAAAGTCTGACACTCTGTCCTGCTCCACCCAGAGCGGAACCCCTCCCGCTGGCTCATGAGATGATTTCCCAGAAAAAAAGTAGGCGCTTTACTTTTTGTCTGAAATTAATTAGAGATAAAGAATGATGGGAATTTTTTTATGGAGCCTGTCCTGATGACCAATAGAGTTCTAATACTATATACTGGCTATACGTGCTTTCCGAGGCACGGATGGGTGACCATTTTTACATGCTAAGGCCGCATGTAAAAATGGTCACCCATCCACGGACCAACCGCGACAAGCGTAGCTTAACCAGATTGATCGAACTGTGCGGCAACCTAGCCACTCTCTGTCTACAGATAGTATGTCGTAGCTATCTGAAGCCAAGTGTGAATGGGTGATGTAAACAGTTAATAAAAGTCGTTCACATGTCAAATTCTCTGTCGTAGAAAACACATCGAATTGTGCTCAGCCTGACTCCGTTCGTGGGCGGTTACAGCTGTCTCCATCCAATCCTTTGTCTAGATACACGTGTATTTGTTTATTTGCTATTCCGTAGCTTGTTTATTGTTGTGTTCTAGTAACAAGATAATTCTTGCGTAGTTTGTAAATGTGAATTTCATTTTATGAAACTAGGTGAAATTTGTGGCTTTCCCAGTGTGTCACGTTGTTTTGAGAGAAGAAATTCAGTTACTAGAGCTGTAATTATAACCACGGTATGTCTTCGAATTAGGCTATTCAATTTCCTGCGGTTCATTTGGTTTTTAGGGTTCCGTACCTAAAGGGTAAAAACGGAACCCTAACTAAGACTTCGCTGTCTGTCCGTCTGTCTGTCACCAGGCTGTATCTCAAGAACCGCGATAGCTAGACAGTTGAAATTTTCACAAGTTATGTATTTCTGTTGCCGCTATAACAACAAATACTAAAAACAAAATAAAATAAATATTTAAGGGGGGGAAATATTTAAGGTAATTTTCATACAACAAACGCGATTGTTTTGCCTTTTTTTGCTCGATATCAAAAATGGCAAAAGGTAGGCACTTGAAATATTCACAAAATACTCGGTTGTATTTTAACTTTAATAATAAATAATAAAATTGAAATAAAACAAATATTTAAGGGGGGCACAACAAACATGTTTTTTCGGCGTTTTTGCCTTGTGGTACGGAACCCTTCGTGTGCGAGTCCGACTCGCACTTGACCAGTTTTTTGTTTTTATTATCTAGGCTCGTGTTTGACTTCTAGGTATTCACTCTCCCTTGCCCTGGTTTCAAGATCACTGTGTAAGAAAGGTAATTCGAATAAAGTTTTCATGGTTAAAGTCTGAAAGTAACACAAACACAGCATCTTCAAAATAACCCAATGCTTTTACAGTACTTTCACAGTTGTCCTCTGACAGCAGAAACCCAAAAGCAATCGTAGTGTTAAGATTATAAATCCTAACTAATATTATAATAAAATATTATAAACCACTGCACCGGTCATCATGAAATTTTGCATATACGTTGTCAGGTGTACTGAAACGGACATAGGGTAGGTACCTTTCATCCCGAAAAAAGTGCTGTTCCCGAGGAAAACAACAATAACGTTATTATGATAATAGATGGCGCCATGTGTCTTTCGAACGGGATCGACACTTATGCGGGTGAAACCGCGGGGCGCTGCTAGTATAATATAAAGGTCACTGTGATTTCGACAGACTTTTGAATAGCAGCAACCCAAGAGCAACCTTATTGCAACTATAGAGGTATGAGGAACAGGATGTAAAGTTCACTCAACCTCCATAGAAAAGGGAGGATCCTCCGACCAGACGGGTGTTGCGTCTGGCGGGCAACTGCCCAATGATTCATGTCGGGCCGTTGTATCTATGCTAGTTGCGCGGTAAACTCTGCTTGCGAGATGCAGGATTTTTCGTGACGTCAGTATGACGCGTCGTTCGCATGTGGCGTTGTAGATACCGCTACACAACAATAATAAAGATCACTGTGCTCTTGACAGAGATTCAAAATCAGAGATAAAAAATAACTGTGAATGGACTCTAGATATCGCATGAGATCTAAAATAATCACCAATCTCTCTGCATTACCTGTGTTAAATATGTTAATATTCGACGAAAGTATCTCCATTAAGAATACATTTTCGCGAAAGGTATTAAGTGTAGAGATGGTACTTGAGAGTGTTGCCACTCCAGCTACTAATTAAAAGGTATTCTAAAGTGGTGTTTGAAGCTTCTGTAAGACGCTTGAACGTTATTAGTACCTTTTGCTAATTAATGATTCTAGTAATTTTAATTTGTTTACGCCCTGTACCTGGAAGCTGTTAATTTTCTAAGTTAACGAGATTAAAAGGGAAAATTATGATATGTATTCTGGAAAGATCTTCTCCTTCACAATCTCTTTGAATTGCCAGTAGGACATATTCATAGTTTTATCGTCATCTTCATCACTGGGTCCACTTCTGCATCCTTTTTAAATGCCTTTATTCCTTTTTTGCTCCATTATTATTAAGAATACATTGTCCATGCCATCATCACCCTCTTGCCCTTCATCATCATCATTTCAGCCTCAAAAGAAGTCCACTACTAGACATAGACCTCCCCCAAGCACCGCCACTTGCATCGGTTCTGTGCTTCTCGCATCTGTCTGTCCACCTTTGTGGGAGACCTTCCAACACTACGTATTCCGATTTATTTGATGTCTGCGCAGCAATTCTTTTTCTTCTAAGATGTTATCTCTGTAATATCTAGCCATTATAAGTCACGCAATCCATTCATATATATACCTGAAACATTTAAACCATCAGCAATTTTAATCAGCACTTCAAACCCACATTTCCAGAACAGAATCCAATTTATTTCCGTTGGTGTCAATTGAACAGGCACTGGCGCCACCAGGAATTCAGCTTACGCCATAACCTAAGAATAGCGTGGCCTAATGGCCGGCCGACATCAATGGAATGGGCCAAGGTTTACAAGTGCGCAACAGGTGGAAATTATAGCCTGTAGGTGTGGTTAGGCATTGTTTGTTTGAAGATATGCCTTAATTGATTAGGCCTGAATTCTCAAATGATACCGTTCTTAAGGATATTCTAGTATATACTCGTATATGTCGCTATAAAGCATCTTAAAGTGAGAGTAACAGAATGCGGATTGGTCTGCTTTTCATTGCCTTCATCATACCAGCCTGTGAACGGATCCTGCTAAGAATAGAATAGAATATTCTATATTATGCTCAGTACACCATATAAATTTATAGATAAAAATGTAGAAATTTTACAAAGGGTGACACAATGGGCGGTCTTATCGCTAAGAGCAATCTTTTAAAGACAACCTTTGGATAGATTTTAAAAGGGGAAGCAGATACAATACTGTAGGTAGTCTGTCGTGTAGCATTTACATAATACAATAAAATAAATACATACAAAAAGTATATTATACTAATCCATATAATAATAACCATGAAACAGAAGCAAAAAAAATGGATTTCGAATTACCTCTACATTATAATTTATTTTATTACTTTTTGTCTTTATTTTAACTGCCCAAATCGAAATAATATGTTGACAAAACTTTTATTTGTCTGGCTCCATAAAATCGCTCAAGCTTGTTTTATTTCGCCGTCCAAAGCCACGAACAGACTTAGGCAGCAGATTCCTAAGAATCTGATTCACAAACAATTCTCATTTAACGACAGACATCAAAACCAGATCAAAGCCATGTTCCTTTACGTTAAAAACTCAATCGAACACACGTCACGGCGGCCATTCTTCGGAAATACCAATCAATCATCGAGTTTATTTACCAAATTCTATCAGTAACAGTGTTTTACGTGACGTAATATCGGCCACAACACGCATGAACCAACACCATGAGCACTGTATTGGGAACCTCGTGATCCCCAATACCGCGACGTGTTTAAAAACATGAAGTAACCCCTCCTTATGAATCAGCAGTACTTCAGCGTATGCACAATATCAACCACTTGACTGTTTGCCAACTACCATTTTTCAACGCAAGCTCTGGCACGGACGAGACGATTTTTCGGCGTTTCTTTTTCGCTTGATGGGAATTTTGACATGAGTCACGTGACTGCTGTCAGTATTGTGGGGTTAGTGAACTACGTAATGATGGGAGATTTACATCTTTTTAGTAAAAGAGGTGAAAGACATAATTATAGTACTAGAAATAGGGACCTATTAGTTCAACCAGGTTTCAGACTGGCTAAAGTAGATTCATCTTTTATGGGGTACTGTCTAAAATGTTATAATAAAATACCTCCCCACATTCTTCAACTGAATGAGACAAAATTTAAATCTTGTATAAAACGCACACTATGCAGTCAGGCATATTATAAGTTAGGGGATTACATCGCTGACAAAAATGCCTGGCTCAATGCTAGTCCTGCTCCACAAATAATTGACTAACACTTGAAAATACTGTTGGAGCTGCTGAAGATTGTAAGACTATCCTTGCATTGTATAAACTCAATTTCCTTTGTATTGTATAATTGCATAGCACAGATGTGAGTTCTATGTAATCTATAGCTACCATTTACTGGGTAATAATATATCTTTCATTGACTTGAATATTCCCTGGCGGCTGATAGTGTGTCATGCTCACTCAAATGTCTCGCTGGCGGTGGCGTGTATGTTGGATCATTTAGCTCCCTTCAAAGTGGTTGAGCTGAATGGTGCTGATATATACGTCATGTTCGTGAACGGGCGCCGTCAGTTGGGACTGGTCATCACTTGGCCGCCTGGGCTTATTTTAATTGTTTTAATTTTGGATTGTTGTTTTGTTACTATTTGTTGTATTCTGGACGCTCTTAACGCGGACATCTTTTTTATTTTTTACATCGTTCTCACATTATATAATCATAAATTCAAAAGAAATGATGTAACAAATGTTTTTGTAAAATGAAATTTAAAAAGAGTGTCCATGGAGTTTCTTGCCCGTTCTTCTCCATAGGTACCTACGCTTTGGAATGGGCAACTAGCTTCATATTTTATGACTGACCGACTTCTTGACAATTCAAAAGTGCCTGTTAAAGGTTTAATTGAAATAAATGCTTTGAGTTTGAGTTTGAGTTTAGTTATGTCAGGTACTTTTGGGTGCGTAAAAATTGGATTCTACAATGACGGCTAGTTTAAATTGTTCTTGGCGTCATAGGCGTTTGAAATTATGTACTGTTTTGACTGCTGCTGCTATTACTGTGCCAAATTAATTTGCTGTGGCACCTAGTGACTAAAACTTTTATTTTTTTCATCGTTGTAATTGAGGAGGTCATTATCACCTGGTTTTGTAAAGGCAAATGGAAAATGAAATCATGATCATACATTTTCAATTCATTCGGTCTTACCGAGGGGTGTCGTGCAACCCAGTAACTGCAGTTTGGAGGTCAGATAGGCTGTCGCTCCATGTAACAAACTAATATTCAGGTCCGTTAAGACCGGAAGCTGACCCCAACATAGTTGGAAAACGGCTAGATATACGATGATGATGACCATACATTTTTAAAGTAAATCGCACTATATGTCGCACGGTTTGCAGCAATCCTTATTCTGCATACTATCCCAATCAGTTTCGTTAGTAAAACTACTTTATAGACTCGCCCACACATTGCGTATAATCGCGATGTTTATTACTGTTGTAATGTTTTTCGCGTCCGTATGACGCGTCCTCCAATTTCTCGGGAACACGGTGACACGTGGAGAGGATGTTTTTTCTTGCACGATGCGTTTTATGAAAGAGTTTATTACCGTTTTTTATTCAAGAGCACACATTAACTCCGATTTATTTGTTTAGTGCAGTTTCTATTTTAGATTGGTCATTGAACTTCTTTTATGCGATTTTGAGGTCGTTTCAATGTTTAGGATGCTTTTTTTTTATATTTTATCTCAATCTATTACAAATACGTTGGCGTCTGCTTCCAGTCTAGCCCATCAGCTGAATACCTACTGGTATGATATACTATGTTGGGGTCGGCTTCCAGTCTAACTGGATGCAGCTGAATACCAGTATTTTACATGGAGCGACTGCTAATCTGACAGCCACACCCCAGTTCCTGGCTATGATACTCTTTGGTAAGATTGGTGGTCAGACTTTTGGGTTTCTGACTACCCGTAACGACTGTCAAAGATCCATGAATGACAGCCGGGCCATCGGATTAACATGCTTTCCGAGGACGGAGATTTCGATACTTTATCTAATGACGGATTTTTTTTTATTCCGTATTGGTATTTGGTAGGTTGTATTAAGTTTTTTTGTTATTCAAATTATGTAAGTGTTTGGGTGATCTGTCTCTGTCGTGGTAGTGAATTTAAATCATATTTTTAGGTAGGTATTCGTATGTATTGTCATTAATCATCTTAGTTATTTTTTTTCAAGTATTTTTGCTTCATAAAAAATCCTGTGATGCTTTTGAGGCATATGTTATGCTTATGAATATGTACCTATTCGGTATTTTAAGATAATTAGATTAACCGCTTGTGTGCCGTAATTACAGACACAATTAAAAAGCCATTGTGTCTCGCGTAGATCTACGTTCCGCCGTGGTCATCATCATCGTCTACCCAGCCTTTTTCCAACTATGTTGGGGTCAGCTTCCAGTCTTAACTGAAGAAGCTGAATATCAGTTTGTTACATGGAGCGATTCCTACATAAAAAAACATTTCCATGGACTGGTAGTCTTCCGGATTGGGGTAATATAGTGCAAGTGAGATTTTTTTACTTACTAGCTTTTGCCCGCGACTTCGTCCGCGTGAAATTTCACCCTCCCCCCGTCCACACTTTAGGGGTGGAATTTCGAAAAACCCTTTCTTAGTGGATACCTACTCTTCATAAACTTCATGTCTCTAGGACCAGCGGTTTAGGCTGTGCGTTGATATATATCAGTCAGTCAGGACTTTGAACTTTATAGGGCAGTGGTTTTTTCTTTCAAATTAATTATGGTATCAAAAATTAAAATTTCATAATTTGTAAATTAAAATTATCCAATTAAATGATATATGATAAATTATTTATTTTCTGTAAGTAGGTTTTTACAAACACTTTTACACGTCATCATATTTTTTAAACTAGGTGTGGTCGGCGTTTCCTATCTGACTACTCTGAGAAGAAAGGCCGAAACAAACTCAGAGGTCACAGTCTCTTTTAAAGTCCAGACAAAGTCTTGGTCAGATCGTGTGAAGACCATGTAGATTGATTCGACGAACAATACCAAAGAAAGGACATTTGGGTAGGCCGCGTAAATTACTCAAACTGCCAGATCATGATTAAAACTAAGAAGGAAAACAGAAAAAAATGACCCACCAATTTATTAAGTATTGACGCATCAAAAGAAATATTTCTAAGCTTAGGTAACATTTTAGGCACCCGCGTGTCACCCTGCCACCTTTCATCCATCCTAACCCTTGTTCACGAAACACTCAATGTTCACTAAAATGGTGTCACTTGTCACTTCGCAGCAATTAATGTGTTTTTCTTTCTCACACATTTGAAGATTGTATTTCACGCCACATTAAACTAGTATGACGATGAAAACTATTAGTAGATGTCGTAGGAGGCAGGTGGGCTCATTACACATTACAGGAATATTGCGACTACTTACTGACATAGTAAGTACTAGAACAGGGAGGAAGAGGGATGAGGTTTTTATTATTATTTTTCTTTTTTTTTATTATTTATCCTTTTGATAGATTCTTATTTTGTAAATTTGAGGACTTTGTAGGCCTTATAGACTTTAGATCTGTAGACCATTTTCTTTTTTATCAAGTACTTGGTACTTGTTGACAGGCCTGCGCTGTCCTCCCATACTTACTGTAATCTCGAAACATTGTAAAAGCCAATTATTTTTAAAAAGAGTAACCATGGAGTTTCTTGCCGGTTCTTCTCCATAGGAAACGACCAATTGGAACCGTGCACCTAGCTTCTGAAGTTTCATAAGTGCCCATGTAGGTTTATGTGAAATAAAACATTTTGATTTTGAACCTTTCTGAATCCGCGTGTCATCATCTGCCTACCCTTTCCCAACTATGTTGGGGTCGGCTTCCAGTCTAACTGGATGCAGCTGAATACCAGTATTTTACATGGAGCGACTGCCTATCTGACCCCCACAACCCAATTACTAGGTAATACGATACCCTTTGGTAAGACTGGTTGTCAGACTTTCGGGCTTCTGACGACCCGTAACGACTGTCAGAGATCAACGAATGACAGCCGGGACCAACGGCTTAACGTGCTTTCCGAGGCACGGAGTGGTCGGTATTACCAAAGATAGGACATTTGGGTAGGTCATAGAAAGTACTCAAACTGCCAGATTAAACAATTCGATCGGAGAGACTTTTGACAAAACCTTAAGCAAAAAGTCTTAATTCGAGGTTTGGCTCTCAGCTATTTCCTCCTCCAATATTGGACCAATTTAAAAGATATTTCATAAACTTAATAAGAAGGATATATACTGTGTCCCTATGTTTTTATTTTTTCATTAATAGTTGTCAAATTTGTACATTATTCCTCTGTTGACAATGGTTTAAGAGCGTTTACGCCGAACGGCATTTCATACAAAATTTCAAGCCCTTATTCTTCGAAATAAATGAACTGATTTTAATGAAACTTCATACGCATAAGCAGGATACAAAGGTCTAAAAAGTTAGTAGAAATCATTTTCAAAATGTCTTATTTAAAAAAAGATTACTGGAAATCTCTGTTTCTATGGAAAATTTAAAATCGGTCTAATTTCGCTGTAACACTATTTTTTGAAAATGTTTTATACTAACTTTTAAGACCTTTGTATCCTGCTTATGCATATGAAGTTTCATTAAAATCGGTTCATTCATTTCGAAAAATAAGGGCTTGAAAGTTTGTATGAAATGCCGTTCGGCGTAAACGCTCTTAAATCGGCATTTTTTGAGGGTTCTAGTCCTTTTAAAAATAATGTATTATCAAACAGGATAACATAGGGACATACAAGAAATTATTATTTATTATACTGTAAACAATCATTGCTTTATGGTCACTAACCAGTAAGAAAGTAGGCAAGAGCGTTCTATGGAGAAACCACCCTCCACCCTCTGTTTAGAGAAAGGAAAAAAATATAATAAGCATTTAATCTTGTATTGTCTTTTTTAGTTTTCGTGCTTTAACCGCTTCTGTGCCGTAATTACAGACACAATTAAAAAGCCATTGTGTCTCGCGTAGATCTACGTTCCGGCAGACTAAGGGTTAAACACAAATTTTCTGTCGCGTGCCATTCTTGCCATAGGTTTGGCATATCTGTACTACAATCTTATTTATTGCTTCAAGTTGACTCACGCGGGTGACAAATAGATCATAAATGTTCTCCTCTTAGTATTGGATTAGAAATAAACATACACTAGAAAAACATAACCTCCTTCTGGCGCAGTCGGGTAAAACAATGATCTGTCGAGGTAGGTGATGTGTCAGGCATACGATGCAACTTTGATCTTGTTGCGTGGCCGACTAGTGATTCTAGGTTGAAATAGATTTATCCGAAATAGAGGCGAATCGCTGAATACTAATCTTTTTGATAAGCCTTTTTTCATCGGATATAATTATTATATTCACCATCATCATCATCATGTCAGCTGAAAGACGTCCACTGCTGGACATAGGCCTCCCCCAAGCACCTCCACTTCGACCGTTTCTGTGCTTCTCGCATCCAACGGGTTCCTGCGGCCTTCGCAAGGTCGTCGGGCCACTTTGTGGGAAGCCTTCCGACGCTACGTCTTCCGGTACGCGGTCGCCACTCCAGAACCTTTCGGCCCCATCGGCCATCTGTTTTGCGAGCAATATGCCCTGCCCACTGCCACTTAAGTTTGGAAAATCTTCGGGCTATGTCGGTTACCTTGGTTCTCTTGCGGATCTCCTCATTCCTGATTGGATCTCGCAGGGAAACTCCAAGCATAGCCCTCTCGTATATAAATAAATACCGTTAAGCAATATCTTCTCGTCCCACATACCGCAGTGTCTCAAGACGAACTCTCTTCGACCAGTGCATGTTGCCAGTGATGACTTATGGCTCTGAAACGTGGTCACTCACAATGGGCCATATAAGAAGGCTAAAAATCACCCAAAGGGCATTGGAGAGAGATTATTATATTATCGTCGGATATTGTCTTATCTAACCGGATGCAGCTGAATATCAGTGCTTTACATGGAGCGACTGCCTCTCTGACCTCCACAACCCAGTTACTGGGTAATACTGGTTAGGTATAGACATGTACAACATAAGCTAGGTGTCTATGGGTCAATTTATCTTTTTAATCTTTGTTTTTTTTTATCTCTTTCACCTGTTTTTAATTTTTTTAGGGTTCCGTACCCAAAGGGTAAAAACGGAATCCTAATCCTAAGACTTCGCTGTCTGTTCGTCTGTCTGTCACCAGGCTGTATCTCAAGAACCGCGATAGCTAGACAGTTGAAATTTTCACAAATTATGTATTTCTGTTGCCGCGATAACAACAAATACTAAAAACAAAATAAAATGAATATTTAAGGGGGGCTCCCCTACAACAAACGTGTTTTTTTCGGCGTTTTCGCCTTGTGGTACGCAACCCTTCGTGTGCGAGTCCGACTCGCACTTGGCCAGTTTTTTTAATACCTGTATTGTGTCTTTTGTTGCACTGAATAAACGTTTTATCTATCTATCTATATAGAAAACTTATTGTACTATGTCGGACCGAAAAAAAAATAGTAAAAAAAAAATAAGGTCTGTTAAACTGCAGTGAATTTCGCGCGCCGGACATGGTTACGCCGACCCCAAATAAATTGTGTTAAGAGAATGATGACTTTTCCAGGTTTTATTTTCGTAAAGACATCTTCATACCGCAAGTCGACTAGCACAGTCTGTACCGCGCTTTATTATCTCAACAACTCCGCCATTTAACACTATCTTCAAAGCACTCACAGTCGGTCAATAAACGTCCATAAAATGACATTAACTACCCAAATGAACTGTGAGAGAACTCTAAACATTAATTATTACACCGTGCATTACTTCAAAATGAGTAATATGGACATTTTACACCTTTTCTTGCCAAGGAAAAGTGTATTTTAACTTGTAGAAAATAAAGTTGAAGATGTGTTATTGGTTTTGTTTCAGGAGCATTCAATCAAATTACGCGTGCTGGTTTCCGTGAAATAGTGTTTTGATTATGCGTTGAAGTTTCAGTCGCAAATCATTGTGACTTTTAAGGCTAGTTTACAGTTATAAATAATAACTAGTAGATATTATGTGTTCTGAATTTCTGATGATAATTTGATAAAATGTAGGTAAAGTCTTGCGATTTTAACTATCTTTTTAATTTTTAATAATCTTTATTTCAGCCCGATTTAAACGTTGGCGGGTCTGAACTGCAGGGACTTGAAAACGAAATGAATTTCGTTCCGTTACCACTAATGTTATCGTATAACGTTCCAAAATTTGTAACGATACTAAAACCTAAAAATATCAATAACGTTATAGAATATCACTTTCGTAGAACAATATTATAAGTAATATTAATTATAGATATCAGTAACATTAAGCTTATCTGCTTGTAAAAACGTTTCAGATTCATTTATTTATAACGTTGTTCTTCATACTTTTTCGTCATCTTTTACGTCACGAAGCTGGCAGAGTATCGAAATGAATAACGTTATTATATCGTTATATTGATCATACCGTTACTGAACAGTTTAAGATTTCGTTCCGTTTGTCAGTATCGTTATAGCCAAGGAATTAATTTTGTTACGTTCCTGGTGGAACGGTACAAATTATCGGTACTGGAACTACGTGTAACGTTATTTTGAGTAACGTTTCAAAGTCCCTGGGGCCTTAGTCTGCTATTTTTATAAATTCGTCATTCCAACACGATCCCACCACCATCCCATTGTCATTTTGCTAAAAGTTCGTAATCTGCTGAATTCATAATGGTTGATCATTGGTCGGTTAATGGCACAGAAATTATACGATACTCGTAACAAATTAAAAGCAATGACTGCACAATGACGTTCTAATTGTAGGTCACTGATCAAAGGAACTGTCAAAATTTTAGCAGATTACCGCCTAAGTCAGTAATTCATTTTTCATTATGTACGAGATTACCATTCTAAGCCATTTCTTTCAATGGAGTGTCAGTGGTTGACCATTAGAAAGTCATAATGACGCCATTATATTAGTAGATTACCAAACTTCCCAAAATCAACAATTATGAAATCAATGATAGACCATTCTGACACTATTGTAATAGCAGACTTGAGTCCCTGGTCTGAAGTGTGTTACTTTCTCCGCAGTACTTCACCCCTCACCACCCCTCACCACCCCTCACCCCCGCTGACAGGTGAACTTGTTATTGAGCAGCGATTCGCGTCACGTTCTGATCGGCTATAAAGTTTGAATATGGCTGACCATAAGAAATGGGTTACAACTGTGATATACTAAGTCCTATGCCAGGTGGTTAATCTGTGCCTTTTAACTTCTTCCGGGAGGTAATACTAAGGAATACTGGCTGAAAATTAGCGCTTGAAAACTTCAGAAATGGATAATAGAAGAAATTCTTTAAGTATTTCAAAGCAGCATTATAAAACCGTATATAATCATGTGATTTTACTACTAAACCCGTGTGTACATGACATTATTTTATTGCATTTTTAAGCTCTGACATATAGTTAAGCTTATGTTCACACGAGTTATTCCGTTCAGGGGGCCTAAAACGGCCACTTTGGCAGAATCATAAAAGGATAACATAATGGACAGTTAACTGTTAAGTAAATCGTATCAAATCCCATTGGTGACGCATTTTTCAGTTACTTTTTTTTTTGTCTGTGCTAAACCAATCAATCCAATCCAAATCCAATTCCAATCACTTTGATTATACCTACGTAGTGCAGCGAAAAAAAGAAAAACACGGACTGTCTTCGCCATATTATAATTCATAATGTTACCCTTTTATGATTCTCTGATTCTTCTCTCTCTGGTTCTTCTCTTCTCTGACTGGAAGCCGACCCCAACATAGTAGGGAAAAGGCTAGGCAGATGATGACCCTTTTATGATTCTGCAAAGTGGCCTTTTTAGGCCACCAGATCCCCTGAACCCCACTCCACCCCCCCTTCTCGCTTGTTCGTCTTCTGTTTTAATCTATCTTGTCCACTATAAACTTTCTCATTCCGGGTTGATCCGCTTTTTCTTTTGTTTTTGATCCTGAAGGATGGAAACTAAAACAAAAATCGGTCGTGACGATTGTGTCAACAAACTTCAATGTAGGTGTTCGAACTAACGCAAATAGTCCGGTCACTCTCCCGTCTCGCGCAGGTTTCGCCGGAATACGACCAGAACCTTAAGGTAAGGGAAAAACGGCAAAGAAAAACACAATTTCACTGTTAAAATCAATATCCAGTTCGACAAAGTAATCAATTCTGGAAAAATTTGCTTACTTCTATGTATTCCTTCACTTTGTGGGTCATAAAATATATTTTGTTAGTAACCCACGGGCTGGTTTGTAAATCAAGAAAAATATCCTGCATTTCATTGGTTTCCTTGTTCACGGTATTTCTCTTTGAAGGTCTGGCTATTACTTCGAATATATTGTGTCCTCTTTGGAAATTTCCTTACTCATATTAAACAACGCAAAAAGGAATTTGATTGAATTTTCGTGTACCTAATTTCGTTTTATATATTCGCGAAAGTGAGCGATGAAGAATTATTATGTTGAATTTATTTATTGATGCGTAGCCACAATTTTTTGCTAGGTCCTGTCTTTGTCTCAAGCAATTTTTTTGCAGTACCATAATCAGCCTATAATGTTCCCACTGCTGGGACACAGGCCTCCTCTCGGTGAGAGGAAGTGGGCCGTAATCCACCACGCGGGCCCAGTGCGGGTTGGCAGATGTCACATGTCTTCAAATTTTTGGTTCTAGGACATGCCGGTTTCGTTTTTGCAGTAATAAATCACTCATTCTACGGACAATGGACATACTATTTTTTCTCTCTTTTCTCGTTCGCAATATGATATATAGTGCAAAAAATATTACGTTGGATGGGGTTGATTTTATCGATTGGCAATTACACTGCTTTGTTAGCAGCCGTTGCTGTTTCATAAGCAGCTAATAAAGTTCCCACTGCTGGGACGCACACAGTCCTCCTCTCCTTGAGAGGCAATGCGCCATAATCCACGCGGGCCTAGTTACCAGTTAGTACAGACGCCAGCACATCAAGCTTGTCAAATTTTCCCAATCAACTTTGAACCTTATGCTTTAGCGATAAAGTTGAAAATTTATTAAATAAATTTGACAGATTGTAGAAGCTTGATGTGCTGGCGTCTGTAGCATAATATATTTTTTTTAGTCGCTCCTCGGCCTATATAAATGATCTGCCTGATCTCATCATAATCTGCCTAGCCTTTTCCCAACTATGTTGGGGTCGGCTTTCAGTCTAACCGGCTGCAGCTGAATACCAGTATTTTACATGGAGCGACTGCCTATCTGGCCTCCACAACCCAGTTACTGGGTAATACGACACCCCTTGGTAAGACTGGTTGTCGGACTTTCGGGCTTCTGACTGTCAAAGATCCACGAATGACAGCCGGGACCAACGGCTTAACGTGCTTTCCGAGGCTCGGAGGGGTCACGGTATGTAAAGATGGTCACCCATCCACAGACCAACCGCGGCAACCGTAGCTTAACCTGATCGATCGACCTGTGCGGCTGTTATTATTTAGCCATGGCGTATATAAATACTGCTGTAAAACATGGGAACATTTTTACATACAAATGACAGAACTAGCAGTTTTCTCTTTGGTATATTCTCCTTTAAAACCTCGTAAGTAGACTGGTGGCCCCTACTTACGACGAGTTGTAGATCGTGGGTTCAAACCCAGGCAGTCGCTTTACTTTGTGTAAATAATTACAATACCACTGCTGTCAAAACGGTGAAGGAAAACATCAGGAAACCGGCATGTCTTAGAACCAAAAATTCGAAGACTTGTGACATCCGCTAACAGGCATAGGGCTCCCCTGGTGGATTATGGCCCACTTCCACTCATAGAGAGGAGGCCTGTGTCCCAGCGGTGGAAACATTGGAAGTAGGACTCGCCCTTCAAACTGGTACTCAGAAATGATTTTCGTATTAGACTAATTTCATCAAACAAACTATTAGTGCTTGGCCAGATTGCAAACGCGGGGCGGGCGCGGCGCGGCGTACTCTAACATAAGAACTTCATTTGAGCGTCCATAGAGGGCTCGCGGGCGCGTTGAGCGGCGCGGGCTGCTCGGCGCGGGGAGCGCGCGGGCAATTCACGCCATAACTCGTTCATACAAGTGACCCGCGCAGGGACCAGGGTTCTTAAACTAGTTCAAGCCTTTTTCAAGTAAAAATAATTCTTCTTCATCCATACTATATCTTGACAAACACTGGACACGACAACACTCAGAAAGAAGCCGCGCTCCACTGCGGACAGACACATCGCGGGCGTTTCCGCTCCCGCGCCGCTCGCCGCTCCGCGCTGCCAGTCTGGCCAAGCACTTAGACAAGGAGCTCGTGACACTAATCAAATTGAATACAAACTCACACCATTTAACCTAAATACCATTCAAATCGCTCCAATCCCAACAAAAACATGCTACCAGAATCAAGAATGACAAATGTACGAAATTAGGTACAGATGCCAGCACATCAAGCTACCCGATACTGTCAAATTTTCCCAATCAACATTGAACCTTATGCTTTAGTGATAAAGTTGAAAATCTATTAAAGAAATTTGACAGATTGTAGTAGCTTGATGTACTGGCGTCTGTACAAGCGAACGAATGAGTCAAAGGTTGAAACAAAAACATTCGTCTTTGTAGATATAATGAGTGTGAAATCCGTTTAGAAGCTTACCAGCGGGCTCTTCTCATTCAGGGGAAATTCGTTTATTTATTCAGGAGTTTGGAAGCGTTTCTACGTTAATTTGGGGATTTTAAAGTAATCACATTTTGTAGGTGTTGCGTGTAGTATGTGTGGAATTCGGTGTTTGATTAAGATAAGTGTGTTCAAGACAAAATTGACGGAATGGCTTCTAAAGTGTTGTTTTTTATAATACTATAACTGCACTGTGCGGCACAGTGTCCGACACAAATGTTTATTCTGGTCGACTCACTCAAGCAAACAATAATGTTCGCGCACAACTGCATACTTTTGTGCGCGCACATATGTAGCAGTGGAATCGCGTCGACGCGTACACACTTCTTGTTCGCGCACTCAGTCTTGCTTCAGCTACCGGAGTGAAAACATTTATTTGTCCTGTTTCATCATGTTCGCGCACAAGTGTGCTACACTGTGCGCGTACAAAAGTAACGCACGGCTTTGCCGGTGGAAACAGAGACTATCGAATCTGCATCTCAGTACGTGCACTGTTGGAGTTCTGCACAAAATGTTTGTGAACAAATGTGCTGCACACTATTTTGGTGGAATCGTACCTTTAGGCGCCGAAAACGTGCGTTCCTAAAACGCGCGTCGTCTGCGCGTTAAAAATACGCCGCGTGCTTATGGCCTAACTGTGATATTCAATTCATATATCTATACTAATAATAAAGCTGAAGAGTTTGTTTGTTTGAACGCGCTAATCTCCGGAACTACCAGTCGGATTTGAAAAATTATTTTTACATTTGATAGCCCAATTCTTTAGGAAGACTATAGGCTATTTAACATCACGCTATGACCCTTAGAAGCTGAGCAAAAAGGTAAACAGTCCGATGGAACGCTACGCGAAAACTAAGTAATTATAGCGCGGGCAGGCGATGCTATGCGAAGTCACGGTCGGAGGAGCAAGAAATTTCACGCGGACGAAGTCGCGGGCAGAAGCTAGTACATTTATATGTAGCAAAACGTTGTCGATGTTACAAGAACCGCTTCTACACAGTAGGTTATGCCGACGACCTTGCAATTTTGGTTTCGGGGAAGGTAACGGGCACGATATGCAACCTCACTCAGCAAGCGCTACGTATCGTGGAGAGATGGTGCAGGGACTTTGACCTTTCAGTGAACCCCGCTAAAACTGAACTGGTTATGTTTACCCATAAACGAGCGTTAGGGCCTTTTCGCCTACCTAAACTGTTCGATACTGAACTCCAGCTAGCCAACGAAGTCAAGTACCTTGGTGTAACACTAGACAGTAAGTTAAACTGGAGCAGTCATCTGGACAACAAACTGAACAGGGCTTGTATAACCTTTTGGCAGTGCCGGAGAATGATAGGTAAGAAGTGGGGCCTATCCCCTAAAATTACACTCTGGCTGTACACTGCAGTGATCCGCCCCATGATAAGCTACGGAGCTGTGGTTTGGTGGCCTCGCACCAAGCTAGTGACAGCCTCCAACAAACTGCAACGCATGCAAAGACTAGCCTGCATGGCGACTACGGGCTGTATGAGGACTACTCCGACCGCAGCGGTAGAAGCCATCCTGGGAATCCCGCCGCTCCACCTGTTCATACAGCAGGAAGCGACGATGGCGGCAGTACGTCTTAACACACTAAATCTCTGGGGTAAGAGTAATACACCACACACCACGCTGCTTGAGGGACTCCATAAGGATTTCCCCATTACGAAAGCCATAAACGACCGGGTTCCTAAACAATTTATGTTTGATAAAAAATACAAGATCCAGCTTCACGAGGATCGCCGATGCGAGGGGTTGTGCCCCACAGAGCTGCGTATCTTCACGGACGGATCCAAAACAGGTAGTGGCACAGGAGCTGGAATCTTCTCGGAGGAATTCAACATACATATAGCCACACCATTGGGGGTCCACAACACAGTGTTCCAGGCCGAATGCTTGGGCATCTCTCTAGCCGCTTCAGCCATTATGGCCAGGGAAGTTAAGGAACACTCAATCCGCATACTCTCAGACAGCATGGCTGTTCTGCAAGCGCTGAACAGTTACACAGCTGACTCTGGGCTAATATACGAGTGTCACCAGCGCCTCAACCAGGTGGGTAACCTCAATAATATAACCATTCAATGGATCAAAGGACACAGCGGTTCGCTAGGCAACGATGCAGCCGACGAACTTGCCAGAAGAGGGTCGAGTATGGCACCCGTGGGACCCGAGCCCATCGTGCCACTCCCCTTCGGGTACATACGCACTCTGGTAAGGAAACGCACAAGAGAGCAACACAATAAACTATGGACGGACCAAGGTGAATGCAGGCAGGCGAGGGAAGCACTTCCCACATTGGATGGCTGCCTCACGAAACAGGTTCTCCGTCTAACAAAACAAAAGCTGCGTATAATTACCGCAGCTTTAACTGGCCACGGGTCATTTAATAAACACCTCTTTGTCATAGGAGTAACGGACAGTCCGTTGTGCAGGGCCTGCATGGAGGACGACGAGACAGCGGCACATGTGCTTCTAAACTGCCCGGTGATCGCCACGTACAGGGCAAAGTACTTCGGTAACCCAGGTATCCTACGTGAGACGGTCAGTAACATCAAGGCGTTGCTGGCCTTCTTTGAGGAGCTGGGGTGGATCGAATAGTCGATTTTAACACCCATACGCAAAATACGCGCATTGACGTGGAGTTGCGGACACCAGCCCGTAGTACCTATTACCTATTACCTACAAGAACCGCTGATCAATGTACAGTCAACAAAAGAGATAGGTATGCAGGATCGTCGGATATAGTAGTTGTTTAGTAAGAAACCGATAGATGTTGTCGACTGAAATTTAATTTAAAAATTTACACGAAGGGTTCCGTACCACAAGGCAAAAACGCCGAAAAAACACGTTTGTTGCATGGGAGCCCCCTTAAATATTTATTTTATTCTGTTTTTGGTATTTGTTGTTATAGCGGCATCAGAAATACATAATTTGTGAAAATTTCAACTGTCTAGCTATCGCGATTCTTGAGATACAGCCTGGTGTCAGACGGACGGATGGACAGACAGCGAAGTCTTAGTAATAGGGTCCCGTTTTTACCCTTTGGGTACGGAACCCTAATAAATGAACTTTTTGTTTAAAAAAAATTGTGTAATAAAATTGAATTTTATTCGAGAACATCCATCGGTTTCTTACTAAAGTTTAACTATATCCGAGGATCCTGCATACTTATTTCTTTTGTTGACTGTACCGCTCAGATGTATCGAACAGAATTGCATCGTTGCAAGACTCCATGCTTAACCGCTGATTAATCTGTGTTGCAGACATGTCTCAACCAGCTTCCGATGCAGTAATGAGCATTCCTAAATTAACGATAATCTGATCGCAAAGCTAACGAGTAGTACTATAGAATATATAAGTACTATAGAATATTATGAAGCATGTTGGATACAGTTTAGACAAGCCAAGGATGTCTAAGGATAGTGTTAATGGAAAATCAAAGACTAATAAGAATAGTTGAATCGTTTCAGCCGAAAGACGTCCACTGCTGGACATAGGCCTCCCCCAAGAATGGGGGGGGTTTGCCATAATCACCACGCTTGGCAGGCGGGTTGGCGATCACAGTATAGTATGGTGGTTGAATGCATAGAGAACGCTGCGGCCCATTCTCCGGTACGACCCTTAGTCGCCTTTTACGACACCCACGGGAAGTATGGGGTGGTGCTATTCTTTAAGTCCGGCACCACACAGACCAGACAGAATAGTTGAATATTAAAAGTAAATTTGAAGGACGAAAAAAACACGTCTGCGTCAAACAGACTGACAGACACAAGAATGATGAAATGAAAATGTTTATTCTGTAAATAGGATATCGAAGGCGACCACATGACCTAAAGCGCTGTCTTTGCCGGACTGCATAGAAAAGAAAGAGAAGCGCGATGACACAACACTGGTAATTTATTGCAAAATATGAAGCAATTATCTATTTACAAAAAATCTATCGTTTGGACTAAAAAATTACAATACTGTTGCTTGTAGAAGAATCTGACAAAAAATCAGAATGATTGTATGTATATTAGTACGGTTTTTATTGTAAAAGGAAAGTTTTTAGAGGTATCTTCATTATTTTTTCTTTTGTATCAAGTTAGTTGGATTATGTTTTCAACACTCGTATCTACCTAGATATTTTTCTGATTTTGTTTACTGTACTCGATCATATACTTTTATTATTTCTAAAACTTGCGTTTTTTTTGCGTTTAGGTCCTGTAAGAAATTTGACAAATTGTAGTAGCTTAATGTGTTGGTGTCTGTGCATAGATTGTAGAATTCCGACAGCCTAACATCAAAGAAACACCACAATTAGACCGCTTAGCTAAAATCTAATGCACACAGATGTTTTAATTGCAGTCATAATCATAATAACATATTGTATGAGCACGGAAACGTACCAGCATCCGAGATTAAAGAGATTCAAGCGAAACTAGGCCATATGGTCGCTATTATCTGAACAATTATAACATTTTTCAACCTGAACATTGCATAATCTATTGACAGAAATGGGTTATGGTATCGCAATATTAATGGGCTTCGTATTGTATTAAAAGATTTCGATTTATTTAAATAGGTTAGTGGGGATAATGGACGGTGTGGTGGAGAAATTAGAAGGTATCTAGAGTATACGGAGCAAATTAAATTAGCTAGCGAAACTGTAGACGTGATGAGTTTACCTAATCACTGTAAAAAAAAAATATGTTTTGACGTTTTTAGGGTTCCGTACTAAAATGGTTAGGTGAGACTCAGTCTGTCTGTCTGTCTGGCACAGCTGGATATCTCGAGCACTACTAATGCTATCAACTTGAAATTTGGAATAGTTTTAGATGACGTTTGCCCAACTATTTTGCAAATAAGAAAGAAATAAAAAATTGATTTTTTGCAACAGGGACTGAAATAGGCAATTTTTTATCCCGATATTCCCACGGGATCGACATTTAAGCGGGTGAAACTGCAGGGCGCAGCTAGTCAAGTATAAATTGATAAAGTTGACCCGCCACAAAAGATCTTACGACAACCCAAAATACTTGATCCAAACTCAAACTAAAGCATTTCAATTAAACCATTTACAGGCACTTTTGAATTTTGAACTTTTGAACACTTTTGAACTTTTTTTTATGTTTATGAAATCAATGTTTTTTTTTATATTTGAGTTGATTGAATGTTAGGTAAATTGTGGTTTACGATTTATGACGTATTAAAAAAAAAACTACTTACTAGATCTCGTTCAAACTAATTTTTGGTCGAAGTTTACACGGTAATGTACAACATATATTTTTTTTTAGTTTTATCATTCTCTTATTTTAGAAGTTACAGGGGGGGGGGGGGGACACATTTTACCAGTTTAGAAGTGTCTCTCGCGCAAACTGAATAGTTTAGAAAAAAATGATATTAGAAACCTCAATATCATTTTTGAAGAACTATGTTTAATGAAAAAAAAATTGAGTTTCAGTTCTAAGTATGGGGAACCCCCAAAATTAATTGTTTTTTTTTCTATTTTTGTGTGAAAATCTTAATGCGGTTCACAGAACACATCTACTTACCAAGTTTCAACAGTATAGTTCTTATAGTTTAGGAAAAAAGTGGCTGTGACATACGGACGGACAGACAGACAGACAGACATGACGAATCTATTAGTGTTCCGCTTTTTGCCATTTGAATAAGCCGAGACAGCTAAGTGATGACTAGCCCCTACTGACGGCGCCCGTTCACGAACATCAGCACCATTCAGCTCAACCAATTATCATCATATAAATTAGATTTCATTCTTTGATAACTCTAGCGCCTCTAAACACGAAATGCTCACCCAAAAGCCATGTCCCCATTCAGTATACAATACTAAATCAATCACCATTTATTCCATGCTCCTTATCGCTTCCAACTGCCTTATCGTTTTGTTGGCTGAAATTAATTAAAAGTACTTCTGTACAGTGCTTTGTTTCTCTCCAACTTGGTCACTTGCGATATTCTTCATAAATTGGGGTCTAAGCTAAAGGCGGTGGCGTGGGTTTTGAAAAGTTTGAAATACATCATTCTAAGGATTTAAAACTATTCTGTGGTGGTGGGTAGCTTTTGCTGTGGTTGTTCTCTAAATTTCTGTCATCTCGAGTCTTGTCTATAACCAGGGACTTACCACTGATGTTATCGTTTATCGTTCCAAAATTTGTAACGATACTAAAACCTGAAAATATCAGTAACGTTACAAAAAGAAAACGTTATAGAATATCAATTTCGTAGAACAATACTAAAAGTAACGTTATAGGTATCAGTGGCATTAAGCTTATCCGCTTGTAATAACGTTGCATTTAAAACGTTTCAATTTCATTTGTAACATTATTCTTCATACTTTTTCGTCTTTTGCAACATCTTTTATGTCATGAAGCTGGCAAAGCTGTTGAGAATCGAAATTAATAAAGTTATTATGTTCCGTTTGTCAGTATCGTTATAGCCAAGGAATTCATTTTGTTGCGATCCTGGTGGAACGGTACAAATTATCGTTATCGGAACGACGAGTAACGTTATTTTGAGTAACGTTTCAAGTTCCTCTTTATAACATGAACCGTGTTGATTCTTTTTTCCTAAATCCTGAAATACAGTTCTCACCAGGCCCACGAATTACTTCTGTGAAGTTTCTCCTATGAATAAAATAACGCCGTGTATTTACCGCCTTGAATTTTTTTTATTAGCTGCTTTACCATTCATGAACAGACAGCTGTTCTGCTGGGGAGTTTGTTGCGCCACTTCTTCTCCCCAGCTCAGCACTAGGAAGTGGTGAAGGGTGGGCGTTTTGGGGGACTGTCTTGGGAGAAAAGTGCTAAGTCTCTGCCTTGTTTGAATAAATGACTATTGGTTTTGATTCTGTGTTGACAATATCACTTCTTCTGTGTTTTCGACGATCCAAATGATATGTAGGTGATAATGTGAATGGTGCTTTTACATATTTCTTTAGCTCTTAGCTTGGCTTCGTTTGTCAACTCATGATTTTCTTCTCAGGATAGTCAGATAGGAACCGACGACCTCATGTAGTAAAAAAAAATATGATGGACGTGTAAAAGTGTTTGTACTAATCTACTGCCAGAAAATAAATCATTTATTATTGATGATCTTTCTTGGGGTCCGTGGCTAAATAATAACAGCCGCACAGGTCGATCGATCAGGTTAAGCTACGCTTGCCGTGGTTGGTCTGTGGATGGGTTCTTTACATACCGAGACCCCTCCGTGCCTCGGAAAGCACGTTAAGCCGTTGGTCCCGGCTGTCATTCATGGATCTTTGACAGTCGGGTAGTCAGAAGCCCGAAAGTCTGACAACCAGTTTCACCAAGTGGTATCGTATTACCCAGTAAATGGGTTGTGGAGGTCAGATAGGCAGTCGCTCCATGTAAAATACTGGTTTTCAGCTGCATCCGGTTAGACTGGAAGCCGACCACAACATGTTGGGAAAAGGCTAGGCAGATGATGATGAGTGATCTTTCTTTTTTGGAAGAAACCTGATTGAACAATATTTGAACCGTTGGAGCATTTTATCTCTTTCATTATCAACATCATTTCAATTGAAAGACGTCCATTGCTGGACATAGGCATCCCCCAAACATAGCCACATCGACCGGTTGCCTTTGAGTCATGGTAAGAATAAATGTAAGAACTCTAGAACTTTCTCTCTTCCTTACCAACTAAAGTGGAACTCTCATTCCTTGCACCTCTTTACACACAATTGAAAACTTTCGAATCTTATTGTGCTGGAGAGTTCCGCCAACTTATTGGTATTCGTCCGAGTTTTCCAGATATTACTTGTACTATTTAGTTATAGGGAACTTATCGTATTGACTGTCAAGACTTTAAAGAGAAAGAAAGGAAATCTAAGTGCCGATATAATAAAACTTTCTACCGAGTAATTTATTGATGTACTAGCCGCGGTTTCACCCGCATATTTGTCGATCCCATGGGAATATCGGGATAAAAACTAACCTATGTCCTTTCCCGGGACTCAAACTATCTCTATACCAAATTTCATCTAAATCAGTTGAGCGGTTTAAGCGTGAAGAGGTAACAGACAGACACACTTTCGCATTTATAATATTACTAGCGGCGACCCGCGGTCTCCCCCGCATAAGTGTCGATCCCGTGGGAATATCGGGATAAAAATTATCCTATGACCTTTCCCGGAATGCAATCTATCTCTCTGCCAAAAGTTAATCGAAATTCGTTCAGTGGTTTAGGCGTGAAGAGGTAACAGACAGACACAATTTCGCCTTTATAATATTAGTCATCATCATCCGCTTAGCCTTTTCCCAACTATATTGGGGTCGGCTTCCAGTCTAACCGGATGCAGCTGAATATCAGTATTTTATGATATATTTATATTTCCATTTATAATATTAGTATGGATTGCAATTGAGTTACTAGAAATATTAGCTATCTCCACCTAAAAGCAATCCATTTTGATCGTCGTTCAATGCGGTGTTTTCTTTAATTTCTGCATCTTTAATTTCTGCAATGGCTTCATCACATTTGAATGTTAGCATACTAGCACAAAATAGGTATCAACAATCTCTGACATATGATGACTGAGAGTAGTGGTAACAGCCCTTACGAGTTGTTACCCAGACTGTGTAAGGTCTTAGTCTCTTTGTGTAGCTTTTAAAACGGTGAAGTAAAATATCGTGAGGAAACCGGCATATCCTAGAACCAAAAATTCGAAGACGTGTGACATCTACCAACCCGCACTGGGCCCGCGTGGTGGATTATGGCCCACTCCCTCTCACAGAAAGAGGAGGCCTTTGTCCCAGCAGTTGGAACATTTGCTATGTATGGAATCTCTGACTCTGAAAGTTAATTTACGTTCATAGATCTAGTGAGATAGGTATTGTGGCTAAGGAATAACAGCGGCACGGGTCGATCGATCAGGTAAAGCTATGCTTGCCGCGGTTGGTCCGTGGATGGGTGACCATCTTTACATACCGAGACCCCTCCGTGCCTCGGAAAGCATGTTAAGCCGTTGGTCCCGGCTGTCATTCGTGGATCTTTGACAGTCGTTACGGGTCGTCAGAAGCCCGAAAGTCTGACAACCAGTCTTACCAAGGGGTATGGTATTACCCGGTAACTGGGTTGTAAAGGTCAGATAGGCAGTCGTTCCATAAAGAATACTGGTACTCAACTGCATCCGGTTAGACTGGACGCTGACCACAACATAGTTGGGAAAAGGCTAGGCAGATGATGGTGAGATCTAGTTCCCACGCTAGTTGCGAATACTCCGCACCTGACCCGCCGTTTCCACTCACATCTGTCTTGTAACCTATCGTTGGTTGCCTTTCCTTCGAGCTATTACGCACTGTCGGCTGGCCGCCGGCGAGTCGGTCGACGGTGACTGTGACTTACTATAGTTTAAATAGGTGTTTACGCACTTAGTCGCCTGTCTCCCGGGGCGACTCGACCCGCACATGCGACTGCCGGTCGCCGGCGACCAGTCGACAGTGCGTAATAGCTGTTATTGTATACTGTTATTTCAATCAATCAATTCAGCCAATATCAATCCACTTCTCGATATAAACCACTCCCAAAATTGACGTAATATTCTATTTACGAGTACATTGCCCCAAATGTACCCTAAGTTATTTCACCCTGACAGTGTTGTGGTATACACAGTGATTGATGTAAAAATAATGGATATATGTACACGCACCGACGGTTTCGTTGGTCGAGTCAATAAAAGAATGATGAAGTGAAGTATAACCTATACTTATGTATTGAGGGAGTTAAATGGTGGAAAGCTACTAGCTATTGCTGACTGAATATTCAATATGAATAAATAATCTCCATCCCCAAATAAATTCTTATTACAGCGATTCATCATCTCATCATCTGTCTAGCCTTTTCCCAACTATGTTGGGGTCGGCTTCCAGCCTATCCGGATGCAGCTGAATACCAGTATTTTACATGGAGCGACTGCCTATCTGACCTCCACAACCCAGTTACTGGGTAATACGATACCCCTTGGTAAGATTGGTTGTTTGACTTTCGGGCTTTAACGACTGTCAAAGATGACACGAATGACAGACGGGACCAACGGCTTAACGTGCTTTCCGGTCACTGTATGTAAAGATGGTCACCCATCCACAGACCAACCGCGGCAAGCGTAGCTTAACCTGATCGATCGACCTGTGCGGCTGTTATTATTTAGCCACGGGCCCCTCGGATTATTTTCACACAACTGTATTTGAGAAAAAAAATGCTGTTTGATAATAAACTGCAAAAAACCCGAGCTTCTCAAGGAAGGCCTGCAACGATTTGGTGTCATTAATCATATCACTGAGGGTATCTAAAGTCTACTTATGTTTCAAATTAATATTATTTCAAGTTAAACAAATATCGCTTGCCGCGGTTGGTCTGTGGATGGGTGACCATCTTTACATACCAAGACCCCTCCGTGCCTTGGAAAGCACGTGAAGCCGTTGGTCCCGGCTGTCATTCGTGGATCTTTGACAGTCGTTACGGGTAGTCAGAAGCCCGAAAGTCTGACAACCAGTCTTACCAAGGGGTGTCGTATTACCCAGTAACTGTGTGGAGGTCAGATAGGCAGTCGCTCCATGTAAAATACTGGTGTTCAGCTGCATCCGGTAAGACTGGAAGCCGACCCCAACATAGTTGGGAAAAGGCTAGGCAAATGATGATGACAGTTGTGTGAAAATTTTGGGTCAGTTGTTTCCAACAACACCGGCCCTTTAACCCCAACCTATTTTATCAGCACAGTACCTCTATTACTTCTAAAAATCCAGTTTCTATATCCAATTGTATTGTATCACCAGGCAGTAATGTATAACAGGAACTTACCACAAGTACTAATACAGTCGAGGCGTTCATCAATGTGGTCGGAATGTTATGACCTCGAGAACTCCGCCATAGTGCAATGCAGTGCGCGTATCTCCAATAGTTTGTCACTTAGCTATAATTTGTACAGTATTATGATGGGTTCTCACAGTATGAAAATAACCTATAGTATTTGGGTGTAATTTTTAACACTTTTATTAGGTCGACCTGTTGTAACCAACTATGTAATGGAATCTAAGATAACTAAATCAGCCGATAATAAAATAAAGACGGTTTGGAAAATTATTAATGACGAAACTAACCGGAATAAAAGACATAATAATGATTTCGCACTAGAGACTTCGCGTGGTCTCATAAGCACTAACAAAGAGGTTGCTCAAGAATTTGTAAATTTCTTTACCAGTATCCCGCATAAAACTACTGAAACCTTAAATTCCTCGCCCTTACGTTCTATTGATTTATTAAAAGCAAACGTTTCATCCTGCCAGATTGAATTTAAATTCAAGCATATAAACCCCAAAATTGTAATAAAAGCTTTCAAGCAAATCAAGATCAAATTAACCGAAGATATATGGGGAATGTCTATCAAAGTATGTACCTCCATTATTGAGACAATAGCGCCGTACTTAGCCTTAATATTTAATTTGTGTGTGGATCAAGGAGTTTTCCCGGATCTAATGAAATACAGTAAGGTAATACCACTTTTCAAATCGGGGGACAGTAAGGATACCAATAATTATAGACCCGTTATCCGTGTTACCGGTTTTCAGCAAGGTGTTTGAAAAGGTGATGCTGAACCAAATGCTCAATCATTTTAACACCAATAAAATATTACACGATCAACAATACGGTTTTACCAAGGGACGTTGTACGACTGATGCCGGTGTCACCTTATTAAAACACATATTTGCGGCCTGGGAAGAGTCCCAAGACGCCATAGGGATTTTTTGTGACCTCTCCAAGGCTTTTGATTGCGTCGAACACGAAACCTTACTCTTAAAACTTGAGCATTACGGACTGGGAAAACTTGCGCTCAGTTTAGTAAAACCTTATTTAAATGATAGACAACAGCACGTTCAAATAAATGGTGTCAATTCACCTGGCTTAAAAGTAAAAATGGGTGTACCACAGGGCTCGATATTAGGTCCTTTCCTCTTTTTAGTATATATTAATGATCTACCCCATTTGTTAAAAACTCAACCACAAATGGTGTTATTTGCTGACGATACGTCCTTGATTTTTAAAATTAATAGACGTGCATCAAATCTTGACGACGTAAATAACGCCCTACTGCAGATCCAAAATTGGTTCACTGCTAATAATTTAGTATTAAATGGAAAAAAAAACGAAGTGCATAAGATTTTCTTTACCAAATGTCAAAAGTAGTAATTGTGAGATAGTATTGAATCAAGAGAAACTAGAATTCGTCGATAGTACTGTTTTCCTAGGGATCACGCTCGACTCAAGGCTTCAATGGGGTCCCCATTTAACATCCCTTGCAGGACGGCTAAGTTCAGCAGCATACGCTGTGAGAAAAATCCGTCAATTTACTGATGTTGATACCGCGAGACTGGTCTATTTTAGTTACTTTCATAGTATCATGTCGTACGGTATTTTACTATGGGGACGGGCTGCAGACATCGAGTCTATTTTTATTCTGCAGAAAAGGGCTGTCAGAGCCATATACAGCCTCCGCAGGCGTGACTCTCTAAGGGAACTGTTTAAAGATATTAACATCATGACGGTACCTTGTCAATATATCTATGAAAATATCATGTACGTAAGGAAAAATCTACATCTTTTTAGTAAAAGAGGTGAAAGACACAATTATATCACTAGAAATAGGGACCAATTAGTTCAACCAGGTTTCAGGCTGGCTAAAGTAGACTCGTCTTTCATGGGCTACTGTTTAAAATGTTACAATAAAATACCTACCCACATACTTGAACTGAATGAAACGAAATTTAAATCTTGTATAAAACGCACACTATGCAGCCAGGCATATTATAAATTGGGGGATTACATCACTGACAAAAATGCTTGGCTAAACGCTGGTCCTGCTCCATAAGGACGCACAAATAAATTGATTAGCATTGAAAAACACTGTTGGAGCTGCTGAAGATTTTAAAATACTATTTTTGCATTATATAAATTCAATCACCTAGTATTGTATAATTGCATAGCACATGTGTGAGTACTATGTACATACTATACAGCTTCCATTTACTGGGTACGCCTTTTATTGACTTGAATGTGCCCTGGCAGCTGAGAGTATTTCACGCTCACTCAAATGTCTCGCTGATGGTGGCGCGTGTGTTGGATCATTTAGCTCCCTTCAAAATGGTTGAGCTGAATGGTGCTAATACATGCGTCATGTTCGTGAACGGGCGCCGTCAGTAGGGACTGGTCATCTCTTTGCTGCCATGGCTTATTTTAATTTAATACCTATTTGAATTGTTTTATTTTTTTTATTTCGTGTTTTCATTACGGACGCTTTTAACGTTCTGCATCGTTCTCACATGTATAATTTTTAACATGATTGATGTAAACAAGACATTGTAACCATATTATTTTGATTTAAAAGAGTGTCCATGGAGTTTCTTGCCCGTTCTTCTCCATAGGTACCTACGCTTTGGAATGGGCGACTAGCTTCATTTTTCTGACTGACCGACCCCTTGACAATTCAAAAGTGCCTGTAATTGGTTTAATTGAAATAAATGCTTTGAGTTTGAGTTTGAGTTTGACTAATTTAACCATCTTCCAAGGGTCGTAGCGTAATGAAAATTGGCAGCTGTATGTAGTTCTGATGACAATACAATAATATGGTACTGTCGAACTGATCTGATGATGGAGCCGGAAGATATGAACTGGAACTTCATGAGGGAAAAATCGTATCATAGCTGTTTTGGATTTCTTAGAAAAGTCTTGTAATGAACTTTGACCACGATTAGGTTTCAAGGTCTGATGATGAAGCCGGAAGATAGGCACTGGCATTCCATGATAGAATATCGTATCATAGTCGTGTTTGCACGCGTGAGAAAGGCCAAGCGTGTGGTTTTCTATTGTTTTTTAAACTATTAATTTATTTATTATTTGAATGAGGGATTTTCTATTTCTTTTTTTTTTTAACGCTTCCCTAGTCGCTGGATAGATGGCGCTGAACTTGGTAAGTTACTGCAAGGAACGGAAGTTACATAATTTTTTTATTAATTCACTTGGATGTAATTTTAAGATCGTAAAACGAAAGCAAACGCAACTGTCACTCAACGAGCGTATATGACGTGACGCAATGTTTTTTTCCAAGCGTTTTGACTTTGGCATCTAGTAACATAGTCAGTTCAACGCCATCTTCAGGGTTCTTGAGAACTATTTTTTTTTTTAAATACTGAAAAGAAAAACCTCTCATTATGGATATAAGTTGCAGTGTATGTACAGCAGAATACATACTTTAAAACGTAGACACACAAAAACAAAAGACACAAGATTTGTCTTGCCAACAAACTACCGTTATTTACAATCCTCGCGTGACCCCAACCGATACAGTAATAAAATAAACCGGTCAAGTGCGAGTCGGACTCGCGCACCGAGGGTTCCGTACTTTGTAGGCATGTAAATAGTTTATCACGGGTTTTTTTTTATGTACCTACAAATTTACGGTTTTTGGAATTTTTCCTTTACTCGTGCTACATGATCTTGCTTCATGCCAATTTTTATGATTCTAGGTCAACGGGACGTACCCTATAAATTTTGATTCCCTTGAGAGTGTCGAAATATGCGTTTTTTGCGGCATAAACGGCCGTATCTTTTTTTTTTGCGTTAACTTAGGTTTTTGATTTTTTCACAGCTTCAAGGGACTGTAGACCTGAGTACTTATATGGTTTTAATTTCAACTCGATACCTCCATGCGCTCCCGCGATAAAGGGTCTTGACTGACAGACGGACGGACGGACAATAAAGTGGTCCTAAAAGGAGGATTCCGTTTTTTCCTTTTGAAGTACGGAACCCTAATAAAATTCAATACATCGAGTCTTTTATGCTTAAAACTTTGTGCTACCATAAACTATGAGGCCATAAACGCAGGCATGTCTCGAACATAACACTATGTTATAGTTCCCGAGTGACTGTTATAAAATTGGCGAACTTAAACTAGAATTATTTTGTATAATGTAAATCAAAGCCCCCTGGTGGATGTTCGTGGCGTTATTTTGTGCAGTGTGTTCGGAGCCTAAGGCTAAGAACTCACGGAGCGATTTTCGCCCGCGTCCGCTGCGGTTGCGGGCCCGCAGCTTCTGTAGAATGCAAATATTTATATAAAAAATTAAAGCACATTTCACGACGCGTTTTACGCCCGCGGTGTACGCGGTTGTATGCGGCTCCCGCTGTACCGGCGGGCAACTAGTAGAATCGCGCGGGCCGCGGTTACCCGCAGCCTCGGCGGGTGGCGCCCGCGCGCTTTGCGATCGGTTGGCGGGCGGGATCTCTGTCCTTAATCAGTGGATGCACCCAGAACCTTTTGGGCCTTCTTTTTTTAATTCTTCTGTGAAGTAAGTATAACGCAACGGCTCGTTTCTGGTGTGTGTCCATGGCGGTCTGGACGTCAACTGATCGTTAACCGCCCGTCTTGCAATCTTGCGATCATCGCCCGCCACGTTTGCGGGCGATGATCGCAACCGCGGCGGCCGCGTAACCGCGCGAATAACCGGTCTCGTGAGTTTTGAAATAAAACCGCAGATCCACGACCGCGGCGGTTGCGGGCGAAAATCGCTCCGTGAGTTCTTAGCCTTAAAATGTATTCGACTTAGATTAAAAAATGTCCAGATTCCGTGTTCGAAACAAAACGCAACGTTTAAAGTGAAGCCACTTTTTATAAATGTGTGAGTGAGCGCCACGGTCGGGAGTGTATTACGTATCGTAATTGTGTTTGTGTGCAATGTGCGTGTAATACCAGTGGCAGAGATTTACCCTTAAACGTGAGAGATTTTCAGTATTTTACGTTTAGCGTAAAATATATCATCAACAGTAATGACATGATTTTTTATTATTACGGTTGTTGAGTTTCAACGTTATTTCTTTAATTTGTGTAATTTGTCATGTACGACTTTATCAGAAATTATTATGTTACGACTTTTTGTGATATTTGCTTGTAAGTTAGTTAAATGTTTGTTGTTTTGGTGTACTTAAATACCTATTTAAGTACACCAAAACAACAAACATTTAACTTGAATGGCCGTTTGTGCTATTTCTGCTTACTACCTAGTAAGCAGAAATAGCACAAACGGCCATTCCTTGTTTTCTGAAAAGATTTAAAAAGTTACAAATAATGGGTAAAAAAAATTATGCCCCTGGCAACACTTAACAAATATGGCGTGACAGTAATGTCAAGTTATACTTTTTGTTTACATAAATTTAGAATGCGGTAACAAAGAAATACAAAGTGAAATTGAATACTTGCTTGTGAAATGATATATAGTGGCACATTCCTTTTTTTTTTAGTGTGATTTCTACACCATTTCACAACACAAACCTTCATTTTAAAATATCAAAACACGGACTCGTGACGTAGTTTACGCGGGAAGCGTTACTAGGCAACTGACGCATGGATCGTACGACGCTGGACATTTGTCCCCCGTGTTTTTGGCTTCAATTCTCAGTGGCCTACTATCCATCTGGACATTTTTTAATCTAAGGTATTCGATTACTGTTTTTGAATTTTATTGTCGATGAGGGTAGTTTTCGTTTGTATGCAGGGTGCGAGTATGACATTATACAGGGTGATTTGGAAGTCAATGTTAATTCTTGACTTGAAAGCGCGAAGTTTTAAACAAATCATTTGTACTTTAAAACATCTAATCAGAATACATTTTCGAAAATGATATATCATTTAATTTCATACTGTATATTTTTTGTAGTTTATGTGTCACTAGCAGTGCCTCGCGGTTTCACCCGCATAGGTGTCGACCCCCAGGGAATATCGTGAGAAAAACTATCCTATGTCCTTTCCCGAGACTTAGGCGATTGGCATACTGCTGCGTTTCACGCAGCGGTGAGCGGGAAACGGAGCCAAATTCCACGCGCGTGAGTGCGTTTTTATTGAATTTGGATGTAAAAAATCACGCGCGTGGGTGCGTTATCTGCGCCCCGCTGCGTGATGCGGTGCAGTGTGAGAATCGCCTTAAACTACCTCTAATACCAAATTAAATCTAAATCGGTTCAGCGTGAAGAGGTAACAGACAGGCAGACAGACACACTTTCGCATTTATAATGATTACCACCTCATAGTTATCGTTATTGAATGATTTAATTTTCCGGTACCGAATTGGCAAATTTTCCCGAAATTTTTTACACCTTTTCCCGAACGCGTAAATAATGAAAAATCCATTGCTGACTCACCTAATCCGAATAAGATACAAAGGGAAGTGCTGTTAAAAGCGATAAAATGGACCTCGCCCCCTAAAATCGTAACTCGTGTAACAAAAGGGTACTTTTTTATACGCTCCAACGTCACTAAAAAGATTCTTATTAGTACCCCTTCTGGCCAATCGGGTAGCAGTATCTATATATCGGGGTTTTTCGTAATTTCCGAAGAGGTTCCCTTGTCGGAATGTTTGAATAGGTTCCTAATAGATGGGATCGATGTTCGAATATGTGTTGTGATACTTTTTTCCGAGTGAATAAATCCTTTTTGGATTATTGTTGATCCGTCTTATTGGATCAATTTTGGCGTCGGTTCATGATATTTATGATATTAAGTTCGTGACTTACCTACTAGAATAGTATAACATAAGGCATGCATTAAATTGATCCTCTAATAATTCTTATTTAGCTAACCTAAAAATTATACTGTAATACTTATAATGATTGCGCGTCTTTTTGTGGATCTCAAATAATTTCTATTTTGGGCTCCTAGAAATACAAAGAGCCAAGTAACTGCAGCTATCTTGGATGTAGCGTGTTTGGTCACAATTATATCCTAACTTAAGGGTATTCCAGGACCTAAACGCAAAAAACGCAAGTTTTAGAAGCAATAAAAGTATATGATCGACTACACTAAACAAAACCAGAAAAATATATGATATTCTTCCGGATATAATGCTAGGTAGATAGTGTGTTGGAAACATAATACAACTAATTTGAGACGATTGAAAAAAATCATGAAGATACCTCTAAAAACTTTCCTTTTTCAATAAAAACCATACTAATGTACATACAAACATTATCATTTTTTGTCAGATTATTCTACAAGCAACATACTAAAGCACTAGTGTTTTAATTTTTCAGTCCAAACAATAGACTTTTGTAAATAGATAATTGCTTTATATTTGGCAATCAATTACCAGCGTGGTTGGTCTCAGTTCCAACCTAATCTTACCCTTTCCTACGAGGTACCCTAACATAGTTACTACGACCAAATGTGAGAAAAAGCCAGAAAAAAAATCAATTATTTAAAAAAAGAGCATCATTAAAAGTGCAAAAAGTTTTTAGAGGTTCATTCACTTAAAAAAGTGTCCATCAACAGAAGTTTTTAGTATAATTGTATTCAAAGTGATCACGTTTGAAAAAGAGTTTCCAAGTAATGCAGTCAAGACTTCGAAAAGTCATCATGTCGATTCAAATGTGAGACCTTGGCAATACCTTCCCTTCACGAGGTTCTGATTGCTTTTATGAATATGCTATACCAATAAGAGACATCTCGACCATGAGCCTAATGAAGCCTATACTTCCCTCATACGTAACATATTTTGTATCCGGCGTTATTGGAGATAAATAGAAAAAGAAAGAAAGAAAGAAAAAGTATTTATTGCGACTCGTACAGGAAGTACACAAACTAAACTAAACACAGTCAAATAAAAAACCAAGTTATATAAAAAATAAAAAAAAAGAACAAGTAACAAAATGAAAATAAAACAGAAAGTCCTATACGAGGCCAAAAGGCTCCTATCTCAGCATGATGCTGCGACATTTAAAAATAAATGTCACAGCGCTGGTATTCTGATAGGGCCCGCTGTGATGTCACGGGCAGTTACAGAAACAGAAATAAATAATTATGTAAAATATTAGCAAATAATAAAATAAATTATTTTTTTTAATCTGCGCCAGACGTAACCTCATTACTTGTCTATGCCTTGGTGTCTGTGGCATGGCATAGCTGTGACCATAGAGTAAAGTAAGCTGTGGCTGTGACAAGTAAATGGACGCAGGCGCCGACCTTATGGCGAGACTATTAAATACTTACATTTAAAATAAATTATAAATAACGTTACGGCTGTGTAGTGGAGTGGAATAGTATTACAAGAAATATACAATAAAAGTGTAATGTGGTAGTCAATAAACGGCATGGGTGAATAGGAGAAATAAAAATAAAGTAATGATGAGTGTTATATCGAGTTAAGTACAATTTTTTATGAAACAAGTGACAACCTAACAAAACATTGTGTAGTGTACGCCAGCAATAACACATTCGTGTAATGCTGCCAGTAAAAGTGTGGAATAAACAATAAAATTAATTAATTATAGAACATTTACATAGTGAACACAAAACAAAAACAGGATACGAAATAATTGCTGTGGCTGCTCAGTTAACAAACGCTCGGACTCGGACCACCATTGCCAGCTGCGTGCACATCAAAGGTAGGTTCAAAGTTTGCCATCTTTTTGAAGCTGAAGTAAATACTGTTTAAATTTTAGCCTAAAAGTACCAACTGTCTTTATAGCACGAAAAGGAGGTGGCAAGTCGTTCCAGCAACGGGAGGCAGCGAATTAAAATAAATCAAGCATGGCTGCGGAGAAATCATTACCTTATCGACTACAATTACGCAAAGGTTCTTGCTGTCTCTTTCACAAAATACTGTCTTCAAACACAAAAAAGCGAAGCCTCTCAGAAACTTTTCACTGCACATAAAACTATCACAGTCATAGCTACTTCGCGTGAACCTCTGTCCTGTTTATAGCGCCCTGGTACTTTTCAAAACTTTAATACTAAAACGTCTGCACGAATGAACGGTATTTTGATTGTGTTTTGTTTTTATGATCAGTTGGTATTTTTTAGGTGTTCTGGACACGCGATGGTTTAGCTAGCTTTGAATTCATGCTCGCCTGGTATCACTGTTGGTCGTTAGTATGTTGAATATTTTTATTGTCTCTGAATGTAACATGGCTCTGTGAGATTCAGAAAAAGTTACAGTATTGAAGTTTTTTGACGGGTATCCTTGCTTCCAAACGGGTGTTCATTCATTATAATTACATATTCGGTGAAGGAAAACATCATGAGGAAACCAGCATGTTCTAGAACCAAAGATTCGAGATGTCACATGTCTTGTGACATCTATGAACCCGCACTGAGCGCGCGTGGTGGATTACGGTCCACTCCCTCTCACCGAGAGGAGACCTGTATCCCAGCAGTGGGAACATTATAGGCTTATGCTTAGGGGTATACATTGAGATGGGCCGAAAGGTTCTGGAGTGGTGACCGTGCACCGAAAGACGTAACGTTGGAAGGCCATTTAGGACGCTGGATGCGAGAATCACAGAACCGGTCGAAGTGGCCATGCTTGGGGAGGCTTATGTCCAACAGTGGACGTCTTTCGACTGTAATGATGACACCATGAAATTATCTTGGTACCTATGCAAATTACTACCATATGACGAAAAAGGCCAAAATGATGAATAATCTCAAGTAAAATCGTTTTTTTCGACGTCGAACACTCATCTATACCCATTGGAGAGACTCAACAAAATATGATTGTCCTGCACAGCCATATCAAAATATAACAGTCAGCCATTTTGTCAATGCAAAAGGATTTACGTTTATCAAGAACTGTCACGAGTTTCTGTATAATGGGGCGACAGAACCAATGCCCCGTGAATAAATAGAGATAAATGTGAAAGTACGGGCCATCGGACGGCTGGCACTGTGACTCTCCCTAACGGGACTTTATACAAATGCACCTAATCGGTTAACGAAGTGTATTCGGGTATTTTCGTGTACTGTCAAAGTTTTGTCAAAATGGCTAACCAAACTTACGTCAAAAAATAAATAATACATAATATACAGGATGTGGTTTTGCAACTTTGACAAACGTTATCTATATATGTATATAAAATTCAAAGTTCTGACTGACTAATATATCGACGCACAGCCTAAACCGCTGGAACATGAAACATGAAATTGACATGAAATTTGGAGGGTGTGTTCTTTGTGAAGAGTTGGTATCCACAAAGAAAGGGTTTTTCGAAATTCCACCTCTAAGAGGATGAATGGGGGAGGGTGAAATTTCACGCGGACGAAATCGCGGGCAGAAGCTAGTGTTAATTTTATTTCTGTTATTTGTTGTTATAACGGCAATAGTACACACCGTGAAAATTTCAATTGTCTACCTGTTACGGTTCATGAGATAGCCCGCTGACAAATAGACGGACAAGGTAAAGTAATTGGGGACCCTATTACTAAGCCTAAGTTGTCCGTCCGTCTTTCTTAGTACCCTCTGGGTACGGAACCCTAAAAAGTATATCTAGTTGTAAAAATAAAATAAAGAAATGTTCTTTTAAACTTCTGTTAAAAATGGTTTAAAATCCTTTGAGGATTATAGTGACACTTTGTGACAAAGATTTCTTGTTAAAAGCTTCAAATGACGGGATGTAGTTTTCCAACTTTGGAATTCACAGTGCAAAAATATTACCTAATTCTAAAAGTAAATAGAATTGTTCTTCAAACGAACTTTTGTTACCACCTAAAAGATTTTTTATTGTTCAAAAAACTGTTTGTATAATTTTCTGCTTATTCATCTTTTGAAAGCCATTAAAAAATAAGTCTTATCATTGTGCATTTTACTAACAATACCCTCTTTTTTGTTACAGGTAAGACTCCAATCTGATTACTACCCCCTTCCCCTACAAATAAAAGAATACCCTTAACGACTTATGTACACCGACGCGGTGAAATTTATGACCCCCCATAAATTTTGTGAGAAAAATCCTTCAACACAAAATATTGTGTTGTTTTCCGCATTATGTTATATAACAAATATATTATATAAAATGGCAATTCGTAAAGGGATTCCCTTTATAGCGACAGATAAGATGGTCTGAATACAATATGTCGGTGTTGTATACAGTGTGTTGTGAAAATTGCGGTAGAAAATGGCGGATAGTTTCGTGAGTATAAGAAATTGGTTGATCCTTCTTTGTAAATAGGCCTATTTCCTGGAAATGTGGCGATTTGCAGTAAATATAATTTTGGGAACTATATTGATGATTTAAATTACTATAATTTAGTACCTACTTTTTATATCATAATGACCTCGAAATACAACGTAAACACCATCGTAATGTGCGAAAAACGTTAGAAATTTTGAATTTAGCGGGCTACATTGACCTCAATTGGAGCCTTGTTAAGAGCAGTTAACGGTAAGTCATAGATATAGTATTCATTTTATGCTTAACATACCAATTCTTGATATGAGTTGTAATTCTAGCCTTTCTTCTAGAGATACGAAGCGTCATTGACTTAAGGGGATTACAGTACCTAAAAGCAAAAAAGGCAAGATTTAGAAACAATAAAAGTATATGATCGACTACAGTAATCAAAATCAGGAAAATATTATGATATTCTTCAGGATATATGCTAGGTAGATAGTGTTGAACCCATAATCAAAAAAAAAAAATATGAACATACCTCTAAAAGCTTTCTTTTTACAATACAAACTGTACATACATCAATAATTCTGATTTTTTGTCAGATTATTCTACAAGCAACATACTAAAACATTAGTGTTTTAATTTTTTATTCCAAACAATAGATTTTTTGTAATTAAATAATTGCTTCATATTTTGCAATAAATTACCAGCGTTGTGTCATCTCGCTTCTCTTTCTTTTCTATGAAGTCCAATAGTGACCGCGCTTTAGGTCATGTAAGCCCCTTAATGAAATAAAAGCAAAACGCAACTTTTATTACTTATTACATAATAAAAAAGAACTAAATTATTACTCAAGTCTTCACTTTGTTAAACAATCTCACAGGAATCTAATTAAATATTTTCTTAAACTAAACTTCAAATTAATTAACAAAAACGCTAACCTTCAACCCACGTTCGCACGGACGCAAAAATATCGCGGTGGGATGTTATCAAGCACTGAATTTTCAACTCTCGGGTGTTGAGCCGAGCATTGACAATCCAACAAACCGCATGCAAGCGAAAAACACACTGTTGAATTTTCAACTCTTGGAGCTAAGCAGTGCGCGTAAAAAAACACCTGCGAGAAAACGCGCCCGTTCGTACCGAAAAAAAAAACCGCCGCGAGAAAACGCGCACGTGAGTACCGAAAAATAATCGCCGCGGGAAAACACGTCCGTGAGTACCGAAAAATAGCCCCCACGGGAAAACGCGTCCGTGCCAACCTACCGGAAAAAAACAGCCGCGGGAAAACTCGTCCGTGCGTACCGGCTTATAGCGTATAGTTGTTATACCTACTTTTGTATTAGTTTATTCTTAGGAATTGTTGTTCAGTGACTTAATTAATTATACTTTCTAAGTATCGCAGTAAAATTTCAACTTCTTGAACTTTTAATTGATCGGATAAAGCTGTTGTTTTGAAGAATTCTGTTTATAAGACGATAGATAATAAAATGCTTCTTGCTAGATTCTCCTTGACATTGAAAAATAAAAAATAGTTAAAATTATTTTCCAATTTAATAATTTTGTAATATTTATTTTTATTCAGCATGATGTTTTGATAGTAGCTTGTAATTTATATGTACATTTTGCATGCCCGAGTGACGCCAGGGCATGGAGAACATTTTCAAAACATGTATAACATCTATACCCACGTTGGCAAAAAATAAATGATTTGATTTGTAATATTATGTCGTAGTGTGCCGGATGCGGAGGAATGAGGATAATGTCGTGAGGAAAGTTTTGAGTATGAATGTGGATGGCTAAAAGAGTGGGGGAAGACCAAAGAAACGATGGATGGACTCTATGAAAGATGATATGGCTAAAAATGGGGTGGCTAGAGAAGTGTGGAAGAAAAAGATACATTGCGCCAACCACAAATAAATCGGGATAACGGCAGGAACATAATAATGGTGTCGTAGTGTTTCTTCAAAACCGTGCATAACAATATCATCCATGTTTTGCTATCATTTCTTTTGTCCTTAACAATGAGTAATATGTACCTACTTAATATAAGCAAGATGTAGAGTGGATATAACTATAATAAAATTTGTCATTTTACAGTCCCTCGTCCATCCAATAAATCTTTTTATTATTATAGACATGCTTAAAAGCTATTCCTTATCCAGTAATCCAGTTTTGAGTACCATACTAAAATAAAAACAAATCGGTATCCAGCTTAGATATAAAATGGTTAATACCGGTACCATTTTAAATTCGATACATATTCTAAACTAGAGCACGCTGTATATCAGCGTCTCAGCGGTTTTACGACGCAAACATAAAAGTTTTAGTTTTAATCGTTCGTTTACTGTTTTTTAAAACAATCTATAATGGGTATGTCGTTACTCTAAATTTGTAATTGTTTCGTATTACATACAAGTGTGTTTATCGTAATTTTATTTTATTTAAGTCGTACATATTTATTTTTAACCGACTTCAAAAAAAGGAAGAGGTTATGCATTCAGCGAGATTTTTTTGTAACATTCATATTTTTCAGCCTACACTGTGCCACTGTCTACGCTGGAGGTCAGATAGGCAGTCGCTCCATGTAAAATACTGGACTGTTACCGCTTATAAGACCATTAAAAAAATACCTACCCGCTTCGGATGTGTTCGGCTGTCCTCGGGATTTACTCGGTTTTAATGATTTATTCCGTATATCCGATATGTCAGTGAGTGATGGCAAAGTATTCTGTTTGTGTTTTTTTCTTATCACATCTGTCGGCACTCCCGGAGTGCCTCTGTTTTTTTTGTTTAGCCTATACTGTCCCACAGCTGGGCAAAGGCCTCCACAACAAAAAAACATTGTTATTGCTGAATGGGCCCGCTCTTGACCTCGATCAAGCCTGAAGGAAAGCGATGGTTTAGGTCTATGATGGAACGAGCGTGCCCAGAAAATGCCTAAGGCACTGGAACTCCCACGCATCGACGAAACACAGCAGACACTGTTAAAATGATAAAATAATGTTTTACTAAAATCTAAGGTATTTTTATAGAATCAGAGTTTTTTTACATTGAATAAGAACGATCTCGCTCTTGATTTACCTACGTGATAACGATTTCCTTTCACTAACAAGAATTGTTATTATTAATGTCATTGGCATCAGTAAGAGGAAATCATAAATTAGACCTAGATACAGTCGTTTCCTGTACAGTGGACTGCACGTCTGTGGCAACGCTTGTACGTTGAGCTGGCCTAGCGTATTTTTGGAGTCTCAGTGCTTGGCCAGACTGGGAGCGCGGGGCGGGGAGCGGCGCGGATGCGGGAACGCGCGCGATCTGCCTGTCCGCTAGGCGTGTGTAACCAGTCTTACGGAACCGACTCACTGATTCGGATCATTGAAGTGATTCAAAAGATTGGTTCAGTAACAACGTTTCAATTGCATCATTTGGATCTGAAACATTACTTTGCTCTCTGTGTTCATTCCGCGTGACGCGTCACTCGCGAGGCGACTGAGCAGTGTGCGAGCGAGAGAGGGAGACTGAGACACTGAGTTACTTAACTATAACTATAGACTCGCGAGTCGCGAGTGAGCGGGCGACATAATTACAATCTATACAAGTCAGAAAGAGATACCAAATGAGATGTGTATCACTCATACTCTCACAGATTTTGATTCTGTATTTTATATCCTTTGAACCGATGATCCAAATGAAACATATCAGTGTTTCGGATCATAATTCAGTGATCGAGATGCAAAAGTTCCGATCGCAAAAATGATACACTTTACCCACCTCTCAAGTGTCCGGGGGGGTCCACTGGGGCGCGGCTGCGTTCTGCGTGTTACCGTGTCCAGTGTTTATCAAAATATAATATGTATGAAGAAGACTTATTTTTTTTAGAAAAAGCTCGAACTAGTTTGAAAACCCCGGTCCCCCCGCGGGCCGCCCGCGCACTCACCGCAGTGAGAGCCACTTGTATGAACGAGCTATGGCGTGAGTTGCTCGCGCGCCGCCCGCACCGCTCACCGCGCTGTCGGTCTGGCCAAGCACTCAGTAGAATGCGAGGCCAACTTATAACGGTTTTGATAGCACTTATGCGCGGCCTACTGTACCTACAAGAAATAAACGATTTAATTTATGTATTAAAAATGTTTTAGAGTTAGCATTTTCTTCAGCTGTTACACAGCGTTTTTTTTTTGATGAAATGAAATTGATTATTCTATGAATAGGATTTCAGAATCAGTTTTACACTTCATTTAAAAAAAAACCTGTCAAGTGCGAGTCGGACTCTCGCACCGAGGGTTCGGTACAAATTTGTAGGTACGTAAATAGTTTATCACGGGATTTTTTTTTTAATGTAACTACAAATTCACTGTTGTCGGATTTTTTTCCTTTACTTGTGCTATATGACGTTGCTTTTTGCCAAATTTCATGATTCTATGTCAACGGGAAGTACCCTATAAATTTTGATTCCCTTGCGAGAGTAGAAATATACGTTTTTTGCGGCATAAACGGCCGTATTTTTTTCACAGCTTCAAGGGCTTGTAGACCTGAGTATATGGTTTTAATTTCAACTCGATACTTTTACGCGTTCCTGAGATAAAGGGTCTTGACAGACAGACAGACGGACAACAAAGTGATCCTATAAGGGTTCCGTTTTTTTCCTTTTGAGGTACGAAACCCTAAAAATACAATAAGCTAAATGGAGTCGACATTTTCTATCTAAGAAGAATGGCGAAACCAACTCAGACCCGGGGAATAAATTTCATGAAATATCAATCAATAGGGTATTACAGGGTTATTGGTAAAACATTAACAACCTCTTAAGAGGTTCTTGTACTCATCATTATGAACAACTTTTACTGTGGAACCAAACTTGGGAAAAAAATATCAGCTGTTCCCTACATTATTTTATGTTCGTATACTCGTCAAAATGTATGGAACAACTGATTTCTTTTCGCGATTTCAGGTTTGGTCCCATAGTAAAAGTTGTTTATAATGATGAGTACAATGACCTCTTAAGAGGTTGTTAATGTTTTACCAATAACCCTGTATATGAACTTAGAGGATTATATTGATTTTTATGATTATAATTCTGTAAATACATAGGTACTTAGATTAAAAAATGTCCAGATGGATAGTAGGCCACTGAGAATTAAAGCCAAAAACACGGGGGACAAATGTCCCGCGTCGTACGATCCATACGTCAGTCGCCTATGTAACGCTCCACGCGTAAACTACGTCACGAGTCCGTGTTTTGATATTTTAAAATGAAGGTTTGTGTTGTGAAATGGTGTAGAAATCACACAAAAAAAAAGGAATGTGCCACTATATATCATTTCACAAGTAAGTATTCAATTTCACTTTGTATTTCTTTGTTACCGCATTCTAAATTTATGTAAACAAAAAGTATAACTTGACATTACTGTCACGCCATATTTGTTAAGTGTTGCCAGGGGCATAATTTTTTTTACCCATTATTTGTAACTTTTTAAATCGGATTTTTTGCCGTTACAGTTACCGTTTGTGCTATTTCTGCTTACTACCTATTTAAGTACACCAAAACAACAAACATTTAACTAACTTACAAGCAAATATCACAAAAAGTCGTAACATAATAATTTCTGCTAAAGTCGCACATGACAAATTACACAAATAAAAGAAATAACGTTGAAACTGAACAACCGTAATAATAAAAAAATCATGTCATTACTGTTGATGATATATTTTACGCTAAACGTAAAACACTGAAAATCTCCCACATTTAAGGGTAAATCTCTGCCACTGGTATTACACGCACATTGCACACAAACGCAATTACGATACGTAATACACTCCCGACCGTGGCGCTCACTCACACATTTATAAAAAAGTGGCTTCACTTAAAACGTTGCGTTTTGTTTCGAACACGGAATCTGGACATTTTTTAATCTAAGCATAGGTACTTAATAAGGTCGCGAGTCGTGTTTTGTTCAACAAGCAACCTGACACTCAGGGGCTTTGTGGCTAAGTAATAACAGCCGCACGGGTCGATCGATCAGGTTAAGCTACACTTGCCGCGGTTGGTCCGTGGATGGGTGACCATCTTTACATACCGAGACCCCTCTGTGCCTCGGAAAGCACGTTAAGCCGTTGGTCCCGACTGTCATTCGTGGATACAGACAGTCGTTACGGGTAGTCAGAAGCCCGAAAGTCTGACAATCAATCTTACCAAGGGGTACAGTAATTGGGTTGTGGAGGTCAGATAGGCAGCCGCTGCATGTCAAATACTGGTTTTCAGCTGCATCCGGTTAGACTGGAAGCCGACACCAACATAGTTGGGGAAAGGCTAGGCATATGATGAGTATGGACTGGTTCAGCGGTTTTACCATGAAAATGTTACAAACAGACAGATATACAGAGACATCTTCACATTTATAAAATTTGTATGGATTTTACTACGTGTAATTTTTTTCTCCATTCTTCTCTATTATAGTCGGACTTTTAAGAGCGTTTACGCCGAACGGCATTTCATACAAACTTTCAAGCCCTTGTTTTTCGAAGTGAATGAACCAATTTTAATGAAACTTCATACGCATAAGCAGGATACAAAGGTCTAAAAAGTTAGTAGAAAACATTTTCGAAAAATAATGTTACAGCCAAATTAGACCGATTTTATACTTTCCATAGAAACAGAGATTTCCAGTTATCTTTATTTAAATAAGACATTTCGAAAATGTTTTCTACTAACTTTTTAGACCTTTGTATCCTGCATACGCGTATGAAATTTCATTAAAGTTAATATTATTTCATTAAGTTATTAATTTTTCTAAGGGATATCGTATTATCTAGTAACTGGGTTGTGGAGGTCAGATTCGCAGTCGCTCCACATAAAATACTGATATTCAGCTGCATCCGGTTAGACTGGAAGCCGATCCCAACATAGTTGGGAAAAGGCTAGGCAGAAAGAAAAGACTTTATGGTATGTTAAACCTAAAAGTTCACCAAGCGGCCTTTTTAGGGTTCCGTACCCAAAGGGTAAAAACGGGACCCTATTACTAAGACTTCGCTGTCTGTCCGTCCGTCTGTCTGTCACCAGGCTGTGTCTCAAGAACCGCGATAGCTAGACAGTTGAAATTTTCACAAATTATGTATTTCTGTTGCCGCTATTTTTTTGCCCTTTTTTGCTCTGGCATAATGGCAACAGGTAGGCACTTGAAATATTCACAAAATACTCAGTTGTAGGTATTTTTACTTTAATAATAAATAATAAAATTAAAATGAAATAAATATTTAAGGGGGGCTCCCATACAACAAACGTGTTTTTTCTGCGTTTTTGCCTTGTGGTACGGAACCCTTCGTGTGCGAGTCCGACTCGCTCTTGCCCGGTTTTTTAACTTGACCAAGTAATATCTAACCCGCCTCACAAGCCAAACGTCTATTTACTGACTTCTTACTAGATACGATGCGTAAAGGAAGGTTGAGATAAGGGGTGTTGTGCTTTTCAAAAGCTATTTTCCTCTGTGGCCTGTATAGTGTTTGCACAGTGTGCGTGTGTTTGATAAGAGGGAGGAGTGCTGGGGGAATTGTGATTATTTGTTTTTCTTTTCTTTATTGGGGAAAATGGATTCAATGGGATGAAACTAGGGCGTGCAAACACGGTTTTTCCCGGGTTTCCGGCCAAAATTTACCGGAGTTACCTCCGGTTTTCCCGTTATTAAATTACATATTTACATTTTGATTTAAATCAACTTTTTCGAACGCACTAAAGAAATATTAAATTTTGAGTCATCAAATAATTATATCCGAACGCAACCTATGCTGACAAACCTGATACTATTACAAATATAATGCAGCAGCTAAAATATAAGTCCAAGGACTCAGTCTTTGGACTTATATCGTCATCATCTGACGCTGAAGTTGTAGCTGATGAGTTAACTCTTCAAGAGCAGCTTGATAAGGAACTGGATAAATGCAGGGAAACCCCCAAGAATCAGTCTGATTTCGACCTTGCAGGGTTTGTCAAGGTAGAGAAAGCCATGTATTAACCAGAGGACACGGCGGAGAACGCGGTGGAGGTCTGCCCCGCTTGGGCGGAGCACCGCCGTGTCCTCATAGAGGCGATCGGCAGCGGTTGCGACCTCTCGCGCCCGGCCCTGATGCAAGCCATGGTCCGGAGCGAGGCGTGGGAGGCAGTTACCTCCTTCTACGAAGCAGTCGTGCTAGCGAAGGAGGTGGCGGGACGGATGAGGGAGAGAGCCTCCCGTCCCAGCCGCCGCGGGAGACGCTCCGGGAGTCGGGAACCGCGTGACGACTCCCGGCCACCGTAGGCGCGAGCCTGCTGGTGGAGAGTGCGTAGCTCACCGTCCGATCAGGACCAGGCCCGTGCCGGATGGCGCGTACGTGTTCCACGCGCGCCTCATTGAGATGTCAGCAGGAGAGAAGGGGCCTGCCGGGTCAGCGGGATTGTCCGAAAGGGTTACCGCTGGCCCGGAACATAAAGGGCTAAGGAAGGAACACGGGTGGATTTTAGTCAGTAAGAGTCTGACACTACCTTCTGCTCCACCCAGAGCGGGAGGGGTCATTTGATGAATTGCCACCCCAAAAAAAAAGCCATGTATTTAAGTAAGTAAAGTAAAGTAAGTAAAGCGCCTGTCTGGGTTCGAACCTACGACCTCCAACACGGAAGTCGGGACCGTTACTTACCACTGAGACACCATTCATCAAGTCAACTTTAAGAAAACCAAATGCAAGAGGTGAAAATCGAGGACACAACAGATAACCAAGTTCATTCAACATTCTCTACTTCGCGCTAAACTCAACAAAGCCGTAGATAAATGTCCTCATAACAGCACAAAAGACATGAAACCTCATCTTTCCTCATCGAACACCCGTTTTAAACTTAAAGGAACACGTACCACGTACACTCCCCGATATGTCATCCGATACGCGATAAAGCTCCCTTCTAAATCAACGTTGTAAACACGAAAAACATGAACCGATATTAAATTCCTAGCCGTGAAATATTGCCCGTTGCAGCGGTTTAAAATTGCCCACAGGGCGTTGCAATACGGAGTTCCCATAGGATATTTCTGTTGTGGGGCGCGGTAAAAGTCGTTCGGGCTTTTTGTCCGAAAAACTGTTTCAAAGTTTTGAATAAAAACGGATTTTGTTTGAAATTGGAACTTTGTATTCGAAAAGGTGGTTTGGTGTTAGAAAAACAATAGAATGTATACGTAGCTTTTAAAAAGAGAAAGCTGTTTTAAATTTTTTTGGAGTTCATTTTTTTAAATTTTTGTATAGGTACTGTTTTTTTCTGTAGTATGTAAAAATGTAACGGTCAAATCTTTTAATGTTTCTTTACCGATTCACGTAATCTGATTGTATTGGAATTTGGCATTCATGAAACTCAAACTCAAAGCATTTATTACAATTAAACCAATTACAGGCACTTTTGAATTATCAAGGGGTCCGGTCAGTCAGAAAGATGAAGCTAGTTGCCCATTCCAAAGCATAGGTACCTATGGAGAAGAACAGGCTAAAAACTCCATGGACACTCTTTTAAATAAAAAAAATATGGTTAGAAAGTCTTGTTTACATCATTCAAGTTAACAATTGTGCAAGTGAGAACAGAAAGAAAAGCGTCCGTAATGAAAAGACGAAAAAGAACAATTAAAATATTAACAATAATGGTATTGGTAATCAAATGTTAATAATAATAGTACCTAATTGTGTCATGTACTTTAAATAATAATAGTTTTCATTGTATTTATTGGTATATGTGCAGAGCCAGCAAATTATTTAATTTAATGTTCAATCAGTTTTGTGTCTCGTAATGTTAATTACTTTGCATACCTACTATTGTATAGAAGTAAGTTTTTCTAACTGAGCAGACAGCTGTTCTGATGGGGAGTTTGTCTCGCCACTTCTCCCCAGCGAAATCACTAGGAAAGTGCTAATTCTCAGCCTTATTTGAATAAAATGACTTTTGATTTGATTTATTTATTTATTTAATACTTCAAGCACATAAATGTACAGAGGCGGACTTAATGCCATAGGTATTTTCTACCAGTCAACCTTTGGGTGATGCGGAGACACACAGTGGTAGGTGCAATCATGAACATTGAGGAATAAATATTTTAAATATAAAGATACGCATAAACCTTTTAAAACTATGAATATAATATATACCTAATTACATATTAATACAAGCACAAATAAATATACATGAATATACTTACTAAAAAGAAACAAGACATACAATGAGAAAATGTTACCGTTGTGATGATACTGCCATTCTTGCGAATGTGCTCGCGAACCTTAACTTTAAAGGATAACTAGGAGGATTACTGGTAAGATTTACTTAATAACAAATCAATAAGGTGATATTATGGATTCATAATATACCTAACTAGATACTCTCAATGATAGCCTCCTTAAATCATTTTGAGATACAAATCAGACATTACAAATCAAATTAATACAGACATTATAAATCACTGTTTCATTTGATTGACATTTCGTGACAAACATCATGATGCGGCCTATTGTCTTCTCTTTATAATAAATAACATTAGAATACAACATTGCTTATTTAATATTTGCATATCATTATAATCTCCAACAATACTTGAATTACGGAAATTCCTTGATAAGTCATTCGCTCAATATGTGTTTATTTTTGACTAGCTGTTGCAATCGCTTTGTAGGTAAACTACGTAATAGGGATTTCTTGAAAACGGTCAAAAAGTTGGTTTTTTAACCCCTCACACGTCTGGCCGCCCGCCTTTCGAAACGCCCCAAGTGTCAGCGTAGTTGAACGTACTTTTAGATTTTTGGGTAGGACTTCAGAAAAACTGAGAAATCGGCAATTTATAGCCATTATCATGGTATATATTATACCTTTCTGGCTTCGTTATGAGTTTATCTAACTATTTATACCATTCAATAAGCAAATCAAACTGACCTTACGTCGCAGTGATGTGATATGTTTTCACTTTCATAATTTTATTTTCGTTATGTACATACGCTGTACCGTTGACATTTGAGGGGTTAAAGCAGTGTATCTCTTAAACCGTAAACAATTTTGACCAAAAAAAAAGTATATATTTTCAAGTCTTATTCTATTACAGTACAAACAAATCCGTTAAGCTCTTAACGTTTGATTGAGTACCGAAAAACGTATAAAAATCAAAACTGAAAGCATTATTTTTATTACTTTTTTATTGCTGAATGGGCCCGCTGTTGACCTCGATCACGCCTATGGAAAGCGATGGATGAGGACTATGATGGGACGAGCGTGCCCAGAAGATGCAAAAGACACTAAGAAAGGCATTAACTTTTTCCACCAGTAAGTGCTTTAATAGGTACTTTTTTTTTTATAGTCGTCAGTCAGTCACAAACATGATCAAACATCTAAACTTTTACCTTTTTAGGGTTCGGTTACCAAAAGGGTAAAAACGGGACCCTAATTACTAAGACTCTACTGTCCGTCTGTCTCTGTCACCAGGCTGTATCTCATGAACCGTGATAGCTAGACAGTTGAAATTTTCACAGATGATGTATTTCTGTTGCCGCTCTAACAACATGCACATACTAAAAACAGAATAAAATAAATATTTAAGGGGGGCCATATTTATTTTATTCTCAAACTCCCTTCCGCTCCACCCAGACCGGGAGGGGTCATTTGATGATTTCCCACCCGAAAAAAAAAATGGGGGGGCTCCCATACAAAAAACTTGTTTATTTCGGCGATTTTTTTATATTCGTCATCACTGCCCTACTCTTATCCCAATTTATTTGGGATCCGCGCAAACTATATTTTTCTTCCATACTTCTCTATTAGTCGTCCGGAAGTCTGACAACCAGTCTTACCAAGGGGTATCGTATTACCCAGTAACTGGGTTGTGGAGGTCAGATAGGCAGTCGCTCCATGTAAAATACTGGTATTCAGCTGCATCCGGTTAGACTGGAAGCCGACCCCAACATAGTTGGGAAAAGGCTAGGCAGATGATGATGACTTCTCTATTAGTCGTCATCTGGGTAGTCACCCCCTTTCTAACCATATCATCATTCATACAATCCATCCATCGTTTCTTTGGTCTTACCCGACTCCTATAACCATCGACTTACCTTTTAAATATTAGTAGAACAAAATACAGAATAAAGGATGAATACCGAAACGAAATTTCCTCTAAAATTCAATTTAAACTTGAACGTTTGCGATCAAATGCAAAAAGGCCGGATGTCCGGTCACGTTTATCGGACGGACATCATTTATTACCGGTTTAAAAGTCGGACGGTTCCATCTAAGTGGCAACCTTGGATCCGCACGTGCCTTTACTTGTTGGGTGAAGTATGGTTTTTAAGTTGTTGTACCCCTTTTTTATGCTAGGAATAAGATAGGCGTGTCTGGCTCTCTGGGCTTTTAAGTTATACAAAATATAAACGTAGAAATCTGAAGATTCACTTTTCAGACTATCCAAGTCTTAATATCACTTAGGTACAGTATCGTTAGTGAGCGGAGTTCGCTAAGCTGAATTTTGGGCCGTAGATTTTTGAACTTTTTGCCCTCGATATGCTAAGAAGAAGTTTGGCTTTTCACAACCAACCTTCACTTTCATTTGTGTTGTTAATTTTAAATATTACTATAAAATAAAAATATAAAAAATAGTTGCCCACCGGTATTGGGATCAGGGTCCAAGCTACCGGCGGCGGTCGGGGCTCCAGAGAGAGGAACCTCCTGACAATGCGAGCCGTGTCCAGAAGTACTGCTTTCTGTATCAAGCCCTTGATCCAGCTGCCCAACGAGAGCCTCTTCAGGTGTTGGTCGAGGCTCTTGGCTATTACTCCATTGGCTGTCACGACTATCGGCACAATGATTGCTGAGTCCACATCCCACATGTCGACAACCTCGCGAGCCAAGTCAAGATACTTGATCTGTTTATCTTTCTCAGCTTTCACGAGGTTCTCATCATGCGGGACGGTTATGTCAACAATCATCATTATTTTTATTATTATTATCAGCCATTTCTGTCCCACTGCAGGGCAAAGGCCTCCCTCCCCTCCCTCCACTTATCCCTCTCCAGTGCTGTTATACGCCAATCCTTGTGGTAAGAGTCGAGTTCGTCCCGCCATCTCATTCTGGGCCTGCCGCGTTGTCGTTTGCTGCTGTTTGGGACCCATTGTGTGCTTACTTTAGCCCATAGCTTAGTGGTAGTGTTGTTATGCATATGTAACAATATGATACTTTATAGATATAACGAAAGAATTTGGTTTTTAAGACGATAAACTAAAAAAGGCTTAGAATACCGGTTTAATAGTCGGACGGTTCCATCGAAGTGGCAACCCTGGAACGGCACGTGCCTTCACTTGTTGGGTAAAGTATGGTTTTGCTGTTGTACCCCTTTTTTATGGCAAGAAATAAGATAAGTCTGTCTGGTACTCTGGGCATTTTTATTGACGCGATAACCCATTATCGCGTCAATAAAAATCTACTTTTTATCTTCTATTTGATACAAGCAAGTAGAACTGTAGTGGTCGCGCGGTGGACTATAAATGCGGGTAATTATTTTTCATTATAAATGCGGGGAAAATAGTTTAAATTAAAGGAATATGCGGGGGATTAGGGATCCTTATGGAAGATTATTTTCAATCACTGGGGAATCTGAGTGCGTACAAGAAATGAAGGATGAGCCGACGACATGACACAAAGGAAGGAATTAAGAATGCACTAACTCTTCTGCTGTTCTTGGGTCAATCTGGTGATGTTGCTGTCGAGGACTGAACATTTCTTCGATTCTGAGGGGCGCCCCTGAGTTTAATTTTGGCAAATTTCATTCTTTCTTTCTTTTTCTACTACTGGATACTGGTCTCTCAAATAACACGTCACTTAGCTCTACACCCGACCACAAATATCGAGACCACTATCTCATTTGATGGTAAGTGACGATTCGTTTGACGATGGTGCACGCTCGCCTAGAAGTAACCTATCCACTCGTGACACGAATACTCTCTCCTTTCTAAACCAATAACTGAACATTAACATACATAATTGAATATATCAGCAGCCCTGAACGTCCTTGTGCAGAATAAAGTGCCTTATATATTGTGATCATGTGTCCCCTATATCCGTTTAACTTGGCCTAGATACGTGGCTTATAAGGGCGCTTTCAATTTAGACGCGTTTACCGTGCCGCTAGTTATAACCGGCTACCGGGCCGCTGCAGTACGGCAGCAGTCCGATACGAAACGCCTAAATCGAAAGCGTATCTGACTGCCGTGCGTTTGTATGCTGTTGTTAGTGTAGTGTTTGTTGTGTGTAGTTTGCGACGTTGCCGTCCTGTTGTCGAGCGTTCGCGGTACCGACGCCGCACTGTTGCAGCACCGCGCGCTTTGTATGAAAACAAACGAGCGTCCGTGCGCGACAAACGCACCGCTTCGGTACCGCAGCGGTCCGACACGAAACGTCTAAATTGAAAGCGCCCTTAGTGTCGGATCTTTTTCTTTTATTTTCTAGAGATGCACGTCACACGTGCTTATTAGTAGCGTAATTCAGTTTTTCTGTCCCCGTGTGTAGTGTTATTGGAAATGTTTAATGCTTTCCGTTGATGTATTTAAATACCTACATTCAAATGAGCATTCATTTGTTTATTTTTAATTAAAATTAATATACGGACTTGTTCCTAACCGATTGCACGGAGAAGTTGCAACACAAAGAAAGGTGGAAGAATATGGGGGAGGTTGCCCAGCAGTGGGATAATATAAGCTAATGGAAAAAAAAATAGGTAAAATTGTTTCTTTATTTGTAAGGGGTACTTAATCTCTCGAAGTACCTACTGCTCCATCATCTGCCCAGCCTTTTCCCAACTATGTTAGGGTCGGCTCCCAGTCTAACCGGATGCAGCTGAAAACCAGAATTTTACATGAAGCGGCTGCCTATCTGACCTCCACAACCCAGTTACTGGGTAATACAACACCCTTGGTAAAACTCGTTATCAATCTTTCTGGCTTCTGACGACCCGTAACTACTATCAAAGATCCACGAATGACAGCCGGGACCAACGGCTTGACGTGCTTTCCGAGGTACGAAGGGGTCTTAGTATGTGAAGATGGTCATCTATCCACGGACCAACCGCGGCAAGCGTAGCTTAACCTGATCGGTCGAGCCTTGCGGCTGTTATTACTTGGTCACAAGTCCTACAGCTCCGATTACAAAAATTCTTTCATTGATACACATTACACCATTGGTCCATTAGCTAGTACCAGATGCTGGTTTTACTATAGACGATCTTCAATGCCAGTTTCTAAAGTGTTATTTTTCTTGTTAAGAATAAATTTCGAATAAATAAGAATAAATTTCGGTCGAAGTCGAGGTGCTTCGGGGAGGCCTATGTCCAGCAGTGGACGTCTTTCGGCTGAAATGATGATGATGATGATGAAGAATAAACTTTGTTTTGTGTTTTCGTTTTGGCTTCATTCATTCTTCTTTCTTTGTCCAGGCGGTCTTTCTTTGGAATGCGCTCTCTCTGAACATCAGGACGGTAACCAGTCTGTTATCTTTTCAAGTGAAGGCACCTGAACATATCCGTCAGAAGTTGGCCGTAACATCCCAGCGCTGATTTGCTGGATTCGTTTTCTCCTGTACCGATCATTTTTCTCCTGACAGTTCATTTTGTTTTGTTTTAGTAATTTCCTAGATATTTATCCCGTATGTTGCACCTGCCATGTATTGTCTCTGCATCGCCCTAAGGTTGACTGGTAGAAAATGCCTCAGGCATTTAGTCCGCCTTTGTACAGTATTTTTTTACTTGTGCAGAAATAAATAAATAAATTCCTGCGTTACGATTTAAAGTCCTTTTCAATACAAACCATCATCAGAACTTAATGTGTTCATCAAGCAAAACTCCTACCCTTTTGTTCTTAAACGTTGCTTTAAATTAAGCAGTGGTTAGCGACTGTTTAACCATACATTTTTGACGTTCAAACGTAACTTAACTTTAATCATCCATACTAATATTATAATTTCGGAAGTAACTCTGTCTGTTCTTCTGTCTGTCTGTCTCTATGTTACGTTTTCACGTCTAGACACTCAACGGATTTCGATAAAATTTGGCAGAGAGATATATTGCATCCCCGGGGAAGGACATACGATAGTTTTTATCGACATACCTCGCGGGCCAAGCCGCGGGCGGAAGCTAGTCGTCTATAAATAAACCCTAAAGAATCGTATTAAAACAAGCTTTCGCTATCCACGTCTAACAAGCATCAATAATCCAATAAAAACATCTACCTACTTTAAAAATAATACCAAAGAAATATGTAAGTACGTTGCCGGCTCGCCGCGTGCGAACAAAGTGGGGACATGTGAACTCTTCCGCTCGAATCAATTCCACAGATGCGCTATGATACACCCTGTTCCTTTCCATGTTTCTTTCCAATATATAGATACAGAATAAGATTATGTGCGCTACTGACTTATTTTAGAGTTAGCTCACTTAAAGTTAAAAAGGCAAACGAAAAAACAGAAAAATTAATAAAACCCATATTGAGGCAGTTGTGAAAAAAAAAAATGTAATTCGACACTTTGTGGTGGCGGCCATCTTGGATTTGAAATTTATCATAGCGTATAGTATTCTACTATTCAAGCCCTTTCATTTGATATCCATATTAAGGTAGTTGTGAAAAAATATGTAATCCGCCATTTTGTGGCGGCGGCCATCTTGGACCGATTTTCATCAAACATAGCTAAGAACACTCCCGACTAATTAACCTTTCAAACAAAAAAAAACAAAATCAAAATCGGTTCATCCGTTCGGGAGCTACGATGCCACAGACACACACACACACACACACACACACACACACACACACACACACACACACACACACACAACACACACACACAGACACGTCAAACTTATAACACCCCGTCGTTTTTGCGTCGGGGGTTAAATACAGAAAAATTAAAAAAAACCTACACGCAGACCTCCCCCATTCCAAACTTCCCCACGGTGAAGTAGGCTTTCAAGATATTTTTAATTTGTTGCCCTTTTTTGTTTTCTAATTTTTTGGCATTTTCCTTTGGCAGCTTATTTAGAATGTCGGGAAAGGCATACGTCCAGGCTCAAAAACAATAATAACTGATAAAACTGGTAAAACAAACTTTACCTCTGATTTAGCAGCACAGTGAACTTTATTCTCATTCTAATAAGGTTGTTGCTGGGTTGCTGTTATTGACAGGTCAGTCAAAATCATTGTGATCTTTATTTTCGTCAGTTTGGCTTTTTTTTGCCTCGTTGGTCTAGGACAGGGGTGTCAAACTCAATTTTGCAGAGGGCCATATATTAGATTTAGAATGTGTAGGCGGGCCAGGTTCAAATTAAAATACTAAAACATACAAAATTATTTTAACATCTTTATTTATTTAGTTATTACCTAGTTGTTACAAATCATACCAAAAGTAAGAAAGAGGGTGAGGGAGGGGCGCAGTATGCGTTAGCTGCACGGACGAAATAGTAAACGACTTCGCGCGCGCACGAGAGAGAGAGAAAAGCATAACTAACACTCTCTCACTCGTCTTGTCAGGCGCTACTCTTGAAATTACTTTTATTATTTTTAAATCTGCGTAGAGGCATTGAGTGCAGTCTAAAATCTCTAAAAAAAAGATTCATTTATCTGTGATATATTGTGATCGCGGGCCGTATCGAAATGGCCCGAGGGCCGGATTCGGCCCGCGGGCCGTATCTTTGACATGACTGGTCTAGGAGGTCGCAAGCGTTACTGTTGAGCCTGAGGTCCTGGTTTTGATTCTCAGGTCGGGCTAAGTGTTATTGAGCTTTTCCGTCAGGGATTTCTCAGTAGTCACAATGTGAATGGTGAAACCAGCGCTGGGGCTCTGTCTCGTATAAGGTCTGAGTATTATGCTGAGCGATGGCCGTTTTGCGTAGATGTGACGCATACTTTCTCCCAAATTGTTATTTTTTTATTTTTTATCCGTCTTGTTTGCCGCAAATAAACGTATTTTCTTTCTTTCTTTTTCTTTCAAATGGAGCTGATGGCGAAATATCAAGAGAAGTCCTCAACAATTAACGTCCCTGCATTGCGAAAAGCAATATTTTGTAAAAGGCGATGAGCAAGTTGACATTAGGCTGTTGTAAGTTACATTAATAAATAAAAAGACCCACAAAGACCCAAAAAGTGAGAAATAGAAACATTTTAACAAAACATAAAAAAATGACTTAAAAAAAAATACAAAGCGAAAAATTTTAATTTCGGAAGTCGATGGCAAAAAACTACAATACAGATCCGACACCGACTTCCAAAATTAAAGTTATTTTTCACTTACAAAGTGAAAAATAACTTTAATTTCGGAAGTCGGTGTCGTGTTTTTTTTTTGGAAGTTGTTTTTTTTTTTGTTAAAAAGTTTTTCAGAACTAAATAGGCTTCCAAAACAAAACTTACAAAAACAAAGCCTTAATCCGTCCCAAATCATCTAAAGATAGACAAACCCCGGACTCAAGTAATCTGGCCTAAAAATATAAAATTACCAAACCATTGTTTGTTTAACTAAAAGTTTGTTAACTAATTTAATTAGCGACGCGCGCGCCCCCTGGAGACTTTACTTTATTTCTTAATTTACGGTCTCGGTATTCCAAGTCCTTGCTATATTTAAACTTGGCTTATTGTCCAAATAGTTCTCAAAGTTAGGTGGGAAACTGTCAATGGATTTTACTTGCTTAAAAGGGAATAGAAGACGTCGATGTGGCTTTGTTTTATACAGCTTTTTAGAATGATGATATTATGGTAGAAGTAGTAGAACTCTTGATGAAGTAATGTATGAGGAACAGGTTGTAAAGTTCACACATCTTCCATAGAAAAGGGAGGATCGTCCGACCAGATGGGTGTAGTCTGGTAGGCAACTGCTCAACGATTGATGTCGGGACGTTGTATATAATTGCGCGGTAAACTTTGCTTGCGCGATGCAGGATTTTGCGTGACGTCAGTAGTGATGCGTAGTTCGCATGTGGCGATGTAGATGCCGCCACATATTCATCATCATCTTCCTGCCCTTGTGTGTTCCTCATCATTTCAGCCGAAAGACGTCCACTGTTGGACATAGCCCAAGCACCACTTCGACCTATTCTGTGCTTCTCGCATCCAACGGGTTCCTGCGGCCTTCACAAGGTCGTCGGACCACCTTGTGGGAGGTCTTCCAACGCTACGTCTTCCGGTACGCGGTCGCCACTCCAGAACCATCTGGCCAGGCCAGGCTATCTGTTCTGCGAGCAATGTGCCCTGCCCACTGCCACTTAAGTTTGGCAATTCTTCGGGCGTGTGTTGCTCATACCTCTACAAATACAATTATTGCATCTAGCCACTCACGTTCGTTTGAAAATATACGTACCTGACCAGAAAGAGACCACATATAAAAATGGTTCCCCGAATTCCCTAAAATTAGAACACATAAACTAGATACTATATATATTTAACGAGTTAATGGGGGTCGCGTTGTGCCCCACATGTTTACGTGCCCCCAGGGGCAGGCCTGACACTTTATGATGCCCATCACTAGAAAATAAATTGGATTTCGGCCAAACGACTACTATTTTCAGTACTCGACAATATAAGTTTGTTCTTTATGTTATCGGTTGGAAAATGGGCTGGTTGTTCACCTGGGCCTTAAGTCTGCTGTTAGAGTAACTTAACCTGATCAATCGACACGTGCGGCTGTTGTTATTTAGCCACAAGCCTCTCCCAACACCGAAATTACTTACGTGCTTGTAATCTCTTCAAATAGTAACAGGAATGACGTTTGGTGGCAGAAATGGGTATAGAATACCCTAATTATTTACTATTTCCGACTTGAGGACATTGGACTAACAAAATCTTGGGATTCAAGTTATAGTAACTTTGCTTGTTTAAGTAGATCAAACAATTCCAACTATGCTTATGTCATTGTTACCCGTGAAAGAAACACGTATTTAAATATTAACATAACCGTATTTGTTATGTAAAGATCATGTATGCATTTTTAGCAGCTGAGTATATATATCGGTGTCTGGAAATAATCTATTGTATTGTTCTATAATTGCTTACCTGTTGTGGATTCAAAACCTTGAATTAACCAATGTGTATTTAGTATCCGATGATCTTTTGACCTAGGTTTACAAAAAAATACTTAATTTATTTTTTTGATCTGTAAATAACATTCATAAACTCATGCCTTCTTTCCATTCGGGATAGGCAGAAGCTACATGTAACGGTATCTACAACGCCACATGCGAACAACGCGTCATACTGACGTCATTCAAAATCTTGCATCTCGCAAGCAGAGTTTACCGCGCAACGAGCATAGATACAACGAAATGCATGAATCATCGGGCAGTTGCCCGCCAGACACAACACCCGTCTGGCCGGAGGATCCTCCCTTTTCTATAGAGTATGAGTGAACTTTACACCCTGTTCCTCATACCTCTATATCACCACCTGCTACGATTCTTACAGATTCCTTTAGCTTCGTTTCGGCCTGTAAATCGGTTGTAGGTAATTATGCTTGATGACAAAAACCCCGACTTTCTCAACCAACTGCGTTGAGGAAATCGTGGGTATCATTAATTAATTAAGGACAATTTTAAGGTTGCCTGGACTTTATGGTTTAATGGCACTAATCACAATTTCTAGGCTTGTTCCTTATCATCATCATTTCAGCCTAAAGACGTCCACTGCTGGACATATGCCTCTCCCAAGCATCGCCACATCCACCAGTTCTGTTGTCCTCGCATCCACCTGAATCTGCGGTCTTCACAAAGTCATCGGTCCACCGTCCAACGCTACGTCTTCCAGTACGCGGTCGCCACTGTAGAACCTTTCGGCCCCATCGGCCATCTGTTCTGCGAGCAATGTGCCCTGCCCACTGACACTTACGTTTGGCAATTCTTGGTTCTCCTGCGGATCTCTTCATTTACAAACCTCGAAAACTTATTTTTTGTACGCGAAGAGGTTATTGCTCGGCAATGTAAGACTGTTATAAAGCCCAGATCGTGATGGAGGCAGATGAAACCATTGTGCATGTGTTCTTTGAGTGCACAGGCTTCACCCAGATAATGACAGTAACACTCGGGTCACCCAGATCGTACACAGATGTTCTCAACAGACCAGGAGACTTAATCAGCTTCTGGAGGGAGGGCTGGTTGGAATAACCACCGACGGCCGCCATGGCGTACGCACAATGGTCTATTGAAGGACTCAGTGCGAAAACCAAACACATAGAACATAGAAGCCCAGATCCTCACGCTTACTAACAAGCTAAAATAAATGCGCTTATTAAATAATAAATCTCATAGAATCCAATGTTTTGTCTTCGAAAAACCAAAATCCCGGTTGTTTCAGCCTTGCGAGATATTAAATGTTTTATTGCACTACAACTGGAATAAAGAATAGCTTCTATGTAACACCCACTCTGTGAGTAAACGTGATGATGAATCATGAGGCCATTGCCTGCTTGATTTAGCAAAACATACAAAGTAGCACTAGTTTTTATTACCTACGTTACTTCTCATCGGAAATCATAGATCTTTTGCTATTTGTGTTGAAGTTTTCCACGTTTGGGAGGGTAAAGACATTTAGCTACTGATTTCCTAGGCTTAAATATTTTACCGTGTCGAATCGTCTCCATAGGAAACGGACAATTGGAACCGTGCACTTAGATTCTGACGTTTCATAAGTGCCCGTGTAGGTGTTTTATGTGAAATAAAATACGAGTATTTTGATTTTAAATACAGACGAAAAGAGGAATTTTGCATGACATAATGCCTTAAAAAGCTTATGACTGGGATGGATTCTTCTTGTGCGTCGCATTGATGACTCGAAGGTGCGTTTACAAACATCAGCTACAAGAAGGAAAGCAATAAAATATCCCTTTCAAGAATCATTCAGCCAGGGGCCCAAGTCTGCTATTTTTATAAATTCGTCATTCCAACACGATCCCATTGTCATTATGGTAAAAGTTCGTAATCTGCTAAATTCATAATGGTCGATCATTGGTCGGTCAATGGCACAGAAAATATACGATACTCATAACGAATTAAAAGCAATGACTGCACAATGACGTTCTAATGGTAGGTCACTGATCAAAGAAACTTAAAATTTTAGCAGATTAACGCCTAAGTCAGTCATTCATTTGTCGTTATGTACGAGATTGCCATTCTATGCCATTTCTTTCAATGGAGTGTCAGTGGTTGACCAGATTATATTAGTAGATTACCAAACTTGTCAAAATCAACATTAGGATAACAATTATAGACCATTCTGACACTATTGTAATAGCAGACTTGAGGCCCAGATTCTTTTTGCCTTGTGGTACGGAACCCTTCGTGTGCGAGTCCGACTCGCACTTGGCGAGTTTTTTTAAGATTTACAACACTTATAAGAAGGTTACTTATAGGAAGGAAAGGAAGGGATTTAAGTCATAATGTGGCATCACAGCTGAAGTTAAAAAACTGGCCAAGTGCGAGTCGGACTCGCACACGAAGGGTTCCGTACCACAAGGCAAAAACGCCGAAAAAAAACATGTTTGTTGTATGGGAGCCCCCCTTAAATATTTATTTTATTTTAATTTTATTATTTATTATTAAAGTTAAAATACAACTGAGTATTTTGTGAATATTTCAAGTGCCTACCTGTTGCCATTTTTGATATCGAGCAAAAAAGGGCAAAAAAATCGCGTTTGTTGTATGGGAGCCCCCCTTAAATATTTATTTTATTTTGTTTTTAGTATTTGTTGTTATAGCGGCAACAGAAATACATCATCTGTGAAAATTTCAAATGTGTAGCTATTGCGATTCTTGAGATACAGCCTGGTGACAGACAGACAGACTGACGGACAGACGGACAGACAGCGAAGTCTTAGTAATAGGGTTCCGTTTTGTACCCTTTGGGTACGGAACCTAAAAATATCAACTCACTTTTGGAGACCACTCTGCCTTTATGAAAGTATTTTTTGTATAACCACCTGCCTTCACAAAATGGCGACTTTCAGCAAACTTTTTAGTTTGAAAAGAAACATTCCTATGTATCTCATCATCACACTCATATTACTTATAAAGGCGAAAGTTTGTGAGTGTGTGTTTATAATATGTTTGTTACTTCTTGAGGCTCAAACGGCTGGACCAATTTTAATAAAATTTGGTATGGAGGTAGGAAAAAGCCTGGATTAACATATAGGCTACTTTTTATCCCGATATTACCACGGGATCGAGACTTATGCAGCTAGTCAGTTATAAATCTCAACCAATACATACAAACAATAAATAAAACATATGGAATGCTGTTACCACCAAAAGTTTAAAAACAAAAGTGAAAACATTAAACAAAGCTAACAAAATAAAACATTATAAATCAAATAGTAAATTGGTCTTATAAATGATGATTCAAATCGTTTCTCTTTTTAAGTGGGTGATATAAATTAAGAAAATGACGACTTCTTTCTAACATAAGTAATGATAAAGTCATTGCTTATGTTAGAAAGAACTATAAGAACTGTTGAAACTTGGTAAGTAGATGTATTCTGTAAACCGCATCCCACAAAAACATTTCATGTTAAATGTTGCCAAGACGAGACCATGTAGCTCGCACTGTCAAAAAGTAATCAGATCTCATGTAGAGCCAAGCTTCTAACTCTACACGCCCTAATTCTACAAGGCCTAACTTCGCAAACTCTACACCTTAGTCAAAATATATGGCTTGGCCGTTTCGTTACTACAAGAACCATTAACAGTATGAGAGTTTTTCACCTTACGCTCATGTGAATGTAGCGAAATGGCCAAGCCATATATTTTGACTAAGGTGTAGAGTTTGCGAAGTTAGGCCTTGTAGAGTTAGGGCGTGTAGAGTTAGAAGCTTGGCTCTACATGAGATCTGATTACTTTTTGACAGTGCGAGCTACATGGTCTCGTCTTGGCAACATTTAACATGAAATGTTTTTGTGGGATTTCATTTCTTTTTGTAAGTTGCTTATGATATTTATACGAGTATTTTTTCTGTTGTTCATTTTTTCTTTCTTTTTTTGGGGTTTATTTATAACAAGGACCCCCTATATAAATTTTCAGACCTCTAGCATCAAAATTTATGGAAGTCTCATACAAACTTTCCCCCCCTAGTTTAAGGGGTTAGGGGGTAAAAGTTTCAAGTTTTAAGATTTTTTTGTTGTTTGTGTACTATTACTAGCTTACATACCGAATTTCAGCTTTCTAGGACTTCAGGAAGAACCTTAAGAATATTGATGATCATCAGTCAGTGAGTCAGTGACGAAATCGGGGTATTTTAAATATCAATAAAATCTAAAGTATAAGATCTATGCAATTGAAACTTTATAGGTTTAATAAGTCAACCACTGACATCATATCCCGAAAATTTTGTTTATCTGGTATAATCCAAAGCCAAGTTAAGAGGGTTCAAAAATACGACGAAGTGCTTCGAGAAAAGGTAGGTAGTGCCCTTGCGCTTCGCTTGGCTCGTCTTGGCGGGGGCACTCCCGTGCCTCCAGATTAGGATTTTCACACAAAAACAGAAAAAAGGGTTCCCCATACTTAGAACTAAAACTCGAAATTTTTTTTTTTCATCAAACCCATAAGTATGGGGTATCTATGGGGTACTATGGGGTACTATGGGGTATCTATGGATAGGTCTTCAAAAATGATATTGAGGTTTCTAATATAATTTTTTTCTAAACTGAATAGTTTGCTTGAGAGACACTTCCAAAGTGGTAAAATGTGTCCCCCCCCCCCCCCCCCCCTGTAACTTCTAAAATAAGATAATGATAAAACTAAAAAAAATATGTGATGTACATTGGCGCCGATTCTGTTGTTCACAAACTAAACTAAATTTAAGTTCAGGCATCTTTTTCTTTCTATTTCATTAAGAAAAGGACAGAAGATAAATATTAGTTTAGTCCTGTCAAATTAGTCGGCGCCCGACGTAAATTGACATATTTTTAACAGCCAATTTTTTAATCTCGTCTAAATTGTCTATAGAGTTCCGTAACTTGACAGGACTAAACTAATATTTATCTTCTGTCCTTTTCTTAATGAAATGGACAGAAAAAGATACCTGATCTTAAATTTAGTTTAGTTGGTGAACAACAGAATCGGTGCCATTACCATGTTAACCCTCACCGAAAATTGGTTTGAACAAGATCTAGTAAGTAGTTTCTTTTTAATACGTCATACATCGTAAACCGAAATTTACCTTTCATTCAATCAACTCAAATAAAAAAAAACATTTAATTTCATAAACATAAACCTTTGCATAAACCCGGACGTTACGGAACCCTCGGTGCGCGAGTCCGACTCGCTCTTGCCCGGTTTTATTTATACAGTTAGATGTTAGATAGATGAGAAAGAAATTAGTTTATTCATTCAAAAAGTGCGTAAAACAAATCATTATTTGGTTTAAAAAGTCTGGCATAAAACGAGGAGACAATTTGGCAAAAACTCGCTATAAAACGTATAGTAAATTGTGCAAAAAAAAATTTTTTTTAACGTCTCGCTTCTCTTTGCCAAGTGTAGTCTGCTCTAATCTATTTTTAGGGTTCCGTAGCCAAATGGCAAAAACGGAACCCTTATAGATTCGTCATGTCTGTCTGTCTGTCTGTCTGTCTGTCCGTCCGTCTGTCTGTCTGTCTGTCCGTCCGCATGTCACAGCCACTTTTCTCCGAAACTATAAGAACTATACTGTTGAAACTTGGTAAGTAGATGTATTCTGTGAACCGCGTTAAGATTTTCACACAAAAATACAAAAAAAAACAATAAATTTTAGGGTTCCCCATACTTAGAACCGAAACTCAAATTTTTTTTTTCATCAAACCCATACGTGTGGGGTATCTATGGGTAGGTCTTCAAAAATGATATTGAGGTTTCTAATATCATTTTTTTCTAAACTGAATAGTTTGCGCGAGAGACACTTCCAAAATAGTAAAATGTGTCGTCCCCCCCCCCCCTGTAACTTCTAAAATAAGAGAATGATAAAACTAAAAAAAATATATGATGTACATTACCATGTAAACTACCACCGAAAATTGGTTTGGACGAGATCTAGTAAGTAGTTTTTTTAATACGTCATAAATCGTAAACCACAATTTACCATTCATTCAATCAACTCAAAAATAAAATAAAACATTTAATTTCATAAACATAAACCTTATGCATAAACCCGGATGTTACGGAACCCTCGGTGCGCGAGTCCGACTCGCTCTTGCCCGGTTTTTTTTATATACTAATATTATAAAGAGGAAAGATTTGTTTGTTTGTTTGAATTGCTCCGAAACTACCTACTGGACCGATTTGAAAAATTCTTTCACCATAAGAATCCTTTATTATCCCTGATGAACATAGGCGCTAGAATATTTTCAAAAAAGTTAGGGATCCGTCTGAAAATTTCGATAATGTAACCCAATGTAACCCCTTCCTGTACGAGTCACAAGAAATACTTTTTCTTTCTTTCCGAGGCATGGAGTTGTCTTGGTATGTAAAGATGGTCACCCATCTAAGGACCAACCGCGGCAAGCGGAGCTTAACCTGATCGATCGACACGTGCGGGGGCTGTTATTACGTGTAAAATACTGGTATTCAGCTGCATCCGGCTAGATTGGAGCTGACCCCAACATAGTTGGGAAAAGGCTAGGCAGATGATGCAGATGATGATGTTTTCTCCACATTGTGTAAACGCAATAGTCATAAACAAAGTTAAATATATTATATTGTATCTGTAATTCTTCACAGAGGTTAAATGTCCATTTAACTTTCTTCGGTCACTTTTCCCTAAAGGTTCATTAGAAAACCAGCGTCAGACAGTATCTGTCTGGCATTAATGCTGAAATGAACCTTTTTGGCACAACCGCGAGGCACACACTATTGTTGTTGAAACATTATTTTTAGGGTTCCGTACCTAAAGGGTAAAAACGGAACCCTATTACTAAGACTTCGCTGTCTGTCCGTCTGTCCGTCTGTCTGTCTGTCTGTCACCAGGCTGTATCTCAAGAACCGCGATAGCTAGACAGTTGAAATTTTCACAAGTTATGTATTTCTGTTGCCGCTATAACAACAAATACTAAAAACAAAATAAAATGAATATTTAAGGGGGGCTCCCATACAACAAACGCGATTTTTTTGCCTTTTTTTGCTCGATATCAAAAATGGCAACAGGTAGGCACTTGAAATATTCACAAAATACTCAGATGTATTTTAACTTTAATAGTAAATAATAAAATTAAAATAAAATAAATATTTAAGGGGGGCTCCTATACAACAAACATGGTTTTTTCGGCGTTTTTGCCTTGTGGTACGGAACCCTTCGTGTGCGAGTCCGACTCGCACTTGTTTAGTTATTTTGTTAATTTTGTGTTTCACGAACTGTGTCCAAATAAACTTTTTCTTTCTTTCTTCTTCTCAGAATAGTCAGATAGGAAACGCTGACCTCATCTAGTTTAAAAAAATATGATTGACGTGTATAAGTGTTTGTACAAACCTACTTACAGAAACAAAATCATTTATCATTTAGCTTTTACAACAAAACATTTCTTTTCTTCGGTCATGTTTGACCATAGTTTTCCTCTATAATTAATAGTTTTTACAACGCTTCCGAATATGCCATGATCACACGTATTACTATTGTTAATGGTTCTCAAACGCCATTAGCGGTTCATTTGTAACAATTACCAACACAACTCCTTATTACTTTACAAACTGTTTCGACTTGACTTGTGTTATTAGTAAAACTATTAGCAAAACGCACAACTGGTTGAAGTAGCTGATGTTAGCAGGGAGTTTGGCATATTCCATTACAGTGGTACATTTTCCCTGCCCCGTTGGCCTCGTGGTCGCAAGCGCGACTGCTGAGCGTGAGGTCCTGGATTCGATTCCCGGGTCGGGCAAAGTGTGTAGGTTTTCCCATTGGGTAGTGCTTAGTAACAGCCCGGAGTTTGGAAGTTGGCGGTGTGATAGCCCCGTGCCTCGGAAAGCACGTTAAGGGGCTTACAGGACCTAAAGGAACACTAAAAAAGTTTAAGAAACAATAAAAGTCGACTACATAAACAAAATCTGAAAAATATTTGATATTCTTGAGGATATATGCTAAAAACAACAAATTCACAAAGTGTGTTGAAAACATAATACAACTAATTCGATACGATAAAAAAAAATCATGAAGATACCTCTAAAAACTTTCTTTTTACAATAAAAACCATATTATCACACATACATACAATCATTCTGATTTTTTGTCAGATTATCCTACAAGCAACATACTAAAGCACTAGTGTATTAATTTTTTAGTCCAAACGGATTATTTGTAAATAGATAATTGCTTCATATTTTGTAATAAATTACCAGGGTTGTGTCATCGCGAGTCTCTTTCTTTCCTGTGCAGTCCGACAAAGACCGCGCTTTAGGTCATATAGTCGCCTTAAGCCGTTGGCCGTGCGCCTGATTTATCTCCGATCGTGTCGGATTGCCGTCCTATCTCACTATGAGAGTGAGCGAAGAGAGTGCACCTGTGTCTCGCACACACTTGTGCAATCTAATATTTCCCGCGCCGAAGGCTGGTCTCAGTTGAGAGTGGTCGCCATGGCCAGATTTCGGTCTGGAGGACTTTATTTACATTTGGCACTCCACTCTACACACTCAGCTGCATCCGGTTAGACTAGAAGCCGACCCCAACATAGTAGGGAAAAGGCTGGGCACTGATGATTGGGCACTCCACTAATATTACTGAATTAATGCTCGTTCTGATGATCTTGAAAAGGTTTTTGAAATCGTTTAGAACCATTAGGCTTTTTCAAAGAAAGAAATAAATACAATACGTTGCGGTAAACATGACGCAGTCACGCAGGGAAAGAACACAAAAACAAATTAGAACAAGTTGGGGGAATATGCGTCATATCCACGCAAAACGGCCATCGCTCAGCATAATGCTACGACCCTATGTGTGACAGTGCCCCAGCGCTGATCAGCGGGATTGTCCGAAAGGGTTACCGCTGGCCCGGAACATAAAGGGCTAAGGAAGGAACACGGGTGGGTTTTAGTCAGTAAGAGTCTGACACTCCCTTCCGTTCCACCCAGAGCGGGAGGAGTCATTTGATGATTTCCCATCCAAAAAAAAAAGCCCCAGCGCTGGTTTTCAGCGAGTCTGCGGTAGTGTTTGGTTGGACCTATGATAGTTTTCATACGTACCTACCGACAGGGTTGGACCTATGATAGTTTTCATACGTACCTACCGACAGATTTCACCCTGTTGAGTGTGTGTGCCTTTTTATGTTTGTTACTTCTTCACGCTCAAACGGCTGGACCAATTTTGATAAAGTTTGTTATGGAGGTAGCTGACACCCTGGATTAACATATAGGCTACTTTTTATCCCGATATTCCCACGGAATCGACACTTATGCGGATGAAACCGCGGGGCGTTTGTTTCTATAAACAATGTTGTAAATTTTGCTGCTTATAGGGGCTATTTTATTAATGCACTTCAAGTCTAAACCAACTGACCCTGAGGTTACCCAAGGACGAACTATTATTAGAACCATTTCAAAAATTTCCATAAAATGTTAATCCAACCACTGAAGTTCACAGCTGTCGTAAAAGTCTTCATAAGGCACTGCTTTAAAAAAGACAATTAGCATTTTTAAACGGTCAAATGACAGTCCTTGGTAAAATGTAGAAGATATTTTATCCGGCGGGTAAAAGAAAACTAACCAGATGCAGATTTAAAACAAAGTATATGGTAATGGCGCATACTACTTCCTAATATATGATTATTTATTTATTAACTAGCTGCGCCCCTTGGTTCACCCGCGTAAATCTCGATCCCGTGGCAATATCGGGATAAAAAGTAGCCTAATTGTTAATCCAGGGTGTCAGCTACCTCCATACAAAATTTTATGAAAATTGGTCCAGCCGTTTGAGTGTGAAGAAGTAACAAACGTATAAACACACACACATTCTCAAACTTTCGCCTTTATGATATTAGTGTGAATATTATAAACGTGAAAGTTTGTGAGGATGGATGGATGGATGTTTGTCAAAATCAAAAGTCATTTATTAGGGTTCCGTACCCAAAGGGTAAAAACGGGACCCTATTACTAAGACTCCACTGTCCGTCTGTCTGCCTGTCTGTCACCAGGCTGTATCTCATCAACCGTGATAGCTAGACAGTTGAAATTTTCACATATGATGTATTTCTGTTGCCGCTTTATCAATCAGGTACTAAAAACAGAATACAATAAATATTTAAGGGGGGCTCCCACACAACAAACGTGTCTTTTTTCTGCGTTTTTGCTTTGTGGTACGAAACCCTTCGTGTTCGAGTCCGACTCGCACTTGGTCAGCACTTTTCGAACGTCAAAATTACACAGACGAGGGACTGTCTGTGTAATTTTTCCCGCCCTTTTGTTACTCTTTCACGCAAAAACTACTGAACGGATTTTGATGAAACTTGACAGTAATATAGCTTATACATCAGAATACCACATAGCATACTTTTTATCCCGATATTCCCACGGGATCGACACTTATGCAGGTGAAACCGCGGTTCGCAGCTAGCTTTTATATAATTTTGTTCAAGACATTTTTTTCTTTTAACGCATCATAGCTTACTGTAAAAATCTAAATTAAATCTCATAAACTCTTTGTAAACACAATATTGCGAATAATATAAAATCTTCTTGTGAAATATAATATCGTTAAACATAGACTTTCTAGCATTTAATAACCATATAATATACAAGATTCAACCTCTATATTAAAATTCTTCGCTTTATTCAGAACTTATTTCATATTGTCTTATTTCTTTTTTTTCTTCTTTCCATTTGCGATCGGTCGTTGGACCATAAGCGAATTTGATCCATGACGAAATGACGTTGTGGTGTGGTGGAACAGCCAGTGCTGCGCCTCCCACTTATAGAAGGTGGTTCCTCTTCAGCCTTCTCACCACCGCTGTCGGGTTTAACAGTTCAGCAACTAGTGGGTTTGGATGCAAGGTTAGGCGTGCCTTATGTTGTTCCTTGTACCGCTCGATTTCAGAGCTTACTGTTGGCATTTGTAGATACTGGTGGATTTCGTCGTTCCTAGCAAACCAAGGTGCATTTACTTATAGATCTTAAGATACCCTTTTTGGACTCTTTGTAGGCAGAGGATGTTGGATTTGCTGGCAACGCCCCACAGTTGGAGACCGTAGGTCCATATTGGCTTGAGGACAGAGTTGTAGATGAGGAGCTTGTTGTCTAAATACTAAAATATTGTCAAATATTGTAAAATATTGTCTTATTTAAGATATTCTTTTGCATTTATTACCTCTACTGCACAGCAGCGCCCCGCGGTTTCACCCGCATAAGTTTCAATCCCTTGGGAATATTTGGATAAAATATTCAATACTTTATTGCATTCCATAATGTGTACGGTGGGCTGCATCAATTGGGTACCGCAGTTGTATTAAAATTTTCATACAACTGGGGTACCCAATTGATGCAGCCCACTGTACATATGATAGTTGGTATGTTAAAAAGTATCCTATGTGTTAATCCTGGTTATAAACGATCTGTGTGCCAAATTTTATCTCAATCCGTGCAGTAGTTTTTGCGTGAAAGAGTAACAAACACCCATCCATCCATCCACCCATCCATCCGTCCATCCTCACAAACTTTCGCGTATATAATATTAGTCGGATATTAGTCGGATTAGTAGGATAGTAGGATTTTACATACCAAGACTCTTCCGTGCCGAGTCGGTAAGCACGTGAAGCCATCGCATTCGCAATCGTTACGGGTAGTCAGCAGACCGAAAATCTGACAAACAGTCTTACCAATAGGTATCGTGTTACCCAGTAACTGGGTTGTGGAGGTCAGATAGGCATTCCACTGCAAGCCAAACATACATAGTTGGGAAAAGTCTAGGCAGATGATGTGATGATGGCCTCTATTCTTCTATTTCATCACAAAATATAAACAACCTTCAGCTCACATTACACTTTCAATTTTACATCAGTTCAACCACGATTGAAGTTCGACTGACGTTAAACTGATCGTGCAATCAAAACTCAAATATATTCTCATCAATTTACTAATTGACATCGAAGTTAACAGAAACTGGCTGACTTATTTTTTACTTATATTCTCATATAGCTTATACGGTGAAAAGACATCGTCTGGGCACGCTTGTTCCATCGTAGACCTCATCCATCACTTTCAGCAGGCCCATTCTGTAATACTGTAAGGCTTACGGGACCTAAACACTAAAGACAAAGTTTTAGAAACAATAAAAGTATATGATCGACTACAGTAAACAAAATCAAAAAAATATATGATATTCTTCAGGATATATGCTATGTAGATAGTGTGTTGAAAACATAATACAACTAATTTGATATGATAGAAAAAAACCATACTAATATCACACAATCATTCTGATTTTTTGTCAGATTATTCTACAAGCAACATATTAAAATACTAGTGTTTTAATTTTTTAGTCCAAACAATAGATTTTTTGTAAATAGATAAATGCTTCATATTTTGCAATAAATAACCAGCGTTGTGTCATCGCGCTTCTCTTTATTTTCTATGCAGTCCGACAGTGACTGCGCTTTAGGTCATGTAAGCCATTACTTATGAAAGCGTGACTGACGAGTGCGGGACTTATACATATAGCTGTACCTACTCAAATATTGCTGAATGACAAAGGTGCTCATTTACTTCAAGCTATTCAATTCCTACGTAAAATGAATGTATCTTATACATTGCAAGTATCCTTCAGTAGTTTCAGCATTCCAGTCACGTCTCACAAGTTTTATTTAGCACTGTATCATTGAATCTTTGCGACTAGCATGGTAGAATGGTAGAAATGGTAGAAATATCAGAGGACTTATAAATCGAGACGTGTTACACAGGGCTGCCTCGCGAATGTTATTTATTTATTCAGGCCCGTATTAATAAGCCAAGCTTTGCAGCTTGGCTCATCGCCGCAAGGTTGCCTGCTTGTCGGTCTTCTACAGATTGTATTTCGGTGAGTGTGCCCAAGAACTCCACGACCTCATTCCACCGGCCCCCTTCAACCTTCGGTCATCCAGACGCACTGCAAGTTACCATCCCTGCCTAGTTGCTGTACCACCAATTCGCACTAAGTGTTTTCAAATGTCTTTTATAATGCGCACAGCAAAAGAGTGGAACTCTTTACCTGCGTCTGTGTTTCCGAGCGCATACAACTCGAATCTCTTCAAAGTAAGAGTGAACAGGCTTCTTCTGGGTAAGCTCACTCCATCGTCGACTTTGTCTCTGCCACCTCTGACCTAGACTAGAGTCAAGAGCAAACCCATTTCAAATAAAAAAATAAATAAACGAACGGACTGTCGTTTTCGTCAGTTTGTTTGTGTTGTTTTGACAACTCCTGAGCAGTTGATAAACGTGTGGGGTTTATAATGTTTGTGTTTGACAGTTTCGCTTGTGATGTGGCTTGCTATCAGTTTTAGCTGTTGCGTTACGATTAAGAGTTATTTATTTTTACAGGATTTTAATACTGTGTGATGTGGTTTGTGTTCTAGTTATTAGCACCAGATTAGTATAACGCAATTTTTGATTTGACTGGTCTTGTATTAAAGGTATGTGACTTTATAGGAGAATTAGTTCTCATTGTGAAAGGTTTTAGTATAATTTTTGAATTGTTATCTGAGTTATATATTTGTTGTTCAGTGGGGTTTCTGATAGTGACTATCATGACTTTCAATGAATTCTGGATTCCATATTAATATTATATATATTCGGAAGTAACTCTGTCTGTGTTATCGTTTCGCGACTAAACCACTAAACCACTGAACGGATTTAGATACAATTTGGCAAGGAGATAGATGGCATCCTGAGGAAGGACGTAGGCTACTTTTTGTGTCGGTAGCTCGTTCCCGTGGGATAATGTCTGACATCCACGCGTACGAAGCCGCCTAGATCAGACGCCAGCACAAAAAAACTACTACAAATTGTCAAATTTCTTTAAGATTTTAAATTTATCCCTAAAGCTTAAGGTTCAAAGTTGATTGGGAAAATTTGGCAGTTTCGGGTTGTCTGTACATTTTAGTTGTAGATGGCAGCACTGTTTACATACCAAAAAATTGTAAAAATTCTTGTCCTTTTTCACATTTTCACGGCAGTAGCAACCCTACCCTTGTGCATAAATAAAGAAACCTTTTCATTCTCCGGGGATTGATAGTAATTCTTCTGGACTGTTATGTATGGCTTAATTATGTGTTTGTTTATGTATGTGTGCGCCTATATTGTAGTGATTGGGGCCTTGCTTTATGGTTTCAAGTAATTGTGGAGGATACAGTATTGAGTTGTGATGTAGGCAGCTCCAGAGTTTTGATGTAGCGTTCCCCCGTCTAATAATCACATCATACTGCAATAATAATGGAATATTTACTGCATCATAATTGATTCTAGTCGCCCCTTCCAAAAGGTAGTTTCTTATGTAATCCTATCATTCATTTGTGATCACAGCATACTGCAATAATAATGGAATATTTACTGCATCATAGTTGATTCTAATCGCCTCTTCCAAAAGGTGGTTTCGTATGGTCCTTTCTTGATTCAACATTTGTGATCACGGCATACTGAAATAATAATGGAATATTTACTGCATCGTAATTGATTCTAGTCGCCCCTTCCAAAAGGTAGTTTCTTATGGTCCTATCATTTATCATTTCTGATCACAGCTTACAATAATAATGGAATATTTACTGCATCATAATTGATTCTAGTCGCCCCTTCCAAAAGGTAGTTTCTTATGGTCCTATCATTTATCATTTCTGATCACGGCATACTGGAATAATAATGGAATATTTACTGCATCGTAATTGATTCTAGTCGCCCCTTTCAAAAGGTAGTTTCTTATGGTCCTATCATTTATCATTTCTGATCACGGCATACTGGAATAATAATGGAATATTTACTGCATCGTAATTGATTCTAGTCGCCCCTTCCAAAAGGTAGTTTCTTATGGTCCTATCATTTATCATTTCTGATCACGGCATACTGGAATAATAATGGAATATTTACTGCATCGTAATTGATTCTAGTCGCCCCTTTCAAAAGGTAGTTTCTTATGGTCCTATCATTTATCATTTCTGATCACGGCATACTGGAATAATAATGGAATATTTACTGCATCGTAATTGATTCTAGTCGCCCCTTCCAAAAGGTAGTTTCTTATGGTCCTATCATTTATCATTTCTGATCACGGCATACTGGAATAATAATGGAATATTTACTGCATCGTAATTGATTCTAGTCGCCCCTTCCAAAAGGTAGTTTCTTATGGTCCTATCATTTATCATTTCTGATCACGGCATACTGGAATAATAATGGATTACTGCATCGTAATTGATTCTAGTCGCCCCTTCCAAAAGGTAGTTTCTTATGGTCCTATCATTTATCATTTCTGATCACGGCATACTGGAATAATAATGGAATATTTACTGCATCGTAATTGATTCTAGTCGCCCCTTCCAAAAGGTAGTTTCTTATGGTCCTATCATTTATCATTTCTGATCACGGCATACTGGAATAATAATCGATTACTGCATCGTAATTGATTCTAGTCGCCCCTTCCAAAAGGTAGTTTCGTATGGTCCTATCTTGCTTCATCGTTTGTGATTTCGATAAACAACATTATTGGTTTGTTTTTTAATTACAGGTTTCCTCATCAGTGTAACGTAAAAAAATACGAAAGAAAAATCCACAATTCAGCCCCATTTACTTCAGCTGCCATTATCATCTCCCAAAATATGGAAATGAAAGGACAAACGTACTTCATTAATATTAATAACCATTACAATTAAAAATCTACCCTCAAAGAGCCACTCCGACTCTCATTAGTGCTCAAGATTCTCGCGAATTTCGTATAAAATTTCTTATCCAAAAACCTAGCAGGATACTTTTGGTATGAGGATATTAAAACGACCGGAACAAAATAGGTTTTTAAATTTTGCTATTGTTTGGAAGCCTAAGGTTTCATCCTGGGGATTAGGCACATCATGTTCTTTGTCTGCTCTGTGTTGTTTTCAACACAGAGCACCTTTTGGTCATGCATGTTTTGCGTAACTCCTGACACCCAAACTAGGACGTGTCCTGTGTCACAGGTGTCAACCATCCTCCCTGCCAGGCACATTGTGAAACTTAACTTTTTTTAAATCTTGTTGAGCCTACAAATATAAAGAAACTAGTTGCGCCCCGCGATTTCACCCGCATAAGTGTCGGAATGTCGGGATAAAAAGTATGCTATGTCCTAATCCAGATCATGGTTTACCTATGTGCAAATACCTTTAGCCGTATTAGCGTGAAAGCGTAACAAATATACAAAAACCGGGAAAGAGCGAGTCGGACTCGCTCACCGAGGGTTCCGTAACATCCGGGTTTATGCATAAGGTTTATGTTTATGAAATTAAATGTTTTTTTTTTAATTTTTTATATTTGTGTTGGTTGAATAAAAGGTAAATTGCGGTTTACGATTTATGACGTATTAAAAAAAAAAACTACTTACTAGATCTCGTTCAAACCAATTTTCGGTGGAAGTTTACATGGTATTGAACATCATATATTTTTTTTAGTTTTATCATTCTCTTATTTTAGAAGTTACAGGGGGGGGGGACACACATTTTACCACTTTGGAAGTGTCTCTCGCGCAAACTATTCAGTTTAGAAAAAAATGATTTAAGAAACCTCAATATCATTTTTGAAGACCTATCCATAGATACCTCACACGTATGGGTTTGACGAAAAAAAAATTTTTTAGTTTCAGTTCTAAGTATGGGGAACCCCAAAATTTATTGTTTTTTTTTCTATTTTTGTGTGAAAATCTTAATGCGGTTCACAGAATACATCTACTTACCAAGTTTCAACAGTGTAGTTCTTATAGTTTCGGAGAAAAGTGGCTGTGACATACGGACGGACAGACAGACAGACGGACAGACAGACAGACAGACAGACAGACAGACAGACATGACGAATCTATAAGGGTTCCGTTTTTTGCCATTTGGCAACGGAACCCTAAAAACTGGCAGCGCCCCGCGGTTTGACCAGCATAAGTGTCGATCCCGTGGGGATATCGGGATAAAAACTATCATGTGTCCTTCCCCGGGATGCCATCTCTCTCTCTGCCAAATTTTATCGACATCAGTTCAGTGGTTTAGGCTTGAGAAGGTAACATACAGACAGACAGACAGAGTTACTTTCGAATTTATAATATTAGTATGTATGAAATGGTTTCTATTTGTAATACCAGTTCAGACTAAAGCTAAACAAATACAAAAATATGATGTTATTGCTGTGAATCGTTTGTAGGTGCACTTATATTGTACTAGCTGTTGCCCGCGGCTTCGCTCGCGTTAAGTATTATTAAAAAAAACTAATACATTTACATCCTCCATCATCCCTTATTTTATCCCCATGGGGGTTGATTTTATCAAAATCTTTTCTTAGGGGATTCCGACGTCATACTAGCTATATGCATGCGAAGTCTCAGCCCGATCGGTTTAAAATTGACAAAGTTTCATACAAACTTTCATCCCCTATTTTATCTCCTTGGGGGTAGAATTTATCAAAATCCTTTCTTAGCGGATGCCTACGTCATAACATCTACCTGCATGCCAAATTTCAGCCCGATCCCTCCAGTGGTTTGGGCTGTACGTTGATAGATCACTATGACAGTCAGTCACCTTTGAGTTTTATGTATTTAGATTAAGAAAGTTATTCTGCATGCAAGTCTGTTAGTTAGTCGCCATAAACTTTATTAATATCCTACAAGTTTCCAAAGACGGAATATCTCACATCCTCATTAAAAAGTTTTAAATTCTTGTTATTGAGCACAAGTTCCCTGATTGTTCAAAATTCTTGCTGACGCCACAAAGTAGACAGAAGGTTGGTTTCATACAACGGGCAAAAACGTACGCACACAAAGACCCACTTCACGTACAGCGAGTGCAAGCACACTCGGCAGTTGTTTGAGATCGCCGCACGCAGGCGTCTAAGAGCGAAAACGCACACACAGATAGACACACTTCACGTAGTACAGCGAGTGCAAGCGCACTCGCGAACGGCATTTATTTGAGATGGCCGTACGCAGGCGCCTACGAGCTCAAATGCACACACACATAGAACACGCTACACGTACAGCGAGTGCAAGCGCATTCACGACCGGCACTTTTTAAAATCGCTGTACGAAGGCGCCTACGAGCGGAAATGCACACACTCATAGACATACTTCACGTAGCTACAGCGAGTGCAAGCGCACAAGCGACCGGCATTTGTTTGAGAACGCCGTACGAAGGCGCCTACGAGCGAAAATGCACACACACAGACACGCTTCACGTACAGCGAGTGCAAGCGCACTCGCGACCGGTATTCATTTGACATCGCTGTACGATGGCGCCTACGAGCGAAAACCCACACACACAGACACGCTTCACGTACAGCGAGTGCAAGCGCACTCGCGACCGGTATTTGTTTGAGATCCCTACACGAACGCGTTTATGTGTGCGCGCGCCCGTTTTCACTCGTTGAATAGAGCCGACCCTCTGTAGCTGTACCCATCTATTTTATACTCATCCGTTCACTTTGAGGGACCGGTATATTTACTTAACCTGGTCGAAAAAACTCCGATCGTATCAGCGCGTTTGATAAAAGGTGTATTGACATTCAATGATCTTACTCAAAGGTATTAGAATTATCACAGTATACATAATTATAAGAAGGTTTTAACTTCGCACAGATGAGTACTTATAGGGGTGTTAAGTACAGAACGGTGTCGTAACATTTCAGGGATTGTAGCACCTACAGTCCGTTTAGAGTTATTTTAGCTCTGACAGCAGGAACCAAAAAGACGAGCATGAATATCACAATTATTTTGACAGACTTGTCTCTGGCAGCAACCCATCAGCAACCTTATTAGAATGAGAATAAAGATTACTGTGATTTGGACAGTGATGCAAAATTACTGTGAACGGACTGCACATAACAAACTTTAAGAATTGTAGTTAGTCAGATTCAAGAGACAGGAGAAGGATTACCTGCTCCCGTTAAGCCGTTGGTCGCGGCTGTCATTCGTACATCTCTAGCCGTTTCGTGTGATCTGATGCCTGAAAATCTGACGGCTAGGCTGTAAAATCAGAATTTAGGGTTTTAATCAATCAAAGCACTCGATTCACATATTGGCATATGCGAATTGGGTGCTTTTTTTCTTCGGAAGGGAAATCATCAAATGACCCCTCCCGTTCTTGGTGGAGCGGAAGGGAGTGTCAGACTCTTACTGACTAAAACCCACCCGTGTTCCTTCCTTAGCCCTTTATGTTCTGGGGCAGCGGTAACCCTTTCGGACAATCCCGCTGAAGAATTGAGTGCTTTGATTAGATATAAATTGACATCCTCACATACGTTTTCTGACCCATTTGTTGAAATTTTCATCGGATACTTTTAGAACAGACAATATAAGCTTTTTTTTCCATATAAAATCGTCCGTCTGTCCCAATCCTTAACGCGTCGAAAGCGAACAAACAGACTGTGTCACGGTCCACAGGTCCGTTTTAAAGAATGTTTTACCTATTGTGTCTGTATTTACTTAGGACTAGGCCGAATAAGACCTCAACCGGTTTGGGGGGGGTGACTGTATCTTTTGAAAGTTACCATTCAAGATACCATTCGTTTTCTGCGGTCAACTTGAGTGAGGTAAATGGGTATTTTGTTACCTACCCTGATTTTGGTCTTTCCTTGTTTTTTAACCGACGAAAAAAAAAAATGAGGAGGTTCTGGGAGGTTCAAGTAGACGCGGATATTTCTTTTTTGTTTACCAATCTTTTACAGAGACGGGCTTGTGGCTAAGTAATAACAGCCAGGGTCGCTCGGAGGTTAAGCTACGCTTGCCGCGGTTGGTCTGTGGATGGGTGACCATCGCTACCGCTGGCACGACTACCGCTGGGTAAAAGTCTCGAGGCCCGCCCAGAAAGAAGTGACCAAGATGACCTGGACGCGTATAGTGAAGGCTGGCTTGAGGTGGCACGGGAAAAGAGTTCCTGGAAGAACTTGGGGATAGGTCTTTGCCTAGCAGACGTACTGTATAGGCTAAATAAAAAAAATCCATACTAATATTATAAATTCGAAAGTAACTCTCTCTACATGTTTGTATGTTACCTTTTCACGCCTAAACCACTAAACGGATTTCGACAAAATTTGGCAGAAAGATATATTGCATCCCGGGGAAGGACATAGGAGAGTTTTTATCCCGATATTCACACGGGATCGACACTTATGCGGGTGAAACCGCGGGGCGCTGCTATTAAAAAATTTTTTTTGTTTAGTGAGTTAATTTTAATGGGTGTTTTGTTACTTACCTCGGTTTTGGTATATCTTTGTTCTCATTAATTGATATGTACGAAGCGTATTTTCTCTGAAGGGTCTGAAAAAAGATAAGTTTTATTGGACTCATTCCAAGACACGTTTCACAATTATATTTTTGCTCTTATTTTTTCGCTTTTTTAACTCAGTTTTACCGATGTTCCGAGTAAGCGTTTATCATCATCATCTGCCAAGCCTTTTCCCAACTATGTTGGGGTCGGCTTCCAGTCTAACCGGATGCAGCTGAATACCAGTATTTTACATGGACCTCCACAACCCAGTTACTGGGTAATACGATACTCCTTGGTAAGACTGGTTGTTAGACTTTCGGGCTTCTGACTACCCGTAACGACTTTCAAAGATCCACGAATGACAGCCGACTAAGCGTTTATATTGGGGTTTATTAAAAAACTGGTCAAGTGCGAGTTGGACTCGCACACGAAGGGTTCCGTGCCATAAGAAAAAACGCCGAAAAAAAACACGTTTGTTTTTGTTGTATGGGAGCCCCCCTTAAATATTCATTTTATTTTGTTTTTAGTATTTGTTGTTATAGCGGCAACAGAAACACATAATTTGTGAAAATTTCAACTGTCTAGCTATCGCGGTTTTGAGTTGTAACTGAAAACCGCGTGACAGACAGACGGACGGACAGACAGCGAAGTCTTAGTAATAGGGTCCCGTTTTTACCTTTTGGGTACGGAAGCCTAAAAAGTTGATTAACGTTGTGAGACGTTTAAACGTCAGAATGTATTGCTAATCATTACTTAACAATAAAATATTTGCATCAATTCTTTCTAATAAAGTAACTAACTAATGCAAGACCTTCGAATGATGGCTTGGTAGAGATGTCAGCATGAATTCAGGGGCCGAAGCCTACCGGGTCAGCGGGACTGTCCGAAAGGGTTACCGCTACCCCGGGACATAAAGGGCTAAGGAAGGAACACGGGTGGGTTTTAGTCAGTAATAGTCTGACACTCCCTTTCGCTCCACCAAGAGCGGGACCATCATATGATGATTTCCCACCCAAAAAAAAGCAAGACCTTCGAATGATGGCTCGATGTTATAGAAAAGTTTTGTAAGTTACAAATAGAACTGAAGCCAATTGGGGTGTTCGAATGAGAGAGAAAGACTGTAAAACCATTTTGCTAATAAAGTCTTCACGAATAAAGAGCTTAAACAGTTCTTCTGAGAATTTGAAACAACATCGTACAAAATTCCAAACAACGAGAATAGAAACACGTGTTGCAAGCAATCCATCCAGCCCAGCTTGGTCTAATGACGTACAAGATGACGTCATAGCTGTGACGTAACCGTGTTGGGTACATACTGCCGCTTATGTAACTTTGAATTTATGAAACATTTTGCAAAATCCTTGAATAAAAGTGCTTCTACGAGGAAGAACTTATATAATTCATACTAATATTATAAATTCAAAAGTAACTGTGTGTCTGTCGGTCTGTCTGTATGTATGTTACTTTTTCACGCCTAAACCACTGAACGGATTTCGATAAAATTTGGCAGAGAGATAGATTGCATCTCGGGGAAGGACATAGGATAGTTTTTATCCTGATATTCACACGGGATTGACACATAAGCGGGTAATATATACTTTATTGATACAAGTCCTTATAATAATAAATATGCATAGTATCTAGCTAAAGTTCACAATAATTTAGGCGCACAAAGTTGACTGACTTGACTAGAAATACCCGTGACTCAAGTCAGTCACACTGACTCCTAAGTCAGTGTTCTGCCACTTGGACACTATACACCCTTATGGAAATTAAGAGCTGGTAAGCTGATATTATACAAAAAGAATATATTATTATGAGAAGTATTAACAAAAAAAAAAAACACGACTTTAGATTCGAACCTAGGACCCCACCATCAAGAATCCCATAATGTGACAAGACTATTATGACACCGGTAATGATCAAGAATAACTTCGGTAGATAGGTCAGTCGTGACGACTCCCGGCCACCGTAGGCGCGGGCCTGCGGACGGAGAGTAATGGGTAGCTCACCGTCCGATCAGGACCAGGCCCGTGCCGGACGGCGCGTACGTGTTCCACGCGCGCCTCAAAGAGATGTCAGCATTAGCGAAGGGGCCCGTTAAGGCCGAAGCCTGCCGGGTCACCGCTAGCCCGGAACATAAAGGGCTAAGGAAGGAACACGGGTGGGTTTTAGTCAGTGAGAGTCTGACACTCCTCCCAGAGCGGAAAGGGGTCATTTGATGATTTCCCTACCTATAATTTTATGCACAGCATCCGGGCTTGATCACAACACAATCAACTCGATTCATAATGTAAACTGATACAATACATTTCAAGATTCCCGTTAATTAAAAGCGTCTATTGTCATGCGATACCCTTATTAAGATTAGAGCTTCCAGCAAACATCTTGGCAACGTTTGTTTTAGTACAAAATACACGGAAACCCGCGTATTGTTTGACAAAACACCAATTAGTTACATGTAAGCATTCCGAATGCGTTCACTAAACAATTTTGTTACGACAATAATACGAGTATATAATCACGCCGGTTTATAATATTTATATTTTTTAAATCGTAGTCAGAGAACATGATTGGTGAAATGTGGATGTAATAAATATTTACAAGACTAGCAGCGCCCCGCGATTTCACCCGCATAAGTGTTGATCCCGTGGGAATATCGGGATAAAAACTATCCTATGTCCTTCCCCGGAACTTAAACTATCTCTGTATCAAATTTCATCTAAATCGGTTCAGCGGTTTAAGCGTGAAAAGGTAACATACAGACAGACAGAGTTATTTTCGAATTTATAATATTAGTACGGGGATAAAAACTATCCTACGTCCTTCCCCGGGACTCAAACTATCTCTGTACCGAATTTCATCTAAATCGGTTCAGCGGTTTAAGCGTGAAAAGGTAACATACAGACAGACAGACAGGGAGACATGCAGAGTTACTTTTGATTTTATAATATTAGTATGGATGGCAGTTATCGGCTCGCAAACTAAAACCATAAATTCAATTCATGAAACACATGATTCTAGCTCCAATGCGTTGTATTTTGGCACCAAATTTAATTTATTTAGAATTAAAAAAAAAACGCATGTTGTAGTTCGTAGGATTAAACCCAGACAGACACTTTACTTGCTGTAAATGATTTTTTATCCCATCTATTCGAAAAGAAAGATTTGGTTCGCCTTTAATTGCACCCAAAGGTGGTGTTTTCTATAAGAAACTTTTAGCGGGCAGTAATGAGTTTTTAATCCTAATTATCTTTGCCGCGCACTTTTTGAATTAGGAACATCTTGGTGTTCAGCGCAAAAGAAATCGAACGCAAATATTGTTTGAATAGAGACTGGCTAGTACGATGGCCCAAAGTCGCGCCGCCGCCGGCTGAATAAAAAAAAAAACTGGCCAAGTGCGAGTCGGACTCGCACACGAAGGGTTCCGTACCACAAGGCAAAAACGCCGAAAAAAACTTGTTTGTTGTATGGGAGCCCCCCTTAAATATTTATTTATTTTAAATTTATTATTTATTATTAAAGTTAAAATACAACTTAGTATTTTGTGAATATTTCAAGTGCCTACCTGTTGCCATTTTTGATATCGAGCAAAAAAGGGCAAAAAAATCGCGTTTGTTGTATGGGAGCCCCCCTTAAATATTTATTTTGATTTGATTTTAGTATTTGTTGTTATAGCGGCAACAGAAATACATAATTTGTGGAAATTTCAACTGTCTAGCTATCGCGGTTCTTGAGATACAGCCTGGTGACAGACAGACGGACAGACGGACTGACGGACAGACAGCGAAGTCTTAGTAATAGGGTTCCGTTTTTACCCTTTGGGTACGGAACCCTAAAAAGAAATCAAATTAAAAACGCGCGAACTACAACCCGCGTTTTCGTAAATTTTCACGGATTGTTAGAAATTCATGGTTTCGTTTTGAAAATAGAGTTTTATTATTAGATACTATTTAATTTCAATTTAGTTGTTACTCTATGTTTTATTAAATAATAATATTACAATAAAATATGAGGCGCTTTTTATTTTCTCACAGTGGGTGATGAAAAGTAGAGTGTATCACTCGGGAGCAATATGTATTTTTGGCTCGGGCGACGTACTTTGAATCCCTCACTTCGCTCTGGATTCAAAAAAGCGCCCTCGCCGTTTAAATATTATTTTGCTCCCTTATGATACAATCTACTATTATCACCACTACTCTCAAAACGGTGAAGGATAACATCGTGAGGAACTCGGCACGTCCTGGAACCATAAATTCGAAGACATGTGACAACCACCAACCCGCACTGGCCCCCGTGGTGGATTACCGCCCTCTCCCTCTCTTGGTGTGGAGGCCGGTGTCCCAGCAGTGGGAACATTGGCTGATTGTGCTAGACAGATGATGATTTTCAAGTTCCGCGACAAGGGGGCGAGTCTTTAACCACTAACCGTGCTCAAATCTAGATATCTAGATAGGGCTTTTTCATTTGCCATTCCCATATATTTGTCAACATAAGTACTTGTAGAATGGTGAATCAATCATCAACTAGACGTATTGCCACCTGTGGTGCTATTCTGTAAAAATCTCACCGTGAAAAGTGAAAACTTAGGTGAAGTGAGCGTGGAGTGAGCTGCCAACAGTGTCAGTTCCTAGCGAAAACAAACTCACTTCACCTAAGTTTTCACGAGTTATTCCGGTCTGATGAGTTTCAGATTTTTACAGAATCAACTGGCAGTTGTAATTCGAAAAATATTAACGTTATACGTGTAAAGCCATTACTTAACCTAGAGGTGTTTCCAGACCTGGCGAATGCGCCGCTGGCGAGCCGCTTGCGAACTGTGCGCGTACATTTCATGTTCGTACGCAGCCCATGCGCCGTCCGCGCGCAAGCTACGCGCCGTACTCGACCGGCGCAAGCAAATTCACAACTGAGGCTCATAGTTCAAACGGGAAAGAAGCTATGTGCGCACGAGCTGCGCGCGCTGCACTCGTGCTGCACTCACGCCCCACTCGAGCTTCACTCGCGCCCCACTCGAGCCTTGCCGGAGTTGCACTAGAGCGGCGCACCAAACGTAGGCTGTAACCGCTCGCGAGCGGCGCATTCGCCAGGTCTGGACACACCTTAAGCACAGCTAGTGTTGAAAGCATTACTATTTGCTAAATAGTTAGTAATCACAGATAAAGATACACCTAGATAACGCAAGAGTAACTACTTCGCGTGCCCAGCTTACGTACAAAAATCGTAAGCCGCCACTTTCGCGCTCAGTCCTGTGTACTGCTGGCTGGGTGAGCGTGAGCGCTGGCGCTAGGGACCGAGGGTAGGGCGAGACGGGTGCCGCGCGCGGCGGTCTTTGAATCGATTTGATTTTTCCATCACAAAATAGTGCTTGTGTGACGTCATAGTAGGTAGCCAAAAAGTGGCACGCTTAGTTTTCATACAGATCGTGATACTGGCGTTATTTATGTCTATCTATATCTGTGTTAGTAATACCACAGAATAATAAATATAATGTGACAAGCAGTTGAAATACATTACAAGACTTTTCTGGAAACACCCACCCACACGAATGATTTGTTAAAAATAATAGCAATCCGATGAAATGAAGTTGTATACATTTTCATTTCACTTCAGAACACCGCTGAATGACGCTTAGCATATTTTAAAGCTAACCTGCTGTTGAGAGAGAGAATAAATTCATCCTTTAGAACGTTGATTTTAATTCGTAAAATAAATCAGACGTTCCAATGGGTGTAGGCAGAAATGTGCCACGAACGATAGTTTGCTTTTTTAGCTTCTTCTATTTTCTACACTCATACTTAAAATAAAATCTGTTATCACAATGTAGTACAATTCTGTTGTTCTTTATTCTGAATATAAAAAAAAAACATATTTTTTTTTCAATGCAAGTCTACCCGTTATAAACAAGCAGCTACTTCATCTTAGTCACTTTAAATGATTAATGCCAAAGATTTTGTATTTGGTACAATATTATCCAACACCCAAGTTCAACGACTATTACCGCTAAACTAATAAAGTTATCTTAACCGCTATAGCTTTTCTTTAAAGTTCATGAAATGCACTATCATCGTGAATTTTTCCAGATTTTTCAAGCCAGCAGTTTAGGTTTTAGAGGGGGGGGGGGGGGACGGACACGCCCTACTGGAACAACATTTGCACTTTAAAGTTTAATATTTCGTAAATGGAGCAGTAAATCGAAAAATTATTTAAGCAACCCCAAAGTCATTTTAGAAGACCTATTCAACGATACCCCACACGATGGGGTAGACGACGAAAAAAATATTCATCCCCACTTCACGTGTAGGGGAGCTACCCTAAAAAAAAATATTTTCCAAAATTTTATTTTACCACTTTGTCGGCGTAATTTCCAATACTAACGGTCTCTTAGCAAAACCTCGGACAGACAGACAGACGGACATGACGAAACTATAAGAGTTCCTTTTAGGAACTACGGAACCCTAAAAATCTGAATATCAAATTATTTTTATTCAAATATTATACCAGATGTATATTATGAGACAAAAGATCATCAGTATTGAATTCTTAAAGAATAGCCCACGACTTTGTCCACGTGAATTTTTTGGTTCCCTCGGCCCACCCCGTCACATCGTATCGCTTGACCGCGCGATTACTGGGTTTTCGCTTAGAGGTCTTTCTGACTTTTTGTTAGGCTCCAAAGGGTCCTTTCGTGATGTTTAAAAGCCTATAGCAGGGGTGGCCAACTTGGTTAGACCCAAGATCTACTGTTCACTGACGACAGCCTGTGCGATCTACCAATTACATACCTACTTCTTGAAATCTTAAATGAAACAGCATAGTTCAGTACACAATTTTATTATGTAGTATTTTTTATTTTATTTAGAGGGATAATATAAAAAACTGGCCAAGTGCGAGTCGGACTCGCACACGAAGGGTTCCGTACCACAAGGCAAAAACGCCGAAAAAACAGGTTTGTTGTATGGGAGCCCCCCTTAAATATTTATTTTATTTTAATTTTATTATTTATTATTAAAGTTAAAATACAACTGAGTATTTTGTGAATATTTCAAGTGCCTACCTGTTGCCATTTTTGATATCGAGCAAAAAAGGGCAAAAAAATCGCATTTGTTGTATGGGAGCCCCCCTTAAATATTTATTTTATTTTGTTTTTAGTATTTGTTGTTATAGCGGCAACAGATATACATAACTTGTGAAAATTTCAACTGTCTAGCTAACGCGGTTCTTGAGATACAGCCTGGTGACAGACAGACGGACAGACGGACAGACGGACAGACGGACAGACGGACAGACGGCCAGACGGACAGACGGACAGACAGCGAAGTCTTAGTAATAGGGTCCCGTTTTTACCCTTTGGGTACGGAACCCTAAAAAAGAAATGAATAGTTTAAAAACACTAGAAAAACACGCTTTTATAAATGCACGTAAAAACAAAAAATGCCAGTGCCTATCTTCCTGCTTCATCATCAGACCTTGAAACCTAATCGTGGTCAAAGTTCATTACAAGACTTTTCTAAGAAATCCAAAACAGCGCTATGATACGATTTTTCATCATGAAGTTCCAGTTCATATCTTCCGGCTCCATCATCAGATCAGTTCGACAGTACCATATTATTGTATTGTCATCAGAACTACATACAGCTGCCAATTTTCATTACGCTACGATCCTTGGAAGACGGTTAAATTAGTTACCTTAGATTCCATTACATAGTTAGTTACATACAGGTCGACCTAATAAAAGCGTGTTAAAAACTAAAAAATATTCTTAGTAGCCTACTTCTTTATATTAATGTGAGCACTGCGTTTGAGCATCTTTCGCTAGATTAGCAAAATAGGTTAGTAGTTGGAAACATTTTTTGCCTTGTCACGATCGACTGGACTAATAATAGTCACGATCGACCGGATGGCCGCCCCGGGCCTTGGCCTAGCCTTCCTCAAGAATAGGGCTATCAAATGCAAAAAGAATCTTTCAAATCCGACTGGTGGTTCCAGAGATTAGTGAGTACAAACTAACAAACTCTTCAGCTTTATTAGTAGCGTAGATTGTAAATACTGTTTTATTGAACTTTAACTGTTTTATTAACTTGGATTATTACCAGGGGCCCAAGTCTGCAATTTTTATAAATTCGTCATTCCAACACGATCCCATTGTCATTTTGCTAAAGGTTCGTAATCTGCTAAATTCGTAATGGTCGATCATTGGTCGGTCAATGGCACAGAACATATACGATACTCGTAACGAATTAAAAGCAATGACTGCACAACGTTCTAATGGTAGGTCACTGATCAAAGGAATTGTCTAAATTTTAGCAGATTACCGCCTAAGTCAGTCATTCATTTTTCATTATGTACGAGATTACCATTCTATGCCATTTCTTTCAATGGAGTGTCAGTGGTTGACCATTGGAAAGTCACAATGACGCCATTATATTAATAGATTACCAAACTTGTCAAAATCAACAATTATGAAATCAATGATAGACCATTCTGACACTATTTGTAATAGCAGACTTGAGGCCCAGGTCTGTCTAGCAACGTTAACAAACAAATTCAGAAAATATCGATACAATCATTATCAATTTAATTCCGTCCGTATGTTAAATCGGATCTTTTAAAAGCATTCATAATAAGGCAAAATAAATTGATTGACACAATACTATTTAAACAGAAAATATTTGCATGATTTTCATCGTTGATTCACTGACAGTTTACGTAGAAATACTGAAAACGCAATTCAGACAATCACAATAATAATATGCACGGATTTCAAAGGCAACAGCTTATTGCAATTACTAGTAGGTAAATTGGATTAATTAAACAATGTATTTTGAGTTAATTCGTACGTTCAGTTTTTTGTGTAAATAAATGAACGGCTGTCATTATAATTCAGGGCAAATGATGGATTGTATGCTGATAAGGTTTACGTTAATGTTGATATTATTTCGTTGATGTGTAAATCTGTTTTATGCGATGGTCTTTGCTGGGTGGCTGTTAGCCGTGGATTGAGATGAATGGTGCGTTTGTCCAGCAGTGGACTGCTATAGGCTGAGAATGATGGAAAATCTTTTAAACCTCCAAAGGATTAGGCTATATACTATGATTTTTTTATCTGTAGTAAGTATTATAGAGGTATGAGGAACAGGGTGTAGAGTTCACTCATACTCTATAGAAAAGGGAGGATCCTCCCACCAGACGGGTGTTGTGTCTGGCGGGCAACTGCACGATGATTCACGTCGGGCCGTTGTATCTATGCTAGTTGCGCGGTAAACTCTGCTTGCGAGATGCAGGATTTTGCGTGACGTCAGAATGACGCGTTGTTCGCATGTGGCGTTGTAGATACCGCTACAGTATCACCCACATTTCACCAGTTAAGTCCCATGTAATAAAGGGCGAGCCTATTGAGAAATTCCTGATGAAAAACCCCAATATCACTTTACCTGGGAATCGAACCCAGGCCCTCAGGCTCAGCAGTAGCGTTTGCGACCACTAGACCAACGGGCTGTCAAGTTATATAGTTAAGGCGACTACATGACCTCAAGCGCGGTCTTTGTCGGACTGCATTGAAAAGAAAGAGAAGCGCGACGACACAACGCTGCAGGTTATATGCTAGGTATGTAAATAATTTGATACGATAGAAAAAAATCATGAAGATACCTCTAAAAATTTTCTTTTTTTACAAAAAAAGACCATACTAATACATACAATCATTATGTTTTTTTGTCAGATTATTCTACAAGCTACATACTAAAACACTAGTAATTTTTTAGTCCAACCAATAGATTTTTTGTAAATAGATAATTGCTTATTTTGCAATAAATTACCAGCGTTGTGTCATTGCGCTTCTCTTTCTTTTTTATGCAGACCGACAGTGACCGCGCTTTCGGTCATGTAGTCCTCTTAACTTACATAGAAGAACATTATTTTACCTATTAAGCCCTTCACTTTTCATTCTTCCACAACCCACTTAACCCCTTATTCATAAAACTAAGTCTAAGCTGCCTATTCAAAACCGAACAATACCTTTCTTTATGAGGTACCCTCAAAAATCTGACTTCGAAAATGGAGGGTACTTGAAGCCTACAAGTACCCTCATCAATTGATTTCGTAACGAGTCGCGAGAAACATAGGTATGTCGGGGAAGGTATAGTGTGTCTCGTTATCATCAGGCATATTTTAATTACTTCATGTGGGCGTACTATGGGTAGTGCTGGTTATTGCGCAATAGAAAAACAGTTTGCAGTTCAAATCAGATTATAATTTCACGAACAGTTTAATCACACTAGCAAATCACACACTGTAGGTACACACTCAACGATACGGAACGCGCGACAGTTTCTGAGCACATGTTGTCCGTACGATGTTCAATGGTCAAGTCCGCCGCTCCACCTCGAAGCTCGCTCTCCTCGACCCCTCCACGGACTCAGGCTAGACTCTGTCCAGCGCCACCAGATGGCGCTGACGTTCCGAATAGTCAAATGAATGACGTATTTCCGACAGGTAAATAAATATTGAGCCTTTGACTTTGTTTCGAGTGCAATAATTTTTGAGTTTTAGTTGTGGGAATTGGATTTTTTTTTGGTTTATTGACGACAATAATGTGCGGAGTTGTAAAATTCGTCGTTTGAATGATAATGCTAATGATTCTGTGACGATCAACTGAAACAGGCAGATAACCACGACATGTGACCATAACATGACTGGAAGTTATTATAACATCATCAATATACACTAAGTGGACAAAATACGTATGGTGGAGCTAACTCAAAAACTACCCAAGTTAATAAAATTTATATGGGACCCACCCCTGAGGCATAGGTACCCTTTTTTTATGTTTTTCGGATGGGAAATCATCAAATGACTCCTCCCGCTCTGGGTGGAGCGGAAGGGAGGGGGAGCATAGGTACCCTTATCCAAGAAAATCATCATCTGCCTAGCCTTTTCCCAATTATGTTGGGGTCGGCTTCCAGTCTAACTGGATGCAGCTGAATACCAGTATTTTACATGGAGCGACTGCCTATCTGACCTCCACAACCCAGTTACAGGGTAATACGAAACCCTTTGGTAAGACTGGTTATTATCAGACTTTCGGGCTTCTGACTATCCGTAACCGGACCAACGGCTTAACGTGCCTTCTTTAACTTTCGAATTCGTTCCCCAATGAGGGATTTTCTTTTTCTTTTTTTTTAACGCTTCCCTAGTCGTTGGATAGATGGCGCTGAACTTGGTAAGTTACTGCAAGGAACGGAAGTCACATAATTTTTTTATTAATTCACTTGGATGTAATTTTGAGATCGTAAAACGAAAGCAAACGAAACTGTCACTCAACGAGTGTATATGACGTGACGCAATGTTTTTTTTTCCAAGCGTTTTGACTTTGGCATCTAGTAACGTAGTCAGTTCAACGCCATCTTCAGGGTTCTTGGAAACTATGTTTTTTTTTTTTAATACTGAAAAGAAAAACCTCTCATTGCCAGAGATATCGCGTAAAATATATTTAAAAAAAAAACAGTCGGATTGAGAACCTCCTCCTTTTTGATGACCTTTAAAAAGGGATGTTTATGACAATGACGCATGTCATCCTTCATTTGAAAGGAAAACTAAACGTATTCGACAGTTATTATGTAAGAGAATTCAGAACTTGTTTTCCGACATCATGACCGAACTACACACCTCACACATTCTAAGCTCTCCCGTCACCAAAAACTTCAATTATAACTTCGTCTCACTTAGTGCCTAACTTAAACTTCGGCAACCCCTTACTTAATAGTGAAGTTCAGTCGGTAGGCTACTCTTAGAGCTTCAACTTAAAGTTGTAACTTTAAATCGACGTTGGACTTACGTGTTACGTTTTCGTAAATAAATAAGTTTCTGAAAAGGGTGTAAAGAGGTTTTGGGAATGAAATGTTTATTTTTTTTAATGTTTATAATGATTCTTATACCATTTCTGTGATTTTGATTGTGATGCTGGAAGATGATTTATACCTGTATTATTGTTTCATAAATAAGCACATTTTTTTTGTTAACTGTACCTTTAAAGTACTTGTAATTTGGGACGAAGCACAACTTCAATAGTGATATGGGACGAACTAAGATTTTTTTGGAATGTGGACAAAACTTCAGGACGAACGAAGAATAAATCATTTGTACTCGTAGCTTGTGATAGAAACTGTGACCTCTGAGTTTGTTTCGTAGTTTCTGCTGAGTGGTAGGATAGGAAACACCGATCTCATCTAGTTTTAAAGTATAACTATTTCTTTTTTAGACGTCTAAATGAGTTGGTTCAAACAAATTTACAGAGATAAATATCATGATTGGTATGGACACAAACTTATACAGGGTTACTTTTCAAAGACCATCCAAATTTTTACATGGTGTTCTACCCATGGTGTTCTTAAAAAAAACACCATGTATGTTCTATACATGGTGTTTTTTGTGATTTCAGAGTTGGTCCCATAGTGAAAGTTATTTATATTCATGGGTAGAACACCATGTAAAAATTTGGATGGTCTTTGAAAAGTAACCCTGTATAAGTCGGTGGCCCTGTGTGTGTGTGTGTCTGTGTGTAGGTGTGGTGTGTGGGGTGTGGGTCTGTGTGTGTGGGGTGTGGGTCTGTGTGTGTGGGGTGTGGGTCTGTGTGTGTGGGTATCTGTGAACAGATAGCGCCATCCACGAAGACGCACCCCACTCTTCTTTCTAATCGCTTACAGTACAAGTGTGCAACATTCCGCTAGTGTTTGAGTTTTGTCGATACATAGTAATTACTTATTAGTGGGTAATTAGTGTAAAAAGGTAAGGTCTAAAAAGTTACATAGGAACATTTTCGAAAAACATTGTTACAGCCAAAGATACAAGATTCAAGAGTCTTTATTTGTGGAAACATGAGTATACATACAGAGCATGCAAGTTATCACAATACATTATTATTACATTATTAGTTATCACAAATTAGACCGATTTAGAATTTTCCATGGAAACAGAGATTTCCAGTTATCTTTTTTTGAATAAGATATATTGAAAAAGTTCTTAAGTAACTTTTAAACCTTTGTATCCTGCTTATGCGTATGAGGTTTCATTAAAATCGGTTCATTCATTTCGAAAAACAAGCACTTGAAAGTTTGTGTGAAATGCCGTACGTCTTAAACGCTCTTAAACAACAGAAGATTCCTTCCACAAATCCAGGTCAATGCTAATCTCTCTCCTAACTTATATTCCAGTTGAAAACTAGGCCACAGTTCTAACATCCATTCTCGAAGGCTCATAGCATATGCTTTGTATTACATGCACTAATAACGTCGGATTACTTTCAAGAATTTAATATAGCATGCGTGCATTCACGGGTGAGTACAAGGAGAACAGCAATGTCCTTGTTTGTAGGGATTTACGGGATGAATGGTGTATGTGGTGTGGTTATGGGGGTGTATATTTGAAGCTATTAAATGTTGGAATTGTCGTGGGGAGTTATGGTTCTGTGTTAAGGGGCTTACAGGACCCAAATGCAAAAAAACGAAAGTTAAAACTCGACTACAGTAAACAAAATCAGAAAAATATATGACGGAGAAAGTATAGTGTGTCTCGTTATTATCAGCCATATTTGAATTAGAGTGGGGCCCTACAGTGGGCTACAGTGGGTTGTGTGTTGGATAATGCGCAATAGAAAAACGGTTTTCATTACAAATGAGATTATAATTTCACAAACAATTTAATCACGCTAGCAAATTACACACTAGGTAGGTACACGACACAACCAGATACGGAACGCCGACAGTTTCTGAGCACATGTTGTTCGTACGATGTCCAATGTCCAAGAGCTCCACACCGCTCCTCTCGCGCTGTCCTCAAGCGCCGATCGCCCACGAACTCAGGCCAGACTGTCAAGCGCCACCAGATGGCGCTAGCGTTCCGATTCCGGTTGTCAAGTCGGCTCCCGTACTAATGACGTTTCCGACATATATGATATTCTTCAGGATATATGCTAGGTAGATAGTGTGTTGAAAACATAATACAACTAATTTGATACGATAGAAAAAAAACCATGAAGGTACTTCTAAAAACTTTCTTTTTACAATAAAAACCATACTTACTATACATACAATCATTCTGATTTTTTGTCAGATTATTCTATAAGCAACATACTAAAACACTAGTGTTTTAATTTTTTAGTCCAATCAATACATTTTTGTTATTAAATAATTGCTACATATTCTGCAATAAATTGTCAGCGTTGTGTCATCGCGCTTCTCTTTCATTTCTATGCAATCCGACAGTGACTGCGCTTTAGGTCATGTAAGCCCCTTAAGGCCTCGGGTTAAGGGTTGAGGGAAGGGGTTTACTTTAGCTGTGAACTGTTGTAATTTTTGAGCGAATGGAGAAAAGATTAGCACTCTGTCTTTGGTTGAGTTAAGGGTGTTTGCTATAGCAATGCAAACTATGTATTGTAAATATTTGAGCGAAAGGAGAAAAGACTGGCATACTAAAGGGAAGATTTGAACTTGATTGGCGCAAATCATCGAAGGATGGCGTCGAAAGGGAGGATGCATTACAGTTCGACGAAATAGTTTGTGGATGATGTGAAGTTCTTATTTGCAATTTTTATGAAATCGAAAACATCGTGAGGAAACTTAGAGGTCTTAGAACCAAAAATTCGAAGACATGAAGGGAAGGTATATCATAATACCTTCTTACCTTCTCTTCATCTTATTGTATACTAAAAGAAGACTACGTTCGGAAGTCGGTTCCCCATTCCATTGGTTCCCCATTTTTGTTTTTTAACACCGACTTCCGAAAAAAAAATTTTCACATTAGTGTTTTTTTTTTTTTTTTAATGTCGGTTTTATCTTTTTAGTTTTAGTTTTTAGTTTTTATGAACCCGAAAGATGTAGATTATTAAGGAAATTAAAATTAAATAAACTAAATATTCACCAACATATTGGCTCAACCTTCGTCACAGGAGGCAAAAATGATTTACACTTTAGTTAATAATAACAACAGTGGTACTTAGTATAATTTCTTTAGTATTATTATAGACATAATGATTACTTTGTATTAGTCATAGATTAAGTTATGATGGAACTGGCATGAACTGCGTTCAAAAGTTCCTAAATAAAATAGAGAAAAAAAAAACTTTTTAGTTCTACCTACCCCACACAAATTCATATAACACTACTTGCTATATATATCAAATGACAGGAAGTTATTAAAACATCATCAATATGAAGTTATACACTAAGTGGAAAAAATCTTATTATTGAAGATTTATCAAAAACTACCCAAGCAAAGTTAAAATTTAAGGATTAGAACGATCATAATGTAAGGGTGTATATTTTGTAACAGTATTTTTATGAAAAACTAGCTGACCCGGCAAACGCTGTTTTGCCATATAAATTATTTCTAGCTGCCCGACGCGCGTGGTGTCCTACCCCTTACCCTACCCTACTCCTACCCTACTCCTAACCTACTCCTACCCTACTCCTACCCTACTCCTAACCTATTCCTACACTACTCCTACCCTACTCCTGTAAGGGGAAAAAAAAGATAAAAGGTATCATATGTCCTTCTTCTGGTTCTAAGCTACCTCCCCACCAATTTTCAGCCAAATCGGTTCAGCTGTTCTTGAGTTACAAATAGTGTAACTAACACGACTTTCTTTTATATAATTATATGTATGCTTTGAAATTGCCAACTAGCTTCATCTTCCTGACTGACCGACTACGATTCCTTGACAAAGTGCCTGTTAAAAGTCTTGATTAAAATAAATGCTTTGAATTTGAGATTGATAATTTCAACAAAAAAGTTAAAAAGGTCAAAGTCCAATGTAAAACCGAAAGATATTTAATTAAAGTATCAAATTAAGAGCGACGCCCACCGCATTTGAAATAACTGTCACTATTCCCAGCTGACATAGGCCAAGTGACGTCATATAGAGCAATTTGTTTTACGTCCTGCGAATTTACGGGTCGGCTTCATAGGACTCTGGAATGTAGTTAATTAAATTACGTTTTAAAGCTTGTAAAGTAGTTTCTAGAGTTCCGTACCCAAAGGTTAAAAACGGGACCCTATCACTAACACTCCACTGTCCTTCTGTCTGTCTGTCGCCAGGCTGAATCTCATGAACCGTGACAGCTAGACAGTTGAAATTTTCACAGATAATAAAAATAAAATAAAATTAAAATTTAAAGGGGTATAAAAGAAACGTTTTTTCGGCGTTTTATGTCTTGTGGTACTACGATGAGATTACTCCCTGCATACAAATAAACAAATTTTACCTCTGTATAATCCATCCATCCATACTAATATTATAAATTCGAAAGTGTGTCTGTCTGTTACCTCTTCACGCTTAAACCGCTGAAGCGATTTAGATGAAGTTTGGTATAGAGATAGTTTGAGTCCCGGGAAAGGAAATAGGATAGTTTTTATCCCGTTATTCCCACGGGATCAAGACTTATACGGGTGAAACCGTGAGGCGCTGTTATAGATGTTTGTATTAATTTAATACATTTACCTACTCCATTATCAACCCCATCTTTATCTGGATGATAAAGAAAACTCTCACCCCCGCCGTCTACCTCGGCCACGGCGTTAATTGCAGCGGTAGTGAACAAGGTCACTAATTAGGGCGCTCTTTCATCAACGCGCCTGATTGAGGTCGCCATGATACTGATATGCGCACGTATGGCTTTTGTTTAGGTTAGAAAGGGCTACAAATGGAAGTTTTTTGTTTAGAATTTTTTAAGAGCGTTTACGCCGTACGGCATTTCATACAAACTTTCAAGCCCTTGTTTTTCGAAGTAAATGAACCGATTTTGATGAAACTTCATACGCATAAGCAGGATACAAAGGTCTAAAAAGTTAGTAGAAAACATTTTCGAAATGTCTTATTTAAATAAAGATAACTGGAAATCTCTGTTTCTATGGAAAGTTTAAAATCGGTCTAATTTGGCTGTAACACTATTTTTCGAAAATGTTCTCTACTAACTTTTTAGACCTCTGTATCCTGCTTATGCGTATGAAGTTTCATCAAAATCGGTTCATTTACTTCGAAAAACAAGGGCTTGAAAGTTTGTATGAAATTCCGTTCGGCGTAAACGCTCTTAATGTAAGTATACAGTGAGAGTCTGAATTTGATTAGAAGTTAGAAATGTTTAAATGTCAGAATTAGAAATGTTTGAAGTCGTAGCGTAAGCTGAACTTTACTGTGTAGGATTTAAAGTTATTTCTCCGCAAACTTATATTTGTTTACATCTCAGGCAAATAAATCGCGAATGCATATACAGGGTTATTTCTAAAACATTAACAACCTCTTAAGAGGTCATTGTACTCATCATTATGAACAACTTTTACTATGGGACCAAAACTGAAATCGCGAAAAAAAATCAGCTGTTCCCTACATTTATGTTCGTATAACTCTTCAAAGTGTAGTGAACAGCTGATTTTTTTTCGCGATTTCGCCTTCTGAACATTATTATCAAAAAGGTCACTATTATGTCCTTTTAGGGACGTATTCCACATTGGGCACCCGCTTAAATGGCACCAGGGGCCCAAGTCTGCTATTTTTATAAATTCGTCATTCCAACACGATCCCATTGTTATTTTGCTGAAAGTTGCGTAATCTGCAAAATTCTTAATGGTCGATCATTGGTCGGTCAATGGCACAGAGAATTAAAAGCAATGACTGCACAATGACGTTCTAATGGTAGGTCACTGATCCAAGGAACTGTAAAAATTTTAGCAGATTAACGCCTAAGTAAGAAAGAAAGAAAAAGTATTTATTGCGACTCGTACAGGAAGATCACAAACTAAACTAAACACATTAAAATAAAAAAATAAAAACCAAGTTATATAAAAAAACATGAAAATGAAATATGAAGTCCTATACGAGGCCAAAAGGCTCCTATCTCAGCATGATGCTGCGACATTTAAAAAAATAAATGTCTCAGCGCTGGTATTCTGATAGGGCCAGCTGTGATGTCACGGGCAATTATTCAGTCAGTCATTCATTTGTCATTATGTATGGAGTGTCAGCACATTCACTCAGGTGCCATTTAAGCGGGTGCCCAATGTGGAATAAGTCCTTTTACGGCGTCCCCTCCCGGTATTTCCACTCACATCTGCCTTGCCACAAATACCTTTTGTAAGTCGCCTTTTATTCACCCTCCCAACATGACCAAACCATCTTAAAAGGATACACTAACCAAAATTAATGGATGGAACTATTTTCCTCGTCTTTAATTCATGTCCAATTTATCAATCTGATATTTGAAATCATTCAAATTTATAATAGATTTCATCATCATCTGCCTGCCTTTTCAATACTATGTTGTGGTCGGTTTCAGCCCGAAAGTCTGACAACCAGTCTTACCATGGGGTATCGTATACCCAGTAACTGGGTTGTGGAGGTCAGATACATAGTTGGGAAAAGGCTAGACAGATGATGACATAAATTCTTCATGTTTCAGCCATTTCCTCCTCAACTCGCGACCGTAACTTAACGACTCCACAATTACCAAACCCTAGAGCACTGCTTGTACCAAATTGACACAGTTCGTCCCATGTCACACACCCCTTTCGTAGTCGATGCAAATTGCAATCCGGGACCAACTATTTGCACAGACTTAGGGATAATGGAAGTGACGCGTTTTAGATGTTTGGGATGGTGGCACTTTTACACATTAGGCATAACAGACAGTCCCCTGTGCAGGGCTTGCATGGAGGCTGATGAAACCATTGCGCATGTGCTCTTTGAGCGCACAGGCGTCACCCAGATAAGGTCAGAAACCCTCGGGACACCCAGATCGTACACAGATTTTCTCAACAGACCAGGAGATTTGATCAGCTTCTGGAGGGAGGTGGGCTGGTTGGAATAACCACCGACAGCCGTTATAGCCCACGCACAATGGTCCACTGAAGAACTAAGTGCGGAAATCAAACCCATAACACAGAACATAGTAGACATATCCAGTATGTCTATACGCAAGAGGGCCGTTTAATTAAGCGAGCCCCAAACCTCGGTGTCGTTGTGTTAGAACTATGTTACCGTTCTGTTGCTTATTAAATTCACGAGGACTCTCACTTGTATAAGTCTACACAAGTGCTTTAGGCTTTAGGACAGTTGTGGCTTGAGTTTAGTTTGTAGTTATGTTCAAGTGGAGAAGTCATAGAAATTATATCGTAGATTTCTTTTAGGGCAAGCACTCTCGCAGGAAAACGTCTTGAGGAAACTGACGGAAAATGTCCTAGAACAGAAATTTCGATGACATGCGATATCTACCAGCCCGCACTGGGCAGCGTGGTGGATAACGGCCCACTCCCTGTCACAAAGAGGAGGCCTGTATCCCAGCAGTGGGAAGATTATAGGCTGCTTATGTATATTCTCGCTTAAGCCTTATTTCGAGATTACCGAAAAGTAGGTTTAAATTTTTGTTTTATTCACTTTCCGCCAAACGCTGATTGAGGACTTCAGAAAATAATGAATATTTCGTGTAATAGAACAGGCATAGAAAAGGAATTACTATCTAGGGTGTTACCGATTGGTATAGAGTTATGAGGAAAAGGGTGTAAAGTTCACTCATACTCTATAGAAAAGGGAGGATCCTCCGACCAGACGGGTGTTGTGTCTGGCGGGCAACTGCCCAATGATTCATTTCGGGCCGTTGTATCTATGCTAGTTGCGCGGTAAACTCTGCTTGCGCGATGCAGGATTTTGCGTGACGTCAGTATGACGCGTTGTTCGCATGTGGCGTTGTAGATACCGCTACAGGTACGGCGAATGTACAAGTATCTTCCAGTCCCCCGACGGATTGTAGCAGAGTGAACAGCGGGGTTTTAGTCGGTAGGAGTTCGAAATAACCCTCCGTTCTCCCCAGATGGTTATCATCATCTACATCTCACAATCTAGACACTTGCAGCCTTATTACAAAACAAGGTTTATCTTAAGACCCAGGTTTAAACTATCGAGCCATTTTCAAATTTCGAACTTAATTCCGACAAAGTTAAAGTTCTTATTACAAAAATTGGCGTTAAACCCGAGTCTATGTTGTCAATTTTGCATTAAGAACTTTCCATTCATCGGAATAAAGTTTAAAATACAGTAACTGTCTCGCAGGTTTAGGCTAGGTCTGAAGTTAGAACTCGTTTTGTAATAAGACGGCTTTTGTTTTGACAACGCTTTATTTACGAACAAGTACATAAATATTCCAAGGTTAACAGAAAAATTGTTCAGATACTAAGTGCATTAAAACCTACGCAAAAAAAATTACGACGGAACGTCGGTCTTCATAAGTGCTACATGTCCAAACCTTATAAAAAATAACTTATGACATCCTAAAATACAACGTTTTTTACTCAAAATATTCCAGACACTCTTATGTAAAAATGCTATCAAAATAAATGTTCTTTGTTCTGGAATATTCCTAATTTCTTTGTTTTTATTTTTTCAGGTACGTACTGAGACTTCATTAAAAGAAAAATGGCGGCTTTCTTTTGAGGGTAGTAAGTATAATATGGCGGTGGAATATACGGGAAAAGTACTGGTGAGAATGGTTTTTTCCTTTTTGTAATACCGAAATGCTTTTAGTTCGATACTATTCGGACTATTTTTTGACTGTCATACTGAACTTCGAAGTTTAAAATTCCGATGTACTGTATTCATAAAGTTTAAAATTACGAATTACGTGAGTTAGAAGGTACGCTACAACGAATTACTTGATTTAGAATGTTCATGATCGCGATGTACGGAACTTCGAAAGTTTGTTATGACGAATTACTTCATTGAGAATGTTCATCATCGCGATGTACGGAACTTCGAAAGTTTGCTATGACGAATTACTCAATTTCGAATGATCATTATCGAGAACCAAAATGTAGGCACTGCATTTATGCACAATAGCAATTTATAATTTCGCAATTATTTATTTTTCGAATCCATTATTCAATTTTGTTATGCATATTATTAATACACATCAATTACTAACAAGAAAAATAGTGTCTAATTACGAAATTGAAAAATTATCATTCGAAATTGAGTAATTCGTCATGGCAAGCTTTCGAAGTTCCGTACATCGCGATGATGAACATTCTCAATGAAGTAATTCGTCATAACAAACTTTCGAAGTTCCGTACATCGCGATCATGAACATTCTAAATCAAGTAATTCGTTATAGCGTACCTTCTAACTCACGTGATTCGTAATTTTAAACTTTATGAATACAGTACATCGGAATTTTAAACTTCGAAGTTCAGTATGACAGTCCTATTTTTTTATTCTTCGATGTTCTATTTTAATGTTTGATACATTTTACCATCTTTTTCGATCGTATTGTTTTAAATTTGAATTCAGAATACCATACGACATGGAGCTACGCCTAACAAGTCGGATATGCGCCTTGTTAAAGGCAATTGATTTTTGAATAAAAAACATGTTTTATCAAATAAAGGTTTAATTTAATAACGCGTGTTGCCTCCATGGGCATCTACCACAGCTCTCATACGATTAGGCATAGAGTTTATCAACCGCTCTATGAAATTTTGAGGGATCATCTCCCATTCCTCTTCTATGGCAGTTTTCAACTCCTGCATCGTCTGGGCAACTGGCTGACGAGCCCTAACACGTCTTTTTAGCTCGTCCCACATGTGCTCAATGGGGTTCATGTCGGGGCTTCTGGCTGGCCAGTCCATAACTGTGATGTTCACATCCCGAAGATATTCCCTGACGATGCCGGCCGCATGGGCTCTTGCATTATCATGCATAAAAAGGAAATTTGGGCCCACATAGTCCGCGTATGGTATCACGTGAGGTTCTAAGCACTCACGAATGTACCTTTCAGCATTTAATGTTGGCAGCCGTGGTCCTGTAACAACCTCAAGTTGAGTTTTGCCGCTCGCGGATATACCGCCCCAGACAGTCCATGAGCCACCGCCATAAGCAACCCTCTCTTCAAAGCAGCATTGTGCGAAACGCTCTCCCTTACGTCGGTAGACCTTCTTCCTTCCATCATTGCCATGTAACACAATTTTAGACTCATCAGAAAAGAGTACACGGCTCCAATCTTGCTGTGTCCAATTTAAATGACTGCGTGCGAAATGAAGGCGCGCTGTTCGGTGGGCTCGCGTTAGTTTGGGCCCATTAGCTGGCTTGTGTGGTACCATATCGCGTTCTTTTAACCTTCTCCGAACAGTTCGAGCGCTCACAGATACTCCGTGGAAGTCGCGAAGTTGGTTTTGTATCTCAATGGAGGTAAGGTGACGATTTCTCAAGCTGGTCGTCACGATGAATCGATCCTGCCTTTCAGTTGTGACCCGAGATCGTGGCCTTCCTTGGCGACGAACAAAGCCGCCAGTCTCTAGGTACCTCCGATAAACATTTCGGACCGCAGATCGACTTAAATTAAGTTGAGCACTCACGTTTCTTTGGCTGTGTCCGGCCTGAATAAGTGCCACAGCTTGGGCGGCGACTTCAGGTGAAGTATCCATAGATTATTGATAGAACCTCACCTTAATGTTAAGAATAAGTAATGTTTGTTGCAAAACCAAAGATATCAATCACTTTTTCAAGAATTAAATCCAAGTAAACCAATAAAACCAAGTTTTCTTAGTATTCGATTGTTTGATATCAACAAACAGGCTCCAAATTGTCTTTTGTTTCTTTAAATTCTGTGTTCGAAATTCAAAAAAAGACTATTGAATGAAATTGTGAATGTGCCAGGTTCAAAACTGCATAATAGTAGATTATGCACCGAGGGGCTAAAGTTGTGTCTTATGTCACGGGCGTCATATTGAATCTCGAGCGCAATGAAGGATTCGGGATTTAACTCACGAGCGAAGCGAGGGAGTTAATAAAAGAATCCTGAATGCAGCGAGGGATTCAAGCTAGCCTAAGGCAAAGACACCTTTAGCCCAGAGGAGGATACTCTACTTTTTACACCTACTGTGAGAAAATAATAGCCATAGTACGAAAATTCGTGCCTTTATTGCGTCTACAAATAAGTAGCCAAGACACGACCGATTCGATTTTCAGAAAAAAGTTTCTTCTACGGTCTTGTCGTGTGTGTCTATTGATATCACTCTCATGGAAGTGGCGTTTGTGTAAACTAAGCTTTATGCAGGGCTGGTAGAATGGTTTTGGATGATTGGCTGTATGCATTTTGAATTTAGAACGTCATTGGAGACGCTCGTGAAAATAGAGTATTTTTGATAAAATGTGATAAATCGACTGTAGTATAGATAGGTTTTATTATTTATTTATTTATTCACAAAATCCACAGCAATCTTAGCGCAGTTTACTTAAAATAAATTAACTAATGTTACAGCCAATTACTATTACGGTATTACGGCGCGGTACGGTATTTGTTATTATTAATGCCAGTTTTAATGTTATTCCATTCCTTTTAAAAAATGGTTCGTAGTTATCTAATTATCCTTACAATATTATGTCTTCGAAAACATGGCAACGATATGAAGAAGCAGTCGTTATGATTTTGTAGGAAATCGAGAATATCATCCACGCATAGTAAGGGTTTCGAGAATAGCTTTCCTCTTTCTGGCACCAAAGGGTTTTTGTTAGTACTATACTGCCAATTTAGCTGAACATGTGAGATTCCAAATTCAAATCACATTATTGACCAGCGGGTCATAATGAAATCCAGTACAACATTATTGACCGGCTGAGCCCCCGGCCACTAATGACTCACTTTAGGTTAAGGTTGCTTGACATATAATTTGACATTTTCGAGCAGGTGGTGTGAAAAAACTTTTTGCTCGACCTAATATAAAATTTTAGCTAGGACCAAACGAAACTGAAAATACAAGGTGGGCCAATAGATGTGTCCAGAAGTGTAGTATTTTTTATAAAGTCCATCATTCTAACCTATACAAAGAATTTCAGTTACGCCTCAGTACAGAAAATAACTTATTTCGCAAAACTACGAACTAATGTTACATTAAACAAGCCAGTCACGTATTAAAAGCTAAACGATCCCGCTTCCCAAAAACTCTAACCCTCAAGGCCTAAATACACAAAACTGAAACTATCCCCCGACTTATCTCGGCAGGTGATACATAAATATTATCTTAACCAACTACCTTATCTGATAACTAACAATGAGAATTAAACCTTCACAGCTTACCTTGAAATAATCCTTGTCATCCCTACAGAAGTCTTAAGGTTAACGCCACAGATATAGATATACCTAGATAACGTAAGAGTAACTACTTCGCGTGCCAAAAATTGCACCAACTTATGATTACAAATCGTAAGCCGCCCCTTTCGCGCTCAGTCCTTTGTGCTGCTGGCTGGGTAAGTGTGAGCGAGAGCGCGAGCTTGTGACGTCATAGTAGGTAGTCAAAAAAATGGCACGCTTGGTTTTCATACAGTTCGTGATACTTGCGTTATCTAGGTATATCTATATCTGTGGTTAACGCAGACAGAACAGCGAACTGCTCCAGCAGGTTTTTGTTGATAATTCACTTGCTTTTTTGCCGTAATTTTAAGAGGGGGTAAGGGGAAGGGGTTGTCTGAAAGGGTTACCGCTGCCCCGGAACATAAAGGGCTAAGGAAGGAACACGGGTGGGTTTTAGTCAGTAAGAGTCTGACACTCCCTTCCGCTCCACCCAGAGCGGGAGGAGGAGTCATTTGATAATTTCCCATCAGCAAAAAAAAAGGGGGAGGGGTTTAGGGGGGGGGGGGTTCTGATCCCTCTGTCAGAAACACCTCTAATAGGCATGACGAATGATTTTCAAATCCTCTTCCGTAATGTACGTACACATTTACTATTTACGAAAACACCTATATTTCGGTAATAAACTAAAGTTTAACGAAGTTTGAAGCCATTTTTCTAATATTTTTTCAATAGGGCGCGAAAACAGCTCACAGTGTCATGGCGTCGGATCTGATGTCACGCCTAGGTAAAAATCAAATGTTGTCAGCATACTATCTATAGTGTACTCTGTGAACCACAGTGATGTTTACATACCCGTGACGTCATGCGCTGTGATTGGTGTTTCAGTCAAAATGGCCGACTGCAGTATTTTAATTTTTTATTTTAGTGAAAATCCGATTAATCTCAAGTTTTTAAATTAAACTAAATCACTGTTTTAAATCCTTTTAATATGTATTTTCCCCTAACATCATTAAATTATTGATTATTTGATACTGTCGTCACGCCTATTTCCTTACATTATTGACATTGATTGTCGCTGAGGACTGTGACTAGATTTTGTACGATTTTAATAAGAGGAATTGGCCTTCTGTTTTAGAATGTTATTTTATTTATTTAAAGAAAGAAGAAAGAAAAATTGTTTATTCTGCACAAACAAGCAGTAAACAAAATCGGAATAATATATGATATTCTTCAGGATATATGCTAGGTAGATAGTGTGTTGAAAGCATAATACAACTAATTTGATACGATAGAAAAAATCGTGAAGATACCTCTAAAACTTTCTTTTTACAATAAAAACCATACTACATACCATACATACATACAATCACTCTGTTTTTTTTGTCAGATTATTCTACAAGCAACATACTAAAGTACTAGTGTTTTAAATAATTGCTTTATATTTTGCAATAAACTTTGTGTCATCGCGCTTCTCTTTCTTTTCTATGCAGTCTGACAGTGACCGCGCTTTCGGTCATGTAAGCCTCTTAAATTACGACAATTATCCTCTTTTCCTTAAAAACTCTTGTTGGAACTTTCAGGGAATTCTGTGTGGATGTCACTTAGACGGAAATTATGTGACATTCACAGAATTTCCTGAAAGTTTAAGGAAATGCCAAACCACCGAAATGATTACGGTACCAATTTGTCGTTTGCAGGCGACATTTACACGAGGGACTCTAAAATTGTGTTCCCGTTACCTACATTTTGTTCGTTCACTTTATTGCACGACTCATAATGCGACGAAGCATTAGAGAATGCTTCTACGATTGAATTATTTTTAGGGTTCCGTATCCGTACCCAAAGGGTAAAAACGGGACCCTATTACTAAGACTTCGCTATCTGTCCGTCACCGTGCCGTATCTCAAGAACCGCGATAACTAGACAGTAGAAATATTTACAAATTATGTATTTCTGTTGCCGCTGTAACAACTAATTCTAAAAATAAAATAAATGTTAAGGGGGGCACCCATACAACAAACGCGATTTTTTTTTGCCCTTTTTTGCTCGATATCAATAATGGCAACAGGTAGGCACTTGAAATATTCACAAAATACTCAGTTGTATTTTTACTTTAATAATAAATAATAAAATTAAAATCAAATAAATATTTAAGGGGGGCTCCCATACAACAAACGTGTTTTTTTCGGCGTTTTTGCCTTGTGGTACGAACCTTTCGTGTGCAAGTCCGACTCGCACTTGGCCAGTTTTTTTTTGCCTCCTTTCTGCAACTGTTTCTATTGTCATACTCCTGCTAGTACACAGAACCTACTTAATTTATATACTATTGTATAGATAATTTAATGGAGATTAATTCTGTACTTTTCAAAAATTGATTTAATGCAGTAGGAACGAAAAAAACATCAAAGAATTTCTAAAAACTTCCCGTCAATCAAGTGTGGAACCTGAAAACATTGTAGCTTGCGAAAAAATCAATTAATTGAGTCAAACTTTTTTTTAAATAGATTTGTTTTACCCAAAGGAGAAATCCGTTCAGTGGTGTAGGCGTGAAAAGATGACATACAGACAGACAGAGTTACTTTCGAATTTATAATATTAGTATGGATTGGTTCAGCTGTTTTAGCCATGAAAACGTTACAAATAGACTGATATTCAGAGACATCTTCACATTATAAAATTTGTATAGATTTTGCTACGGTTTAATTTTTTCACCATATTATTTATATTTTTTTTTACTACTACTACCGTACTCATATAGCCATCAAACCAGTGGCGAAGGTTCTAAACAACTCGATTCCTATCGGCTTCCCTTTAAAAAACGGCACAGTCAGTATTCTATAGACAAATAATATAAAACATATTAAAGATATCTTCTCGGAGCTTACCTCTTACGAAAATTGACCCTTCGCTACTGCCATCCACATTTATACTGTCCCACAGTGTTTTTATTATATTAATAAAAACACTCTGGGAAAGTATGAATGACAAAAAAGTGACATCAGTTTTGTTATTGAAAATTTCTACTCAATAGTTCACTAAAAAAAACGAGTAGAACTCCCAGGTGCCAATTTTGTATACTCTTTTTTTTTAAATCTTAAAGTTTTAAAATGTCAAAATACTGAAAATAATTCGTACAATAAAAACTGTATATGATTGAGTTTTGTTTGAATTGCATATTTATGAAGCAATTCTAGACGCATATTTTCATTTTTATATCATAATAGAACCCACACAAAAAATGTTTTTCCGAAACCAGTTTTTTTTTTAATGTTTATAGTTCGAAGTAGAACCTGTCTGGTACAATTAGATTCCTTATACTAAGGTTTATCACCTACCAACTTGGGCCTAGGTTTGTAGAAAATGATATTTTTGTATTATGTTATAGATTGGACACAATTACAAATGTCGATATTGTCTTTGGTGCATAATCTAAACCGACAAAAACGACGTGTCTTTTAGAATCTTGGCGCTCTTAAACCCACCGGTACATACTTACCAATACCGCGAAACTGTACCGCGCAATGATATTATATTGAAGAGGTAGATATGGCACTAGCGCGCGCAAATTGTTGCAGACAAATTGAGACAATTGTTGTAGTTTCATTTAGTCCGCTAATATCAGCGAGCAACACTACAGATAGCTATCCCTTTCTGTGTCATACGTTCCGTATTATCTATCGCAGTAAGTACTTTGTAAACAATACAGTACGTTGCTCAGTATGAACGTAGCGTATTGTTGCGCGCCACAATTAATTCCTGGTACATGGTGACATTAGTTACCACTAGCGCCATCTAGTATCGAGTAGCGGAACTAGTAGTCAAGATCCTTCTTGAAATTTCGATGCGAGAACTTTCTCGAACTATCGACATCTGGTCTGTATGTACTCGAAGATTCTAGATGTTTCTACAATGGAAGGTTCTAGAACTATCTGCGGCACTATATAAGGCCGGTGTGGGCCGCGAGCGATACAGTGTTAGATAAGCGACACAAGCGAATACATCCGAAGCGATCTTCAAGTGCGACTTAAAGCGATCAGTAGTGCAATTGTGTTCTATAATTAGTGTGTTTGAATTGTTATTAGCGTTATTGATTAAAGTGTCACGAACCCGATGCTCGTAACAGTATCTTTCATTTATAATATCATTGGTTCCGCGGCATTTCGCGGTGTAAACCTACCTTAACCAGCCCTTAACAGCGGGAACCATTAAGGTGATATAATATTACAATTGCCGCGAATTAAATGTTCGTTATCACTGTAGTTGTGATATTATCGCATTATTTATAACCTCGTTACGTTACGTTAGTTATTCTGATAATTTAAGCTGCCTCGTAAATTGTCAGTTACTGAGAAGATGTTTGTAGGAAATGTGTGTTTTTGAGTGAATTACGGTTAATTACTTTGTGGTTAGTGTTGAATCTCTAATTAATTTAAGTAGACGTTTATAAGGGCTTAATAAATTTGGCTTGTCTTGGTTATTTTAATTTTCACGTCGAGTGTTTTCGGTCGTCGTTTTTCTGTGAAGTTGATGCGACTGAATGAACCGTTTCGCATTTTTCGCCATATTGTATGAATGGCAACTCCTCCCTCAAAAACAAAAGTCATTAATTCAAATTAGGCTGAGAATCAGCACTTTTCGAACGTCAAAATTACAAAAGACGCTCCCCCAAAACGCCCGCCCTTCACCATATCCTAATGCTTTCGCTGAGAAGTGACGCAAGAAAGTCCCCAGCAGCACAGCTGTCTGTTCAGTTAGATAAACTGGCATAATACAATACAATATAGGTATGCAAAGAACATTCAATTAAATTATTTCCATATGTCACGCCAATATACCAATAAAAACCATACTCAGCAAAAAAAAAAAGTAACTAAAAATATTAATGTAAACAAAATTTAATACCTAAAGAAAAACCTCAAATGTGAGTGTCTTAAAATTCAGCTGTTTGAGACACTATCCGAACACAAATCCGCCTTGTCATCGTCAACCAATCAGAGCACAGTAAAATGATGCGAATAAAGGACTATGGGCACTAGCTTCCTCTGCTGATAACAAGAAAGTGCGATTAACAATCTCTGTATTTAGCCATTTCTCCTTTTCCCTTGCATTGCAGCGGTCACTTGGCCAACTGCCTAAACCCTTCAAATAATAATAAGTCATGATGACAAAAGGCTCGTCATTCCTGATCAGCCACATAAAAGCCACAAAGGCCTCCAAAACGGACTATCAGATAATCTTATTTTTTTGTTCGCTGAATGAAATCCGTTCGGCACAAGCTGTATCAGCTATCCCTACATAAAGACATTGTGGAGTGGAGACAGAAGTTCCATTTGAAATATTCTACAGTTAAGAAGTGGCGAAAACGTTCGGCGACATCGAGGCACACCCAGGAGAAGATGGCAGGATGTGCTTGACGTCTACAGATAGGATTGGTCCACACTAGCTCAAGTAAGAGAGTGGAAAGAAAAAAAGGGAGGCCTTTGACAACATAGGATAAAAATAAATAAATAATACAGTAGCAAAAAATCCTAACTAATATTATAAATGCGAAAGTAAGTTTGTTTGTTACCTTTTCACGCCTAAACTACTGAACCGATCATCCTGAAATTTTGCATATACGTTGTCAGATGTACAGAAACGGACATAGGGTACCTTTTGTCCAGAAAAAAAGTGTTTTTCCCGAGGAAAACAACAATAACGTTATTATGATAATAGATGGCGCCACGTGTCTTTCGAATAGAAAAAAACAGGACATCGTCTGTCGGGTCAGCTAGTACTCAATATATTTGAATCACGACAATAATCGTGAGCATTACGAGCAATAGCTCGATAAAGTTGTCTATTTTAGCACCTCCGTAACAGAATATTCAGAATAGGGATATAAAATCAAAAGCGCTATCGAATAGAACTTTGGGTCTCTCCAGACACCGGATAATAAAACAATTAAGACATTCTTTTTTACTGACTAGAAACTGCATATCCCAAGTTGCTTTACCCCGGTTGTGTCGAGCTCCTTGCTCAAGCCACACGCGTATTGCGACACCGACTGCGGAGAAAACAAATGAAAGAAGTTGTTTTTTTGTTTTTCGAGTTTTTTTTGTTTTGTTTACGAGTCACCGAAACGCGACTTGCGAAGCGACGGACGGAAATATGTGTCGCGCGCGCGTGTCGCTTGTCGCAACTCGATTCGCAAGTCGAATCGCCCAAGGCCATTATTTCACGCATGCTATGAAAGTCAAAGTCAAATCATTTATTTCAAATAGGCACATTAAAGGCACTTTTGAACGTCAAAAATGACAACTAAATTGAATTGATTCTAGTCGCCCATTCCAAAAGGTAGTTTTCGTATGGAGAAGAATGGGCAAGAAACTCCACCGTTACTCTTTTAAAATGTTTCACAAATTCTTGTATACATAATATAATTATATGTGAAGACGATGCACCTAGAATAAAATTAGTGTACCACAAAAGGTAAAAAGAATTAAAAATGAAGCAGTGACAGGTAAATCAATTATGTGATAGATACATGGTGCTCACATTTTACATTGCTATGTATTGGTCCTTCTGCTCCTATGTCTTTAGTGACACGATTGAGTTACGCGTCCACGAGCCGACAACAGATCCGTTTGAAACCTTGTGCTTGTTAAATGGAAGGAATTCTTTGGACATTGGATAAAAGTGTTGTCAGTTTCGGCCCTTTGTGTGTTTCCTGAAGTGTGAGATGTGAAAATTGCTAGATATCGACAGTTCGACGGATATTTGCGAATCCGACGAGTCGCAATGTCGCAACGGTTTAACAAGATTTAGAAAGAAAAGACATGTTTTAAATGTTTGCTCACCAATAGCGTAGACTCATCATCATCTGCCTAGCCTTTTCCCAACTATGGATGCAGCTGAATACCAGTATTTTACATGGAGCGACTGCCTATCTGACCTCCACAACCCAGTTACTGGGTAATACGATACCCCTTGGTAAGACTGGTTGTCAGACTTTCGGGCTTTTGACTACCCGTAACGACTGTCATAGATCCACAAATGACAGCCGGGACCAACGGCTTAACGTGCTTTCCGAGGCACGGAGGGGTAGCGGTATGTAGAGATGGTCACCCATCCACAAACCAACCGCGGCAAGCGTAGCTTAACCTGATCGATCAACCTGTGCGGCTGTTATTATTTAGCCACGTGCCCCTCAATGGCGTAGACTACGGAGAGATATTAATAGACCAAAATTAAATCCATACTAATATGTATTATAAATTCGAAAGTAACTGTCAGTGTGTCTGTCTGTCGGTCTGTATGTTATGTTACCTTTTCACGCCTAAACCTTTGAACGGATTTCGAGAAAATTTGGCAGAGGGATAGATTGCATCCCGGAGAAGGACATAGGATAGTTTTTATCGACATAACTCGCGGGCGAAGCCGCGGTCGGCCTAATTCCGTAACACACTATCAATCTTAATCTGAAACATTTTGAAGGACATTCCTAATCCATTGCTTCATATGTTAGAAAATATTTGTCTGCTCAACAACGTAAATAACGCAATGAATGTTGTTGAACTGTCAAAATGAAACACATTGCTGACCTTGAAAAAAACAAGCGAAACAAACCCTTATTACTAAGACATAAGGGTTTGTGACATTTGTTTTCTTCAAGGTCAGCGCTCATAACTCGTTGCGCGCAGTATATTGATAGTGTGTTACCCAATTACCTCGCTGTATTGCCTCGGTTAACTAACGGTTAATTATTTATCATTACGACATTATTTTCTATTACACAGGGTTACTTTTTAAAGACCATCCAAATTTTTACATAGTGTTCTATCCATGAATGTAAACAACTTTCACTATGGGACCTTACTCTGAAATCACGAAAAAAAAAATCTGCTGTTTCATACAAAACTTCAATACCTACTTACTTGACCAAAATGTAATTATTTGACCAAAATGTATGAAACAGCAGATTTTTTTTTCGTGATTTCAGAGTTGGTCCCATAGTGAAAGTTGTTTATATTCATGGGTAGAATACCATGTCAAAATTTGGATGGTCTTTGAAAAGTAACCCTGTATAAATATTATTTTTTGGCATTTTCAATCTTAAAGAGCAGCCCCGGGGGTAATTGTAGACTTTCGTTGTTGACTAGTAAATATGCTCAAGATATTCCCATAAGAAAATAGTTCTTTTTTTTTCTGGACTTTAATTTTTGGGTGCGAAATGAATGATGTCCTTTATCATATCCTCCTCTTGTACTCTGACGGCGGATTTTAGTAGGTTTACCTACATCATCAAACAAGTTCGAGCAAACCAGGGGGCCTAAAAAGGCCACTTTGGCAGAATCATAAAAGGATAACATTATGAATCATAATGGACAGATAACTGTTAAGTTAATCGTATCAAATCCCATTGGTGAAGGATTTTTCAGTTATTTTTTTTGTCTGTGCTAAAATACCAATCAATCAAATCCAATCCCAATCTCTTTGATTATACCTACGCGCTACGTAATGCAGCGAAAAAAGAAAAACACGGACTGACTACGCCATATTATGATTCATAATGTTATCCTTTTATGATTTTGTCAAAGTGGCCTTTTCAGGCGACCAGATGAGCCCTTTACTGAGTATAAATTACTTTACAGTATGGCCAACATGTTAAAATAGCTCACTACCGCACGTAAAACTACCTTGATCAAACACAATTCGAAATCACCCTTTATTACGCATAATTATAATTTTATAATCCTCCTTTACAACGCAGATGCGTAAACTATTTCCTACACAAACACCCCTAAAACGAACCTCTGACCTTGTTATAACCGAATTTTCTAAAGACCGTAAGACCAAACAACGTAACCGTTTAAAAACGGTTAATCACAATCTCGAGACACAAGGTAACCGTAATGACGGTCGTAATATTAATATTTATTTGGGTGAAGTTACGATTATTTATGAATGGTAGTTAGCGTGTTTTGGGCCTATACGGGTTAGTTAGCGAGATAACAATGTCTATATTCTGTTCTAAAACAATTTAAGGTGAATGGCAAACTGTATCACTTGGGCGAATTTCACCAAACTTTTATACCTAGACCAGCTGACCCGGCGGCGAACTTCGTACCGCCTCAGAATTAAATAAGGCACTGATTTAAAGAGGCAGTTGTAAATAGCGGTTTTGGTAAGTTAAAAATTATAAATGGCACGTTTAATAACTTGTTCAGCAGTTAAAACTAAGCAGTAAAGTAAACAAAAATGAGTAATAAAAAATAATGAAATGGATCAGTGAATATATAATTGAGTGGGAAAATAATTAAATGGGCGGTAAAAATTATTGAACGAGCAGTTACGTGTGGGCAGTAATAAATCGGAATTTGTCGGTAATAAATCTCATTCTAAGCAATTCTATAAACAATGAGGTGGTAAAGTAGTTTTGGGTGTGTAGTCGACGGAGCCCCGCTTCGCGGGGCCCCTATTTCTGTCTACAGGGTTTAAAGGAACCTAACACGAAGGGGATGACGGGGGCTCGTTCGCTCGCTTTGCTCGCTCACTCGAGCCCCGTCATCCCCTTCGAACCTAACCTGTCCGAGTCGGGGTGCCCCAAGTCCCGAGCTCGCTTCGCTCGCTCTTGCATCCGCTATGATCTGCCGAACTATTTAGCGAACCGCCCATTCCATCATTTTTACCGCTCATTTAGTTATTGGACTGCTCAATTATTTTTAGAATTGACATTGTATGATAAAATAACAGTCTAATTGATCTTTTATTACTGTCCATGTTTTACTGTCGCAATAATTAATCAACCGCCATTAAATTAAATAACTGCTCAATATGTTTTTCAACTGATCATAATAACATCTCGAATATTTAAATAACAGCTCAAAAAATTAGTTCCCATTAAATAATGTGACAAAGTTCAACCAACACGGCTATTATCATTATCTGTGTCTCGCTCTCATCACTGCGGTTAGCACGTCACAAAGGAAAGAAATGACATTTGTTTGTTGTCAAATTTTATAGTCCGTTCAGAAATGTATTTTGTGACTAAACTTAGAAAGATATATCAAGCTACATAAAAAAATGTCTGTCTTGATAATAAGCTAAAATAGAAATAAAAGAGTAAAAGGTCAGACCAAACACTTGAATAAATCAAACTATACGATCTTATTACTTCAGTATTATTTAATTTCTGAACGCACCCTGTTTGACAGGTACGAACAGTTTGTATGGAATAAAAAAAAATGTTGCTTTTACTATTTTCCTTACAACTTCTTTATATTTTCTCACCTTTTAAACCTTCCTTGGACTTCTACAAATATTTCAAAACGAAAATTAGCCAAATCGGTCCAACCGTTCTAGAGTTTTAGTGAGACTAAGAAAGGTCATTTCATTTTTAGTTTTTGTAGCCGCTGCCGTATTTCGACCGCAGTAAGGAACCGATTTCTCAAAATTGCGAGAGCGATATATCGGTCATCTCGCGCTGATGTACACCTAATACCGCCACTTCCTGGTCTCCTCGTGTAAAGGCCGGTCTGGTCGTACCTTGTTAAGGCGTACCTGAGATTTGTACGCGGTACATTTAAAGTTTCAGCAATCTCTCGCTGCGTTCGCCCCAGACTCCGAAACAACACTGCTTGAGCAACAAAAAGCTGAAGTTAGAGGCATTTTTTTTTTTTTTGGATGGGAAATCATCAAATGACTCCTCCCGCTCTGGGTGGAGCGGAAGGGAGTGTCAGACTCTTACTGACTAAAACCCACCCGTGTTCTTTCCTTAGCCCTTTATGTTCCAGGGCAGCGGTAACCCTTTCGGACAATCCCGCTGGGAGTTAGAGGCATTGTGTTCCAATTCTGGCAGCATAAATCACTACAGATTAATTAAAAAATAAAACAATAAAGATTAAATGCACGACAATTTGAATTTCGAGTTTTAACTCACCCGTGTCTTGTGCGTTCCAGTAACGAAAATTAAACAAATTAACCTTTTGTTGTGCTTACCCTCTTAAATTAACAAAAACAAATGTCCTGACAAACTGCCACGCGAAATTCTCATACGCGATATCAACATCGCCTGTTATCGGTTTGTTTATGTTTGGGCCACATTCCGTGCCGCTGAGTGTATTCACAACCATCCGGCAGGCTGTCGTAGGTGTCGCCTGATTTGCCTGGCCCCCGACAGCAAACGGTTGTCGGAAGAATAGCGGTTGCGGTTGTTATTTGATTTATATTGACAACATTTTCGGGTTTTGGACTTGTTTGTGTGTGACTGCGCGCAGCGTTTAGAGAACTCCTACGATAACATTGATTAATGTTCGACACGGTACGGAAGCGTATCGAGTGGTTGTGAATAGCTATGCTGAGCAATATATATGTCATGTTCATTAAAAGGTTATGGAGCAGGTAATATCTACCTTTTAGATTGGCTTTCAGAAAGCATGAACTAGCTCATCAATCATGGGTTTACATAGACACCTTGAAAGTTTATTTTTTATTACATTTCATTAAATTATATTTACATAATTTAACCAGACATCGTAGTTAAAAACCGGTCAAGTGCGAGTCGGACTTACCCACGAAGGGTACAAGGCAAAAACGCCGAAAAAAAACACTTTTGTTGTATGGGAGCCCGATTAAATATTTATTTTATTCTGTTTTAGTATTTGTTGTTATAGCGGCAACAGAAATACATCATCTGTGAAAATTTCAACTGTCTAGCTATCACGGTTCATGACACTCTAGTGACAGACAGACAGACGACAGTGGAGTCATAGTAACAGCAGTAAAAAAAACTGGCAGCATTGCCAAAAAGTTGCTAGTATTTTAGTTTCAATAAATATTGTTATCACAACGAGACTAATCTGATTTCACCGTTCTCCAGGATAGCAATATCTTATCTAAACAACTCAACAGAGTTCAATAATGAAAATCTTCAGTAAACGTTCTAGTGAGACCGCGGTCTCCATCCCTAAAATAAACAATAACGTGGTGCTCCTAACTCGAGACGTAACGACAACGATACGAAGGCATTCGCCTTTTATGAAGAATCATGTCACATGACATGATGACAGATGTCATGTTGATGAATGTGTCATGTGTCGTGTGTGGTGTCGATCTTCTAGTTTCATAGGGCACTGTTGCTGTTTACTGAATAAAAAAAAATATTTTTAAGTTAAACGGTTTTTGTCAAAATAATGATGTATATAATGGTCCTCCTAGGTACCAGTCAGCACACCACTTTCCTCATCAATCTAGGGCATTGAAAAGACAAAAAAATAAAATCGTGGGGCGCGTGAAATTTCTATCAATAGTCAATCGCTCGCATCAATATTAATATTATAAATTCGAAAGTAACTCTGTCTGTCTGTATGTTACCTTATCACGCCTAAACCACTGAACGAATTTCGATAAAATTTGGCAGAGAGATAGATTGGATCCCGGGGAAGGACATAGGATAGTTTTTATCGTGGGTGAAGCCGCGGGCGGAAGCTAGTATAAATCATTATAAATGCTATCTATCTAATCTAACTAGCCTGTACTGTCCCACTGCAGGGCAGAGTTCTGTCTTTTGCGAGTGCCGGCCAGTCCTTACGGTAGGAGTCAAGCTCGTTCCGCCATTTTCGTCTCGACCTGGCGCGATGGCGTCTGGTGCGTTTAGTGGGACCCAATAGGTGGTTCTCTTAGGCCAATTGTTATCTTACATGCCGCAAACACCCTTACTTCCCGTGGGTGTCGTAAAAGGCGACTAAGGGTCTTACCGGAGAATGGGCAGCAGCGTTCTCTATGCATTCCACCATCATACCATACTGCGATCGCCAACCCGCCTGCCAAGCGTGGTGATTACGGCAAACCCCCCCCAAATTTGGGGGAGGCCTATGTCCAGCAGTGGACGTATATCGGCTGAAATGATGATGATGATGATGATGCGGCAAACATGTCCGGCCCAGTCCCACTTAAGTTTAGCGGCTTTTTGGGTAACGTCTATTATCTTAGTTTATTATAAATGCTATTAACATAATATTTACTCAGGTTACACTACGCCCTGCGATTTTATTTTAGCTGTGCTGCTGGGGAGTTTGTCGCGCCACTTTTCTTCTTCTTCTTCTTCTTTACTTCTCAGAGAAAGCAATAGGAAGTGGTGAAAGGGCGGGCGTTTTGGGGGACTGTCTTACATTAGTAACATTGACGTTCGAAAAGTGCTGATTTTCAGCTTAATTTGATATATATACGACTTGATTTAGATTTTATGCACGCTTAAAAATCGTCTAATATAAAAAAATATCAAAACATAACCCTAACATTGTCTTATCAGTAAACAAAGGTCTGAACGCACACACCGTAGAGTTGCCATCCTTGAATATATGATTAAATTCCAACTTTTTTTTTTCTTTACATTGTGCTAGTTTTCGTTATCTTCGCGCCTTCTCCCTTGGGGGATGAATGGAAAGAAGGCCCGTGTTTGTTTAACAAAAGTTTAGTTTCTGTTGTTTTGAGGGTAGTTTTGAAGGGCTTCTAACTGTTATTTATGGAGGGTGTTATGAATTTTGGTAACGTTGGACAACTATTTTAGATTTCTGTGGTTTAACTTCTTATGAAACTGTAGCGGCGTCTACACCGCGACATGCGAACTACGCATCATAATGACGTCACGTGAAATCCTGCATCGCGCAAGCAGAGTTTACCGTGCGACTAGCAGAAATACAACTACCCGACATGAATCATCGGGCAGTTGCCCACCAGATACGCCACCCATCTGGTCGGCGGATCCTCCTCTTTTCTATGGAGAATGAGTGAACTTTACTCCCTGTTCCTCATACCTCTATACTCTCTAAGCCTAAGGCTGCGTTTCCACCAGAGATGAGCGAGGATGCGTAGCGAGGGATGTGTGGGAAACCACCCTATAACATCGCTTAATTTTTTAGGGTTCCGTACCTAAAAGGTAAAAACTGAACCCTAAATAACTAAGACTCCACTGTCCGTCAGTCTGTCACTAGGCTGTATCTCATGAACCGTGATAGCTAGACAGTTGAAATTTTCACAGATGAGGTATTTCTGTTGCCGCTATAACAACAAATACTAAAAACAGAATAAAGTCAATATTTAAGGGGGCTCCCATACAACAGTTTTTTTTTCCCGGCGTTTTTGCCTTTTTGGTACGGAACCCTTCGTGTTCGAGTCCGACTCGCACTTGGCCAGTTTTATAGCTTGAACTAAGTTAGCGTTGGTATTGGTTAGTTTTACACACACCCCTCGCTACGCATCCTCACTCATCGCTGGTGGAAAGGCAGCCTAAATGTGCTTTAACTTCTTAGAAAACTATCGATGTGCCCATTGTCACTGTCACGGCATCCTATATCTTAGGTAGTTGCTACAATCTATCCTACTTGGGCTGTCCGCGAACTGTATCTCTTCTATTCGCAAACTGGACAAAGAAAAAGGCGAAAAATCTTTCGACAGTCCACAGGGACATCAGTACGTTTGGTTTCCCAATAAAATCATCGAAAACGACATATAATTTAAAAACACAATCAATAAACCATTTTTAATCGCACTAATTAACCACAATCGCCACTTCATAAAAGCACAATTAACCCCATACAGAACTCTCTTACAATTAAAATCATAACCCAACTTAATATCACTATCAAATTACTGAGAACGCCGGACATAAAATTAAGCTTAATAAAGCCAAATAGTATCCACCGCAGTTAAAACCACATTTAATGGGGCAGTCTAGCCTTTTGGTCGAACGCAAATTTTAAATCAAATTATAGCAGGCGAAGCTCCGGTATATAGTTATATTTATTGTCCTTGCAATTCGCGAGCACGCGTTATATAACTTATGTCATTGTCATATGGTTCAAATTGCACTGATTGATACGCGCTTTCCATTTGAAAAGACTATACCACAATACGAACGTAATGACATTTTGTCCGGAAAAAGGTGGTTCGGACCAGACGTAATCGGTTTAAACCGGTTTTACTTTTCGGTTTTAGAACAATATAGTTTGGAGGTTTAACTCGATTGTGAGTGGTTGAAAGCGATGTTCGCGGAAAATTAAATAATGTTTTTGACGGATATTTGTGTGTGTGTGTGTGTGGTTCGTTTGTGAACCGCTCTTCCATGAAACTTGTGTGGAGAGTTTGGAATTGAATTCGTTTTCCAGATTTTATTTTTTTGGTACTCATAGAATAGTTCTTGACGAAAATAACAATTTTCCGTGTTATTTCGTTTTCGCAGCCCGGAGTCTGGATTTTATTCCCGATCAATTTCAATAGTTTCGCCTCTTTATACGTGTTAATCACACTAGGAGAATGTTAGTGAATATGTGTGTGTTTATATGTTTGTTACTTCTTCACGCTCAAACGGCTGGACCAATTTTGAAAAAAATTGCTATGGAGTTAGCTGACACCCTGGATTAACAATAGGCTACTTTTTATCCCCATATTCCCACGGAATCGACATTTACGCGGGTGAAACCGCAGGGCGCAGCTAGTAATCACACTAATATTATAAAGGCGAATGTTTGCGAGTGTGTGTGTGTGTGTTTGTTTGTTTATATGTTTGTTACTCCTTCACGCTCAAACGGCTGGACCAATTTTGAAAAAAATTGGTATGGAGTTAGCTGACACCCTGGATTAACAATAGGCTACTTTTTATCCCCATATTCCCACGGAATCGACATTTACGCCGGTGAAACCGCAGGGCGCAGCTAGTAATCACACTAATATTATAAAGCCAAATGTTTGCGAGTGTGTGTGTGTTTGTTTGTTTATATGTTTGTTACTTCTTCACGCTCAAACGGCTGGACCAATTTCGATAAAATTTGGTATGGAGGTAGCTGACACCCTGGATTAACATATAGGCTACTTTTTATCCCGATTTTCCCAAGGGGTCATAACTGGTGAAACGGTGTACTTTACGCACTCCACTACCTAAACCCTTGCGTGCGTTACGTAACGTTTCTTACAATATGTAAAACTCTTCAGAACGTGAAAAAGGCGATAGGGTTTATGAGCTGACGTCACGCGTAGAGGATCGGTTATCAGCTACGACGCTTCAGCTACGTCGCGTAGCAAAGATGAAGTTTGCTACGGCGTAGGCGGCTTCAAAAGGCATTCATTTTCGTTCCCTTGAATCAACAGTTTCTTGTTGATATTTTACAGTAGATTTTTCTATACGAAGCCAGAATTTTATCGACGCTGTCTTCAGGGATTCAGGAATTGAACAGTAATGCGTAAAGTCCTGAATAAATGTATGAGCTGTTACGTATTCATAGTACAGTAGGCGACACCTATTGGGTTTTATTTCGCAGAAATAATAACTCATGTTTTTAGGGTTCCGTACCCAAAGGGTAAAAACGGGACCCTATTACTAAGACTTCGCTGTCTGTCCGTCTGTCCGTCTGTCCGTCACCAGGCTGTATCTCAAGAACCGCGATAGCTAGACAGTTAAAATTTTCACAGATGATGTATTTCTGTTGCCGCTATAACAACAAATACTAAAAACAAAATAAAATAAATATTTAAGGGGGGCTCCCATACAACAAACGCGATTTTTTTCCCCTTTTTTGCTCGATATCAAAAATGGCAACAGGTAGGCACTTGAAATATTCACAAAATACTCAGTTGTATTTTAACTTTAATAAGAAATAATAAAATTAAAATAAAATAAATATTTAAGGGGGGCTCCCATACAACAAACATGTTTTTTTCGGCGTTTCTGCCTTGTGGTACGGAACCCTTCGTGTGCGAGTCCGACTCGCACTTGGCCAGTTTTTTTATATGCTGGTCTGTGGCCTTAGTGTGAATTTTTTCGACTCACGCGTCCGATTGCGAGCACGTTAGAATTTTGTATGGGAAATTAGGTTTCTCCTAGTAACCACCAGGTGGCGCTATAACTTTTTCCCATATACAATTCTAACGCGCTCGCAGTCGAACTTAAGTGAAAAAAGTCACATTTATGCCTCTGCTTCCTTTTTTCTCATGATGACTTGATGATGATCATGTTGACTTAGGTCTTTTAGGAGACCAGGCAGCCAAAATCCTTCTAAGCTTCAAAGTTATCATAGGTTTCCTCTCACAAACCAATCTATCAAGTGGTAGCAATAACTAAGTTTGTTTTTTCACATAATAGTGTTCTTATAAGAACACAAACTTAATATAAGAACACAAAAGTGTTCTTATATTATGTGCCTAAATCTGGGTCAAACAAATTAATTTCTTTCTTTCAATACGGAGTACCGGGAATACACCGAAAAACTCCTAATATGGAGGCATCAGAGGCGCCTGTATTAAGAAATGATGATTTGATCATGACATATGTATAGTATACATGGTTATTGGTAAAACATTAACAACCTCTTAACAGGTCATTGTACCTACTCATCATTATGAACAAATTTTACTATGGGACCAAAGCTGAAATCGCGGAAAAAATCAGCTGTTCCCTACATTTATGTTCGTAGGTATAACTTGTCAAAATGTAGGGAACAGCTGATTTTTTTTTTCGCGATTTCAGGTTTTGTCCCTTAGTAAAAGTTGTTCATAATGATGAGTACAATCACCTCGTAAGAGGTTGTTAATGTTTTACCAATAACCCTGTATATCAGTACTAATATTAAAAAGGCGTAAAGTTTGAATGTAGGGGGTAATCTCTGGAACTACCAGTCGGATTTAAAAAAAATCTTTTTGTATTTGATAGCCCAATTCTTGAGGAAGGCTATAGGCTATAGGCTATTTAACATTACGCAATGACCCTTAGGAGCCGACCAAAAAGAAAATAAAGTCAGAAAGAACGGTAAGCAAATACGAAGTCATAGCGCGGGCAGACGATGCGATGCGATGGGGTGGGTCGAGGGAGCAAGAAATTTCACTCGGACGAAGTCGCGGGCAGAAGCTAGTGTAATATATACATATTATAAAGAGGTAAAGGGTTCGTGGCTAAATAATAACAGCCGCACAGGTCGATCGATCAGGTTAAGCTACGCTTGCCGCGGTTGGTCTGTGGATGGGTGACCATCTTTACATACCGTGACCCCTCCGTGCCTCGGAAAGCACGTTAAGCCGCTGGTCCTGGCTGTCAGTCGTGGATCTTTGACAGTCGTTACGGGTAGTCAGAAGCTCGAAAGTCTGACAGCCAGTCTTACCAAGGGGTGTCGTATTACCCAGTAACTGGGTTGTGGAGGTCAGATAGGCAGTCGCTCCATATAAAATACTGGTATTCAGCTGCATCCGGTTAGATTGGAAGCCGACCCCAACATAGTTGGGAAAAGGCTAGGCAGATGCTAATAAAGAGGAAAAGTTTGTGAGGTTGTAGGGGGTAACCTTTGGAACTAAGCTACATTATCCCTGAGTGTCATAGGCTATGTTTTATGATAAACCTAGAAACTTCACGCGAACGAAGTCGCGGTCAGAAGCTAGTGTAATATATCTACCTGTATGTACCTAATGTATGTTGCCATTAAATGACTTGGCCATTGACTATTTTTATGTAGCGAAGTATAGGAGAAATCAACTTAGAAAATCTCCTCACTTCACTTAGAGAACTCGGAAATTTTATGGAGTTTTTAACTAAGCTAGTTTCCTAAATCATTCCTTTCCCGTCACAGTTTTATCAACAAAACTGTGAAAAAAGAACAAATGTGTGCAGTTACATTATCAACTGAATTACGTCATACCGTATTGCCGCACTCGTACGTTAATTAAAACGATATAATATGGCTGTGCCGCCATTTTGACGACGGCGATAATGGCTGTCGGGGCTGTCACTTGTTGTTTATGTTCTAGTTTATAGTAGAGAGCATTTACATTAGAATGATCTACAGGGTGTAAAAGGACCCATAACATAGCCGTTATCTATACATTCCGTGGCCTTAGTGTGAGTTTTTTCGACTCACGTTCGAACTTTGTATGGGAAATTAGGTTTCTCCTAGTGACCACCAGGTGTCGCTGTAACTTTTTCCCATATAAAATTCTAACGCGCTCGCAATGAGAGCCTATGCTACCTCAAATGGCTTAGCATGATCCTCCGTTATGTCGAAAATACCGCAGCATTAATCTATACTTATAATAAATCTGTAGAAGGGTCAATTCTGTACATTGAAAATATTGAAAAAATAAATAGCGGGGGGTGTTGCTGGATCGATACCAAACCCAAATATGTGATTAAAAAAATTTTTGTCTGTCTGTCTGTCTGTCTGTATATGCAGGCATCACGTGAAAACTAACGGTTCGATTTCGATGAAACTTGGTATAATTATACCTTATTATCCTGGGCATAAAATAGGATACTTTTTATCCTGGAAAAATACGTAGAAAAAAAAATCTTATTTTTCGGTTTTATTCATAGACGTTGTTCTGTAGAACCGCGAACACACGTTGCATTACCCGTAGTGGATAATTTTCCATTTCAATTTAAGAGAATACAGTTTCCTGTAGCTTTGTGTTACGCCATGACAATAAATAAGGCTCAAGGTCAGACCCTAGGGGTTGCTGGCGTAGATCTTACCGCGAGTTGTTTTTCACACGGGCAACTTTACGTAGCTCTTTCCCATGTGAGCAGTCCAAGAAATCTTCATGTTCATATTCCGGACGAGCTCACTAACAATGTTGTGTATGCTGAAGCTCTCAATTAACTTTCTGTCGCATTGTCACGATCACTTTTTTATTATTGCAAACTTTTCGTCATTGTCAGTAATTTACTGCTACATGCTACTTATCAAGGTCGGAATTACTATGAAAAAAATACTTACTACAGAACGCGAGCTCAACAGCAGTAGCTCAATAGAGGGATCTCCTTAATTATTATAGGCTTAGCCGTATTTGGGTCCAATAGATATTTATAAGATGTCATTGTCAGAGTTACTCAAAATGGAGAAATAAACCATCCACGCGAAGACCGACATCCGCGCGGACGGAGTCGCGGGCGGAAGCTAGTTTTGAAATAAATATATGGTAAAGTTGAGGATTAATGCTAGGTACTATGTTAGACGAAAACACGATTCCATAAAATTTTCACGATAGAAAAAAAATCCAAAGTTACCTCCAAACCGAACCGAATAAACCGCTGGTATTCAAAAAATACTTCATATTAGATCATGAAACTTTGCGTACTAACTGAACTAACTATAAAGCAGGTCTTATGTTATTTCGTTTTTTTGAATTACCTTTATTTTCACCGTAAGAAGCAAATACCTAAACTATTGGCGCTGCCTTCCGCCCAGCACCGCACTCTGTCAAGCTTCTGTATTTATTTATCTAGCAAATAATATTGCGGGGAAATGACTTTTATTTTTGTTGGTGTGAAAATTTGCTTTTTACGATATTGTGCTTATGGATGAAGGAGTTAACTTACTTACCTTTAAATACCCCCACGGGTATTTACAGTTAAGTAATAACGATTAAAACTTGTCGGGCTTATAAAGTTAAGTTATAACGTTTAAAACTTGGTTTCGTGAAAAAAATGTTGAATATCTTCGTAACCAGAAGGTTCTAGATTATGGTCCAGTACAAAAAAACATAGCGTCTTTTTACACCCGATATAAGAGGAATAGTAAAAGTTAGTCGCGTCATACTCATAACCATAAGTAATCTCACATCATTGCAAGGTTCTAAGTGCGAAGGTGGTCAGTATCGATAAAATGCAAGACAAATGTGCCATCAGCCAAAGTAGCAACTGTGCTTTGTATTATAAATGTGCCCCTTTTATGAATGAACGTTTATCATTCTTTACTTTTCACGTGAAAGCCCCCACAAACACTACTTATTTATCCACCCCTAACCCGAAATACAATGCTCTTTATAACCCCATGGACAAAGCAAAAAGAATACAAAAACAAACATAATAAATATCGCAATAACGCGAGACAACCCTAATGGGCTCGCTTTTTACAAAACGACGCGCAGGTGTGAACTGTGCGCTGATTGGTCGGGTTTTGTTTTGAGTACAATTGTTTTAAAATAGGTGTTCGTGCACTTTGTTTTGATAAGCAAGCGATTTGAGTGAATGGATCTGGAATGGATTCTGTGTAACTGTGAATGAATTGTTTTCTCTGACGCATGTACAGCTTGAAAAAGATAAGAATTTATTTGATTGTCCACAATGATTGTTCCATTATATGGTATCAACTAGCTTTTGCCCGCGGCTTCGCTCGCATTAAGTATTATTAAAAAAAAAACTAATACATTTACCTCCTCCATCATCCCTTATTTTATCCCCATGGGGGTTGAATTTATCAAAATACTTTCTTAGGGGTTGTCTACGTCATAGTAGCTATATGCATGCGAAGTCTCAGCCCGATCGGTTTAAAATTGACAAACTTTCATACAAACTTTCATCCCCTATTTTATCCCCTTGGGGGTAGAATTTATCAAAATCCTTTCTTAGCGGATGCCTACGTCATAACATCTACCTGCATGCGAAATTTCAGCCCGATCCCTCCAGTGGTTTGGGCTGTGCGTTGATAGATCACTATGTCAGTCAGTCAGTCAGTCACCTTTGAGTTTTATATATTTAGAAGAAGAAGATGTGTAGCCACTTTCGAAGACATGTAGCGTGCACCAACCCGCACTAGGCCCGCGTGGTGGATTATGGCCCGCTCCCTCTCACAGAAAGAGGAGGCCCAGCAGTGGGAACATTGTTGGCTGGTTGTACCCTCAAAATATATTAGGTACCCATTGGGTACTTGATTGCAGCTACACATTGATACAATATTATGGATTAGGGGTTGTAGACAATCTAATTGATATTCTAGTCTAAATATCTAGTCGATATTTTCATATTTTGGGCTGAAGGAACCTTTAACAAGTATCTTCTAGTGTTCTAGGCAAGATTGCAACGCATTTAAAAACATGCCAAGATATTTGAACCTTTTCTTTCCTTGACTGTATTAACTTGGAAAAGGACAAACAGCACATTTTTCAAAAATCTTTATTTTATTTTCATTTTGTAAAATGTATTTACATGCTCTTAAAAGGCAAAATATGGACTGTACATAAACTGTCAACTTTTGCTTCTGGTACCTGTGTTTTCTGCTAATAAATTGTTTTTGATTCGTACCGAAATACCTATATTCAAAATATCCGCGGGCGAAACCTCAGGCACAGTTAACAATACAAGAATGGTGTGAATTGGCAACCAGCTGTCACGGACGTACAGACGCCAGCACATCAAGCTATTCATCATTCATCATTTCAGCCGAAAGACGTCCACTGCTGGACATAGGCCTCGCTTGGCAGGCGGGTTGGCGATCGCAGTATGGTATGGTGGTGGAATGCATAGAGAACGCTGCTGCCCATTCTCCGGTACGCCCCTTAGTCGCCTTTTACGACACCCTCGGGAAGTATGGGCTGGTGCATATTCTTTTAAGTCCGGCACCACACAGACAAGTCCGGCACCACACAGACAAACAACAATCATTACCATCAAGCTATTACAGTCTGTCAAATTTCTTTAATAGATTTTAACTTTATCGCTAAAGCATAAGGTCCAAAGTTGATTGGGAAGTTTTACGGTTTCGAGTAGCTTGATGTGCTGGCGTCTGTACCTCGAAGCAAAATGCAAACATCAGCAAAAAAGCAAAAAAGCCCACTCAGCAAAAAAGTGCGTAAAAGTAAGTCGAAGATAATGCTCGCAACAAGAGCAATAAATTGCCCGGAGCAGTAAATAGGAATAAATCGGTGACACCCGTTTGTGTGGTAAAAGTAACACATGCAGATACAGCGAATAATGGGGGAAAGCGAGAAATATGCTTGTGGATATGGAATTTTGTGCTGAACAAGGCGTGTGCTCGGTAGTATTTCCCATGAGCAAACATGACGAAAATTCTATACAAGCTCTCATCCGCTACTAAACGCCTTTATAAGAAGAACTAGCGGCGCCCCGCGGTTTCACCCGCGTAAATGTCGATCCCATGGGAATATCGGGATAAAAAGTAGCCTATATGTTAATCCAGGGTGTCAGCTACCTCCATACAAAATTTTATGAAAATTGGTCGAGCCGTTTGAGACTGAAAAAGTAACAAACATGTAAACGCACACACACACTCACAAACTTTCGCCTTTATAATATTAGTGTGATTTCCATAATAGACACAGCTGTTTAGGCTGTGCTTTGCCAGTCAGTTGATGAATGTATGAATTTAAGATTTTTATTTAGTAGATATTTTTCATACACCAGAGCGGTACGCGTCAGCGCGAGGGTTACATCTACCGTTGTCGCAAGTTTTAGAAACAATAAAAGTATATGATCGACTACAGTAAACAAAATCAGAAAAATATATGATATTGTACAGGATATATGCTAGGTAGATAGTGTGTTAAAAACATAATACAACTATTAACAATTTGATACGATAGAAAAAAATCATTATGTTACCTCTAAAAACTTTTTTTTACAATAAAAACCATACTAATATACATAAAATCATTATGATTTTTTGTCAGATTATTCTACAAGCAACATACTAAAGCAATAGTGTTTTAATTTTTTAGTCCAAACAATAGATTTTTTGTAAATAGATAATTGCTTCATATTTTCAAATAAATTACCAGCGTTGTGTCATCGCGCTTCTCTTTGTTTTCTGTGTAGTACGACAAAGACCGCGCTTTAGGTCATGAAGTCGCCTTAAATACCTTTCATTAAAAAACTGAAAGACCCTTCCTAATTTAAATAAATACAAATTCTATCCTATCCTTCACCATAAAACCATAACGGAATATGTGCTTAGGAGGAAAACTGTAACACAGTAACCCTCTTCCGCTTCCCTGTTTTTTTCTTATCCGCAATCAGGAGGGGTCGTTGTCAGTGCAGGGTTAATACAGATGGCAAGTAAATAGATGTTGCTGGTATCTTTACGTGCCCTCTTGTTCATGGATGAGTGGGTATTGCATTTGTGGGTAACGTGGTGGGGGAAATTATGTGTAAAAAGGTGTGGTATAAAGAGCAGCTGATTGTAGATTTTCTTTTGTTTTTCTTTGCTTCTCTTGTGTGCACCAGGGTGGCGCATCTTTTTCGCATAGTAACTTAGAAGCAATCGATGAACTTCAGCAAACATCCCTGATGCACTATAGAAATATCAGAGTTAAATATTAATTTATTATTCACATAAACCTTCCGGAATAAATGCTCTAAGTGCTTGGCCAGACTGCAAACGCGGGCGCGGCGCGGCGTACTCAAACATAAGAACTTCATTTGAGCGTCCATAGTGGGCACGCGGGTGCGGTGAGCGGCGCGCGCGCGGACAACTCACGCCATAGCTCGTTCATACACGTGGCCGCAGTGAGTGCGCGGGTGGCCAGCGCGGGGACCGGGGTTCTCAAACTAGTTCGAGTTTTTTTTCTAATAAAAATAACTCTTATATTTTGACAAACACTGGACACGACCACATTCGCGCCGCTCCCTGCCTCGCGGTGCCAGTCTGGCCAAGCACTAAGCTGTTCCACAGACAGGACTAAAAGTGACTTTATTTGATACCATACTATGTATGGATGTCGTGTAGAGGATTTTAGCAAAGATGATAGCGGTTGTTAACTGCCCAAGATGATCTTTATACCTGTCTGTTTGGTTCGTTGTACCGGCTAAACTATATACTTGGTCCGCGGGATTATCCGAAAGGGTTACCGCTACCCCGGAACATAAAGGGCTAAGGAAAGGAACACGGGTGGGTTTTAGTCAGTAAGAGTCTGACATTCCACCCAGAGCGGGAGGGGGAGTCATTTGATGATTTCCCATCCTCAAAGAAAAAAATACTATATACTTAACGAATTTCATTGAATCGGACTTTATCAATATTATTATTATATTAACAGAGATTAATGACTTGGGACTTGGTAAATTGGAGTACTCGAGAAAGCTTGATTAATTAACTTCTAAGTAATAAGTTTTTATTAGTAGATGAAACCGCAAGCTTAACTTATATATATGTAAATAAAAGCACAAACCACTTTAGATAGCGTTTTTTACTATCAAGACTTAAGTATTTAAATAAAACCATTATAATATTAACTAAGTTTTGCTCAATTTACTTCATAAAGTGCTTTTAGTGAGGCTCCAAAAAACCACTCGCCTAAAAAATGAACCCTTAGTGAAGGTTGAGGAAACTCGTTCAAAGGTGGTTTGGGGGCAAATTGCTGAGTAAGTGAAATTATTGTGCTGAAAGCATTGACTTATATGTATTACTAACGGCTGAAAGTCTGAAACAATGTATGCTGAAACGTAATAGTCAAACGTGCGTTGTGGAAATAAATATGAAAACTAAACCCAGTGCAAACTGGTGCTGGATACTGATTTCTAATCAAAATAACACTAATATTATAAAGGCGAAAGTTTGTGAGTGTGTGTTTTTATATGTTTGTTACTTCTTCACGCTCAAACGGCTGCACCAATTTTGATAAAATTTGGTATGGAGGTAGCTGACACCCTGGATTAACATACGGGCTACTTTTTATCCCGATTTTCCCACGGCATCGAAACTTATGCGGGTGAAACCGCGGGGCGCAGCTAGTATGATTATAGTTTTCAAAACTTGCGTGTTAAATAACACATATGCGGTCGAGGGACCTCCGTCAGTATCGTCAGTGTCGTACAAATGAATTAAAAGTCACAATGGTATTTGCCCAGATTTGAACCAACAACCTCGTGCATGAGAGGCACGGCGTGCTTTTAACAACTGGGCCATCACGATATTACTACTCATCATCATCGTCATCATCGTCATCATCATCCTACAGCAGTCCACTGCTGGACATAGGCCTCTCCTATTGCGCGTCATTCAACTAGATGTTCGGCAACTCTCATCCAGCTGCTACCAGCCATCCTGCGAAGATCGTCGCTCCACCTAGCCTGAGGGCGTCCTACCTTACGTTAGCCGATTCGCGGTCTCCACTACACACATAGCACAGTCTAGTAGTCAAAATCAAAATCTTTTATTTCACATAAACCTACATGGGCACTTATGAAACGAGTCAAAATTAAAATCTTTTAGTTCACATAAACCTACATGGGCACTTATGAAACGAGTCAAAATTAAAATCTTTTAGTTCACATAAACCTACATGGGCGCTTATGAAACGAGTCAAAATTAAAATCTCTACATGGGCACTTATGAAACGAGTCAAAATCAAAATCTTTTAGTTCACATAAACCTACATGGGCACTTATGAAACGACAAAATCTTTTAGTTCACATAAACCTACATGGGCACTTATGAAACGAGTCAAAACCAAAAGCTTTTCGTTCACATAAACCTACATGGGCACTTATGAAACGAGTCAAAACCAGAAGCTTTTAGTTCACATAAACCTACATGGGCACTTATGAAACGAGTCAAAACCAAAAGCTTTTAGTTCACATAAACCTACATGGGCACTTATGAAACGAGTCAAAACCAAAAGCTTTTAGTTCACATAAACCTACATGGGCACTTATGAAACGAGTCAAAACCAAAAGCTTTTAGTTCACATAAACCTACATGGGCACTTATGAAACGAGTCAAAACTAAAATGTTTTAGTTCACATAAACCTACATGGGCACTTATGAAACGAGTCAAAACTAAAATCTTTTAGTTCACATAAACCTACATGGGCACTTATGAAACGCGTCAAAACTAAAATGTTTTAGTTCACATATACCTACATGGGCACTTATGAAACGAGTCAAAACTAAAATGTTTTAGTTCACATAAACCTACCTGGGCACTTATGAAACGAGTCAAAACTAAAATCTTTTAGTTCACATAAACCTACATGGGCACTTATGAAACGCGTCAAAACTAAAATGTTTTAGTTCACATAAACCTACATGGGCACTTATGAAACCCCAGAAGCTAGGTGCACGGTCCAATTGGTCGTTTCCTATGGAGAAGAGCCGGCAAGAAACTCCTAGGTTACTCTTTTAAAATTGATTGGCTTTTGCAATGTTTTCAAATTACAGTATTAATAGGTGTGGGAGGACAGCGTATGCCTGTCATCAAGTACCAGGTACTTAATAAAATAAAAAACCGGTCTAGTGCGAGTCGGACTCGCGCTCCGAGGGTTCCGTTCAAATTTGTAGGTATGTAAATAGTTTATCACGGGATTTTTTTTTAATGTAAGTAAAGCTACAAATTTACGGTTTTCGGTATTTTTTTCCTTTACTTGTGCCACATGACCTTGCTTCTTGACATATTTCATGATTCTAGGTCAACGGGAAGTACCTACTCTATAAATTTTGATTCCCTTGAGAGTGTCGAAATATTTATTTTTTGCGGCATAAACGGCCGTATCTTTTTTTTTACGTTAACATAGAAGTTTGATTTTTTCACAGCTTCATGGGACCACAGACCTGAGTATATGGTTTTAATTTCAACTCGATACCTCCACGTGTTCCCGAGATAAAGGGTCTTGACAGACAGTACAAGGGTTCCGTTTTCTCCTTTTGAGGTACGGAACCGTAAAAAATGGTCTACAAATTTATAGTCTTTAAGGCATTCTGACATTCACAAAATATTAGTCTATATTACTACAAACCTTACTGAAGAACTAATCTTTAAACGTTAACTTCTGTATACTTGTAGTCGACATGCATAAAAAATGAATAGGGAATCATAATACCGCTGAAGATCCGTTTACCAATAAGGCTATCTATCAGATACGTGACTTTCTTTCCCAAATCAACCTCGTCAACTAATGAAACAGTATTCTTTCCTCCCCGTTTTCGTATTCAACGCTAGAGCGGATGAAAAGGAATAATGGCCATTTGTTTTCTTGCTTTTTTCCTCAACCCTCACCCCGCGTTAACGTCAGTTTCCACTATGTCGTGAGACGACAGAATTGGTCGCCCTGTTGATAATGTCGTGACTTGTACTGTCAACAAAAGAGATAAGTATGCAGGATCGACGGATATAGTTGAAGTTTAATAAGAAATCGATGGATGTTCTCGAATAAAATTAAATTTTATTAACCCCTCAAGTGTCAACGGTACAGCGTACACAACGAAAATTATGAAAGTGAAAACATATCACATCACTGCGACTTACGGTCAGTTTGATTTGCTTATTGAATGGTATAAATAGATAAACTCATAACGAAGCCAGGAAGGTATAATATGTACCATGAAAATGGCTATAAATTACCGATTTCTCAGTTTTTCTGAAGTCCTACCCAAAAATCTAAAAGTACGTTCAACTACGCTGACACTTGGGGCGTTTCGACAGGCTGGCGGCCAGACGTGTGAGGGGTTAATAGAAAACAAACAGCTCATTCATCAAATTAAATTTCAGTCGTCAACATCCATCGGTTTCTTACTAAACTTCAACTACTGTCAACAAAAGAGATAACTTATGCAGGATCGACGGATATAGTTGAAGTTTAATAAGAAATCGATGGATGTTCTCGAATAATACTTAATTTTATTAATAGAAAACAAACAGCTCAATTATCAAATTAAATTTCAGTCATCAACATCTATCGGTTTCTTACTAAACTTCAACTACTGTCAACAAAAGAGATAACTTATGCAGCTCATTTATCAAATTAAAATCCATCGGTTTCTTACTAAACTTCAACTATATCCGACGGTACTGCATACTTATCTCCTTTGTTCACTGTTCATTTAAATGAATTATTCCGTTCTGATCCCCTGAACCCCCCCTCCACCCCCCCCGCCTCGATCCCCTCCTAGATCGTCTTCTGTTTTAATCTCTGTCTTATCCACTAAAAACTTTCTCATACCGGTTTGAACCGCTTTTTCTTTTGTTTTTGATCCTGAAGGATCGTCAGTCACGGTGCTAAATACTGTCATCATCATCATCATCGTCACCCTCCAGCTGGATATAGGCCTCTCCTATTGCACGCCATTCAACTGGATTTTCGGCGACTCTCATCCAGCTTCTACCAGCCATCCTGCAAAGATCGTCGCTCCACCTAGCCTGAAGGTAGGACACCTTATTTTACAACAACAAACAACGTTAACAACTGTCAACGTTAACGTTAATAACTGTCAACGTTAACGTTAATAACTGTCAACGTTAACGGTAACAACTGTCAACGTTAACGGTAACAACTGTCGGTGACGATATTTTAACAGTGCGAATAAATCGACTTAGGTATAGGAGATCATCCTCAATGCTTTTTAACCAAAAAATAAACCGACAAAAACAGAAACTGAAAAGCGAAAACTTAAAAACCTTTTAGTCTAACTAAGCTCCTAAATTAATGTAAGTACCTAATTTTGATGAAGTCCCAAAAAAAAGTAATAAAGATAATGAAGCAGCCATCTTTTTACTTGGCGCCTTCTTGTTTTACATGCGAGTATACAACGTTATTTTTAGTATATGCGAAACCTGAATATAGTTTGTTAAGAATAAGTAACTGAATCGATTCCAATAAATTTTTTTTACCCCGTGTTATATTTTGTCCCAAAAATATTGAAAAAATGGTTAAAAGTTGGACACCGAGCGACACTAAGTAGTTTATCCTGTCTCCGCGCCGAACGGTTAGGTACCTTGGTACTATTATCAATGAGCGTAAGACGAGCATGTTTTTGTACGGACAAACGGGTAACTTAACAAGCTTATAACTTTCTGATTTAGATGTCTTTCTGTGATTTAGATTTATTTCTTTCTTTACATAAAAATACTAGACACGTGTTTCGCATATTTGACTGGCCCGTTGGTCTAGTGGTTAGTGGCCCTGACTGCTATGCCGGAGGTCGTGGGTTCGATTCCCACCCAGGACAAATGTTTGTGTGATGAGCATGATCATTTGTTCTGTGTCTGGGTGTAATTTATCTATAATATGTATGTATTTAGAAATATATAAGTATGTTTATCAGTTGTCTAGTACCCATAACACAAGCTCTGCTTAGCTTGGGACTAGACGGCGTTGTGTGATAGTTGTCGAATATATTATTATTATATTATATTATATTATATACTAAAAATAATGTTGTATACGCGTCGACTTGAGAACCTCCTCCTTTTTTTTCATCGGTTAAATAGACAGCCTTTTAAAAAAACCTTCATGACAATGGAAACTGACTCTAACTCAGTGGCTTCGGCTCGAATCACATCGTTACCTCCATTATGAGGATCATTAAATTTTTGCCCAAATTATTTTGCGAATGATGGAACTCTGCGCTTTCTCGTTGGAAACTTGATGAGATAGTTAATGGAGTTTTCTTTTGTTTTTTAGATTTACAGGGTGACCAACTTGGATATACATATTTTTTTCTGTCGCTATTTTGATTCGGGCCAAAGACAAGAAATGAAATTATTTTCACAAAATATATTCATTTCCGAAAGTTGTTCAAGAATTACTTAGATATCATTTACCTAATTAAATGCGACAACTCTTTTTAGATAATTTAAATGACCATAAAAATATGAAAACGTTCAGTAATTTTATCAATAAATAAACTGATGAAAAATGTCGGAATAATCAACACAAAAAATCATTATGAAATGAATTATGAAGCCCATTATCATCACATTTTGATTTGGTTTTGAAAGACCATGAAAACTGTATTCGCTTCAGTATTTTTATCATAAACATTTATAGAAAAAAACCCAACTATTGATTGATTATAAACATTTTATTTGACAACCAGACTTACTAAGCGGTATCGTTTTACCCAGTAACTGGGTGTGGAGGTCAGATAGGCAGTCGCTCCATGTAAAATACTGGAATTCAGCTGCATGCGGTTAGACTGGAAGCCGACCCCACCATGGTTGGTAAAGGCTAGGCAGATGACGATGATGATTTGATTTGTAACCAAATAATATTCTCTATCTATTGAAGCGCATGAAAGATCCACGAACGACTTTTCAAAGTTGTCATTTACGTAGTTAAATTAAACACAACTACATGTAATTCAAGAGAAAATATACATCCAACATTCATCATCATCATTTCAGCCGAAAGACGTCCACTGCTGGACATAGGCCTCCCCCAAAAGGGGTGGGGGGTTTGCCATAATTGCCACGCTTGGCAGGCGGGTTGGCGATCGCAGTATGGTATGATGGTGTAACGCAAAGAGAACGCTGCTGCCCATTCTCCGGTCTCCCTTAGTCGCCTTTTACGACACCCACGGGAAGTATGGGGTGGTGCTATTCTTTAAGTCCGGCACCACACAGACAACACTACTAACAAGAAAACCATATATTTCACTTACAGAATACCTCATCCAACTACAAATACACAGCTGTCACTACGTACGATATCTTCACAAACAATTTATTATTACCAACTGTTGTAGTTCTCTTCACTCGCTATATCTTTCAAGTGAACATTATTTGATGTTTTATAAGGACAGATATTGGCTGGCGACAAATTGTCGTCTTTTGACATTGGTGCAGCTGTAATGAACGTATTCAGTGTGTAGCGAGCCTTAGATGCAGGGTTGGCGAGTGATTTTAAGGCGACTGCGTGACCTAAGCGCGGTCACTGTCGGACTGCATACAAAAGAAAGAGAAGCGCGATGACACAACGCTGGTAATTTATTGCAAAATATGAAGCAATTATCTATTTACAAAAACTATTTAAGGCGAGGTTGTACCATTTTTAAGTTTTTTGGAGCTATGTATATCTAAATAATGTAAATATTCCGCAAAATAAAAATCATTTTAACAAAATTGAACATATGGTCAAGCGCTGTATAAAGACGGAAACGTAATTACTAATAATTGACTCGATAAAAAAAAATCGCAAAGATGACACTAAATCGATTTTTCAAATGTACTTCTTAGCAAAAAATTATATTACGAAACCATCTAAGTAATGTATCAAAAAATAGGTTTTAATATTTTCTAGCGCTGGGTAAGGTAGATTTTTATATTAGTGGCTATTTATTTTTGTAAGAACAAAAATCATACGATATTGAGCTATTCGATTTCGAGCGGGCCGTTTAGTGCCGGCCGAGAGGTCTTCGAGGACGGACGCACGCCAATATTTTTCCGCGTTTGCGCTTTCCATTATATGAAACGTTACGCTTAGTGTTGCCAACCCAACTGTTTTAACAGTAGATTTACTGTTTTCACCATGACATATCTGTTTTCTGTTTAAGTACCAATTTCTACAGTTTTCATTACCTATAATTTACTGGAGATTTCGTCTAAAACGATATAGACATATACCACCGCACCGAACTTTTTTGAGGGCATTTTCAAGATATACAATTCTGTAGTACATTATTTTGAAGTTCCTCGTATGGTTTAGCCAGCGTTAGCATTATAAGCGGCCTTGCGACGAGATTTTTTCCGACTTCAATTACATTTATTATGATTTCCTATGGAAAATACATCTTTATCAGAATAAAAATAGCGTGTAGCACTCCTTAATAATGTAACTACCTATTGAAAAATTGTTTGTGAAAGAATTTTCTAACTCGGATCAGTAGTTTCAGAGATTACCCTATACATACAAAACTTACAATTTTATCTCTTCATAATATAAAAAATAAAAGCTAGTAAAAAAAAAAATACAATAATATTGTATAACATATTATTAGTGTAAATAAATGATTTTCTTTGACGGAAAAGCACGAAAATGTTACGACCATTCTTTAGACGCGACACTGTACAAAAAAGTATAGTAGGTTTGTTATTAAATTCGTTGAAATGATTATTTTATTTGCTCAATAAGTTCGAAATATTGCTAAACTTATATAACAATTATAAAATATACTTGTAAAATGTATAATTTAAACGATTTGAAGTGCCACTATAATGTCAACATTTATTTTGCAGCGTTTCAATGAGAAAAAATATACTCAGGGGTGTTGTTCAGACTCTAGATAACCCTGATACTACTTTCCATAGTCATACGTAAGTACCTACTTTCTTCAAAACATAAAACTTTAGTCATTACATACTAACAATTATAAAAGTAATATTGATTGTACTCATGATTGTCATGAATATAATCATCATCACCATCTTAATCATGGAGATAATAGTGTTAAGTTATAAATTGAATATAGATTGCGATTCATAACTCATAATGTTTATAACACTGTTACAGAACAACCTTAAACACTATTAGTGAACCTCAAAGTACTGTAAGTCAAACAGAAATTAGTACAAGATAGAGACAAGATTTCAGAGAACTTTTTAACTGCCGATAATTCAGAAGTTGAAACAGCAAATAAGTAAGTCTTACTAAACTATATGTTAACAAGTAGAGAAGAAATGAATCTTAAATGTTTTATACCGATTGCCCAAATACATACGTTAACTTTGTTGATCAGTACTAGTACCGAGTACGATGTATAAAAAAAAAATGATATCAGAGTAAAAAAAAAACCGAAAATAAATTAATACACGTGATTATAGTAAGCTATCTCTTAAACGTCGATTGCACACCAGAGGGGCAATTCTCGTAATTTTAAGAACGTTTACAGTCTGTTCTCTGAAACATTAATGCAATATAATTTCAGGGACAACTCCATGTTACCGGGAGGCAATATTGCTTGTTTGGTAAATGGTCAGGTGAAACAATACCCGTACATGTAATCAAGATAGTGAAAGATAGTAAATTTTGGGAAGAAAAAAATGGGAAAAAAAACTTATTAATTTTTATATGCAGTGTCTATTGCCTGAAATCATAGATCCCCGACATATTAGAGGAATGGATATAAGAAAAATAAAAATGCGAGAAAACAAAGAAAATATTGCAACACCTGCTATTGTTTCCACTTCTGTATCACAAATAGTGAATTTTGAGAATGTGGCGTCTACTTCTGTGTCACAAACAGTTAATTTTAATAATTATTAAATACGTTTTATAACCGACTTCAAAAAAGGAGGAGGTTCTCAATTCGGATAGTTTTATTTTTTATTGTGTATTATTTTCATTTTCTTAATATTTTCTGTTTATAACATAAAAATAAAGTTTGCTTAATCGATTTTGTTGTTTTTGTTCCTAACACTACATTATTGACAAGTTGTGAGTGAAGTTGTCTAGAACATATCTTCTCATCTGAAACGCATAGTATATGTATAGTGAAAGGAACGTCGTTCCATCCGGGTGTCCCGCGACACCTCTCGATAAATTCGTCATGGACCCTAAGAACTCGGACTGCGTGGTTCTGAAACTGGATATACGCAATGCTTTTAACACCCTAGAAAGAGACGTTCTTATTTTGAAAAAAGTCTGATTTGTGAGATTTTTTGACATGTTACTGATGGTATGTGTATTTTAAATATAGGTACAAACTTACCTTAGATTTTTTACATAGTGCGTTTCTTTGCCAAAATAACCTAATTTTTACTAACCGGAAACTGTCATGAGAATTTATCAAGCGTAGATGATAAGTTCCTACATACAAATTTTATTCATTAATAATAAAATATAACATCAAAGTTGATCTACTGTATTTGTCTGTTTCGTGGCGCGCATTCATTGCACAAAGGTTAGTCGCGGTCACAACGTGTCACGTGGCGCGGTCCCGCTCAGCGCATCGTAGTTAAATACGCCGCGTTCAACTGGCGGGGGCTGAGGTAGTGTTTTCTATGCCTATCGGTCCGGGAAAACCTCGCCTTAATAATAAATAATCCATCACTGAATGCAGTTTGACATTAGAAATTTAATGGTATATTTTTTACTATTTTTTATTATAATTTAAATTGTTAATGAAGGGATAAAATAAATTGCTTTTAAAGACAAATAGGAGGTGTATTTGAAGATTTTTTTGATGCATTAATGTATGTTTAATTATGATTTCAGTTCCATCACTGTATTAAAATAAGACTTGAAAATATGATTTTTTTTTTGTCAATGTTTTTTACGGTTTAAGAGATAAAAAACCAACTTTTTGACCGTTTTCAAGAAATCTCCGCCTTAAGTTGGATTGTGTTTTGTTTATTTATTTGGTTAGACTTGTGGTTTGTCCGTGTGGTGCCGGATTTCTGTGTGGTGCCGGACTTTAAGAATAGCACCACCCCATACTTCGCGTGGGTGTCGTAAAAGGCGACTAAGGGGCGTACCGGAGAATGGGCAGCAGCGTTCTCTATGCATTCCACCACCATACCATACTGCGATCGCCAACCCGCCTGCCAAGCGTGGCGATTATGGCAAACCCCTCCCTTTTGGAGGAGGCCTATGTCCAGCAGTTTACATCTTTCGGCTGAAATGATGATGATAATGATTTGGTTAGACATACTAGCAGCTAATAAGCTGATGCGTGTGAATCAAATAGCTTAGATATATGTAGGTATTTAATCTGCCGAGGCGATTCTTGAAACAGTTCATTGTGGGGGCCGTCACATCATTTTCCGGTAGCCATGTTGTAAAGGTGCGTCCACACTGTGTAACATAACATGTTATTAAACATAGTTATATAACATATTTCTATAGAGAAGTAAGCAATGTTAAATAATTTGGACGTGTTATATAACATAAGTTTATGTGTTATATGTATAACGTAATGTAGACGCACCCTTACAACTTGGTTAGACAAGAATTGCTTCAAAGGCTTTTTCCTTTGATGAATTTCCCCACAGCCTTAAGTTAGCTTTGTTTATTATTTTATTGCTATGCTATGTAATCGCTGATAATGTTAAAGAAACGTTGAGAATAGGCAATTCTAAGCGATCTCATCGGTGATTTTGGTGGCTGATAGAAATTTACAGGTATTCTAGAGCACATAAACAGTTATGAAAGGAACATTCCTTTCATAACTGTTTATGTGCTTGTGTGTTTGTGTTTTTTACCTAGGTACATACCTAGGTAAAATATATCATTGTTGTAATTCTGAGTGGATAATTTAACGGAAAAAAATACCTATCTACTATAGATTCAGTGATAAGCAGATTTTAGCGCCAGCCAGGGCAATTGAGATACTTCCCACTCCCAGCATTATCTCCAATGCCCGCTGCCTGCTACAAAGAAAAATATAAAACGGTAATTAGTCATTATTAGCTTGTAAAGTCCGTTACGAAAATTATAATATACTAGCTACGCCCCAAGGTTTCACCCTCATAAGTGTCGATCCCGTGGGAATATCAGGATAAAAAGTAGCCTATATATTAATCCAGGGTGTCAGCTATCTCCATACAAAATTTTATCAAAATTGGTCCAGCCGTTTGAGCGTGAAGAAGTAACAAACATATAAACACACACACACACTCACAAACTTTCGCCTTTAGTGATAATATTAGTGTGATTGACGCCGCAAAGTATTTCATGGTTTCATGGTGGTCTCATTAAAAAAAAATAGTTTTACAGAAATAACACGTTTTCTCAGTGTTTAAAAGTTAAAATAAAACTGCATCGCTTCAAAGGGCAAAAAATACTCGCCACAATATCTTTTCAAAGTTAAACCCTCACGCCAATTCGTAGGAAGTCTTTGGTGATAACTGATACTATAAAAGTCGTCTGCAATCACCATTAATTATTATTTAAATGTTACTCACTCGAAGTATTCCCTCGTGTGAAAATATAAAGAAAAAAAACTTGGCAGCCCTTCTGTCTTCCCATTCGGGAGCAAGTTGTAAAATCATGTTTATATTTTATGGACTCTATAGTGGAGAAAAAATGCTGAAAGCAATGTCTTATTTTTTTGAGCTATCATGTGTTAGGTTGTTTACTGTTTTTTTTTTTGTTTTATGTAAATAAAACAAGCATTTAAAACTCAATTCAACAACGGCTTTACCGATTTTTATGATCTTTGAATTGTTGGATTTGTCTGCTCCCCGAATAGCAGAATTACGATGAAACGATAAGAAAATTCACGAAAAAAACAATGAAGATGCATGGAACGGTTTTTTTGATGATGTCCCGAGAAGGGATTGACTAATTTCGATAATTTTTTTTTCTTACTGATTCTGAGTTGGTTGAATTGAGTTAAATTAATCGCGCGCAACACAGGCACCGCTAGTTGCGCGACTTGCGGTGCCTTTGTGTCGCGCGCGATTTTATCGCGTGTCGCGCCTGTTTGTAGGAGCCTTAAGGTTTAGGTTTGTTTGGTTTGACAAATATCAAGCTATTAAAAAAAATGGGCCTCAATCAAAGCAGTCCATAATTAATTATTTATAGTACGCTAATAAGATTTCCTATTTTCTATGCTCTTTTACATCAAATTGAAATAATAATTAACTACTTATAACAATGAATTAAATGAGTTCAATTAACACAATGTGTTTATTAAGAAGCTGTGAAATCGATTTGATATTCAATTATTTAATGTAGGTACCTATATTAGTGTGAAATTATTGTTTGAACGATTATGGAAATTCATTCGAGTATATTTTGTCGTGTCTACTTTGGTTCAATCCAGCATTTAATTTAATTGAAAAATGCATGAAAATTATTCAGTCTCGTTTAGTCTAGCTTATCAATGGCCTCTACAAAGGCTAAATCAAATTAGACAATCTTATTACCTCCACATTATTTAATTTCTGAACGCACCCTGTTTGACAGGTACGAACAGTTTGTATGGGATAATAAAATTGATAAGTTCATATTTAAAATAAAAAACAGTACAAAATACATCATACATATTCATCAATTCATATTTCAAAATACACTCCATTAAAATAGAGTGTGGTGAATGAACATAACTCCCACATCAACTCGAGTCAAGGTTTAACAACAGCTCTATTAAATTAACCAGACTTTTAAATTGTTGTTGCCCTATTTTACAACCCTAGTTACATTAGGCCGTCAACACCAACACACGATACGGAACCGTCAGCGTCAAAAATGGGTCGAACAGACCGTTCAAAATGATTTAAACAGTTAAGAAAATTGATCTTTATCTCTATTGGATAAAATACTTGTTAAAATGACAGATGCCTTCGTTTGTAATTGTTCACTCAAATTAGGATTTTACATACTTAGTTTTATAAAAAATGAGTATGTCTTCCTCAAGTAATTGTATGTAAATAAATAAACGTACTATTCTTATTTATACGTTGCACTTACTTGTAGAGTGTTCACCGCGGGAGCAACACTATTTTAAGCTCGAGTGACGTACTTTGAATCCCTCTCGCCTTCAAAATAGTTGTTTGCTCCCTTGGCAAATAATCTACTATTTCACTCCAAAAAGCATTCTATTTAATTTTCATACATACAAATTAAATATCCATCGCATTATTTATGTTTTGATTTGAAGCACACACGCACACATTTTTTTTAAACACGAAGCAAAGGATTTTATTGTATAGTCAAAATTTGATTGTCATTCCAAGTGTATTACTCAATTACGTTTCTGATCATTTTGAACTCTCTGTTCATCCCTTTTACCACTGACTGTTAAAGTGACGTCTATTGTTCTCACCGATTGTTAGGCGGTTATTAGTTGTTTCAGCCTATCTGAGTACAGGCTTCAGTTGAATTACAATAGACGTTTGTGCGAAGCCGAGAGGCTTTCGTTTCAATGAGCCTGTTGGTATAATATTGACGGTAATTTAAACGGTAGTTACATTACGGTTGAGGAGCTGCCTAACGGGTGAGAGGATGTTAGTCTAGTCATCTCCATCGGTTGTATTGTTGGCGTGAATGTACTCTAAACCCCTTACTAATAAACGTATTATATCAGATAAATAGTTACACACCGATTTCTCTCTTGCAGTCGTCAGTAATTTGACTTTCGAAAGAAGAAGACAAAGCGTTGTGTAACTATACAGACGCTATACAACGTTTATTAGTAACGTGGTATTTAAGGTGATATATTGAAAAAAATGTGGTTTTTCTATTTCGTGTAACTTGTAATATATGTGGAATAGGGATTTAACATTTAGGTACCTATATGTTTTTTTACTCTTTGGTCTAGTATCATGTAAAAGGAATACGTGTAAAAGGAATATCAATTTTTCTCGATACAAAAAATTGCAAAGTTATATCATTTTTTTTACTTTTTTCAACATCACGGCGTAAGGCTTAAGAGTTATTCAATGGAATTTACTTTAAAACATAGTGAATTATCATAATATCAAAGTTTACTCATAGTAGTTTTAAATTTAATTATTTTATTTTTATTCATCAAAAAAAGCCGTTGCATACAAAATGTTTGAGAAAAAATTAATTATCTGCATAATTTCTTTTTTCGTGAATTTTTCTCAAGATTTTATAGTTATTCTGTTATTTGGGGCGGAGACAAATCCAACAAATCAACGATCACAAAAATCGGTCCACCCGTTCTTCAGCCGTATATATATACACACATCAAAAGTGTCTAGGGATCAAGCATTTTTATGCGGATTTCTTGAGATTGAGATGTGGCTTTGTAATAAATTTATGATTTTATAAATTTATATGGATCCTTTTTGGTGCATTTCATAATTTGAATCAGGAACTGTGAATCAAATTCGAGTAAAAGATGTAAATCAGCTGTCAATATTTTCCCTATAAAAACATACAACGCATTGAAGACATTATTAGTGCTACTGTTTCCCTACTACTGATTAAAACCAACGTTATTATGGAGCGGCGACGTCATTTAAGCAGGGAAGAAATGCTCAGAGCCGTGGGAATGATAGAAGCTGGTTCCCGGCAACGTACTGTGGCTTTAGCTCTGAATACAAGTCAGAGTGTTATCAGTCGACTTTGGACACGTTACCGAAGCACTGGTACCGTGGCTGAGCGCCATGGAGGACGGTATCGCTGCACCACACGGAGACAAGACCGATACATTCAAATCTTAACTCGAAGAGCTCCAACAATAACCGCCAAGATGTTAGCCGTGAGGCTTCATCACTCTTCAGGGAACTTAATTAGCGACCACACAGTCAGAAACCGCTTGCATGAAGTGAACCTTCATTCCCGAAGACCGCTACGGGTACCACCTATAGCAATGCACAATCGTAGGATTCGATATCAATGGGCTCTTGAACACAGAAATTGGGCAGAAGAACAATGGCGTTTCGTGTGCTTTTCTGATGAGTCTCGTTTTGGTATGAGACCGGATACAAGACGTATACGACACTGGAGAACCCCTGGACGCCAACAGCGATTAAAATCCTGCCAGGAAGTCCATCCTTATAGTGGTGGAACCATCATGGTATGGGCGGGTATTTGGATCGGCGGAAGAACTGAGTTGATTTGGATCAGAGGCAACCTCAACGCTCAAATTTATGCTGAGACGATTGTATCAGACGTCATCGTTCCTCTACAAGTGCAAATCGGTCCCTTATTTCAGTTAATGCATGATAATGCACGACCGCACACCGCAAGAGTTGTAAGACAGACTCTCGCCGCAGCTAACATCAATGTCCTGCCCTGGCCTGCTCAGTCGCCAGACTTGAACCCGATTGAGCATGCATGGGATATGCTACAGAGAAGAGCTCTGCCGAATATGGAGGGTATCCAGTCGCAAGAAGACCCTTTTTTGTTGTTGCAACGAACATGGGCGGCCATTCCACAGCGTGATTTGGATGAACTCATTTTGAGTATGCCAAACCGATGTTCTTGTGTTGTTAGTGTTCGCGGTAGAAACACGGATTATTAATTGTTTAAGTTACCCAATAAAATTTTAAAGAAAACTGTTATTTCAGTCTTTTTTTCGAACTTTTGTGTTAGTGGTTCAAATGTCAAAAATCCCTTTATTAGGAAAATGGCAAATTTCTTTATTAATGCAAAGGTGACTTGGTTTATCGTTACTGTGACAAATGAAAACACTTTATTTGATGAATCCTTAAAGAAAATTTTAATTAATATCAATCAGGAGAAAAGTTATTGCAAAAATATATGTTGATCCCTAGACACTTTTGATGTGTGTATATAGATAAATTAATAGTTTGTAATCTGGTGTAATTTTTATAAGGGTGTATTCCTGAAAAAAAAATGATTTTAATTTATTTCTATTACAGAAATAAAAAAATGATTTTAATTTATTTCTAATACAGAAATCTGTACATACCTACCAAAGAACCACGAAACCAAACCAAATAAACACGAAACCTAATAAACATAAAAAGGAATTTCATAAAACTAATTCTCAGGAAATAAATCTGTACCAAATTGACCCAATAGAAGGCTCAAAAATACAATAAGGGCACAGAGGAGGCGAGGGTCAAATCGGCACGAGTTTCCAAGTGACCATCCCTCTGGGGGATACATGCGAAATACTAAATGAACTACTTGTAGTATGACCACGGGATAGGATAGGATAGATTGTATTTAAATATGGATTTAATAAGATTTTTTTTGTTGTTGTAGCAACTAGGTTCACTTTACTGTACTTACTCCATTAGAAATACAGCAAAAGCGGCCAAGTGCGAATAGGACTCGCACACGAATGGTTCCATATCACAAGGCAAAAACGCCGAAACAAACACGTTTTTTGTATAGAGCCCCTTTAATTTTTTAATTTTTTAAATAGAAATACACACCCTGTGAATATTTCAACTGTCTACCTATTACGGTTCATAAGATACAGCCCGCTGACAGACAGACGGACGGACGGAAGGACGGACAGCGGAGGCTAAGTAATAGCCCTTTGGGTGGATAAGTCATTTATTCAAACTAGACTGAGAATCGGCACTTGTTGGACGTCAAATAGAAAGTTGTTTATGTGCAGGAGCCGGCACAAAAAGAATCAGCAGTGCCATACAACGTGGCAATGCCAGCCTTTTGGGCACGTTTCCTGTTGACAGCGATGCGGACGAATTTTTTGATGCCCTTTGATTATTTCCCTCCTTTTTATATACTTGTCCATATTATTATTTTAAGGCTGTTAGCTTTTAAACTATTTAAACACTTTAAATAAAAATTTTATGCAAGTAAAAAAAAAGTCAAAGTCAAGTGATTTATCTCAAGTGTACACATAAAAGGCACTTTTGAACGCCAAGATTTACAGGAGAAGAGTATAGAAAGCTCTTATTGAAACTCAAAACATCTGTAAATGGATTAAGTAAATCATATCTTCGTCCCATTGTCAGTCGCAATGATTGCAATTTCCTTTGTTCTTCAAAATAATGCGAAGTATGAATAAAATTGACGTAAAACTTTATATCGGTACTCGGTAGTTACCCATACGACATATTTATTCCCTCGTATATGTTTACAATCTTGGTTTTTGTATAACTTCGCCATATTTCCCTTGTGATATAATCAAAATTGAAGCACTGCGGTGTTTTCATATTATGCCCCTTTTAGTCGAGTAACAAAAACTTATAGTGCTAAAAAGATTTAGCCTTGTTAATTCAGTACCGAAATGTGCAAACAAACCCAGCATAATATGCCTCTAAGGGATTATTTCAGAACAATATACTTACAAACCCAAGCTGCAATCAAGTTAATCCTTCCAACCAAAGCATAACACGACCTCAAAGGAAAATGTCAACAATATACAACAAAATTTGTCGAAAGAACGCTCAAATATTAACCCACTTTAGAATGAAAAAGACAAAATGAGGACATGGAAAAACCTCGGGGATTTACCTCGATACCCAGGTGCGTCAGCCGGACATAATGCGGAATGTCCGGATACAAAAGAATATCCGCCTGCAAATCCCCGGAAAATTTTGAGACGCCTTTAAAAATAACATTGTCCGGTTCGCGTGGCCGTTGTGGTGATCCTACTCGCTCCGGGCCTTGTAATCCGTCTTGAGTCTAACATTTTTATGTTATTAAGGACACACTAACTTGATTTTTTCATATATTGCTGAATACGTCCATTTTTTTTTGTAATGTTGCTGTTAGTTTTTAGGGCTCCGTAAGGGTAAAAATGGACCCTATTACTAAGACTACACTGTCCGTCTGTCTGTCTGTCACCAGGCTGTATCTCATGAACCGTGATAGCTAGACAGTTGAAATTTTCACAGTTGATGTATTTCTGTTGCCGCTATAACAACAAATACTAAAAACAGAACAAAATAAATATTTGACAGGGCGTTCCCATACGACGAACGTGTTTTTTTCGGCCTTTTTGCTTTGTGGTACGGAACCCTTCGTGTGCAAGTCCGACTAAAAAGAGGTTTTCAAAAGTCTTAATTAAATTGACAAGTCTCCGAACTGACCGAGGTAACCGAGCTTCGGTTTATCCGAGCTAACCCGAAGCTGAAGACGAGAAGAAATAGTTTAGGCTGCTCTAAAGCAGCCTAAACTATTTATAAAATAAGCTATTTTATTAATGATAAAATATATTCATTTTATTCACAAAAAAAAAAACTAATTTGCATCTTTATATATGTTATCTACCTACTAGGTTAGGGTTGTCAAATACTAGTGGAGAATCAACTAAATTGTTTCTTTAGAAAAAACTGCCGCTAGCAAGAGTAATCAAACTAAATAAATGTTACTTGAATTAGCTATTGGGTTCACGTTACATTTTTAATTTGTTTTGTTTGTTTCTGTTGGTCTTACCCTGCCAGTACTGCCAAACTTGCAATAAAATTCATCAAAACCAAAAAATACACTTCAAACACTTCTGAACATTGAATTCCGCAATAATATACTACAAAACTAGCCTCATTTCGTGCCTAAATTACCACAATATGCAAGCACTAACCTTTCAAAACATCCGATCAGAACGCACTAAAATTCCTGACAACTACTAGTTGGCAATCTCGAATGCGAGTTACATCCATAACGAATAATTTACAAATCGTTTGCGCCAGTTGGAAGCTATGTCGACTTGTACGCTTTGTCGTTAATTTGTCGACAGAATCATCCTTGATCGCTCAGGTGACATACTTATCGCATTGAAATAAATTAACTGTATGTATGTGTGAAAATTCAAGTATTAGGTTAACATTTGTTAGGGATAGGCTGGGCTAGTATTTTATATTTGCGAAAGTCCCTCCATTTTTTGACAGCTGTCAAAACAGTTTTAAAATAAGTAGAAACTCATTTAAAACTGCAATCAAAAGGTATTTTAAGTGTACAAGAGTTGGCTACTTAACCAGAAATAACTAGCACTATTTAAGTAGATCTCCATTCTCCATGTCAGATCATTGTTATTTATCAATAAATCGTTTGCGTCACGAGGAAGATATGTCGACTTGGTACGCTTTGTCGTTAATTTATCGACAGAGGCATCCTTGATCGCTCGGGTGACGTACTTATCGCTGTTAAATAAATATACGGTCTCACACCTCGTGAGAAATTATTTAAAAATAGTATATTGTTCACCAAGGGGAGAAAGTGTCCTATTACTAACGATGGTGTAGTTTGAAGCCGGAGGATCAGCCGAGGGCCTTAATACACACGAGTTTGGAATCGCACTTTCTTCCGAGTGATAACATAGTGCTTTATACGATACCTACCTAATGTAATACTTTTGCTATGGAGATTAATGGATTTTCATGTACTTTTTCTGCCCGCTACGCACTTTAGCATTGGATATACACGTTTTAGACCCGCATATTTGTACAACAGTAATAACGTACATTCTGTCTATTTTTTTTTTAACTAATAAGGTACTTTCCTTGCTACTATTTTACTTTTCTTTTTTCATACGTGTGTATGAGCTCTTAGAAGTTTAGTAAACCACGAATTTATCCCGCTGTATAGGTAATTTAAAAAATGCGTTTTATTAGATTTGTATGTTTCGACAATTTCTTCGTAGGTAAATGTCGGATTATTTACGTTTGTCGTGTCGCCTGTATTTAACAAATACTTAGCGCCATTTGGAAGCTGTATCGCTTTGTACGTTTTGTCATTAGTTTGTCGACGGAGCGATTTCTGATTGTTGGGACGACATACTTATCTCATGAGTTCGGAGTATTCAAGAGCGGAGATAAATATGCGCGTATATGTTAATTGAATGAATTAATTATGTTCTTATATTGGTGTGGTTTGAGGGGCCCGTGGCAAAATAATAACAGCCGGACAGGTCGATCGATTAGGTTAAGCTATGCTTGCCGCGGTTGGTCTGTGGATGGGTGACCATCTTTACATACCGTGTCCCCTCCGTATCTCGGAAAGCACGTTAAGCCGTTGGTCCCGGCTGTCATTCGCGGATCTTTGACAACCGGTCTTATCAAGGGGTATCGTTTTACCCAGTAACTGGGTTGTGGAGGTCAGATAGGCAGTCGCTCCATGTAAAATACTGGTATTCACCTGCATCCGGTTAGACTGGACGCCGACCCCAACATAGTTGGGAAAAGGCTAGGCAGACGATGAGTTATATTTACTTTACTTGCTGTCGTTTTGTGAATAAAAATTACATTAACAAGGTTCAAATTAAATTAGCTAGCGAAACTCGGTAAACTCTGGAACATGATAAAATAAAATATTTGATTGTTTTTTTTTTGAGGTCACTGACTTCTGCTATTGTTGTTACTTGAAGTATGAGTTAGGAAAATCTGTTTTCTTTTGATTCCCATCACGTCTGTGAAGTTTACACACACAAAAAAACTTAAACTCATATTTCAAGTGACTACGCAATGACCCCAAAAAAATCATCATGTAACACAATGAATGTTATTGAACTGTCAAAATGGAAGCCATTGCTACTGTTAGTATGTTACGTACCTAGTTACCCCGCAGGAATATTCATTCATTTTCTCAACGAATCCCCAATAAATACTTTTTCTTTTTTTCATTTTACACTTAGCCAACATTTTCGTTCAGCAAGTAATCATCTTACGTACAGTAGTCAGCTTCGCTATCGATCTGGCTAAAAGGCTAATAGGTTGCTCATCACAACCTGAGCTATTTTCGTATAGCTCCCCGCCTACACGAGAGAAATGATATTTAACTACGTTACGGGAATTGTCTAAGAATGACTGATTAAAGGGTATTTAATATCATCATCATCATTTCAGCCGATAGACGCCCACTGCTGGACATAGGCCTCCCCCAATTTTGGGGGGGGTTTGCCATAATCGCCACGCTTGGCAGGCGGGTTGGCGATCGCAGTATTGTAAGATGGTGGAATGCATAGAGAACGTTGCTGCCCATTCTCCGGTACGACCCTTAGTCGCCTTTTACGACACCCACGGGAAGTAAGGGGTGGTGCTATTCTTGAAGTCCGGCACCACACAGACCATTATTTAATATTGGAAGATAGTATTACTATTCACATCCTAACTAATATTATAAATGCGAAAGTAAGTTTGTTTGTTTGTTACCTTTTCACGCCTAAACCACTGAACCGATCATCCCGAAATTTTGCATATACGTTGTCAGGTGTACAGAAACGGACATAGTACCTTTTACCCCGAAAAAAGTTCTGTTCCCGAGGAAAACAACAATAACGTTATTATGTTAATAGATGGCGCCATGTGTCTTTAAAATCAAAAACAGGACAACGTCAGCTAGTCAATGTATAAACTGATTTATAATCTACTGACTGACTGACTGACTGACTGACATATCAACGCACAGCCGAAACTACTGGGTCTAGGAATGTGAAATTTTGCATACCGCTTCCTTTTATAATGTAGGGGAGCACCAAGAAGGGGTTTTTGGAAATTCAACCTTTAAGAGACTGAAAAGGGGGGGATTTCGTTTGTATGAAAAATCTTATTACTTGAGTTAATAAACTTGAAACTTGGTACGAATACTTCATCATCATCTGCCTAGCCTTTTCCCAACTATGTTGGGGTCGGCTTCCAGTCTAACCGGATGCAGCTGAATACCAGTATTTTACATGGAGCGACTGCCTATCTGACCTCCACAACCAAGTTACTGGGTAATACGACACCCCTTGCTAAGACTGGTTGTCAGATTTTCGGGCTTTTGACTACCCGTAACGACTGTCACAGATCCACTAATGACAGCCGGGACCAACGGCTTAACGTGCTTTCCGAGGCACGGAGGGGTCTCGGTATGTAAAGATGGTCACCCATCCACAGACCAACCGTGGCAAGCGTAGCTTAACCTGATCGATCGACCTGTGCGGCTGTAATTATTTAGCCACGGACTCCTCGACTCCTCCTCTCTTGGTACGAATACTTATCTAAGTAAATTATGAAGTTCGGCATTTTTTGTTTTTCTAAACTACCCCATAAAGGTCACAGCTCATTAGAGCCACCCGTCACCCACTCCGCACCGCCTCGCCCACTGCGGCTAGTATTCTTTATATGGACTTGTTTGGGTATGCGCTCACTACATCAACTCCGTAGCGTCACCGGATCGCCTCGGTCGTAAGCCCTCCACGCGCGGACGGCAGGTCGACCACTCGGTGACAACTCGCTGCTTCGCATGCGTGCCTTGCGTTGACTGCGCATTGCCAACCCGCGGGTCCCGAGTGGATCGCGCTGCCCGCGAATGATTCACGCGAGGACGACACGTTAGCGATGCGCCGCTCCCCACCCTCCCTTCGTCGTCCACTGGTTGACAACGCGAGGTCCACTAGTTGACCACACGACGTTTATTGGTGATAACGCGGCGTCCACCCGTGGACCACCTGTCGACAACGAGTGGACGCCGTGCGACGAGGCGGTGCGGGGTGGGTGCCGGGTGGCTTTAATGACCTTTAAGGGGGACTGGGGGGGTGTCAAAATTTGTATGGAAGAATTTTAACGCGCGGTCCGATTAACTTAACATTATAAAGAGGTAAAATTTGTTTGTTTATATGTAGAGGATAATCTCTGGAACTCCTTGTCGGATTTGAAATTTTTTTTTTGCATTTGATAGCCCATTTCTTGGGGAAGGCTATAGGCTATTTAACATCACGCTATGACTCTTAGGAGCCGAGTAAAAAGAAAATAAAAACAACTAACCGGAAACGGAGTGATAGCGCGGGCAAACGATGTGATCCGATGGGGTAGGTCGAGGGTACAAGAAATTTCACGCGGACGGAGTCACGGGCAGCAGTTATATTTTTTTGAAGTGAAAACTTCTTTAGGCGAGCTGGGCATTTTTTGAGATGGGAAAAAACTGTTACCGTAACCCACACCGCTTCGGATGTGTTCGGCTGCCCGATGAAAAATACGATTGACGTTGCCAATTCGGATAAAGAGGCATGCATATCGGGTGATTTACGTCAAGGTATTTAGTTTGTATAAACATTAACAAAACAATGAAAATTGCTCATTTCCATGGTTTGAAGATCTGGTCGAAGTTTATGTATACTTGCTGCGCCCCACGGTTTCACCCGCGTAAATGTCGATCCCGTGGGAATATCGGGATAAAAAGTAGCCTATATATTAATCCAGGGTGTCAGCTACCTTCATACAAAATTTTATCAAAATTGGTCCAGCCGTTTGAGCGTGAAGAAGTAACAAACATATAAACACACACACACACACTCACAAACTTTCGCCTTTATAATATTAGTGTGATGTGAAGACGATGATGGGTATGATTCGGCAGAAAGATGGTTTGTACCCAAAAGCATTTTACACCTGAAAATTTACCGTAATACCCCTAGGTAGTAATTACAGGGTTAAGTCTTAATAAATGAAATTGTAATAATTTAAATGAGAGCTCATTTCTTAATAATTCATACCACGGCTATTTCAATAACGAGTTTTTGAAATTGCGTTGAAAATATCATACATTTTATTGGTAAATAATTCAAAACTTTACAGTAGCTAATTAATTGCTTAACGTTCACAATTTCATGATAAGTTTATTAATTTCGTATTCTCTCTGAAACGTTATACTTAATTTATTCATAAAGTAGATTATTGACCAATTAAAAAGAGGTATTAAATATATTTTCATTTGAATAAATGCGGTAAGTATTTTATGTGTAAGTATTGAATTTATGAATTCGTTTGGGTTTCTATGATTCAGATTGTTTTTTTTTTGTTTGTCAATATTGAACGGCTATCTGTGGCTTTAAAGAATTCGCTTTACAGACTGGCAAAGGCCATCCTTATTTCCGTAAAACATGTAGGTATTTGACGGAGAAGGTATGTGTGTCTCGTTATCATCAGCCATGTTTTAACTACTGTGGGCGTACTATTGGGTACTACTGTTGGTTATTGCGCAACAGAAAAACCTTTGAACAGAAAAATTTGTTCGTGAAATTATAATCTGATTTGAACTGCAAACGCAGTTCAAATCAGATTATAATTTCACGAACAAATTAATCACACCAGCGAATCACACACTGTAGGTACATGACACAACCAGATACGGAACGCGGGACAGTTTCTAAGCACATGTTGATCGTACGATGTCCAATGTCCAAGCTCCACATCGTTCTTGTCGCTCTGTCGTCGACCCCCACCAGATGGCGTTCCGAATAGTCCAAACTAATGACCAGATGCGACATAATGGAAGTTAAACATTGTACCTCCCTCCTGCTTTCTAACTACCGCCAAAATCACACAAAAAAGTTCTGAAGGTCAATTCTCGTAATTTAAAACGTAAAAAATCTAGTCGTAGTCTGATCTCGGCGACTAACAAATGTCAAAATCTTGTCAAAAATGTAAAGAAATTAGTTACAGGTATTTTTGACAGATTGAGACAGAATCAGACTGTGAATACCGCCACAATCCTACTTCCTACTAATATTATAAATGTTGTTCTTGTCTGTGTGGTGCGGACTAGAAGAATAGCACCACTCCATACTTCCCGTGGGTGTCGTAAAAGGCGACTAAGGGGCGTACCGGAGAATGGGCAGCAGCGTTCTCTATGCATTCCACCACCATACCATACTGCGATCGCCAACCCGCCTGCCAAGCGTGGCGATTATGGCAAACCCCCCCCCCCCCCCCCCCCTTTTGGGGGAGGCCTATGTCCAGCAGTGGACGTCTTTCGGCTGAAATGATGATTATAAATGTGAAAGTTTGTGAAGGTGTTTGGATGTTTGTTACTCAATCACGCGTAAACCGTTGAACAGATTTGGATGAAAATTGGCACATAGATAGACCATTTCCTGGATTAACACATAGGATACTTTTTATCCCGATATTACCACGGGATCGAAACTTACGCGGGTGAAACCGTGAGGCGCTGCTAGTAGGATCGGAATCGTGGACGCTTTGGAGAATTTCGCTCTTTTAAAATTTCTGAGTGTTAAATTGGGATTTCCTCAAACAGGTCAAGTGTGAGCTGAAGATTAATTTAGATTAATGTTGTTTTTGTTTTGTTTTTGAGTTGTTTATCTTGGGGTTCAATTTTAATTGATTGGTGGAATGTTTACAAATGCGGTGGCGTGTTTCTGAGGTTCTGGGTTCATTAGTCAGCTAAGAGTTTGCAGTAAATCTATTCTTCTTCTTTTCGGGTCGATGTTATGGGCTTACAGGGGCCATATTACGAAGCATTAATGCCATCATGATTCCAGTGCTAAAAAGGGATGGTGCTATCGGTCATGTATAGCTCCGTCTCTCTCATACACTGAAATCATGATGGCATTAAACCGTCGTAATACGGCACCAGGACGCAAGTTTTAGAAAAAATAAAAGAATATGATCGACTACAGTAATCAAAATCAGAAAAATGTATGATATTCTTCAGGATATGTGCTAGGTGGATAGTGTGTTGAAAACATATTAATACAACTAATGTGATACGACAGAAAAATATCATGAAGATACCTCTAAAAACTTTCTTTTTACAATAAAAAACACACTAATATATATACAATCATTATGATTTTTGTCAGATTATTCTACAAGCAACATACTAAAGCACTAGTGTTTTAATTTTTCAGTCCAAACAATTGATTTTTTGTAAATAGATAATTGCTTCACATTTTGCAATAAATTACCAGGGTTGTGTCATCGCGCTTCTCTTTCTTTTCTATGCAGTACTACAAAGACCGCGCTTTAGGTCATGTCATATGTCAGCCTCAAATAAATGTTATATGAGGTATCCACACCGATCGTGGCATTAGGGCGTTTTTAGGTCCTCAGAAGTTCAGGTGTATTCGCAACATATGAGACATGGTTTGGTCAGGAGCATCGCATTCGCACTGGGTATCGATGGGAATGCCGCCTATTTGTTGATATACTCACATCTCACAAAATATCCACAGACTATCATTTAAGAGGAGGGTCCGGTGACGGACAGCCGCGGCGGTTTCACGGATGTGTGCTAACGCGTGCCCGTATTCCCGCCGTAAGCGGAGGACACCGTGGAGTTTTAGTGGGTTAGAGTCCCACATAACTGCACTATCTCACCGTGGTAGTGCAGAATGCATGAGCATTTCTCCGGGATAAAAAAAAGAAGGTCTTAATGTAAAATTTTGTAATACGAGTAGTTACCTATCCTTCCAACTAAACTTTGTAAAAGCACAATGAAAACCTCTTAGCATAAATCAGCCTATAATGAGCCCACTGTTGGGACACAGGCCTCCTCTGTGTGAGAGGGAGTGGGCCGTAATATTCCACGCGGGTCCAGTGCTGGTTGGTAGATGTCACATGTCTTCGAATTTTTGGTTCTAGGATGTCCTAGGACGGAACCGTGAAGGAAAACATCGTAGGAAAACCGGCATGTACCCGTTTACGACTTTTTTCATCACCGTTTTGAGAGCAGTGGTGATGAAATTATTTACAGAAAGCAAAACGCCTGTCTGGATTGGCCCACGACCTACAACCGGTAAAGGCTCCTTCAAACAGGCGCGACACGCGATAAAATCGCGCGCGACACAAAGGCACCGCAAGTCGCGCAACGGGCGGTGCCTTTGTGGCGCGCGCGATTATATCGCGTGTCGCGCCTGTTTGTAGGAGCCTTAAGCCGTGGCCGTTACCTTTTGGCCACCACTGCTCTCCTTAAAACCTCTTTGCTTCGTACTAATTATTTTATTTCACCCCCGTATCTGTAGCTGACAAATCCATACTAATATTATAAATGCGAAAATGTGTCTGTCTGTCTGTTACCTCTTCACGCTTAAACCGGTGAACCGATTTAGATGAAATTTGGTATAGAGATAGTTTTTATCCCGATATTCCCACAGGATCAAAACTTATAAGGGTGAAACCGTGGGGCACTGCTAGTTTTTTATTACACTCAGGTGTAAAGCTTAAAGGCTCCTTCAAACAAGCGCGACACACGATAAAATCGCGTTCGACCCAAAGGCACCGAAAGTCGCGCAACGAGCGGTGCCTTTGTGTCGCACGCGATTATATCGTCTGTTTGTAGGAGCCTTAAGAGCGTTTACGCCGTACGACATTTCATACAAACTTTCAAGCTCTTATTTTTCGAAATTAATGAACCGATTTTAATGAAACTTTATACGCATAAGCCCGATACAAGGCTCTAAAAAGTTAATAGACAACATTTTCGAAAAATACTGTTGCAGCCAGATTAGACCGATTTTAAATTTTCCATAGAAACAGAGATTTTCAGTTATCTTTGTATAAATAAGACATTTCCAAAATGTTCTCTACTAACTTTTTAGACCTTTGTATCCTGCTTATGCGTATGAAGTTTCATTAAAATCGGTTCATTCATTTCGAAAAATAAGGACTTGAAAGTTTGTACGAAATGCCGTACGGCGTAAACGCTCTTAAAATTAATATTCTCTATCCGTACAACGTACCACATTAATTATCTCTCAACAGTCAACCCTAAAACACGAGTGTATTTAATACAACAAAAATACCAAAATGATTCGCGACCTGTGTGTAACGTAACATTTTGTAACATTTCCACCGCAAGGCCGTGTGGCGGGGAACCGGGTTAAAACTCATCCTTCCAATTTGTTCACGTGTACCTCTGAAAGTACACGGATTTTAATTATTTTTGTTACGAAGTTATGGCAGCGAGAGAGATGTTAATTTTTACTTTTTTAACATGTGTTTGTGACTTCTGAGGCTACAGTTTTAATGGCGACAAACTCATGGAAAGGGTTTTCTATTCATACTGACATTTGCTCGCGTATTTTTTTCTTGGGAGATAGAAACTACACAACGTGTTTCGGTTCTTAGGTACATACTCCTTTTCCTTTGTCCATCTATACAGATACATGATCAAAAAACTGGCCAAGTGCAAGTCGGACTCGCACACGAAGGTATCCGTACCACAAGGCAAAAAAGCCCCCAGCCTTAAATATTTATTTTATGTTGTTTTTAGTATTTGTTGTTATAGAGCGGCAACAGAAATACATCATCTGTGAAAGTTTCAACTGTCTAGCTATCACGGTTCATGAGATACAGCCTGGTGACAGACATTCAGACAGACAGACAGATGAACACTGGAGTCTTTGTATTAGGGTCCCGTTTTTACCCTTTGGGTACTGAACCCTTAAATCAAAGGAAAAAGTGTACCTGAGTGACTGCCGTGATTAATTTTACTCATAGAAACTTCCTGATAACTTTTTTAGCTTAAATTAGCCGACCCCAACATAGTTGTGAAAAGGTCAGATTACCAAACCAACTTTATAAAAACTGGCCAAGTGCGGGTCGGACTCGCACACGAAGGGTTCCGTACCACAAGGCAAAAACGCCGAAAAAATCACGTTTGTTGTATGGGAGCCCCCCTTAAATATTAAATATTTATTTTATTTTAATTTTATTATTTATTATTAAAGTTAAAATACAACTGAGTATTTTGTGAATATTTCAAGTGCCTACCTGTTGCCATTTTTGATATCGAGCAAAGAAGGGCAAAAAAATCGCGTTTGTTGTATGGGAGCCCCCCTTAAATATTTAATTTATTTTGTTTTTAGTATTTGTTGTTATAGCGGCAACAGAAATATATAATTTGTGAAAATTTCAACTGTCTAGCTATCGCGGTTCTTGAGATACAGCCTGGTGACAGACAGACAGACAGACGGACAGTGGAATCTTAGTAATAGGGTCCCGTTTTTACCCTTCAGGTACGGAACCCTAAAAATCAAAGAAAAAGTGTACTTGAGTGGCTGTCGTGATTAATTTTACTCATAGAAACTTCCAGATAACTTTTTTTTAGCTTCAATTAGCCGACCCCAACATAGTTGTGAAAAGGTCAGATTACCAAACCAGCTTTATCAAAACTAAATAACAAACTCAATCCCCTGAAACCTGCTAGGTACTGCTAAAAAACACTCGCTTCCAATTTCACCCCTTTTACACTCATCCGTACCAAATTTCACCCCCTTATAATTAAAAACTCGCAAGCAACAATAAACGCAACCCACCAACCCATTTTCCTATGCCATTGTGAGCTAACGAGGCTGCGTGGGTACTTTTAAAGTAATTTCTTGTGTAGGTACTTGCCGTACAAGTGCTTGCAAATTTCATATTTGTCAGAGGTAAACTTTTGTGACGTCAAAGTATTAGTTAAGATGTTTATATAGATTCTGTTTGGCGGGTTTGAAGTGAGGATGTCGGACTTTTGATGAGATTCGTTAAGGGGGAAGCGCTAAGGTAGCCCGCGGAATTCAAATTTTCTTACGTTTTTTTGCAATTTGCTGGTCAGTATTAAGTTGTACGTTGATTAAAATATGATTCGCGGTCGTAACAAATATGTTTTTACAGATTTATAATCATTACAATCAGTAATACAACTTGTTAAGTTAGTATAATCCCCAAATGTCAAGATCTCATGAAATAACTCAAACTCTTTATTGCATTCATGGGGAATAGTCATTCTTGGGGATTACTTGGTCTTAGAGAGTTGTGTTAATGACTTTAATGATTATAATTCTGTAAATACATATTTGTCATGGCCGCGAATCATATTTAAATCAACGTACAACTTAATACTGACCAGCAAAGTGCAAAAACCGTAAAAATAATTGAATTTCGCGGGCTACCTTTAAAGTAGGTTTAAGAAAGGTTAGAATTAAACAGCCTGGTGATATCTATTGTAACCCCATTGTTGTTGGAGTGTGTGTCCTTGAAAAGACCGTGAATGGCATAAGTTGCTTGTAGCGGTATTTACAACGCCACATGCGAACTACACGTCATACTGATGACACGCAAAATCCTGCATCTCGCAAGCAGAGTTTACCGCGCAACTAGTATATATGCAACGGGCCGACATGAATCATCGGGCTTCACTTGGTCTTCTTCTTCTTCGTGTCTCTGGCACGACTGTATTTTAGATCTTGTTGGCTCAGTCTTTGCCACTTCCACGGCGTCGTCAGTGGCAGCGCAGAGGTCACTTTTACTTTTTTTTGGGGTACAGAAGGCTGGTTAGAAGGTGGAGCATGGTTTGCCAGACAGTTCCACAACCACACCCTACTGCCGTTCCGTCGAGGTAGCTCGACTTTACCCGTGCTGTAATTCTCTATGACACAATGAACGAAACCTTTAGAAATCAATGCAAGATTGGCGGGATCAGCTAAGGAATTCGTGGTTTCGTCGTTTCGTCATGTAGTCATAGTGAATTATGGTCCTGGTTGGATTACATCTTCCCACTTGATGATGATGATGGTGGGACTCCCTTTTCCGCACTCAGACTCCCATTCGGTTTGTTGAGCGTGGGGATTCTGGCTAACAGAGCCAGCCTAGCTCCGCCCAAAAGCACAGAAGCTTCCTGGGAGCTTCACTGGCTTCGCGGAGCGACCTCGTTGTTCCGAGGATTTCTGCACGTTGAGAAGACACGGCCTCGCATTCCAGGATGACGTGGGCGGCTGATTCCTCGGCGTCAATGCAGCCTCTGCAAAGGGGCTATCTGTGGCGCCTATGTTTAAAAGATGTTTGGCCCGTAATTGTTCCTATTATTATTCTAAGGTTATTTCTACTCAAACTGAGAATTGTTTTGGTTAATCGCGGGTGTAGCATTGGTAAAGCCAGTTGTGACTGTCTACAGTCTGTTGCCCGTGACCATCTGTTGCTATGGAGCATCTTCCCACGTGTACCTGGAGACAGTTCATCCGGGACTTCGGACCACGTTATATCAGTGAGAATAAAGAACACAGTGCTTAAAACCCAAGCTTATTTCTCTGTATATTTAATAATTTTCTTCGTCTCCAACTTCGGGTTACGTTTTCGTTATACGCCTCCGTGGGTGCGTGAGACAAGACTTAATTAAGATTTAGAATTAAACACACGTGTCAAACAGTCGTGTCGCAATTTAGAATTCAATTTATTTATCTTCACACAAGGAATTATGGAGTTTTGATTTTGTCTGGCTTTGTAATATACGGTGAGACGGATGATAATAAGGACACCGGGAGATGACGCCCTTGAAGGACAGAAACCAATCTTATGGACGATATAATCAGCCTATGTTGTTGTTATGTTCCCACCACTGGGTCACAGGCCTCCTCTCTGTGAGAGGGAGTGGGCCGTAATCCACCACGCGGGCCCAGTGCGGGTTGGTAGATGTCACATGTGTTCGAATTTTTGGTTCTAGGACATGCCGGTTTCCTCACGATGTTTTCCTTCACCGTTTTGAGAGCAGCGGTGATGAAATAATTTACACAAAGTAAAGCGCCTGTCTGGGTACGAACCTACGACCAACAACTCGTAAATCGCGGCCACTTGGGCACCACTGGTCAATCACATGCAACAATCTTATGGATGATGATGTCTTTAGAAAAGTCAGGTGCGTAAGACTCTCTACTGGTCGCCCAAAGACGAGGTCCGTCAGTATCCCACAGGGCAGACTCCTAGAGTGTAGTCGCTTAGGGGCTTACAGTGTCTAAGTCCTAAACGCAAAAAACGCAAGTTTTCTAGAAACAAAAGATATGATCGACTACAGTAAACAAAATCAGAAAAATATATGATATTCTTCAGGATATATGCTAGGTAAATAGTGTGTTGAAAACATAATGCAACTAATTTGATACGATAGAAAAAATCATGCTAAAAACTTTGTTTTTACAATAAAAACCGTACATTATAAATAAAATCCTTCTGATTTTTTGTCAGATTATTCTACAAGCAGCATACTAAAACACTGGTGTTTTAATTTTTTAGTCGAAACAATAGATTTTTTGTAATCAAATAATAGATTTTTTGTAATTAAATAATTGCTTCACATTTTGCAATAAATTTACAGCGTTGTGTCATCGCGCTTCTCTTTCTTTTCTATGCAGCCGACAGTTACCGCGCTTTAGGTCATATAAGCCCCTTAAGGTTGTCCGGTCAAGCAGCGGGCAACCCCTTAAGCTGACCTGCGAGATGCCATTCGTGTTTGTCCAAATCTATGAACGTAGACGAGGCAAAAGGAGTATTTTAGGATCGAAGCAGCTGGAATTCTATAATGTCTGCTAACCCTCATGGGATAAAGGGGCGACGAATTTACGTGTGTATGTTTTAAACTGACTGTATCACAAAGCTTCATTAAATTTTCGTCGGTACCTAAAAATTGTGGGTACTTGTACAGACAGCGTCAAAAATATTATAACGAACTGCCCCGGTTCAAAATGATCCGAACAACAGATAAGAATTAACTGACGCAAGGGGGTATTTTAGAATGAATACGCACACGACATATTGACAAGAGCGTCCAATGGAATGTTAAAAACACAGGCAGTATGGGGACTGCGGACAGAAGTGAAAACTTAAAACTATAGTCTGACTTTTATTAGCTGCAGTAAATGACACTTCTCAATAACTCATTTCGGACTGAGTTTAGAGATATATATGTGTCGTGGATAGATGGCGCCACAGTATAGTGAACAGCGCTATCTAACAATTTGATTGGTAAACGAAAATCATGTGATCGGAAACGCAAGCGAGCCCTACCGCTTGGACACGATGGTCGGTAGAGGGGATGCAGCGAGGACTGGTGGCGAGACCGAGTGTTGCGACAGTCTACAGTCGACCGCCGTCGAGCTCGGGCAGTCTCGGCAAACGCTCAATACCAACGCACGTGTTTGTTTCCGACGCACGTGTGCGTTTCGGTTGTAAATAGCTAGTTTATTAAAGTTACTGTAAATTCAAATAATCTTTTCGTTCGAGTACCCACACCTATCTAAACTATGTCGGATCGTGAAGAAGACCCGATGTATCGCATCTCGGCCACCCGCTGATGCGACATATGCATGTCAAATAAGTTTCATTTGTTAGGTACACTATTCTGTACTAGAAAAACAAGATTTGATTGATGGCCGCGAAAAAACAAAAAGACGGCAGTTTCAGTTATTTGAGTAACACACAACCTGTCATTTTACTGCAGCTAATTAACCTTTTGAACGCCACGGTCGGGTATAGACGACAAACGAAAACGTGCCCAACACACGTTTTCTTGTCGGCTGTAGACGACGGTGGCGTGTTGGGCACGTTTTCGTTTGTCGTCTATACTATACCAGACCGTGACGTTCAAAAGGTAAAAAATGTCGTTTTCTTGTCGGCCGTAGACGACCGTGGCGTGTTGGGCACGTTTTCGTTTGTCGTCTATACCCGACCGTGGCGTTCAAAAGGTTAAAAGTCCGACTATAGTGGTTTTTTTACTGCTGACCGAGCGCGACACGGCAAACGTACTCATAGCTACAGATATACTGTAACATTAGCACCTCGGTGACGCGAACCTATATTCCCCTATACCAAATATCGCTCAACGCGCCTATGAAGTTTCCACTTCAAAAATATTGTTTTTCTTATGAACTGGGGGACAGTTCTTGTAATTTTAAGGACGTTTACAGCCTACATCCTATAATTGCGTAACACACTTGATAGTGTGTTCAAAAGACCATCCAATTTTTTACATGGTGTTCTGCCCATGAATGTAAACAACTTTCACTATGGGACCAACTCTGATATCACGAAAAAAAAATCAGCTGTTTCATACAAACCTTCAATACCTACTTGACCAAAATGTATGAAACAGCTGTTTTTTTTTTCGTGATTTTAGAGTTGGTCCCATAGTGAAAGTTATTTATATTCATGGGTTGAACACCATGTAAAAATTTGGATGGTCTTTGAAAAGCAACCCTGTATTTTTTGTCGCTAACTGTACACCCCCAATTCATCACGCACAATGTACGACAAGGGGGTGAAGGGGGTGAGGTGTCATATGATTTTAACCCCTCAGTGTTAAATTAACGGTTCGTTTGTGATAATTTGTACGACTGTATAAAATGACAACTGGGTTTTTCCAAGCCTTTTATATTTATTTACGTTTTTTGTTTTGTGAAAATGACCTGTCAGAATTGTAATTAATGAGTGTGTGTGTTTTTGCGGGTAGATTCTCTTTATTTTTATCGTGGGTTGGTAGGTTAAATGGAGCGATCGGGTTTTTGATTAATATTGAATGTAGAACAAATTATTGGACGTGTGATTTGTCCTTGTTTTGTTGTAGCTATTTCGTGGCGGCAATTATTCAAATACCTACGGGTTTTGATAATGCTGAATTAGATTAACTGTACCCAGACAGGAATATGACACTTCGAGCTGAGGCTCGAAATAGACTTGTGGCGGCATCTACATCACCACATGCGAACAACGCATCACACTGACGTCATGCAAAATCCTGCATCGCGCAAGCAGAGTTTACCGCGCAACTAGCATATATACAACGTCCCGACATCAATCGTCGGGCAGTTGACCACCAGACACAACCCCCGTCTGGTCAGAGGTTCCTCCCTTTACTATGGAGGATGAGTTAACACCCTGTTCCTCTTACCTCTATACCTACTGGTGCCACAGACGTGATCGTGATGGTAATCTCAGAGCCAATGCTGAGATGTGCCATTTTGGAGGGCTCTCTAGCTAGACGATGCACGAGGTGCTAAAATCCCAAACGAAACATTATTCCAACACATTTGTTTATATTTAAAGTATAAATCTCATACAAACGTCAATGCTTGTAATAACAAACGGTGAGATGTAAATATACAGAAATTATTATCTCAAAATTAATCCCATAACAGTTATAGCACTCAGCATAAATTTCATCAAAACCATTAAAATGTCTTTTATCCTGGCCACATTTCAATATTCTGATACATTTGCAAATCCTCGCAATAAAGTCTTCATGCACTGCGCATGGCTTAAGCCTTCATTCATAAATACACACACATACACAAAATATTAACGCTAAAATTAAATTCAAATAAAACTGGAAACGCACTTAATATTCCATCATGTAATCCCATCAACAGGCTGAGCATTATTTAACACGAAAACATCAAAATTAAACCTTATATAAAACTGCAAAAAGTAGGAAATTAACTAATAGAGAATAGTTGTTTTGAAATTAAACCTTATTGCATACATGATACAGTGGATAATTAAGTAAAAGTTATATAGATGTAAAAACCGTTTCGATGCAAGAGAAAAGTTACCTTAGCAACAAAAACGTAAGGTTGGATTTTCTTTGACGCAATTAACGCATTGTATGATCGGCGGCGAACGCCACCGAAGAGGGAAATTCAAATAAGGAACTAAAGGAGTCCTCGTTAAGGCAAAGTTTCGCGGGACTTCGGATAGTTTCGGACCAATTTCTGTGTTCTATTCAAATTTTAATTTGTGCCTTTCTATTTGTGACTTGTTGTCTTTGAAAACGAGGGGCCCGTGGCTAAATAATAACAGCCGCCCAGGTCGATCGATCAGGTTAAGCTACGCTTGCCGCGGTTGGTCTGTTGATGGGTGACCATCTTTACATACCGAGACCCCTCTGTGCCTCAGAAAGCACGTTAAGCCGTTGGTCCCGGCTGTCATTCGTGGATGTTTGACAGTCGTTACGGGTAGTCAGAAGCCCGAAAGTCTGACAACCAGTCTTATCAAGGGGTATCGTATTACCCAGTAACTGGGTTGTGGAGGTCAGATAGGCAGTCGCTCCATGAAAAATACTGGTATTCAGCTGCATCCGGTTAGACTGGAAGCCGACCCCAACATGGTTGGGAAAAGGCTAGGCACCCCCAACATGGTTGGGAAAAGGCTAGGCAGATGAAACAGATGATGATGCGTATCCTTTTTTCCAATTCCAGCTACAAATTATGGTACGCTGCATCGGTTGATTCAATAAATATCGAATCAATCACACCTGTCACTGGCTTCCCAATATAAAACGTGACGCGAAAATCATTTAATCATTTTCCTTATCAAGTCCATAAGTACCCCCATGAATAAAAGGGGTGTGAAATCTCAAATCACGGATTTAATATTCGGTACCTAAGCAGCTACCGTTTATCATAAATAACAAGTGATCCGTTTTAATGCCGTTTAGCGAAACTGTTCATAATATTGTTCTCCGTGAAATAATCGCTTGCATTATTCATGGGCCGAAATTGTACCATTTCGTTCCTGCTCTTAGATTGATGGTGGTTCTGCGGCCATTTTGTTAGGGGGGTATACGAAAGGTGACGATTAGTTCACTTTTGGGTTAGTTAAACTGTTGATTCAAAAGGTACAATTTTAAATCATGAAATATCTATTTTTGTATGGTTGTATTTGCACTTCGCCTCCAGATCCCATGGCGGCAGTCCGGCAAGGAGGCTTGCCGCCTCGCCCGAGATCGTGCGGTAGCCCCGGATAAGCCTTATGGCTACCACCTTCTGGGGCGCGTTCAGCTAGTGGGCGGCTCGCCGCCGCAGTGAACGCGCCCACACCGGGGCCCCATATAGGGCCATGGACCGCACGACCCCCCGCGTAAAGCCTCCGGCAGGAGGCGTTTGGCCCCCTCAGGTTGGGCAAGAGCCGCTTGAAGGCGGCCCCGGCCCGTTCCAGTTTGGGGGCCAAACGTTGGAAATGCTCCACGTCGGAAATCTATCACCCTTCACCTTTTAAAAAATATTCTAAAAAGGGGGTGAACTATTTAATTTTGGCTGTAAAACATTTATGTAAAAGCCTTGTTTTTATTAACATTCAAACAGCGTACGTAACTTAAACACACACTATTATCTAATCTATATTCGATTCAAACTTAATACGTGGGATCTACTTCGAATTCCGAGCGGGTTGCTGTGAAATTAGGGCTTTAACTGGATTACATCGGTGACTGTGTTTTACCTACTGATCGTATCGGGGATGTAGGCTTGTGTGCTAGCCCCAGATATGAGAGATAGCGATATAATAGTACATAGTTCATCATCATCATCATTTCAGCCGAAAGACGTCCACTGCTGGACGTAGGCCTCCCCCAAAAGGGGGGTTGCCATAATCGCCACGCTTGGCAGGCGGGTTGGCGATCGCAGGATGGTATGGTGGTGGAATGCATATAGCACGCTGCTGCCCATTCTCCGGTACGCCCGTTAGTCGCCTTTTACGACACCCACGGGAAGTATGGGGTGGTGCTATTCTTTAAGTCCGGCACCACACAGACTAGTACATAGTTAGTGGGGGACATTTGTTTGTACAATTGTGCTGTATATTCGTCTAAGGGCTGATTTTACCAACGTCAGATAATTTTATTCGAGGAATAATTTTGAAATTTTGACAGTGCCTCCCTATAAAATCTGTCAAACGTCAATTTTATTCCACGAATAAAAATTATCTGTCGATTGAAAAATCAGCCCTAAGTATACAAATACATAAAAAAGTGTCTTTTTGTATTGTTAAAATAACAGCTTTTTACCCGACTGCGCGACGCAAAGGAGTGGTAATGTGTTCATCAGCCTATGTATGTATGTATGTTTATATGTTCCTTTGAAGCACTATACAGACCAAACGCCTGGGCCGATTTTCATGATTCACACGTTAATCGATTCCTCTTAGTCCGGCGAGTGTCACTAAAGACATGACGTTAGTGAAAATTCAATATGGCGACTACTGGATGCCATATTAAATTACTTTTTTTAATTTTTTTTTTCAAAACTTATCGAGTGGGGTATCAAAATAAAGGGTTTTAAAAGGTGATTACAAAAATATATACAACATATATACTTAAAAGCAATTCGAAGTGACAAATCGCAAAAAACAACTAAATCGTCTGCGAAATCTTTCAAATTTGTAAACTAAAAAGCTGGAAATAAAAACAGTTATTTAAAAAAATCAAAAAACCCGACTGCGGTAAAAAACTTAGGTAAGTTAAAAGAAACTGAAAAGCTAAAAACAAGCCCATTTTAAATTAAATAAAAGTTGGAAGCAGGCGGGACCCATTTGAATTTGAAAATACAATAAAAATGATGTGGGTCCCGCCTGCTTCCAACTTTTATTTAATTTAAAATGGGCTTGTTTTTAGCTTTTCAGTTTCTTTTAACTTACCTAAGTTTTTTACCGCAGTCGGGTTTTTTGATTTTTTTAAATAACTTTTTTTTTACTAAATGCATATGAAAGTATTTAATATGGTTCTTACGGCAAAAAATATTTTTAAATTTTTTTTGTCTGTCTGTTTGTTCCGGCTAATTTCCGAAACGGCTGGACCGATTTTGAAGTGACTTTCACGGGCAGATAGCTGATGTTATAAGTAGAGACTTAGGTTCCTTTTACTTTAGAAACATAAGGAAAGTTCCATGCAAATAAAAAACCCATGAAATCCAAATTGTTTTCCGACATACACGCGAACTTAGGTGCGGGCGCAACTAGTTGTAAATAGAAACAGGGTCGCTATATGGTCTTGATTACTTGTCCATTTGATTGTCCAAATGTGTACCAAGTTACCTCTGAAAGAGTCTTCAAATAGTAGGTACTTTTGTTGCTGCCAGAAATAATTTTGAAAAATGGAAACCTAAAAGATCATTTTAAAACAGTTGTACCGCTTTTTTCCGAAATGCGTCCGCCATTTTGTATTTCACCTCTTCCGTTCTATACCCCCATTGTGCCTATATAAACAGTATGATAGTACAGTCATCAACAAAAGTCAAAATTGCAACAGAAGTATTTTTATTTTATTTTATTTTATTCTGTTCGGGAAACTTACAGCTAATTTAAACAGTGCTCTTAAACAATATGCATCTGAAGGCCATTTACAAGTTTCCACTAATAAACACTTGAAACAAAAAAGACAACAAAAAAAAGGTCGGTACAAAATACCTAAGAATAACATAAATTAGGAAACAAAATAACACAAAATACCTAAGAATAACATAAATTAGGAAACAAAATAACACAAAATACCTAAGAATAACATAAATTAGGAAACAAAATAACACGGTCGATTAATAGATACAAACTAGAAACAAACTAGAAACCAATTAGACGCTAACAATTACTTTTCCGTAAAAAAGCTTTTCACCAACAAATGCTTAAGCCGAGAAACACTGGTATTGAAAATGTCCAAATCATGTTCACTAATTAGTTCATTAAAAGTTCTGCTCGCACGAATTAGATACGAATTCTGCCTGTACGCGGACTTGGAGTGAGGGACATGCAACAAGCTAGGTTTGCGAAATATTTTGCAGTATAATACAATTTAAAACAAATATTTTGCTCAATAACTGAGATTTAAAAAACTGAAGTGTTAATCGAGTTTTGTTGCTGACCGTACCAGTAAAACTAACTACCATAGCCAAAATTATGATATTTATGATATTCAAAATGATCCCAATAAAACCAGTAAACATCATAAATCCGGTCTAAAATCAACTTATTTGTCAACTATCCGCCTTAAGTTCATATTTCAACCCCCCACTTAAACCTTCGCAGTCGAGTCGCGATGATGAATATTCATACAGAGCGTTATTACGTTTGTTTAGCGTAACAGTAAGTTGTTTGTAGCAATTAATAGCAAGAGACTAGCGCCATTTTGTTTTCAGGGGTTGAGATTTTGACAGAGAGGTTGTAGAAACAGAAATTTCCGCTGAAATTGTCGAAGACTGTTTTAGTCTTGACTTTAAATCATCGCCTAGCCTTTTCCCACCTATGTTGGGGTCGGCTTCCAGTCTAACCGGATGCAGCTAAATACCAGTATTGACTGCCTATCTGAACTCCACAACCCAGTTACTGGGTAATAGGTTCGATACCCCTTGGTAAGACTGGTTGTCAGACTTTCGGGCTTCTGACTACCCGTAACGACTTGTCAAAGAGCCACGAATGACAGCCGGGACCAACGGCTTATCGTGCTTTCCGAGGCACGGAGGGTCACGGTATGTAAAGATGGTCACCCATCCACAGACCAACCGCGGCAAGCGTAGCTTAACCTGATCGATCGACCTGTGCGGCTGTTATTATTTAGCCACGGGAATTGGAAAGGAATTGACAGTTTTGAATTTAAATATTCAATTTCCTTTGCGCGTGATATTCTGAAGAAAAATGGTAAAATTATAAAAAATACAAAGTTTTGACAGGTTAAAAATAACTCCGAATAACCTTCGCAAGATATACACGTTTTCACTCGCGATGTCCCTTGAAAACACGAAAATTTATTGAATTTATGTTAATGTTAAATGAAAATTAATGAGGTATGCTCAGACCTTCATTGAACTGACGTTACGAAAACTTTCTAATACCACATCCCATACTTAACTAGTAACTCCTTGCCTTGTGCAAACCCTCATCTTACACCGCCCCTTCGTTCTATGATCTACAGTAGGGGTGACCAATAGTCCAGTCGATCGTGGCAAGGAAAAAAATATTTCCAACTACAAACCTGATTTTGCTAATCTAGCGAAAGATGCTCAAAGTCAATGCTCACAATAATATAAATAAGTAATTACCAGTGCTCGGAATAGGTAGAGCTATTTAGGTTCATTGACCGCAAACATTGATGATAATATGGATATTCCACGGGATTCCGACTGATACTACGGGATTTTTACGGGATTTTATTGTAGAGTCTAGAGTGACGCACCTGTTTTTGTCATTTTCTACGCAATTAGAATTCAATTCTTTACCAACATTAACTTCAAAACTAAACTTAACTTCGTAACTAAAAGGGAATATCAATATTATTCTAACCTATGGCAAGCACATAAAATAGCTCTACCTATTCCAATCTATGGTAATTACTAAGAATAATTTTCAGTTTAATATTTTCCCTCTTAATAAAATAAAAAAAAGTAATTTAAAAAATAAAAAAACCCGACTGCGAAACTGAAAAGCTACAAACAAGCCCATTTTAAATTATATAAAAGTTGGAAGCAGGCGGGACCCATACCATTTTTATTATATTTTCTAATTCAAATGGGTCCCGCCTGCTTGCAACTTTTATTTAATTTAAAATGGGCTTGTTTGTAGCTTTTCAGTTTCGCAGTCGGGTTTTTTTATTTTTTAAATTACTTTTTTTATTTCCAGCTTTTTAGTTTACATTAATGTGAAAGATTTCGCAAACGATTTAGTTCTTGGAACGTGTTTTTTACGATTTGTTACTTCGAATTACTTTTAGCCATATAAGTTATATATATTTTTGTAATCACCTTTTAAAACCCTTTATTTTGATATCCCACTCGACAGGTTTCGAGAAAAAAATTTTTTTTTTTGAAGACATTATTGCGCCAAAAATCGGCCATTTTAATTTTTTTTCAATATTGATATACCTAGTGTCACTCTCACAATTAAGACGAATCTAACGGCACCTCTCAAGCTGAAATCGATCAAGCCGTTTAGGCTACAGAGCGTGCCAAAGAAATATACATACTATATACATACACTCGAAAAACATAACCCTCCTTCTGACGCAGTCGGGTAAAAATACTACATAATTGTGTACTGAACTATGCTGTTTCATTTAAGATTTCAAGAAGTGTGGTGAAGAAGTACGCAGGGTGTCGTCAGTGAACAGTAGATCTCGGGTCTAACCAAGTTGGGCACCCCTGATCTACAGGATATATCTTCTGCCCAAAGTAGTCGTATTAATACATGAAATAGAGCTCATGCTCCTGTGTCTCTTACTACTCCATGGTCTGCAATACCTAGTCACCAATCATCATAATTATCTTCCCTTATCTGATTATTTTTCTTCCATACTTCTCTACTAAAGCTAAGGTTAAGTTACGCTTGCCGCGGTTGGTCTGTGGATGGGTGACCATCTTTACACACCGAGACCCCTCCGTGCCTCGGAAAGCACGTTAAGCCGTTGGTCCCGGCTGTCATGCGTGGATCTTTGACAGTCGTTACGGGTAGTCAGAAGACCGAAAGTCTGACAACCAGTCTTACCAAGGGGTATCGTATTACCCAGTAACTGGGTTGTGGAGGTCAGATAGGCAGTCGCTCCATGTAAAATACTGGTATTCAGCTGCATCCGGTTAGACTGGAAGCCGACCCCAGCATAGTTGGGAAAAGGCTATGCAGATGATGAGATGATGATGACTTCTCTACTATTCGTCATCTCGGTAGTCACCACCTTTCTATCCATATCACCTTTAACATAATCCAGCCATCGTTTCTATGATCTTCCCTTTTTAGGGTTCGGTACACAAAGGGACCCTTATTACGAAGACTCCACTGTTCGTCCGTCTGTCTGTCTGTCACCAGGCTGTATCTCATGAACCGTGACAGCTAGACAGTTGAAATTTTCAGAGATGATGTATTTCTAATGCCGCTAAAACAAAAAAATCCTAAAAACAGAATAAAATAAATATTTAAGGGGGGGCTCCCATACAACAAACGTGTTTTTTTCGTTTGTGGTTTGTGGTACCCGTCGTGTGCGAGTCCGAGTCGCACTTGGCCAGTTTTTGATTCCTTCACATTACATGTCCATACCATAACAACCCCTTTCCACACAACTTTTCGGTCACCTCGTCGCTAATACCATATCCAATTCAACTAGTAACTCCTCGCCCACTAGCAACCGTCATCTTAGCATCAGTCGTCCCCCGCTGCTTGCTAAGCGTACTAATGATTTACACCCGCATGACGGGCGGCCATTTAATTGCAGTACACGTCCGCTCTATGATCTATGCCCCGACGATAGTCTAATGTCGGCCGGTATTTGTGAACTCATTACGAGTTTGAAATAGACGGAGTAATGTGTCCGTAATCCGCGATTTGCATAGCTGTCATAGAGGTGATTGTTGGATGTTTTGCTTGATTTTGTAATGTTGGGTTGTTTGTGCTGATGGTTTGCATAAATAAACTCAACACTGTTCCTACGGAAACAGGCAAGAAACTATAGAAAGCCACCTGTTACGATCCGTACATACATCTTTTGCTTCGTTTCATCATTTTAGCCGAAAGATGTCTACTGCTGGACATAGGCTCCCCCAAGCACCTCCACTTCGACCAGTTCTGTGCTTCTCGCGGACGAGTCGAGGTCGTCGGACCACCTTGTGGGAGGCCTTCCTTCCTTCTGGTACACAGTCTCCACTCCAGAACCTTGCTTGCTCCTTGCTTCGTTTACGTTTATATATCTGGTGATACTCGCACGCCGGTTGCGAGTACTACGTAGTTACGTACCTGACCTGCTAAAGAACTGGACGTTCTAAAAAATATAACCAATAAGGTCGCTATATGTCCTTCTGGGGCGTGAATGATGAGATGTGAATGGAAACGCTGAGGGAGTTTCCATTCACATCTGTCTTGTAATTGCCTGAACAGGTTTACGTTTAGGTAATTGCACTTTCAAGGTCCTAAGATTAATAATTGCTGCCTGTGATCACCCTTTCCTGCTTTGGCCCTTCTTCTCAGACTTATCAGATAGGAAACGCCGACCACATCTAGTTTTTAAATAAATTTGTTGACGGACGTGTAAAATTGTTTGCACAAACCTACTTACACAAATCAAATCATTTATCATTTAACACAAAAGCTGTTTGTTTGCAGCAATCAATTCGTCATAAAAAAACATTTATTATATTTGTGGAAACTGCAAGGACTTTAAAAGTTGAAATATATTCTGTGAAAATAGGAAATAAGAACGATCAAGGGGTTAGTTCTAAGTCCAGGGCCCTGGAATTGTATTAATCAGTCTTCGTTTTTGCTATCCACAGAAGGCCCTAGCCTAATTACTAATTAGGATCCGGCGAATAAAACGGCAAACCGCTGGAGCGCATTTTGTGTTTGTCAGCTAAGTTAGTACCCTCAGAGGAGCACGACAGAAACGGCTTTAATCACTGGTGTGACATGACGGTTACATTCTGTTGAGCTAAATTAGAACACAATTCAAAAGAATACTCACTTGTTTTTAGAGTACTTAAGAGTAAACTAGTCGCGAGCTCGAACTCACTGGTGGTTATGGCCAGAAAACATGCTGTCTCACCTGGCTTCGTGTCCGACAGAGCTAGTATCAGTGATGAGCAGTTAGACGCTAGTCTACACGAACAACGTCTAGTAAAGAAACACCGTTCCGAACTGATAGGCGCGTAAAAAAAAAAAAAAAGCGCTTTGAGAAATCGAGTTTTATGTAAAAACCACTGCATAAATCAATTATAAATAATGTTTATTGAACTCTTCGATAACTGAACTTTGTCGGTACGGACTTGGTTCAGTCATCCAGTTCATCCACCCCAGCTCTTTAAGGAAGGCCAGCAACGCGTTGATGTTACTGACCGTCTCACGGAGGGTATCCCAGGTAGCACAAACGCTGTGTATGATTTGTCTTATATAGCATTGAATCATAAAAAGGTTGTGTAGCCGCAATTTATAAAATACGTAGTCATATAGAGACATAATATATGGTTCTTTATCTTTTTTCATCGTAAGCTTAATAAAATAGCGGTGTAAACGTTTTAATAGCGTTTTTAAATTGCTGCCATTTAACAGAGTTCAAAATAAGCCATGTAAACGTTCTTATGGCAATGTTAAAAAGCAATCGTAAAAGAGCTTCTTACGCAGGCATTAAGTTATTATTTTCTGTATAAACGTTGAGTAATTTACTTTTATAAAGCTTTAAGTACATATAACAGTGTTAATAATCACGGATACTTAGCTTCATACAATTATCATAAAGAGGCACCTTAAATTTCATTTAAATAGCTTTTCGCAACGTAAAATCGGTTAAAAGTTGTTAATATTGTCACTAATTTGCGGGCAGCTATAAAAATGACAAACTTGTTACTTCAAGAGCAATAAAACACTCTTAAAATGCTTTACCTAGATAATATTTTATAAAGCTTCAAGTGCTTGCGTTCACGTGAGACGTAACTGCGCGTTTACTGTTGTCGAAAATATTTTTAAAATGGACACCGATCAATGGAAAAATTTAAAAGAAGTGGTGGCTACCGGAGAAAGGTGCAGAATGAAATGAGTAATATTTTAAAGAATCACGGAGACACAACATCTGAAAATAATGAAGAGCTAATGAAAGATAACAGCAATTTAGTAGCTTTTTTTCTTGCTAACAGCAACATAAATGCAAATATTGTGACTAAGAGAAATGTAAGTGCTCTAATTTAGCATCCTTCATTGCAATAAACAGTATAAAACACTTTTTTGTAATATAAACATCAACGCCATGTTTTTTTGTAATGTCTATTTGCAGAGTAAATCATTGAACAATATTAAAATGTATTTTCCTTGGTAATTACTACTAAAATAGTTGTGTTTTGTTAACCCATAGTTTTGTATAGCTGTTACAAAACGTTTGTTTACGCCTTTACTGATAAATAATATAATTACTGCTTTTATCAATTTTTATTTTTTTATATATATTTCATAAAATAGCAGAATATTTACAGCGCATTAAAAATTTACATAAAACATGAGTATAAATTATCAGTAAAATTTGATTTGCATGTGAAATTACGCTTGTTATTAGTGTAATCACCTTCAACATTTTAATAAATGTTCGCCATTAAAGTTGACAAGTATTACAATTGTGAATTAGTTGACAGTAGTATAAATTAGATTCATTTTGTTTTAGCATTAATTAAATTACTTCAAGTTGCAAAAACTAACATCTATATAATTTGGAGTCAAATAAAGGTTGCGTATAAAGCAATTATATGACAATTGAAGAGCCGATTAATTAGCTACTTTACAGCTTGTCATGCAGCAGAGAAAGGCTATATAAAGTGCGCCCAAACCGGCTGTATTGAAGCTGTATAGAAGCTTACATATACCATTATGTGATAATCACTGCAGACAAAAGTTGTAATAAATACGTTTTCATGGCTTTTATAACAACTAGTTGTGCCACCTGGGTATGTACCTGGGTAGACGAAGTAAATTGCCCTGTACGTGGCTACGATCGGGCAGTTTAGAAGCAATTGAGCTGCTGTCTCGTCGTCCTCCATGCAGGACTTGCACAGCGGACTGTCTGTGACTCCCCTCTTGTTTTAAAGTACTTACATCGTCGTGAATTATCTACTCGTTTGTTTTTAACACGCTTTTATTAGGTCGACCTGTATGTAACTAACTATGTAAAGAAATCTAAGGTAACTAATTTAACCATCTTCCAAGGGTCGTAGCGTAATGAAAATTGGCAGCTGTATGTAGTTCTGATGACAATACAATAATATGGTACTGTCGAACTGATCTGATGATAGAGCCGGAAGATATGAACTGGAACTTCATGATGGAAAATCGTATCATAGCTGTTTTGGATTTCTTAGAAAAGTCTTGTAATGAACTTTGACCACGATTAGGTTTCAAGATCTGATGATGAAGCCGGAAGATAGGCACTGGCATTCCATGATAGAATATCGTGTCATAGTCGTGTATGCACGCGTGTTTTTCTAGTGTTTTTAAACTATTAATTTATTAAAACACTTAAATCTTCGTGGAGTTTCAACTCATTTGTTTTTATAGTACCTAAATCATTGTGGATTCTCACGTCGACGCCGTTGAAATGCCGAAGTCATGTTTTTAGAACACACTACTGTTCCTCAGAAGATCACAGAACTAGAAATGACATGAGGTATGAGTAATAAACCCAACTGAGGGGAACCGGTCATTCGGAGCGCGATGAACGATGGATTTATTACCGGTGTTCATATGAGTTATGTACAAACAACTTCGCTTAAACGCTTTGGTCGTAATTTGTGTTTGTGCCAAGCCGCTGCGCCTTTTATTGTGAAATACATAGGTAAGATTATAGGTACACACTGACATTTATTTACTAAAATAATTAAGTAAACTAAAGCAAGCAATCGGCTTGCTGTGTACTTATATAGCATGCCAATATGTGTCCAAAATTAAGGCGTCGTGTGAAGTGACAAGCGACCTTGACCCGTTGTTGGGCCCGGTCCGCTATATTGATAGCTGGATACCTAAGCCTCGTAAAATAATGACAACTGTACTGTATGAATAAATTATATTGAAAAATTAAATTAAACGGTTACAATATTTGAATCGGTGCGACAATAAAAAAAGCGTGCGTTCGTCCGTGAGTCGGAGACGAGTCTGTCCGATGATGGCCGAACGGGCCCCGCGTACCCCGCCGTGCGTCATCATACTCCCCCGGTTGAAGTCCCTTCAACTGCTTGAACTGGCAGGGGGCAGATTGTGTTGTAGGCTCGGCGGACGATCCCTTTCATCGTCTTGATGTCGGCAACCCGAGCGACGCCGTCCTTGCCTGGATGAACTTCTACTACGCGGCCCAGTAGCCACATGAGGGGTGGCAGAGACTTCTTCTTCAGGACCACCAAATTACCAATCTTGAGATCACCGTACGAGGTGTGCCATTTGGTTTTCTGTTGAAGCAACGTAACATACCCGCGTACCCCGCCGTGCGTCATCACCCGTCCTACGCTTAAACGATTTGTTTCGCCTCACGAGTCCGCCCCACATCTTGTTCCTTTTTGGCCCCTGAAAATCATTCGTAATATTGGATTGTGTCGTTCGTTGAGAGATTTCATTTTTAAGTTGTAATTGTGCGGCCCATTGGCTTATCCGAAATGTCACTTTTCTGTTCGCTCACTTTTTCGTGAGATAAACTGCCCTGCCAACGTTTATGGGTACGGGCCTAACTACAGGAAAAGAATTGTATGGACAAATATTTTTTTTTTATACCCACGATAAATTTTCTACGACTAGGGGTCTTGAAAAATTATTATTATTATTTCTTCGTCGTCTAGAATCATAATTGTTATAGAATAGAATAAAGAATAGTTCTTTATTTGCACAGAAAGTAGGTACAAGTTACAGATGTTAAGTTCAAAATGATCCTGTACTAACTACCTTAACTAAGGCATGCAAACAGTTTTAGCTACATTATAAAGGACTCATTAATATATTTATGTATTGTCACATTCAATCGAATCAATATAAGATTACCATGTCACGATGAAATTCAGTACATTATTTTAAATAGGCAATACAATAATGAATGAATGATGTTGAATTCATGGTTCCAGTTTGCGCACTTGTTTGTTCCTGTATAGGTAAATGACTTTTGACATTGGCAGTTAAGTACCCTTTTTTTTTTTGAGGGTGTGAAATCATCGAATGACCCCTCCCGCTCTGGGTGGAGCGGAAGGGAGTGTCAGACTCTTACTGACTAAAACCCACCCGTGTTCCTTCCTTAGCCCTTTATGTTCCGGGGTAGTGGTAACCCTTTCGGACAATCCCGCAGCCTCGGCAGCCTTCGACCAGGTCCTGATCGGACGGTGAGCCCCATTACTCTCCGTCCGCAGGCCCGCGCCTACTGTGGCCGGGAGTCGTCACGCGGTTCCCGACGCCCGGAGCGTCTCCCGACGTGAGGCTCTGTTCTTCAACCATCCCGCCACCTCCTTCGCTAGCATGACTGCTTCGCAGAAGGATGTGACTGCCTCCCACTCCCCCTCGCTCCGGACCATGGCTTGAACCAGGGCCGGGCGCGAGAGGTCGCCGTCGCTGCCGATCGCCTCTACGAGGACACGGCGCGGTGCTCCGCCCAAGCGGGGCAGACCTCCACAGTAGTTAGCCTAACGTATCAATAAACAGTAGTAGTTTTCTAATAGATAATTCTCTTTGTTTCCAGAGTAATGGCAACAACTACATGACGGGCGAGCCGCGTCGCAAACGCGAGCCGCCCGCGCGACCCAACCACATTCTGCTCTACACCATCATAAACCCTGCCTATCCCATCACTGTGGTAAGTACTTACATGTGTAGTTACTGATGTTACGCTGCCTCGAAAATCTAAAATCCTCGAAAACCTACTAAGCGAGCGAAAGTGATGCAATTACTTTTGAAACGCAAAAGAAGATTGATGGCGTGTGCGTGCGCTCGGAATAAAACGACGTATGTGCCAAAACTCCTTTTTTAACAAAATTAATGAATTAAATTTAAAACTACTTTGAGTAAACTTTGATATGATAATTCTCTATGTTTTAAAGTATATTACGCATTTTTTTTTATCGAGAAATATTCATTGAATCGTGTATTCATTGTACATGATACTAGACCAATGCTAAGAGCAATGCAATATTATTACAATTGATTATTATTATTGTTAAAATAATTTTAGAATTTTGCTTATCTATACACGGGGCCCCGTGATCATGTGCCCAGGGCCTCCAATAGGTTAAAGACGGCCCTGGACATAGCTACATGATTTCACTGTTTAAATATTTGGATGAATCCTTATATAAACCTTAGATAAACCTTAGATTTAAGTCTATCTTTCTCTCCTCAATCCGAAACCAATTAAAACATCTTGTATTTTAACAAGCAAAACAAAATAACTCTTGAGAAGAAATTGTACCAAGATATTCGGAATTTATCGGCTGGTAATCGTACATGATCGGGAAAGTTCGTCGATTCCGATCCTTTTGGGACAGTGTCATGTAACGGTTTAACGTACTATTATGAGTTTGATAACTTTGATAGGGTTTTGCCCGATTCCTATAATCTTTGGTCAGATGATGAGGACGATGAGTGTCGGCTAAGTTAAGTAGACAACTGTTAGTCGACGTCATTCTTACGGATATGATATATTACGATGATATGACCCCAGAACATAAAGGGCTAAGGAAGGAACACGGGTGGGTTTTAGTCAGTAAGAGTCTGACACTCCCTTCCGCTCCACCCAGAGCGGGAGGGGTCATTTGATGATTTCCCACCCAAAAAAAAAGACGATCGCGGGACTTTGATGGTCAGTGGTTTTTAAAAATTGCCGAATGGTGCTGCTCTTGGCCTTGATCACGCCTGATGGAAAGCGATGGATGAGGTCTATGATGGAACGAGCGTGCCCAGAAGATGCCTGTTCACTCTTGCTTTGAAGGCAGACGGGTTAAATGTGGGAGGAAACACAGACGCAGAACACAACTTGGTGAATTGTTTTGGTCAGCTCATGGTAGGTACATTATCTTCACATCCTTAAGGGGCTTACAGGACCTAAACACCAAAAACGCAAGTCTTAGAAATAACTAGCTGCGCGCCGCGGTTTCACCCGCGTAAATGTCGATCCCGTGGGAATATCGGGATAAAAGTAGCTTATATGTTAATCCAGGGCGATAGCTATCTCCATACAAAATTTTATCAAAATTGGTCCAGCCGTTTGAGCGTGAAGAAGTAGCAAACATATAATCACACACACACACACACTCACGAACTTTCGTATTTATAATATTAGGGGATGAAATTGAATGACCACCAAAAAAAAACAATCGTTACCCTAAACAGCCTCATCCAAAAAAATATATAATATGTACAAATAAATGAAACCTGTACCAAAATCTTTCGTCAATGAAATTTAAGTCATACCTGCACTACAAAAACTTTTCATAACCAAAAAAGGCCACACGTGAACCAAATTTTAACTACCAAAGTTGTGTGGCATTACTACCCAAATATATCACTACGTTTGCCATAAAATGTATGCAAATAACCAAGTATATTATATTGATGGCAAATTAGTTGAGTCACAGTATAAAGATCATACAGTATTTTAACTCGGCCGTAACCTTGAAATAAATGCCTACAGCCGCGCGGTACGTAAACATGCGATAGGGCTGCCCGCCTCCAGCACTTTAATTACATTTGCCTACTTTATGTTTCCATTTAGTTTTGTTATTGTATTTTACTGTGTGTACATAAATAATAAAATAAATAAATAAATATACTCTTTTTATATAAACAAATAAAATACTTTGTGAATTGAATAGAAAGTGTTTAGTAAAAATGCGTGTTGTTTTATGATTGGTAGATTTAATTAAAAAACCATGTTTATGTTTGAATAACAAATCTTATAAATTTGCGACCGAAAAATATTTGCGCCTCGACTGAGACGTACCTACGAAATGCTTTATTATTAAATTTTAAAGTACTTATAAAAAATCCGCATTCTAATATAAAGCTTAATTAAAAATTGTTTTGGGAAACATGGACAAGCCGCTCGATTCTTTTAAAATCTCACCGTGAAAACTTAGGTGATGTGAGTTTGTTTTTGCTAGGAATTGACACAAATGACAGCTAACTCCACGCTCACTTCACCTAAGTTTTCACGGTGAGATGGTTACAGAATCGCACTGCAGGTGGAGAAAAAGGAATATCTTTTACTTGGTTATAGATACCTGCAGCTACTTTACAATTTATATGTTTGGTTTTAAATGAAGTTCGGAATATTTCCTCCATTTTTAGGGTTCCGTAGCCAAATGGCAAAAAACGGAACCCTTATAGATTCGTCATGTCTGTCTGTCCGTCCGTATGTCACAGCCACTTTTCTCCGAAACTATAAGAACTATACTGTAGAAACTTGGTAAAAAGATGTGTTCTGTGAACCGCATTAAGATTTTCACACAAAAATAGAAAAAAACAATACATTTTAGGGTTCCCCATACTTAGAACCGAAACTCAAATTTTTTTTTTTTTTTCATCAAACCAATATGTGTGGGGTATGTATGGATAGGTCTTCAAAAATGATATTGAGGTTTCTATTAAGTATATTTTTTTTCTAAACTGAATAGTTTGCGCGAGACATTTCCAAGTGGTAAAATGTGTCCCCCCTGTAACTTCTAAAATAAGAGAATGATAAAACTAAAAAAAAATATATGATGTAAGCATGTAAACTTCCACCAAAAATTGGTTTGAACGAGATCTAGTAAGTAGTTTTTTTTTAAACCGTCATAAATCGTAAACCGCAATTTACCATTCATTCAATCAACTCAAATATAAAAATGAAAAAAAAAACACTTAATTTCATAAACATAAACCTTATGCATAAGCCCGGATTTTACGGAACCCTCGGCGCGCGAGTTCGACTCGCTCTTGCCCGGTTTTTTCTATATATTCCACAAAATCATCACAGTGTACAAAAAAGAAAAATTTGCGAATTAATCTTATTGTAGTCCGTATTCTTAATCATAGTACGAGTATAATCTTATTTTAGTCTTATTGTAGCACAATACGACGACGAGTAGGCTATATTGCCTACTCGTCATATTAAATATGTACTTGAACTTATTTTTAGTGAAAAAATCGCGCGGTTATTAATAAAAAAACAACACACCGTCCGTTCGTCACTGCGGCGTAGTCTTTGACTGCGGCACAGTCGCGACTGTCAGCATGCCGAGCGCATGCCGAGGTCGAGGCGCGTAGGTATAGCTCACGTTTCGTCCGTTTGTATGAAGTCGAAATACTGTATGATCTTTATACTGTGGTTGAGTCTAGCGGCTTCATTCCCCCACCCCTCCCACCCGTCGTTATTTGAAGACTAGTTTAAATAATTATGACTATACAAATGACTGTTTTAATGTTGGTTGTTTGAAGATTAAGTTTTTTGAAGATCCACTCTTCATTAAAATTTTAAAATTACACTAAGGACTGCCTTATTAAGTTTTAAGTAGAAAGTAGTAGTAGTAGTTTATTTGTATGTAGAAATAAAACATGGGGTTTATAAATTTTTTTTTTTTTGGTGGCCGTTATTTTATTGAAAGCTCTAAGAAGCTCAGCCTTTAGTAAACATTTTACGGTAGAATCGGTGAACCTTTAGAACTTCATTTATATTTTTTGGGTAAACAATGATTTTTGTATATTAATTTACTTTATTCGGATAAAATTGTGTAACATATTTGGATGAAATTTTTAAATAAAATTCGAGTACATATTTGGTGCATGCGTGACCTTTTTGGGTAGCTCAGCGATTATCCTGAAGATACTTGCCTTTTTTAGGATATCAGACTTTACGTTTATTGGTGATAATATCATATTAAAATGGGGATTAAATTCTGGTAAGTACTTACGATTTTTTGGGCGTTATATTTCTTTATATCTGGTGATTGCTTAAACCTAAGCCTAATATTAGTGTGATAAGACTAGGTATGTGATCGACTACAGTAAACAAAATCAGAAATATATATGATGTTCTTCAGGATCTATGCTGGGTAGATAGTGTGTTGAAAAACATAATACAACTAATTTCATAGGATAGAAAAAAAAAACATGAAGATACCTCTAAAAACTTTCTTTTTACAATATAAACCATACTATTATGTTTTTTTGTCAGATTATTCTACAAGCAACATACTAAAGCGTTAGTAGTATGGGAGCTCCCCTTAAATATTTATTTTATTCATCATTTATTTGTTGTTATAGCGGCAACAGAAATACATCATCTGTGAAAATTTCGACTGTCTAGCTATCACGATTCATGGGATACAGCCTGGTGACAGACAGACAGACGGACAGTGGAGTCTTAATCTTAGGTCCCGTTTTTACCCTTCGGGTACGGAACCCTAAAAAAGTGTCAAACATTTAGGTATACTTGTTTTTTAGGGTAGTCGACTAAGGTATTATACAGGTTAACTTTTTTGTCCGATTCAGATTAAGACAGATAAGAATTCAATTATTCTTAAAAACAAAATAAAAACGGAATTCCCCTTCTGAAATTATGTGTTAAGACAATCTTTGTTTTTAGTTTGAATTCTTTGCCTTAGTAATCACTTCAGCTAAGTTCTATAATAACGTTTTTAATCTAGACTTGCCATATCTACCACCAATCTGGAAGTTTCATTCGAGCCTGAATGTTTGCAAGTTTTCTTCTTATTATTGTTGTTGTTATTAAAACTGTACTCCGTTTGTGCTATAGTCTTTATGTGGGCCACTTGATGATACTGTAAAACAGAAATGTTACTTAAGTTTTAATTCCTTTTGTTTGTTTACTTTTTATTGTTGAGCGTGTGTTTAAATTATCTGTGGTGCACTGAAATGGCTGTTTTCCAATCCTTGTTGTTGTGTTGTAAAAGGTTCTAAATGAATTAAATAGTAGATTGTTTGCCAAGGGAGCAAACAACTATTTTGAAGGCGAGAGTGTTTCTATGAATCCAGAGCGGAGCGAAGGATTCTGGAGTAGAATCCCGAGCACAGCGAGAGGATCTAAAGTAAAATCCTAAGCGCAGCGAGGGATTCAAAGTACGTCACTCGAGCTTAAAATAGTGTTGCTCCCGAGGTGGACACTACTTTTTATCACCCTCTATGAAAAAATAAGTAAGTGCGACTTATGAATAAGTATAATACGTTTATTTATTTACATACAATTACTTGAGGAAGACATACTCTTGTTTTTAAAAAGTAAGTAAAATCCTATTTTGAGTACACAATTACAAACGAAGGCAGAATGCTTTTCACGCGTTTTTTATTTTTTCATAAACTTTCTTTTTTATCTGGCTCGCTCCTTTTTCCTTTTCATACAGCCTGTTACTTCTTCGTACAATGTTCGTGATTGATCGCTTTGGTGATTGGAACTTTTACTAACAATATCCACATTCCAAATTCGAATCACTTTTAGTCCCTAGGGATTAAATACCTATTTTAGTCCCTGTTTACGAAGACTACTCTAGCTCTTTTTGAATAGATGTGGTGAAATAGTAGATTATACAACAAGTGAAAAAAAGGGAATTTAATTCGAGGGACTAAGTTGGATCCTGAGAGCAGCGAAGGATTTTTTTTTTTAAAGAAAGAAAAGACGGAAGAAAGAAAGAGAAGACTACCTTCCAGAAGCTGATTAAGTCTCGTGGTCTGTTGAGAACATCTGTGTACGGTCTGGGTGTCCCGAGGGTTTCTGACCTTATCTGGGCAACGCCTGTGCAGTCAAGGAGCACATGCGTAATGTTTTCATCAGCCTCCATGCAAGCCCTGCACAGGGGACTGTCCGTTATGCCTATTGTGTGAAAACGTTTATTTAGCGAGCAGTGTCCCGTGATGGTCCCCGTCACCAGGCGCAGGCCTTTCCTGTCCAGTTGACAGTGTAAATAGGTCTTAATTTTATCTTTCGTTTGATCTCCATCCAAACAGCCACAACTTCACGCTATCATCAGAGCGGAGCTCAGCAGATAAACACAAGCCAACCCAACCCTTTCTTATTTTATTTTTTTTAGTTTATGTTCTTTATTGCGTCATGTTTACCGCAAATAAACGTATTTTCTTTCTTTTCTTTCTTTCTTTCTATAAGTAAAAGTATATCATGCCGGAACAATTTTAAGTTGGCTACGTACAAGTATTACACGCTCTATGAAACTTCAGAAGCGATTAAACTTTCAGTTTGGACTGATGTGTGGCGGGATTAGTTAAGAAGATGTATGCTAGCGTTAACGTAGTTTTGAGAAGATTTAGGGAAGAATGTTGATGGGATTTTGGACTGTCTTGATGAATTATACAGAGACTAGCTTTTGCCCGCGGCTTCGCTCGCGTTGAGTATTATTAAAAAAAAACTAATACATTTACATCCGCCATCATCCCTTATTTTATCCCCATGGGGGTTGAATTTATCAAAATCCTTTCTTAGGGGATGCCTACGTCATAGTAGCTATATGCATGTAAAGTCTCAGCCCGATCAGTTTATTATTGACAAACTTTCATACAAACTTTCATCCCCTATTTTATCCCCTTGGGGGTAGAATTTATCAAAATCCTTTCTTAGCGGATGCCTACGTCATAACATCTACCTGCATGCCTAATTTCAGCCTGATCCCTCCAGTGGTTTGGGCTGTGCGTTGATAGATCACTATGTCAGTCAGTCACCTTTGAGTTTTATATATTTAGATATCGACGCGCGAACTGTACCTATGAATTCAGCGCATGATTTTTTTGGACCGCATAGCTTTCGACTTTTGATGAAAATCTAAAAAAAAAAATACCGTTCGCCCCCTTATCTCCGAAGTTTGCAAAGAGAAAAATCTGAAATTATTCTATGCGACAGAAGTTTAAGTAAAGATTACAGGGAAAATAAAACAAAGTCTCTAAACAGCACACTTTTTCAGAAATCATCAACAAAAGTTACATTAGTTCCACTATCGGCCAAGCGATGACGCTGAAATAAAACTGCAATATTCTACACCGCAGTGCACAATGTTAAAATTCCCTGACGAATATAAGCCTCGCCGATGAAATAAAAACTTGATGGTACGGAACCCTCGGAGCGCGAGTCCGACTCGCTCTTGACCGGTTATTGTTTTATTCAGGACTGTCTTGATGAATTATACAGAGACATCGACGCGAAAACTGTAAACATGAATTGTAACACATGATTCTAGATGAAATTTAACGACGGTCATCAAAAAAAATTTGCTATTTTTTAAATCGACACGACCGACCGACGATGATCGGATCAGATATTTTGTTGCAAATTTTGACGTTCAAAAGTAACTTTTATTTGCTTATTTGAAATAATGCTTTGACTTTGACATGGTAACCTCTTCTTGTTCTTAGCGTGTCGATAGCAATCTAAATAGACTCGCCCCAGAATTCGGCTACTTGTTTGGCGCTATCACCAGCCTCCACCAGTTCCTGTAACGTGCAGCTGACAGGACAAGGACACGATATTACATGTCCCACCGTTTGTGGAACAGCACCACATTTACACTCCAAGGCGGAGTCGTCTATGAATGTCCACCTGAACAGGTTTTCCTTGCTTCGGCCAACCTGGGTCCGGAGTCTGCTTAAAGACTTCCCAGTTACCCAAGGTAACTCATGTCCAGATGGGAGCTAGGTCTTCAGCGGGTGGGACGAACGGTTTGGGTAAGGAAGCACTGTCTCGCCACAGCTTCTGTCTTTCGAGTAATGGTTCGCCAGTGAGTGGGACGACACTTTATAAAACCGTTTCGGCTTTTCAGCCTTTGTGGCACAAGGATGTTGTCGTGCATAGGGTGTCGTGTGTCGGAGACCATTTTGATTCTTTCGCAGGAGCTTGCCACCGCTCTGCGAACCACTGGTGACGCTATTCCTGCTTGTGGATGCAGCATTTGTACTGGGGTCGGTTTTAGGCAACCAGTGATGATGCGGCATGTTTCATTCAAAGCTGTATCACAAATGAAAATGCTGTGTAAATGGTAATGGTAACTTAATAGCATATCTGTTAAAATGCGAAGGATAATAAATTAAAAAAACTGCCTCGCCACCTGCCGTATTATTTGTTTCCCATCGAAAAAATACTGGTGAAGACTTACGTAGAAAAATCAACCCAATATTTTAATCAAAAAATTTAACCTATTTTGCATGACTGCGCCAGTTGACAAAATATAAATTATGTAAACATCCGTGGTTAAATTAAATTAGGTTCAATTTCCTCCTCATTTTTACGTATTTTCTCCGCAGACTTAAAGACGTTTTCTGGAACACAATATAAGTAGAGCGATCTTCCTTTAAAGAAAGAAAGAAAAAAGTTTATTTGGACACAGTTCGTGAAACAAACACAAAATACAAAATTAACAAAATAAAAATAATGTTTCAACAACAATAGTGTGTGCCTCACGGCTGTGCCAAAAAGGTTCATTTTAGCATTAATGCCAGACCGATGCTGTCTGACGCTGGTTTCCTAATGAATCTTTAGGGAAAAGTGACGGGGAGTACACACCGTTCTGAACCAGCCAAGTTTGCGCCGTACTTTCTTATCTAAAGTCCTCAATATTGAGACGCGGGTCTATAAAGGCTCCTTCAAACGATCGCGACCCGCGATATAATCGCGCGCGACACAAAGGCACCGCTCGTTGCGCGACTTGCGGTGCCTTTATGTCGCGCGCGATTTTATGGCCTGTTTGCAGAAGCCTTAAAACTGGAACAAGTGAAGTCTGGAACCATACGTCAAGCTGATAACTAAGGAGGTTCACACATGAAGGGAAGTTTGTTGTTTTTACCGATGGATAAGCTTTTGTTTTTCCTTACATTATCCTGGCTGTAAAGCTACCGTTCCCTAGAAAAGCGGAGGCCGCTCTTAACGGACGTAGTGACGACTTTTATGAAAATGATGACAGCGGCAAAGATTTTCATAATTCGCAGCGCCCTGCGGTTTCACCCGCGTAAATGGCGATCCCGTGGGAATATCGGGATAAAAAGTAGCCTATATGTTAATCTAAGGTGTCAGCTACCTCTATACAAAATGTTATCAAAATTGGCCCAGCAGTTTGAGCGTGAGGAAGTAACAAACATATAAACACACACACACTCACAAACTTTCGCCTTTATAATATTAGTGTGATTGAGGGATCCGCAACGAGGTGATCCGGCAGAGAACCAAAGTTGTCGACATAGCTCACAGAATAAGCAAGCTGAAGTGGCAATGGGCCGGCCATATTAGCCGTAGAACCGATGACCGTTGAGGTAGACGTGTTCTTGAGTGGAGACCATGAATCGGTAAACGTAAGGTGCGCCCTCAGACTAGGTGGAGCGACGATCTTCGCAGGATGGCTGGCAGCAGCTGGATGAGAGTTGCCGAAAATCGAGTTGAATTGCATGCAATAGGAGAGGCCTATGTCCAGCAGTGGACTGCTGTAGGCTGATGATGATGGTGATGACAAAGATTTAAATCGTTAGATTCGCCATACCGCGTCAAAGGATAATCGCGTTTCGGTTTCGTATTGACAACTCTGACACGCATTGACGCAATGACTTGATTATTATGGAAACCTTATTAAAAATAAATTAGATTTTCCATACATTTTGACAGCGTAGGTATTTCACTTTTGTATGAAACAGACAGACAGACGAAAAAGGAAATTGCTCATTTCTCTACTGACCGCCGTTGCGCATCAAACAATTTTGTATGCTACCATAAATTGGATATAAAAGCGGGGTAATGTCGTACTTTCATAGGAAATTAAAATTATCCACATATTTATTGGGGTTTTTGTTGTACTTTGATTTTCTGCTCAGTTTTGAGGTTAGTTTTGTAACAAATCTTTCACCAAAAAAACAGTATTTTACAACAATATGATTTGATTCACATAAAACAACAGAAAATAGTTCCAATAAATCAATGAATGATCCCAATTAAATAATATTACAAAGGTAGGTCATGCTAAATGTAGGTTTTGATAGGAAATAGAAAATAAAAATGCTTGAATATAGGAACGCAATAGTTTCATTGGTCCATATTATCATCATATTCATAAAATATGTCATCTAAAAGCGGAGCCGGTAGCTCCACAGACCTAAATCGAGCCCAACTAAGATACCACAAAATGGTCATAATGAGAGCACATCATCCCATTGTCTGATTAAACAATTGCAATAATAGCTATTAATATCACCTAGGCACTGAGTTACTTATTAATTAAAATGTAAGCGTAACCTTTCTGCTGACATGTCGTGACTTAATTCTTCCCCTTACTAAATACGTGTCCGTTCCCAGTACCATCGGCAAGTCAACCTCAATGTCGTTTGCTAGTTCAATTCCGCATATTTCGTTCCTACTCACATGCTCCCAATAATACGACTAACATCTAAAAATAAATATAATAGATATATCATATTCAGTAAAGAAATTGATCTTAGCATTAGTTTAATAGAAAATATACATATTGTATTAGTTTCATAGAAAATACACATATTGTCACAGACAGGCAAAAGTCACAAACAAAATCAAATCAAACTAAGAAAAGTATAACTGGTGGTTCTTAATTCTCATCTCATCATCTTCCTCTTAGCGTGTCGATATCTTCCTCTTAGCGTGTCGATAGCAATCTAAATGGACTCGGCCCAGAATTCAGCTACTTGTTTGCCGCCATCACCAGCGTCCTTCAGTTACAGTAAAGTGCCGCAGACGGGACACGATATTAAGTGTCCCATCGTTTGTGGAACAGCACAACATTTACACTCCAAGGCGGTGTCGTCTATGAATCTCCACCTGAACAGGTTGTCCTTACATCGGCCAACCGTGGTCCGAAGGTTACCCAAGGTAACTCAAGTCCTGGTAGGAGCTCTTCAGCCGGTGGAACGAATGATTTGGGTAAGGAAGCACTGTGTCGCCACAGCTTCAGTCTGTATTGTGATCGTTCGCAAGTGAGTGGTACAACACACTTCCCCACTTTTCTCATCATGATGCATTTAAATGTATATTTTGAACTTAGTTAAACAGCTTCTAGTATTAGCTGTAAACAACAAAATACAAATGTGCTGAAAGACTTCCATTATATCCGTTGCCTCTCCGACTTAATGACGGGGTAGACACAGCTCCCACAGCGTGACATTTTTAACGAAATCGTTGGTGATTTACTGCACTGAAAACACAGGCCGTAGTCGTAAAAACGTTCTACACAATCCACAGCACAGAAACAGTACAATGGTCTCTATAAGAATTCTTGACCGTGCAGAAATCTTAAGACTCAACTGGACACGATGTTAACGCAATGATAAGTTATTTTTTAGCACAACAAACTCAACAACTATCAATAAACAAGTAATAATAATGTTCGCTGCGAAATGCTGGTCGGCAGGTCGACCGACATGAGATGCTTTGTTTGACAAATAATTATTGACAGTGAGTGACACTTTTGACACATTTGGCAGTTCACCTTTCACATTGCCCGTGATAGTGTTACCAACAGTTAATCTTAATCACCCTGACCATGTGATTTGTCAATAATAGAAATAGTTTTAATTAGTAAAGTAATGTAACTACACTAACAAGTATGGACAAATAATTAGTCTGAAATAAATGATTTAATTTAATATTATTTTAAAGATCTTAAAAATATATAATTATATTAAGTTAATTATGTTAATTAAAAAAATAATAAGGAGTGTTTTTTTATCATTGGACAAATGATAAAAAAACACTTTTACACGTCAAACATATTTTTTTAAACTAGATGAGAAGGGCGTTTCCTATCTGACAACTCTGAGAAGAAAGGCCGAAACAAACTCAGAGTCACAATCTCGTTTAAAGTCCAGACATAATCTTGGTCAGATCATGTGCAGACCATGTGTAAAGGTGTCTGAAATGTTCTTTTGAGAAAAGAACCACACAGATTGAGTGGACCTGTCCAGTCAGTGCTCCCATTTGTCAGTAAACGCAGAACGTAAGGAGCTCAACGATTCGACGAACAATACCAAAGAAGGGACATTTGGGTAGGCCGTATAAATTAGGTACTCCAACTGCCAGATCATGACTAAAACGGAATCAATGACCCAGGAAGAATGTCATAGTTGAAATTATTTTTAAAACTCAGCGTCTGACTTTATACTAAGCGTTAAGACCGATTATGGGGAGGTTCTTAAAATTGGCAACACTGCTTTTACAAAAATACTCCATTTAAAAAAAAATGCAATATAATCGAATTAATAACTAATTAAATACAAAATATTAACCTCACATACGATTTCAATCAACTGAACTCAGAAAAGATAAAAAAATATTTTATAATTTATAAGTATATTTTTATGGCCATACTCTATTGCTTTAAAGCGGTACTGGTTATGGGCAATTTCCTTTCTTCGCATGGTCTCGGTGTCTGTCAGAGTGTCTGTAACGGCTAGAATCATGTACAGACGCCAGCACATCAAGCTACTACAATCTGTCAAATTACATTAATAGATTTTCACCTTTATCACTAAAGCATAAGGTTCACAGTTGATTGGGAAAATTTGACAGTTTCGGGTAGCTTGATGTGCTGGCGTCTGTACTACATCTATGGTTACAATTTGCGCGATGATATCCGTGCCTTTTCAAAAACCCTTTCTTTTTCCCTTACAGAAAAACCCTGTACCATAAAACCATTAAAAAATCGCTTACACAAGCATCCAATCTCAAACCCCACCATAAAACGACCCTTAGAATTCTATCGAGCGTGCACTCCATACCTCCACACTCCCATAGTGCCACCGAAGTTCACGCAGTTACCGTCTTTATGGATCCTTAGCAAGTTCAGGTCGTTACATACAATTGTTAGTAGAATTGTTGGGCGATAGATATCTAGGTGTTTGAAGTGTTGCAGAAGAAATTGTGACGAGTTTTTTTTTTATTGAAGAAGTCCTGACTGCTTTAGAAATCTTACTACGGTTTGTAATGGACCAGGCAACTCCTTTGACAATTCAAAATTGCTTGTAAATGGTTTAAAGAATTCAAATAAATGCTTTGAGTTTATACGCTTGCCGCGGTTGGTCTGTGGATGGGTGACCATCTTTACATACCGTAACCCCCCTCCGTGCCGCGGAAAGCACGTTAAGCCCTTGATCTCGGCTGTCATTCGTGGATCTTTTACAGTCGTTACGGGTAGTCAGAACCAGTCTTATCAAGGGGTATCGTATTACCCAGTAATTGGGTTGTGGAGGTCAGATAGGCAGTCGCTCCATGTAAAATACTGGTATTCAGCTGCATCCGGTTTGACTGGAAGCCGACCCCAACATGGTTGGGAAAAGGCTAGGCAGAAGATGATGATGCTTTGAGTTTTTGATAATGTTGGAAGGTTGCAGGAAGGAGCTGGTAGATCCCTGAACCACTGAAGCTAGGACTAACTTGGGCTTAACTTGCCTGGTGATGACATTTTTTTTCGAGGAAACCTAGCTTAGGATCAGTACAGTAACATAATTCCGGGGCTTCGGTTAGCTCGAAAACGATGAATGTCCAACCAACGCTTAAGATCTCTCTCTTAGAATTTCTCTAGTATTCGTCTTAGTAACCATTTCCCAGCAAGAATGTACGAAATTAATCTTCTCAACTCAAGAATCTTCCTAATCAAACATTTCTCAAGCAGAACCCGCTAACTTTCCCTCGACATCCCTCCCTACCTAACCCTCTCCCCGCTACATAACGCACATTTACTACTACGAAACAAACAATACTGTACACTAATTTGAGCCTCAATGGTACGAAACGAAACGCTGCGACCTGTTGCGTTGCTATGCGATAGTACGCGCCATTACACCGACTAGCAATGGAATGGGATAGTTTTTAACTTTTGTACTTTTGACCCCGCGTATGCTTCAGCGGGGCGCGGAGAGGGTTGTGATTTTTATGTGTTTGTTTTGTGTACAGGGTGCTGTGGGGAGTTTAGGTTTTAAAGGGAGACCTTAGGGGTCATGACTGGTTTATTTAACCCTGATTGCTTATACCAAGCATGGCTGTATTCGAAACAACTAATCTTAGTTTGGGATTTTCAATCCTACTAATATTATAAATGTGAAAGTTTGCATGCTACGATGTTTGATGAAATTTGGCACACCTATATTTGGGTAACCTGGATTAACACAAAGCGTACTCATCATTATCCCGGTAGTACCTACGTGCCCGTGGGATAATTCCCGACCTCCACACGGGCGAAGCCGCGGTTAAAAGCTAATAATAACAGGAGCATATATAGGGAGGAGGGGGGCATATATAGGTTGCCTGGAAGAGATCGCAGAAAGCGATAAGGCCGCCCATTGTATGTTTTGTATTAATAATTGTATTTTTTTGTTATGTCTTTTCTGGTGTACAATAAAGTATATATGTATAAATAATAAATAAATAATAACAATATTGTTGTAAACATCTTTCTTAACGCCATATTTGGTATTGTAGAAGATGTAATTAGTCAAAAGAAAAAGTATTTTATTGCAATTTGACTGTTTAATAAAAGTGCTTTGTTTGAAGTTTCTAATAGTTGGGCAGAAATAATCATAATCATCATCTGCCTAGCCTTTTCCCAAACATATTGGGGTAGACTTCCAGTCTGACCCGATGCAGCTGAATACCAGTATTTTACATGGAGCGACTGCCTATCTGACCTCCACAACCCAATTAGGTACTAGGTAATACAATACCCCTTGGTAAGACTGGTTGTCAGACTTTCGGGCTTCTGACGACCCGTAACGAAAGATCCACGAATGACAGCCGGGACCAACGGCTTAACGTGCTTTCCGAGATCTCCCCGTGTCTTGATATGTAAAGATGGTCACCCATCCACTTACCAACCGCGGCAAGCGTAGCTTAACCTGATTATTCGACTCGTGCGACTGTAATTATGTAGCCACAAGCTCTCATAGAAATAATCATAATCATAAATCTTAATTTATCTCAACATAATATTACAGGCACTGAAAATTATTGACTAATAGACCTGTTCCAGAGTGTTTAAGTAATTACTATAAAAATGTAATACCTACACACAGGGTTTTACTTTATTCTAAAAACATCCTGTACATTTATTTACTGCGATGTGTCTACGACGCTACATCCCATTTCGAAAACTTTATTTTACGGAAAAGTTTTGCAACGCAACTTTAGGGTAGATGTGAAAAATTAAGTTGTCGAGTTGGCCAATTGACAAAATGGGATGACGCTCTGAAGTGTTGTTTTCGTTGAGAATGGGTATGAAGGCACTTTGGACAAGTTGGTTAGTTTGGTTACTTACTGAAACTTACACAATGATAATGTTGAACAGGTAGGTATTAAAAGAAACAAGAAATAAAAACCAAATAAGACGCACATTATAAAATAATCTAAACGCCTTATATCTATGTATACAAAATTCATCATTTCATTCTTGGGATCAGTATTTTAGTTTTCGTTTTTTTTGCCACTGACTTCCGAAATTAAAGTTATTTCATAATTTTGAGTTAATTTCTTTTTGAAGTCGATTTTATTTTTTATTTTTCGTAATTGTTAGTTTTAATTAAAAACTGGAATATTTGTTGTAAATATTGCACTAGAATTTGACCAAGGTTTTGAGTTGTTCTCCCTTTGACACTACACCCGTAGCTCGTATCAATAAGCCGGGCCGTCATACTTACACGTATTCGTCCATATCTTGAAAATTACTGAATCGATTTTGATGAAACTGGTACTGTTCCCTAAGTTGAAGTAAATGTAAGCTAAATAAAAAAAATGGTCATACATACATCTCTAAAATTTTGTATATTTTGTTTAGAAGTCCTAATAGATTGTCATAATTATGTGAATGTATTGCAGTTCCAATAATATTACATACATACGTGTCGAATTGATAACCTCCTTTTTTTTCTCGTAATAAAAGACTTGACTGTACATCCGAAATTCTTAACTTTCGTTCTCGACTATTCAGTGGCAACACCCCGTCGCGTCGCCTACGTTGACTTCAGACAACATGCATATTTTATCGCATAGGCTTTCAAGAACCGGGGTGAAAAGCCTCCGCACAAATCCATAATTTTCACTCAACCGTATCAATCTCCCATAAACCCCACTTCCCATAATTACAATATTATGGTAAAACATCCCCCATACATTAATGCTGTCGACAATTTGTCACGGCGTTAATTTATGGAGACCGACCCAGTGGCACAACATAGATAGGTACGAAAGGAGGGGCCCGTGGCTAAATAATAACAGCCGCACAGGTCGATAGATCAGGTTAAGCTACGCTTGCCGCGGTTGGTCTGTGGATGGGTGACCATCTTTACATACCGTGACCCCTCCGTGCCTCGGAAAGCACGCTAAGCCGTTGGTCCCGGCTGTCATTCATGAATCTTTGACAGTCGTTACGGGTAGTCAGAAGCCCGAAAGTCTGACAACCAGTCTTATCAAGGGGTATCGTATTACCCAGTAGGTAATTGGGTTGTGGAGGTCAGATAGGCAGTCGCTCCGTGTAAAATACTGGTATTCAGTTGCATCCGGTTAGACTGGAAACCGACCCCAACATGGTTAGGAAAAGGCTTGGTACGAAAGTTCGGCTTCATACGACGCGAGTGAAACCGCACGCGCACGTGCAGCGAATGCAAGCGCATTGGCGACTGCAATTTTTTTGAGATCGCCGTATTATGGTCTGTTCGAAAAATATCAGATGAAAACGTAAACAAACGGATCTCAAAACGTACCTGTCATGCTAATGCCAATTTGCAGTTACAAAATATGTCGACGTCATGCATGTATGAACAGGCGCCGTCAGTAGGGACTAGGGATTAGGTATCTCTTAACTGACTTATTTTAATTATTTTATTTTTGGATTGGTTTTTTTTTTGTTTCTATTTCCGCGCTTTTATTCTCTGGACGCTTTTAATGTGTGCCTCTGGTTTTACATCATTTTCATTTCTTACATATAATTTCAACATTAATGATGTACCTAACTAATATTTTTGTAATAATATAATTTAAAAGAGTGTCCATGGAGTTTCTTGCCCGTTCTTCTCCACGGGTACCAAAAGGCAATTTGAGTTTGAGTTTGAGTTTGAATGGAGTGCTTTGATCAGATTATTTGAATACTTACACTTGAAATTTTACAATTCAGGTTTTACAATTTTATAGCCTCAGTATTCGTCAGTGATTTTTTAATTACAATTTAATAATGTAATTCAAACAATAATTGTTGGTAAAACTGGTGACCTATAAAGTTGAAACCTTTGAAGTGTTACTAATTCCCTTTTAATGAGTGCTTGCGTTAGAATTTGATCTATTCAATTTTTGTTTACATTTTTATCAGATGCTTTTGGAATGGACATTACGTACCCATACGTCGAAGTGCTTGTGCGTCTGATTTCGGTCGTTTAAAGGCTCCTACACACAGGCGCGATACGCGATATAATCGCGCGCGACACAAAGGCATCGCTCGTTGCGCGACTTGCGGTGCCTTTGTGTCGCGTGTCGTGTCGCGCCTGTTTGAAGGATTACGGAGCCGACCTTCTTTACCCCTATCTATATTGTGACTGTGGGTACTAATGTAACAACCAATCGATCACGGGTTCGATGCTCGCTCGAGGTAAGGCATGTTTTGGTGGGGTTCAGATGTTATGTTTTTGGGGGTGGATGTTGTAGGCTTTATTTATGATAGATGGATTAATTGCTCGTAACCAGTGTGCGTGTATGTTCAGATGTATGAACGTAAATGAAGCGAATGGAGTATGTGAGGATCGTGGCAGGTGGCATATGCGTACCCCTGTGGGGGGAAGACATGGGCTTATGTAATTGTTTGTATGTATAAATATTAGGTATATATCTTCATACACGAAATCTCTTAAGAGGTCATTGTATTCATCATTACGAACAACTTTTACTATGGGACCAAACCTGAAATCGCGAAAAAAAAAATCTGCTGTTCCCTACATTTATGTCCGCACTAGCGCCCCGCGGTTTCACCCGCATAAGTGTCGATCCCGTGGGAATATCGTAATAAAAACTATCATATGTCCTTCCCCGGTTGCAATCTATCTCTCTGCCAAATTTTATCGAAATCCGTTCAGTGGTTTCGGCGTGAAAAGGTAACATACAGACAGACAGACAGAGTTACTTTCGAATTTGTAATATTAGTATGGATATTCCATCAGTAGGTACATTAATTACGTATCTTACATCACGTTATTTTAAACCGTTTTTGGTTTAAAACGGTTTATTTACAACTCTTACTGCTTTCTCGATACCTTACCGTACAAGTTCCGAGGACTTCCAAGTTATAAACTCATATTAAAACTGTGGCTTTCTTAAAAACAAGTTGGTACCGAAGAAAAAGTTCCGTGTTTTTTCCGACATTTTGTTTTACAGATATTGAAACGTAACACCACTTGATTCGGTATTTTACACGTCTTCCAATAAATTCTGTTTCATTTTTAGCCAGCCTCCCCGGAAACGTTATGTCTTTTGCTCATTGAAGCGGAGAATGATCAAATGGAACTGGGCGACACCGGTGCAGACGAAAACGATGATTCGGACTAATGATTTATTGGTACATATAAAATTCAAAGTCCTGACTGACTGACTGATATAACAACGCACAGCTTAAACCAATGTTCCTAGAGACATGAAATTTGGAGTGTGTGTTCTTTGTGAAGAGTAGGTATCCACTTTTTTGAAATTCCACCCCTAAGACCCCGGAGGGTGAAATTTCACGCGGACGAAGTCGGGGGCAGAAGCTAGTATACATTTATATGAGTAGATGATTTTATTTGAAGCTTTAAACGACTTTGATTGTTAGTTCCTACATTTCAAAATGATAGATTTCACACAAAATAATTTTGGCCAAGTTTTTAGAGTAAAGGCTCTTACAAACAGGCGCGACAAGCGATATAATCGCGCGCGACACAAAGGCACCGCCCGTTGCGCGACTTACGGTGCCTTTGTGTCGCGTGCGATTTGATCGCGTGTCGCGCCTCTTTGAAGGAGCCTTAAAAAGGGTAATTTAAATTAGCTAGCGAAACTTTTCAGCCGTCATGGGTATTGATATCTTAATACGATAAAATAAAAATATTTGATGCTTTTTTTATTTGGGTCAACGGCCGCTGGTAGTTTTTTACTTGAAGTATGGGTTGAGAAAACAGATTTTCACAGAGATTTACTAATGTGTATCGTGTATCGATATCTCTGAAGTTTAGACACAATAAAATAATTGATGATTATTTTTTTGTTTTATAATGTTAACATATCGATACTGTCTGCGGAGTTTCGCTACCTAATTTAATTTGACCCAGTATACTCCTCTTTGCGTCGACGTGTTTAGACTACTTTAGTTGCACGATTTGGGCTTACAGGACCTTAACGCAAGTTTTAGGAACAATAAAAGTACCTATATGATCGACTACAGTAAACAAAATCAGAAAAATATATGATATTCTTCAGGATATATGCTAGGTAGATAGTGTGCTGAAAACATAATACAACTATTTTGATACGATAGAAAAAACTCATGAAGATACCTCTAAAATCTTTCTTTTTACAATAATAACCATACTAATATACATACAATCATTCCGATTTTTTGTCAGATTATTCTACAAGCAACATACTAAAACACTAGTGTTTTAATTTCTTAGTCCAAATTATAGATTTTTTGTAATAAAATAATTGCTTCATATTTTGCAATAAATTACCAGTGTTGTGTCATCGCGCTTCTCTCTCTTTTCTATGCAGTCCGACAGTGACCGCACTTTAGGTCATGTAAGCCCCTGAAGCAGTAGGCACACTTACGCCTATGGTAGTACCGAGCTGTTTATGTAAATAGGGCTATTCACATTAGCTATTACAGAGCTATTAGAGCAGTGGTGGTCAAGTGGTAACGGCCGCGACTTACGAGTTGTACGTCGTAGGTTCGAACCCAGACAGGCGCTTTACTTTGTGTAAATTATTTCATCACCACTGCTCTCAAAACGGTGAAGGAAAACATCGTGAGGAAACCGGCATGTCCTAGAACCAAAAATTCGAAGACATGTGACATCTGCCAATCCGCACTGGGCCCGCGTGGTGGATTACGGCCCACTCCCTCTCACCGAGAGGAGGCCTGTGTCCCAGCAGTGGGAACATGATAGGCTGTTTATGGTACATTAGCTATTTAGCTGTTACCGAGAGCGAACAAATCGATTGAGCGATATTACGCTATCGGTAAGTCGTGAATGTGGATTCACACGTTTTATAAAGCCCATAACATAAGGGTTCTGAAGGCAATCGTGGGGTCGGTATCATCTGCCTAGCCTTTTCCCAACTATGTTGGGGTCGGCTTCCAGTCTAACCGGATGCAGCTGAATACCAGTGTTTTATATGGAGCGACTGCCTATCTGACCTCCTCAACCCAGTTACTGGGTAATACGATACCCCTTGGTATTTATTTATTTATTTATTTATCCTCCTGCTGGAACGCCATACAGCAATTACACCAACGGAGCAAAAAAATTACTTCATGTGCTTATCCATCCTGTGCGCGGTGGACATCGAACGGGCGGGCGGCGCGATAGAACACGCTTGCTCACACAGCGTCAACTCCACAGTTCCACTGGTACTCCATCCAAATTGCGCACATTCTTTGCGATTATTTGAGACTGAATGAATTTTTCAAAATAAATATATATTTTTTGTAAAAACGGAAAATTTTGATGTGTCGTCCTGCCTGACAGTTGACTGGTTGTCAGACTTTCGGGCTTCTGAGCACCCTTAACGAATGTCAAAGATCCACGAATGACAGCCGGGACCAACGGCTAAACGTTCTTTCCGAGAGACGGAGGGTTCACGGTATGTATAGATGGTCACCCATCTACAGACCAACTGCAGCAAGCGTAGTGCGGCAGTTGTTATTTAGCCACGGGCCCCTCTATCGTGGGATCGGTAGTGAGTTCAAAACCTTGCATTTGGTTGAGCAATGGTATAAATGAATAGAGCATTGGATAGTTAACTTTTTATGCTGGGACTTTATCAAGATTTTATATTACCGGTGCTAATTATAGAACCCCGTAATCTTTTTGGTCATATTAAGGCTCCTTCAAACAGTCGCGACATGCGATAAAATCGCGCGCGACACAAAGGCACCGCAAGTCGCGCAACAAGCGGTGCCTTTGTGTCGCGCGCGATTATATCGCGTGTCGCGCCTGTCCAGCCGTTTGCGCGTGAAGACGTAACAGACATATAAACACACACACTCACAAACTTCCGCCTTTATAATATTAGTGTGATACTTTTGTTCCATTATTTTATCAGGAAACTAAAGTATACATCGTTATCTTTTATTTTGTTTCCTATGCCTCAGGAAGTATTTTCCAAATTATTTGAAAATAATAAAAATACAAGACGTTGAAGCATTTCAACAGCAGAACAACATGATGTATTGCCTCTCATTCGGTTCAAAACCCAACTTTTAGGATTACCCTTCCAGTTTCCAGACGACCCTGCATTGTTAGACTCACATAAAAATCTTATAATATATTGTTTGGACTTTTAAAGAGACCATGACCTTTGATTTTTGTTTCGACGTTTCATTCAGGGATCAGTCAGCTAGGAATATCTTGTTTTAAAATATTGACCAAAAAATATTGACATGTAAAAGTGTCTCAAAAGATCTACTTACAGATAAAAATAATTTAATTTCGTTTCGTTTCATTTCAACCCGCTTCCTAATTGGAAAGCAAATCCGTAAACGTACAGGACAACAGTCTGAATTTCATTTTATTAAAAATATACAATTTTCCTTTGAAATAGAATCAATACCTACCTGCCCGTACCTTCTGTGAAGTTTCGCCAACTATTTCAAAGTAACTTTTATTAGTATGCTTAAATGCTTCTACAAACAGGCGCGACACGCGATATAATCGCGCGCGACACAAAAGCACCGCTCGTTGCGCGACTTGCGGTGCCTTTGTGTCGCGCCTGTTTGTAGGAGCCTTAAATAAACTTTGGCGACATTTAAAGATGGTATTTTCTTTCCTAATACCTACACAATGTAAACAAGTTCTTCGTTCACATATGACTAACTTTTCTCAATATAATTCTGAGTTGTTTCATAATAAACCACGCTTGAAAGAATTTGATTCTCAGCAGCTGCAGCTGTAGGGTTCCGTACCCAAAGGGTAAAAACGGGACCCTATTACTAAGATTTCCCTGTCTGACCATCCGTCTGTCCGACCGTCTGTCCGTCCGTCTGTCCGTCCGTCCGTCTGTCACCAGGCTGTATGTATCTCAAGAACTGCGATAGCTAGACAGGTGAAATTTTCACAGACGATGTATTTCTGTTGCCGCTATAATAAATACTAAAAACAGAATAAAATAAATATTTAAGGGGACTCCCATACAACAAAGGTGTTTTTTTCGGCGTTTTTGCCATGTGGTACGGAACCCTTCGTGTGCGAGTCCGACTCGCACTTGGCTAGTTTATTTCTAAGGTTTGTTATTGTATGAGATTGTTTTTCGCCGTATTTTTATTTGCGGTTGTTTTGAGGATGTTTATTATGATATTTAAATGGCTTGGTAAAGGTTTTCTACACATTTGCAGACGTGGTAAGAAAAGAATTTACTCGCGCTGTGTGATTGTAGAAAAGTCAAAATCATTCATTAGAATAAGGCTGAGATACCGCTGTTCAGCACATTTTAAGGGAAAGTTTTTAAACACAGTTCTCAGAACCCCTCCACCACTTCCTAGTGTTTAAGCTATGAAATCGAAGTGGCACAACAAACAAACTTCCCTACTACACAGTACAATACAAAGTGGCACGGAAATCGGTGCGCAACCTGAGGAGGTTGCGCACCGATTTCCGTGCGTTAAACACTAACTCACTCCGTGCTACTCTTCTTAAAATGACGGGAATTGCCCCTCGGCAATTCTGCAGCTGAATACCACTATTTTGACTGCCTATCTGACCTCCACAACCCAGTTACAGGGTAATACGATACTCCTTGGTAAGACTGGTTTTCAGACTTTCGGACTTCTGACTACCCGTAACGACTGTCAAAGATCGACGAATGACAGCTGGGACGAACCGCTTACCGGGCTTTCCGAGGCACGGAGGGGTCTCGGTATGTAGAGATGGTCACCCATCCCCAGACCAAGCGTAGCTTACGCTGATCGATCGACCTGTGCGGCTGTTATTATTTAGCCACGGGCCCCTCAGTCGTCGTGTACACCATTGTACATTATGTCCTCATTCGCAGTTGTACACATACGAATACGATAACAATATTTTCGTTGACCCTTATTTCCTAAAGTAAGGTTTTCTTGTTACATGGAGCGTTACAATCGTCCTTTTTATAAGCTTTCTAATCTCTATATTTATCTTACGACCCACCGTGAAGACATTTTGGGAGATACAGAATCCCCTTGGGTGTATTTTAAGATGTCTGCTCATTATCTTTAGTATCTTTTGTTACACATAAAATGTTATCACTTTTATTCATGATTGTAATTTAGTGTTTTAGCTTGCTTTTGTAGTGCGGTTTTATGTAAAAGAAATGAGCTTTTAGCTAGTTAAGATTAGAAATTTGTTGAAGTTAGATGAAATTATTACGAACTTGCCTCTACCCATTTGAAATTTCTTGTTCCCACCTATATTTTTTACATTTCTATGCCACCCACTAACACTGCCCGCGCTATTACTTCATTTTCACTTTCGTTCTGACTTTTTTTGAAGTGAAAACTTCTTTAGCGGCGTTGTACACTTTTTTTGTAATGGGTAAAAAATGTTAAACTTGCGTCAGGTCACGTGACCCTGATCGTAAGATTCGTAAGATGACACGTACTATATATGGGCAATCCACCGGGTTTAAACCCGGTGCTTTTGATAAACACCCGATAAACACCCGTAAACACCCATAAACACCCACGAAATTGGGTTTTTATCAAAGCACCGGGCTTAAACCCGGGAGGATTGCCCATCTATAGACGTGACCCTGATCGTAAGATGTCACGTGGCCCTGATCGAACGTTCGTAAGAATCCAAAATGAATGAATGAATGAATGAATTGCACCGATCCCAGCGTGGTTAAACCAGACTCGATTAATCGAATGAACCCCAAGATTCGCACTAGCTCCTGTAGCCTCATGTTCATGGTGCTACAGCGACCATTGCATATCAAGGAATAGACCGGGGGGCGCGGTAATGGTAGGGAAGACGTGCCCGTAGGATAGGTAAGGATTTAAGAGCCTACCGGATATGCATCCTAGAGTAAGCATTGGACTAGTGGAGAGATGGGTAATTATTATCTATGGATGGGCATCTTTTATCGACCTTGCCGCCAGGTTGGTTCAGGTCGAGCTTCGTCGGTGCGTCTTTTGGCGGGTTTCTACTGCTTTCTCGGTTCTTTTGTAAGTAATTGCTTGTTTTGTTGTGTCAGATGTTGCTGTTTTCAATGTCTTCTTCGGAAGTTTCACTACTATCCGTTTCCGGTTTTTGTAAGTTTCACTAGCAGCGATCTTGATCTTACTTCTATCTTCAGCTGGCATCATCATCATCTGCCTAGCCTTTTCCCAGCTGTATCCGTCCAAAAATTGATTCCCTTGTCGAAGTACCTCATGTCCTGTTTTAGATTGTCGTTCCATGTGTAAATAGGTCGGCCTTCTTGGATTTGGCCTTGTACTGCATTGCTGCATGCAGTAGGTATGGTTGCGGCGCCCGTAGACATTTGCGAGGTAGCACATCCTGTGGTTCTTGATGCGTTTGGTTACTGTTTTTCCGTCTACGATTTCATGCATTTTCTTTTGTCTTGGTAGAGTGGTTAATCAAGTTTCTAATGATAACTCGCTCATATCTTCTGAGTCTTGACCTGTTAGCTTTAGTAAGTGCCGACACTTTTAGGCCATGTATCATGCTTGATGGTCCTATTGGTTAGCGATTTATTTGTTCGTTGTGATTGGATATATCCCTTTGTGCCTTGAGGTCGACATTGTCAAAGGCCTGTTTTTTTTTTTTTTTTCGAGAGCGTGTACATAAATTCTTTTACCTGCACGCCGTTCTTCGTCTCCTCCTTTTAAGCGTAAATATATGATCGTCTGTTGATCTATTGTTTAAAAAGGTCGGTTGGTATTTGTCCAATTCCGTTATTATCTCGTCTATTTTTTTTTAAGTGCGTAGGATGCGTAAATTCTGACCCGTGTTGCAAACCGATATGTGGCGATATTCATTCGCATCTTTAGGGTTATTGTTTTTTTTTTTTTTTTTTTTGGAATTAGTACTTGTACGGTCTCCAGCCACGTGTCGGGTGCTTCGTTCTGTGTCCAAGCTTTGTTCATGTGTTTGGTGACGGCTTCTTGTAATATTTCTGGAATTGTTTTGTAAAGCTCGATTACCACTTGGTCTGTTCCGGGAGCTGACCCGTTTCGCATTTTATTAATGATTTCCATCACGTCATCCGCGATGGGTCCATCACACTGTACTTTGGTTATCGGATTGTTTGTATTAATTGTTGGTATAAGATGGCCGTCGGATTTTTTTAAATATTTGCTCCCATTTGGTCATCGGTATCTAAGTAGATCTTTTTCGACGTTTTGTTTGAAGTTTGTTTCTACTGTAAAAAAGTGTAGCATCTGCATGCATTTTGCAGGGTGGTTTCCCCCATTCATTGAGGCAGGCCCTACATGATTTTTGCTCTTCCTGATATTTAACCTTTTGAAGAGTTGCCTGACATTCTTTTACTAGGTTGTACCTATTTGGATTATCTAGTTGCCTATTCTGTAGAAGTTTAGCTTTTTGTAGTTTAGCAAGAGCTAATCGATGATCTCTGGAGAGAACTGGCTGCAGAATCAGTTTCCTGGGCAGCTAATACTTCCGTTATGGTATTCCAGGGTATTTCGATGTTTTGTCCGTTGAGTTGATTCCTACATATCTTTTAGTTTTTTGATATGCAGTCTTGGTATTTTGTATTCGTGAATTTACTATTGAGGATGACATAATGGCACTGTTTATAATTGAAATTCTTGTATCGGTTTGTTTGTTGTTTGTTAGCAGACCCCAGATTATTTTATGGTCGGATGTGCCCCTAGCGGCCCATTCGCCTGTAATAAGTTCGAAGAGTTTTTCTGTTGCATGTGGCGATAATTTGATCCAATTGAGATTTCTGAGTGCCCTTTGACCATGTTATCCTGCATGATGATCTCGCTTTTGTCTTTTTTTTTTGCAGTTTTTGTGTGTTGGTTGTAGAGCTCCTGAGTGTTTACCTGTTTCTTGTACGCAGGCTGTATGAATGCCCCTAATTGAGAGTTCCGCATCTTAGTTAATTGGTAAAGGCTTCTTATGTTGTGTTGTTTTGACGTTGTTTGATTTTTCATTAGATTAATCGGGTTGCTGTTGTAATGGTCGTCGTCGGTCATGGCCCAGCTATCATAGTGCTGGTACTTGTAGAGGATGTGCATTTTGCTGGGTACTGGTTCGCCGGTAGGTGAATACACTAATGTGTGTCTTGTATTCGTGTGCACGTGCAAATTGACAAGATAGAACTCGGACGCGGCGCTTAATATATCCTCTCCACCTCAGAACGTCTTGTTATACTGCGTGATTGTGTATTTGTTATCCTTTGTTCCTGGGAGAGATTGCTGTGAGGGAGAAATTCTTGTATATTATTTAAGAGCGATATTATGAAGAAACCAAACCCATTACATTATTTATTTGATGGGCTATAGCTCGAACTAGACAATTGCCGTCTTTTGTCATACGCAAACTTATGCCCATTTTTAAAGAGAAAGCCTTTTGTTTTTATGGTATCGCAAGACCTTCTCAGCAAACATGTGCGTGGGTTTGTTTTTGAGAAACAATAGAGCTGACAGGGGACGCCTCAAATTTATGAGCCTTGCTTTTTTGTTTCTTAACTTAACCTTTTTTAACTTCGAGTCCAATTTTGCGCACATGTTCGAATCCAGGTACATGGATTGTGATCAGATATATTGACATACATAGTGTCAGATATACAGTCGTGGGCGCAGAATTGGGATACGGGTAAACGAGAGAAACAGCTCCTTTATGTACAAGACTTGACTTACAGGCTATGAAATAAGTTGCTTGTTCAAGGCAGTTTTGGTAATTTAGTACAATGTTAAATGAAGAAAATCGTGGAGTGCGAATTCTAGAGCGATACCGTATTATAGGCTAGAGTAATAGAGTGTCTTAGTATCCCTCGCTCCTAGATATAATATGAAAACATTTCCCTAAAGCCTATTTATAGATTACAATGATGTTAAATTCACTCGTGGCTTTAAAAATCCAAATTAAGAAAACAAAGCGCAGCCGGATACAGCTTCTAATGGAGATCCCTGAAATATACGGAAAGATCTCACCAAATTTGCCCGCTAAGGAAACTCGACGTCACCAAGCTCCTCTGTAAGAGTGCGGGAGGCTTAAGCTTCTGGCTTGTATACCAGGAACACACCCACACAAACAACACGCGATACACCGTTTCGAATTTCAAATTTGAGTTTCAAGCTGAGAGTTACGCCAGTTAGAGCCACGTGGTACGCACGTTGCATCAAGTATAAACAAAGGCTGGACCCGACACGTCCGTCCCCTTCGGCGGTCACTATCCGAATCCCTCGAACGTTCGTAAGAATCCAAAATATCAAAAATTGAAAACAAGTATACAGGATCAAATTACAGACAGACAGACGGTGACGGTGACGATGACGGTGACTGTGACGGTGACGGTGTCGGTGACGGTGACGATGACGGTGACGGCGACGGCGACGGCTACGCCGACGGCGACGGCGACGGTGGCGGTGACGGTGACAGTTACAGTAAACAACGTTAATATTCAAGTTTTCACTTCTGCCGGCACTCCCGGAGTGCAACCCGTCGTTTTTTTTTCTTTTTGCTCGGCTCCTAAGGGTCCTAGCGTGATGTTAATAGCCTATAGCCTTCCTCAAAAATTAGGCTATCAAGTGTTAGAATAATTTTTCGAATCCGACTCGTAGTTTCGGAGGTTAGTGCGTTCGAACAAACTCTTCAGCTATATCCTACTAATATTATAAATGTGAAAGTTTGTGAAAATGTAAGATGTAAGTTTGTGATCCATAAACTTACTATTAAGAGCCTATACTACCTCAGCTAAAATTCACTCTTTATCTCGCTCAGACGATACTGCTCGCGGACTGTGTGAGAGCGAGCAGAGTGCGGTGCTGGGCGGAAGGCAACGCCAATAGTTTAGGTATTTGCTTTTATACGGTGAAAATAAAGGCAATTCAAAAAAAGTAAATAACATAAGACCTGCTTTATAGTTAGTTCAGTTAGTACGCTAAGTTTCATGATCTAATTTGAAGTATTTTTTTAATACCAGCGGTTTATTGTTCGGTTTGGAGGTAACTTTGGAATTTTTTTCTATAGAGAAAATTTTATGGAATTGTGTTTTTGTCTAACATAATACTTAACATTAATCCTCAACTTTAGCAAATATTTATTTCAATATTAATGCTGCGGTATTTTCGACATAACGAAGGATCATGCTAAGCCATTTGAGGTAGTATAGGCTCTTAAGTACAGCCATTTTACCTCTGAATATGCCAAAAATACACCACTGAAATTCAGAACATTTCTCTTTAGAAATATAAATACATAGATACCGGTCCTAAGACAATATAAAGTAACTTGTTATCTAGTATTTTATGATAATGTCGACAGTCATATCTTTGTAGTGCCAGCGGCGAAAAATGTGTAACTATTATAATGTTACAATATTAGTCTCTCAACCTGACAGTTATCTGAATATTATAGTGCTACGGTTTTCCTATTTTTTACATGACGGCTGTTATCAACGAAGGCTTAGTTAGAGGTGTATATACTTATACTTACCTATTTTTAGGGTTTCGTACCTCTAAAGGAAAAACGGAACCCTGATAAGATCGCTTCTTTGTCCGTCTGTCAAGACCCTTTTTCTCAGAAACGCGTGGAATTTTCAAGTTGAAGTTATCAAGTTGAGTTAGAACACTCAGGGCTGCAATCCCTTGAAGCAGTGAAAAATCAAACTTCTAAGTTAACGCAATCAAAAGATACGGGCGTTTTTGTTCCGTTAATGTCGCATATTTTGACACTCGCAAGGGAATCAAAGGGGTAGTTTCCAAATAATTTGGCAAGAAGCAATATCATGTAGAACAGGTAAAGGAAAAAATCCGAAATCCGTAAATTTGTAGTTACATTACAAAAAAGAAAAAAAACCCGTCATAAACTATTTACATACCTACAAATTTGTACGGAACCCTCGATGCGCGAGTCCGACTCGCACTTGACCGGTTTTTTTGTATTAAATTTCTCTTTAAAAAAATAGCCCCATTGGTCTAGCGGTCGCAAGCGCCCCTGCTTAGCATGAGGTCCTGGATTCGATTCCCAAGTTTGGCAAAGTTAGGTTTTCCGTCAGAAATATCTCAGTAGCAGCCCGGAGTCTGGATTTGTGCCCGATTGATGGCAATGGATTCGCCCCTTATTACATGAGACTTAAAAATAACTGGCAAAATGGGTATATAATGCTTTTGACAGATTTGATTTTTTTCCATGTCGCTATAAAGAAGTTCGACTCTAAAACCGCTCGACCTTTCAAAATGGATTCAAAGGACGGAATTCCTAAATTCGAAAATTTCGTACAGTTCATTAAAAATCAATCTCGTATTTTACAAAATATACTAAAGCTTTATCCGGCTCGAAGGACCAAAAATGTTGCGGTGGCTTAAAACCTTGAGGTGAAAATAGAAACTTGCATCATTGAACCCCTCATACAGTCCACTGAGAACTGTTTTTGTACATAAGTACACCTCTGCCTAACCTTTCGAGGATTACAGGCGTGATGTTCTTTTCTCTTATTGACCAAAACTTTGAGCAATTCAGGACACAAAGTCGACCAGTACTGAAAGCATGAGTTTTATTAATCCCATACCTAATATTCGGTACTGAAAAAGGTTTCGTCCTCGATTTTCTAAAGAATTTGTACTCACATGTTGCAAGTCTAGAAATACTCAATAAAAAGTTTGAGGTGCCCAGCGTAAACTTAGAAACTTTATATGAAATTGGAAAACTCAAATTGAAACATACCCGATTTCAAACTTCGACATTCTTCACCTCAGTACAAACTAAAATAAAACCATAATACACAAAGTCCCATCCACCAAATCTCAGCGCGTTCTCTGTCTATCAAAGTTTCAGAACAGCCATCAAACTATCATCGACCGTCCACAATAGTTCGTCCAATAAAACTTAGCGCCTGTGGGACAAACTTGTATGAAATGTTGGCCCACATTTTATTAGCTTGTACAATGTGATATAACTGAGTTTGTTTTACTACTGATGTTTCTATTACGTTATTTTGCTTTATTGCTGCTTCTTGACTTTGGGGAAGGTTGAGATTTTGATATTTGTCTGCACCATCTGTAGATTTCTGGAGCACTGTTAATAGTTTCGTCGTTTGTAGGGTCAGGTTAATTCTTCAGAGGCGCGTCTTTTGCGATTCGTGTTTAGGGTGTGAAAAAGAAATGTTTGCTTGCAAATAAACCTATAAACTGCAACAAGAGCATCGAGTCTTTGTATAGCTTTCCGTTGCATTATGGTGTTTATTTATAAACGATGATTAAAGATAAGTGACGACGTTAAGTGGGGGGCTTGTGGCTAAGTAATAACAGCCGCACGGGTGGATCGATCAGGTTAAGCTACGCTTGCCGCGGTCGTCCGTAGATGGGTGACCATCTTTACATACCAAGACTTCTCCGTGCCTTGGTTAAGACGTTAAGCCGTTGGTCTCGGCTGTCATTCATGGATCTTTGACAGTCGTTAAGGGTCGTCGGAAGCCCGAAATTCTGACAACCAGTCTTACCCAAGGGTTTAGTATTACCTAGTGACTGGGTTGTGGAGGTCAGATAGGCAGTCGCTCCATGTAAAATACTGGTACTCAGCTGCATCCGGTTAGACTGGAAGCCGACCCCAACATAGTTGGGAAAAAAAAGGCTACGCAGATGATGATTAAAGTTAAGTAATTAATTAAGTTTAAACGTCAAAAATGTATGGTTAAACAGTCGCTAATCACTAATTAACTTTAAGCTACTTTTATGAATAAAGGGGACTAAGCTAAAACTTAACTGGGACTGGGCCGCATGTCAGATGACAATTGGGCTAAGAGAACCACCGATTGGGTCCCACTAAACGCACGACGCCATCGCGGCAGGTCGAGACGAAGATGGCGGGACGAGCTTGACTCCTACCATAGGGACTGGCACTAGCAAAAGACAGAATTGTGTGGGAAAGGGAGAGGGAAACCTTTGCCCTGCAGTGGGACAGTACAGGCTAGTTAGTTAAGCCTAGTAACATTTTCATTTTGAAGGATGTAAAGAAGTACGAACATAAAAGACTCTTTAAAAAAACTTACAAAAGAGATTCTCAAAAATCGTAAGAAGTGTAACAACACGCGTTATTAACACAACAAAGTTTCTTAAGCTCTTACAAAAAACACTCAAGAAGCGAGTGTTAAAAACTAAAAGTAAAAAAACTCCAACTTGTCGACATCAGAGCCGTATTAAGGTGTCGGACGGTACTTCTTCAACTTCACAACTGGATACTAAGTCGGTATAATAGGTCAGAGAGGGAAGTGACGGGTTCATATATCTTACCAACCAACTTTAAAGAAATATAATAAGATTATTCATAAACGAACTTCGCAATGTTGAAAATTCCACAAAGTGATTCCAAAACAATTGTCCCTTTGGTTTGTTTCTTGACAAATTATTACACGGATGAGAAAATGTTGGTAATATAGGTAGGTACAGTGAATGGTTTGACATCTGCTGATCCTCTCACACGCTGAAAACGTTATCATCATAATCATTAACTACGATCGCACTTAGTTGACTATATGCCTCCTAGGACAAAGGATAATTGGCAAATTAACCACATTTGTTACTTTAATTGACGGCTAGATAGCCCTTAGTCGCCTATCGCAGCCACTCTATGGGATAAGCATAAGCCTAATTAGCCTATAATGTCCCCACTGCTGGGACCATTCTGGGACTTAGGCCTCCTCTCAATGACAGAGCTATAATCCACCACGCGGGCCCAGTGCGGGTTGCTGGATATCTCTAGGGTATCTTCCGGTAGCTACAGAAAATGTTTGCTGTTAAAATTGGCTTCATCGCCATAAACAGCCAAAATCACCCCTAAAAAGGCCACTTTCGCAGAATCATAAAAGGAGAACATAATGGACAGTTAACTGATAAAGATAATCGTATCTAATCCCAGTTATTTTTTTTTTGTCTGTGCTAAAATACCAATCAATCCAATCCCACCCTTTGATTATACGTAGGGCAGCGAAAAAAAGAAAAACACGGACTGTTTCGCCATATTATAATTCATAATGTTACCCTTTTATAATTCTCCAAAGTGGCCTTTTTAGGCCCCCAGTTCACTGTAGATCATAAATCTCTATACAGGAAAAGTTTTTAACCAGTGCGCAAATTTTTTTTGGTGGCTCAGTGTAAGCAATAGAACACATTTCCATTTTTAGTTTATGACTTTTTTTTTTTTCATTTTTCCACTTTGTCCCAATTTGAAATAAGCAATACATGGATATAATTTAATAGTAATACTATGAATGAGCATGAATGAAAACGCGAAGGCCGCCCGCCGGCCGCTGGACGTCCAGCGCACGAGACGGGGCGGGGGTGCGGGGGCATGCGGCGCGGCGCCGGCGGCGGCGTTTGATAAACAAAACGCATGCACATGCAGTACGTCACTTGCGGAAGCGGAGGTCGGATGTCCCTTCGCCGCGCGCCGTCCCTGCGCGCGTGCCGCGTACTAGACTAGCGTAGTGACAATGTCTGATTTTACTCACCGCGAGTATTATGAAATGGTGCGAGTGTATTTGTTAAGCAATGAAAATTTACGAGCAGCACGAAGAAGATACGAAAGGGAGAGCGTACCTCGTATGCGAGCCCAAAGGATCCTCAATCCCACGGTCCCTAATGAGAGGACAATTTTAGCAGCAAACCAAGGTGTATGAAACAAGTGAAATGACGGCTGTATGTACTGAAGAGGCTCAGAGCCTAGATGACTTGAAAGAAAAAATAATTAACGCTTTCATTGAAGTAAAAATTGGTGTTAGTGTCCTAAACAAACTAAATGCTTACTTATTTAAACGTGCACGTTTATGCCTTGAAAAAGGAGGAGGTCACTTCGAACAATACCTAAAATTATTGTGATTAATAAAATGTAGAGGTAAGAAGAAATTATAAACAATCTTAGTGTCTTAGGTTCTCTTTGATTAGACATTGACGCAAATTGTATCATGTCTATGTACCTATCATACCTAAATGTTTTATTTTGAATGGACTAAAACGTATTACTTTCTTACTTATTATGATTTATTTTCTGCATTTTGATGGTCCTAAGCCCATGAAAGTATGAAGGATAAATTGGAATTTACGAAAAATTACGTTTACAAATAACTTTACACAGTCTAAACTTAAAAAATTGTAGCGCTAAACTGGGGTCAATAATCCGCCGTCGCATAGAACGAGCGCGCGCGCGTGAGTACTTCTGATAGCAGCTGGCGCGTCAGGCGACCGGTCGACGCGCGGCGTGAATCGGGCGACCGGTCGACGGACTGGCAAGCGACGTCCATAAAATAAATTTCTGAGTAAACAAGTCTCGTAAGCGTTAACTTAATTTTTTACTATTGAAACATATCAAAACAAAAAATACGTGTTTATTAAAATATATTCAAGTTTATTATGTCAAAATTTGCGCACTGGTTAAAAACTTTTCCTGTATTTGCATTTAAAACCTTCTCCCCCAAGACTAACTTACGTAAAAGTTACTAGGTAATGGATAATACGGCCTGGTGTCCGAAACTCCACGTCAATGCGCGTATTTTGCGTACGGGCAAAAGTTACTATTAGCCAAATAGTCCAAAGCCGTCCCCTGTAAGTGCTCACATACATGAGCGACACGCGTCAGCGGCTACTGTCGACAACTGCATGCCGCTCGTGTATGTGAGCACCGTATTCAAATACGAGCGGCACCTTTTCGACGGCAGCCGGCGACGCTTAAGGCCTACGCAGACCGCGACGGCATAGCAAGGCATTTAAATTTCTACTAATGGACATTCAAACGTATCGATATAGAAATACGACATAAATTGCTATGCTTTAAAATGATGCCGTGGCATCGAAAGGGATTTCATTGCACGGCATTGAAAGACGTGCCACGGGCTCCCGCGGCGGGATGCCGTGGCGTCGTGCGGTAGGCAACGGCATGTGACATACCGCGGGCTGAGGCGGCGGGGGTAGAGAAGCGGGGAAGCCACTGGAATGCCACGGTATCTAAGCGGCTAGTGTGCGCTGACTGACGGCAAAATCCCTTGCCATGCCGTCCCGGTCTGCGTAGGCTTTTCGACGGCGGACGTTGATAACTCTAGTTTCCTCTGCCCAAGACGCGTGCTGCCCCGTGTGTATGCACACCAAGACGTAAACCTCATTTACCATTAAGGCGACTACATGACCTAAAGCGCGATCTTTGTCTGACTGCACAGAAAAGAAAGAGAAGCGCGATGACACAACGCTGGTAATTTATTGCAAAATATGAAGCAATTATCTATTTACTAAAAATCTGTTGTTTGGACTAAAAAAATTAAAACACTAGTACTTTAGTATGTTGCTTGTAGAATAATCTGACAAAAATTCAGAATGATTGTATATTTATTAGTATGGTTTTTATTGTAAAAATAAAGTTTTTAGAGGTATCTTCATGATTTTTTTCTGTCGTATCAAATTAGTTGTATTGTGTTTTCAACACTATCTAGCTAGCATATATCCTGAAGAATATCATATGTTTTTGTGATTTTGTTTACTGTAGTCGATCATGTACTTTTATTGTTTCTAAAACTTGCGTTTTTTTGTGTTTAGGTCCTGTAAGCCCTTTAAACAATCTCCACCAAGAAAAACTTAGCTACGCAAAACTGACCAACAACAATCAGTAACAAAATCCACTCGTTTATAAATATAGAAACCGAATAAAAAGTTAGAAATACACTGGTACTGGGATGAAAGAGTTTGCTAACATGATTGTGTTATTTTTATGAGATTTCCTCTCGATGGAGCGCGCCACAAGTTGTGCGAAAGTTTCATCCATTTTCATGTCGGATTTCCATTGGCACGGACTTAAAAGAAAATTGTCCCTTTTTTATTTTCGTCGTTTAATATCTTGAGAAGTCTATTTGTGAACTTTTGGCTGCGAATGAAAGGTCAAAGGGGAAAATAGATATACCAATAGTTGTTGGGCTGTAGAATATTTATGTGATCTTGGTGACCCGCCTTTACTTTGCACGGGTGCAATATTAATGTGAAGACATGTGAAAACCCGCCTTTACTTTGCACGGGTGCAATATTAATGTGAAGACATGTGAAAACATTGAGAATTTTGTGGTACGCAAGACGATAAATATCAAGCTATACAAGAAGATTTTTTTATCATCATCCAAATTTTTACAGGGTGTTTTTGATATGTTGTCGTGTGTACCATGTCATGTCTCCAATGGGACATCGGCAAAAATTACGAACTTTCAAACAGACTTTTATTTAACGCCTTTAGGAGATGTTTTCAAAAATCCTTCCTTAGTGCTCACTTTAATATGAGGAAATCTCATGTAAAATTGAATGCATTATGCACAATAACCTTCCGAAATCAATTCTCTAAGTAACTTAGTTCTCTATATTTTCCGTCAGGGTTTCCGAACGAAGAATATAATAACGTATGCGCTTAGTATGAAATGCGTGCATTCAGGTTCTCCGAGTCTGAATTCCTGATCAGAAAACCGGACGTATGCGGCCGGCCTTAATAAGGTAAAAACCCCAGTCACAGACACACGAAAAACGACTTTGTTTTAAGGATGATGGTCGAAAATAATGGAACCTGGTACCCTCTCCAACAGCAATAATTTGTATAGGAATATTAAGGTATTTTTATCTATAATAATAGGTATTTTAGCGCTTGTTTTGTTCTGTTGTAGGTTTTTTTTAGTTAATTTGAATCCTAATTGTTTGTGGAGTATGAAATACCATTAATTATATTGGACAGAGAGAGCAGAGAGCAGTGGTGGCCCAGTGGTAACAGCCGCGACTTACGTGTTGTAGGTCGTACGTTCGAACCCAGACAGGCGCTTTACTTTATGTAAACAATTTCATCACCACTGCTCTCAAAACGGTGAAGGAAAACATCGTGAGGAAACTGGCATGTCCTAGAACCACAGATTCCAAGACATGTGACATCTACCAACCTGCACTGGGCCCGCGTGGTGGATTACAGCCTACTCCCTCTCACTGAGAGGAGGCCTGTGTCCCAGCAGTGGGAATGTTATAGGCTGATGATTATGTATATTGGACGCTTTTGCCCAGTGCCCATCTCCTAGGGACCTAGACGTAATAACTTAGTCGGCTTACCCAAATTGCAGCAACGTTTGCAGAAGCCGCTTAGCGCACTTTGAGCTTTGCAAGTGGTCCTTTGAATAACCAATGCTAACTCTCTCAATATCTTCTCCAATTTCGGTATGAAATACAAGGTAATTGAAATAACTGAAAACCTGAAATGTTATTGTACTTATCATATGAAATATTTGAAATCGAAAAAAAACAGTTCTCTTTATCGAGTTATGCGAAAATAAATGTATGGAGCAGCTGATTTGGTGTTGGTAATTTTAGGGCTTGGCCCTTTAGTAAAAGTTGTTCATAATGATGGGTACAATGATCCCTTTAGTGGGTAGGTAGTAACTCCTATCTTTGTAAACATTATTACCCAGTCATTAGATTTGAATCCGAGATTATACAGGGCTATTGTTACCAATATCATTAACAACCTCTTAAGAGATCATTGTACTCATCATTATGAACAACCTTTACTATGGGACCAAACCCGAAATCGCGAAAAAAATTGCTGTTCCCTGTATTTTGACGAGGTTAAATGTGGGGAACAGATGATTATTTTTTTTTTCGCTATTTCCATCGCCCGCATAGTAAAGGTTGTTCATAATGATGAGTACAATGATCTCTTAAGAGGTTGTTAATATTTTACCAATAACCCTTTATATATAACTGCCAATTAAGGGTACACAGGCCACAATATATATACGAGAACTAAAGTAGCAATAACTCTTTTAATCAACTCAATCAACTCAGCCTTTCGTTCGACTTTTCACTGCTGGACGTAGGTCTCTCCCAGGCTGCGAGATGCGGAAAGGGATGTCTCTATCCGCCTTCCGCATCCAGTTTATCCCAGCCACCTTCTTAAGCCATCGTCAATCTAGCTGGGGGGCGTCCTACACCACGCTTGCCTATACGCGGTCTCCACTCTAGAACTCAACTGCTTCACCACCACCGGTCCTTTGACAAACATGGCCGGCCCACTAGCTCAGCTGCAGACATATTTTGCAGCTACTCTGCAAAATATGTCGTTAAATCCGGTAATTTTCCGAAATACTCCATTTCTGATCACATTACTCCTGTAGGTCTTAAAAACAAAACTGTTGCATCAAATCTTTATTTTCTCTTAGCCAACATTGTTCCAGCTGTGACACATTGTTGCACACAACAAGAGCACAGTCACAAGTGGACAAAGGGCTCCAGTCGTCGACAAATGCGTTCATTCAGCATCGATTACTGTATACCGACAATGTGGGTCCAGCTGAGCTATTGTGTACTTCGCTGTGTGTTCATTAGAGCTTATGTCAACCTTGGCGTCTGTTTGTGCTGGATTTTGTGATCAAATAAGTTTCTCATCCTTCTACTTCCTTCCGAGACAGGCGATTTTCTTTGTGTGAATTGTTTCATCATCACAGCTCTCAAAACGGTGAAGGAAAACATCGTCACGCAACCGGCATGTTCTAGAAATTTCAAAGACATGGTACGTTTGCTAACCCGCATTGGGCCCGCGTGGTAGATTACTGCCCACTCTCTCTTACAGAGAGTATGCCTGTGTCTCAGCAGTGGGAACATTATAGGCTGATTGCGCTATCTTTATATCTAACAGCTTTGCTCCTAAGCTCATCATCATCATCATTTCAGCCGAAAGACGTCACCCCCAAGCAAACTTGGGGGGGTTTGCCATAATCGCCACGCTTGGCAGGCGGGTTGGCGATCGCAGTATAGTATGGTGGTGGAATGCATAGAGAACGCTGCTGCCCATTCTCCGGTACGACCCTTAGTCGCCTTTTACGACACCCACGGGAAGTATGGGGTGGTGCGATTCTTTTAGTCCGGCACCACACAGACAGTCCTAAGCTCAGCGTCTCGTAATGTTAATTACTTTGCATACGGACAGACAGCTGTGCTGCTGGGGAGTTTGTTGCGCCAGTTCTTCTCCCAGCTCAGCACTCGGAAGTGGTGAAGGGCGGGCGTTTTGGGGGACTGTCTTTTGTCATTTTGACTTTCGAAAAGTGCTGATTCTCAGCCTAATTTGAATGAATGACCGGACAAACCTATATTTGTACAAACTGTATACAGTATGGAAACCACATCATCATCATCTGCCTAGCCTTTTCCCAACTATGTTGGGGTCGGCTTCCAGTCTAACCGGATGCAGCTTAATACCAGTATTTTACATGGAGCGACTGCCTATCTGACCTCCACAACCCAGTTACTGGGTAATACGATACCCCTTGGTAAGACTCGTTGTCAGACTTTCGGGCTTCTGACTACCCGTAACAACTGTCAAAGATCCACGAATGACCAACGGCTTAACGTGCTTTCTGAGGCACGGAAGGGTCTCGGTATGTAAAGATGGTCACCCATCCACAGTCCAGCCGTGGCAAGCCGTATTTAGCCACGGGCCGCTCTAGTATGGAAACCACATACGCAATAAATTATACCACCCACATACTTGTTAAGTATCGGCTTTTCTGACGATATACAAAAAATGAACGAAATCGGTCGCGAAAAAAAAACAGCTGTTGACTACATTTTGACGAGTTATGCGAACATAAATGTAGGGAACAGCTGTTTTTTTTTTCGACCGATTTCTTAATGTTTTTGTATATCGTCAGAAAAGGCGATAACGAAAGTATGTGGTAAGTATAATTTAACGCAAATAGGTATGTGGTTTCCGTACTGTATAACAAAAGGTTGTGAATAGTAATAAAGTTTATCCAGAAACAGTATGGCTTGTATTCCGAGCTCGCTTGCCGCGTCTAGACTAATATTTGTAAGGCTAACAGACCAGTTACCAGACTGTTTGTGTTTGGTGTTAATTGCACCTGTGACTCGATGTATTAATTATTGTGGAATTTGAGTAAGCCTTTTAAGTCACCTACTGATTAATGCTATGACGGCACGGTTGGCGCAGTGGTTAAGGGGCTTACAGGACCTAAACGCAAAAAACGCAAGTTTTAGAAACAATAAAGTATATGATCGACTACAGTAAACAAAATCAGAAAAATATATGATATCCTTCAGGATATAAGCTAGATAGATAGTGTGTTGAAAACATAATACAACTAATTTGATACGATAGAAATAATCATGAAGATACCTCTAAAAACCTTCTTTTTGCAATAAAAACCATACTAATATACATAGAATCATTCCGATTTTTTGTCAGATTATTCTACAAGCAACATACTAAAACACTAGTGTTTTAATATTTTAGTCTAAACAATAGATTCTTTTTGATTAAATAATAGCTTCATATTTTGCAATAAATTACCAGCGTTGTTTCATCGCGCTTCTCTTTCTATTCTATGCAGTCCGACAGTGACCGCGATTTAGGTCATTTGTAAGCCCCTTAAGCGATTGCTGCGCTGCGTGTCGTGGGTTCGATTCCCGCACGGAACAAATATCTGTATGACCTACAAGTAGTTGTTCCAAGTCTGGCTGTTTGTGTATGTGAGTTTAAACGTTTGTAAACGCACCCACAATACAGGGGAAGTTCCTAGTGTGGGACAAAGTTAAAAAAAAAAATGCTCGGTTCCTACAAATAAACACGAATTGTTTTGCTTACCAATGCACATTTTTTTTTCCAAACTAGTTATATAAATAGATTCGAAAGGTAATTTTATCTGTGATAGCTATACTTCCATATGGGAAGGTCTACTATGCAAAGCTATGAGGACTTTGCTTCATTATTGGCAAAGATACAAGCCTAAATTTTAACCAATATCGGTCCGTAAATTATAGGGATCGGCCAGAAGAAATTAACAGGCGTGTTTACGTGTACACAAGTCCGAACATCAGTGATAACAAAGAGTGTCCATCGAGTTTCTTGCCCCTTCGTTAAATATCATAATTATCTGCCTTTCAATTACTAGTTCGGAATATGTTAACCTACAACGGCCATCGACCAATTACATTAGTTACTATGGCTTTCAGAAGCCTTCATTTTCAAAACCCACGAAAAAACGACGCTCAGTAAGCTTCGAAAGTTATCCAATGGAACTCGAAAGACGCAATGAAAACTACGAACATCGAATTTTTCTAAGAAAAAGAAAAGTAAAGAAAAATATACGAACCCACACGCGAACTCCCACAATATTAAAAGTAATAAAGCAGCTTGTAAAACAACTGCCAAACGCTGGTTCCGTGTTTCTGACAACACTTAATTTATAAAGCGAAACTTGTAAAAACATGACGTGACGTGATGAAAGAACCAAAGTTATCGCCTCGCGTTTGTCTTATCTTTTAGGAGCACCCCTAAAATATTAACACACAATATTTTCCGGTTGGCTTGAGTCGGCACAGTCGAGCGTCTAAATCGAATATATGTAAGTACATAATATATTATGTCCATATATGTTCGGCCGCCGACCCCAGCAAAGTTGGGAAAAGGCCAGGCAGATGATTATATCAAAATCAAAAAAAAAAATTTCACATAAGCCTACATACATGGGCACTTATGAAACGTCAGAAGCTAGGTGCATGGTTCCAATTGGTCGTTTCCTATGGAGAAGAACCGGCAACTCCACGGTTACTCTTTTTCAAAATAATTGGCTTTTACAATGTTTTCAAATTACAGTAGGTGTGGGAGGACAGCGTAGGCCTGTATATGTTCGGAAGCTCGGCTTACCTAGCTGGAATTTTGCAGAGTCGACCCGAACATGATTAAGCGAGGGCCTCAAGACTCCGGCCCTGGTGCAAGCTCCGGCCTTGGTGCAAGTTCCGGCCCTGGTGCAAGCCATGGTCCGGGGCGAGAGGGATCGGGAGGCAGTCACCTCCTTCTGCGAAGCAGTCATGCTAGCGAAGAGGTGGCGGGACGGCTCAGGGAGAGAGCCTCCCGTCCCAGCCGCCGCGGGAGACGCTCCGGGCGTCGGGAGCCGCGTGATGACTCCCGGCCACCGTAGGCGCGGGCCTGCGGGCGGAGAGTAATGGGTAGCTCACCGTCCGATCAGGACCAGGCCCGTGCCGGACGGCGCGTAAGTGTTCCACGCGCGCCTCAAAGAGATGTCAGCAACAGAGAAGGGGCCCGATAGGGCCGAAGCCTGCCGGGGCAGCAGGATTGTCCAAAAGGGTTACCGCTACCCCGGAACAAAAAGGGCTAAGGAAGGAAGGTGGGTGGGTTTTAGTCAGTAAGAGTCTGACACTCCCTTCCGCTCCACCCAGAGCGGGAGGAGTCATTTGATGATAAACACGAAAAAAAAAAAGGGGCCTCAAGACGAAAGTATTGGCCAGTGCGTGTTGCCAGTGATAACCTATGGCACTGAAACGTGGTGGCTTATAACAGGCGTTATTAGAAGGCTGAAAGTCACTAAATGGGCAATTGAGAGGGGTATGCTTAGAGTTTTACTACGTGATCGAATCAGATTTGAAGAGATCCGCAGGAGAACCAAGTTAACCGACATATCCCGAAGAATTGCCAAAATTAACTGGCAGTGGGTATTGCTCGCAGAACAGAGGCCCGATGGAGCTGGATTCTGGATTGGCGACCGCTAACCCGAAGACCTGGTGAAAGCCGCAGGAATTCGCTGAATGCGAGAAGCACAGAACCGGTCGAAGTGGTGGTGGCTGGTGGACGTCTTTCGGCTGAAATTATGAAGATGCCGAACGAAGTTTGCCGATCGGCACGAGCCGAATGGAAGCCGAATATGTATAAATGCTTCGGGTTGGCTTTGTAGTTCAACAAATCAAATCAACTTTATTTCTGAACCACATTTACAATTATAATTTTTTAAATTAATTTTAGTACCTTAGATATAAACAGTATATGAGTGAGTGTGTCTGTGTGTGTGTGTGTGTGAGTGGGGGTGTGTTTGCGCGTGTATGGGTCTGTGTATCGTGCATGTGTGTGTGTGTGTCGGTGTAGGGGTGTGTTATCGCGTGCATGGGTCTGTGTGTGCATGTTTGGGTGTGTGAGTGAAACAAATACTACTGTTACGAGCTTCGGGTTCGTGACAATAAAAACTGCCGATTTAATAACCAAAAAAATGACACTTTAATAATCAACACTAATTACAACTCAAACACACTAATTACAAAACACAATTGCACTACTGATCGCTTTAAGTCGCACTTGAATATCGCTTCGATGCTTTCACTTCGATCGCTTTATCCAAACTGTGTCGGTCGTGGCGCGTCTCGGCCTTATATAGCGCCAAAGAGAGTTCTAGAACCTTCTATTGTAGAAACATCTAGAATGTTCGAGTACATACAGGCCCCGATCCACCAGATGTCGAAAGTTCGGGAATGTTCTAGAAAGTTCTTGCATCGAAATTTCTAGAAGGGTCTTCACTACTAGTTCCGCTACTCGATACTAGATGGCGCCAGTGGTAACTACTGTCACCATGTACGAGGCATTAATTGTGGCGCGCAACACTGCCCCCTCCTAAGACATGCTCGTCCCGAGCATTATCTTTGGCTGCCTGGAACTTTTACCTCTGTCAGTGGGCCTGTTTTTTTGATGTCTGTTTCGCTACAGCATTCTTCCCTTGCACTTGGGAACGCCACTTTGCTACTGCTTCTGTAATTTACGGTTATTCTTAGTAATGCAACTGTCTCCATCAACCGTCTTGTCAATAGTGGCTTGATGAATATATATATACAAATGCTAATTTATTTATTTAACCTATTTAATTTATTCTTGTATTCTATATAATCACGATGCACTTACCATTTTCTTCCTGGACTGCAGACTTTGGTTCTCCTTTGAGTCGCCAAGTTTGTCATTCCGTCATTTGCACCATAAAAAGTTCTAACACTATTTGACAAACACAGTTTTACAAAAGCCATAGGTTCCTACACAATCACCAAATTCTATCCGTATTGTATAATGTACTCTGTTGTCCTACACATCCAATTATATATTACATTAATTATAATATGCACCATGTTTTTTGATAAAAAATGTAAATAGTACGTCAAATCTATAGCTTTGTGAATTGTGTCAGTTGCGCTCGCGCACAGATTATAAATAACCGGCGGAGGCGCGTGAGTCGCTGTCCAGAATCTTACCACCACCATTAATATATTATTTCATACTACTTAATATCTTTTCGTATTGTATATTTTATTTCTTATTTTGATTGTTGTTTTTGTTTTTGATTGTTGTTTTTGTTAATATTTAATCGCATGCTGCACCGGCTGACGTCATCACGTCGACGCCGGCTGTCGCTGAAAACCAGCGCTGGGGCCCTGTCTCGTATAGGGTCTTAGCATTATGCTGAGCGATGGCCGTTTTGCGTAGATGTGACGCATACTTTCTCCCAAATTGTTATTTTGTTTTATTTTTTGTTTGTGTCTTTTTTTTATGCGTCATGTTTGCCGCAAATAAACGTATTTTCTTTCTTTCTTTCTTTCTTTCTATCGGCCCCATAATAACGCGCCAGTCGATCCACGTGGACGATCTTAGGAGTACCTCTTGCACCTTTCTGTATCCGGTAGGTTACGTCATTGATCTTTGTCACAATCCGGTACGGTCCGTCCCATTTAGCTTGAAGCTTAGGAGATTTCCCTTTGCTGCGGACTGGATTGTGCAACCACACTAGTGAACCTTCGTCGAACCCTTTATTGTTCATTTTACGGTCATAACGGGTTTTCATCTTTTCAGACATTTGCTGGCCCGATTGTCTGACGTGCTCATAAATGTCATTCATTTTGTTCCGCAAGTCATTCGCATACTCGGTTATACTGTGTGGGGCATCAGGTGGTATTCCGGTGATCAGGTCTGCAGGCAGCCGTAATTCTCTTCCAAAGTTTGCGAAAGCTGGTGTCACCGATGTACTTTCGTGAACAGCGCTTCGATATGACAACAAAAACGGTTGTATGTGCTTGTCCCAATCTCGTTGCCGATTTTCCACAACTTTGGCTAGGTACCTCTCCAGTGTCTGATTAAATCGTTCCACCATTCCATCCGATTGTGGGTGGTAAGAAGTTGTTCTCGTTTTGTAGGTACCCATTACTCGGCAAGTTTCCTGAAATATTTGGGACTCAAAATTTCTTCCCTGATCGCTGTGAATCTCCAAGGGTACTCCAAAACGGCAGAAGACTTCATGGACTAATCTATCTGCAACTGTCGAAGCTTCTTGATTTGGAATGGCGAAGACTTCCGGCCACTTAGTGAAGTAATCCATCACAACCATGAAATACTTGTTACCACTTTCACTTTCCGGAAACGGTCCCGCAACGTCAAGGGCTATCCTCTCCCATGGTGCACCAACATTGTACAATTTCAATGCACCTCTACTACGAGTCTGAGGTCCCTTTACAGCTGCACAACTTGTACATTTGCGACACCAGTCCTCGACATCGTCCCGACAGTGGACCCAGTAAAACCTTTCTCGTATCTTCAATAGAGTCCGTTTTACTCCCAGATGGCCTCCTGAACAACCATTATGGTACAGCTGTAGAACGTCCGGTACTTGAGCTTTAGGGACACCATTTGCAAATGACAGCTGTCTCCCCGAGCGTTTTCCCATTTACGGCACAGGACTCCATCCTGAATCACCAAACTGTCCCATTGGGCCCAATAGCTTTTTGTGATCGAACTCATTGCTGAGACGTCGCTCCACCTGGGCTTAGGAGCTCTGGCCTTCATCCACTCCAGAATCGGCTTGATGTCCGAATCTTCCTGCTGTGCACGTTGTAGGCTTTCCTTCCACTCGTTACTGAGGTCTGTCTTGAGCATCCTCACAGGTACGACTTCTTTACTTTCTTGCCTAGTACAATGCTTGCAGTTTTCAGGACAAGGTCTTCTTGACAATGCATCTGCGTTGCCATGAGATTTACCGCTGCGATGTTCGACCTCGAAGTCGTATTCCTGCAGTAGTTCAATCCATCTCGCAACTTGTCCTTCTGGATTTTTGAACTGCAATAGCCATTTCAGTGCAGCGTGGTCAGTTCGTAGGTGGAATTTCCGCCCCAGAAGATATTTGCTAAAGTGCTGCAATGACTTTACCACAGCAAGCAGTTCTCGTCTCGTAACACAATAGTTCCTTTCAGGTTTCGACAATGACTTGCTGAAGTATGCTACCACAACCTCATGATCGCCGTTCCGCTGAGACAACACACCGCCAAGTCCTATGTCACTTGCGTCTGTGTCAACTATAAATTCCTTGCCCGCATCAGGGTACCCCAAAATAGGTGTTTTGCACAGACGGTCCTTTAGCTCCTGGAATGCGATGTCGCAACTTTCGTCCCAGCAGAAATGTCGCTTCTCCTCGGTTAGCTTATGCAGGGGTTTGGCTATATCTGCAAAGTTCTTGACAAATCGCCGATAATAGGAGCACAAACCCAGAAATGCTCTGACCTGCGTCTTGTCTTTTGGAATCGGCCAATCCTTGACAGCGGCGATTTTCTCTGGATCCGTGCGTATACCTTCTTCAGACACTACATATCCCAAAAAGCTAACTTGTCGTTTGAATAGTGAACACTTCTTCGGACTTAACTTGAGGTTGGCACTCTGGATCTTCATGAGCACGCGTTCCAGGTTTTGAAGGTGTTCTTCAAACGTGCGGCCTACGATGATGATGTCATCCAGGTAGACCAGGCAGGCATCGCCAATTAGTCCGGTAAGTACAAGTTCCATCAACCTCTCAAATGTTGCCGGAGCATTGCACAATCCAAACGCCATAACTTTAAATTGCCACAGACCCTTTCCTGTCGAGAATGCAGTTTTCTCCTTGTCGTTAGGATCAATTTCAACTTGCCAGTAGCCACTTTTCAGGTCCAGCGTGCTAAACCACTTTACTCCAGTAAGCATGTCCAGCGTGTCATCAATTCTTGGCAAAGGATAGCTGTCCTTCTTTGTAACGTCGTTCAGACGACGATAGTCAACACAAAACCGCATGCTGCCGTCCTTCTTTCTTACCAGCACTACAGGTGAACACCATGGACTAGATGAAGGTTCAATAACACCATCCTTCACCATTCCCTCAATCATGGTTTCCACTTCTTTTTCACGTGCTACCGGCAATCTCCTTGGCCGCTGACGGATAGGCAATTCTTCTCCTGTATTTATTTTGTGTTGAACTATGCCAGTCTTCCCGATGTCAGCCTCGTTTGACGAGAAAACATCGGCGAACTTGAATAACATCTTCTTCGCCTTGACCATTTCATTTTGGGACAAAGCGCTGCGGCAGCCTTCTAAAAGTGTGGTCACTTTTGTTTGTGCATCCTTGCTGAGGGTCCCAGTCGATAGATGTTGGCATCGACGCAACCAATCCACTTCCTCGCAAGTACCAACAAGTGTGCCTTTTTCTATTATCTGTTCCTGATCACAAAGGTTCAGCACACGTACCCCTGAGATGTCAGTTGCTCTGACCAAAGTCCGTGCCACTTTCCATGGAAGGTCATTGTCTACCCTTTCCACGAGTACACAACGATGAGTTTGCCCAGGATTCCGAGGAAGACTAACCGGCACAATCGTTTCCGATCTCGGCGGAAGAACAATCTTCTTAAGGCTGTACACATTCCCAGGTAACGCCCCTTCCATGAAAAGTTCCTCTTCTCCACATTTCAAAACACCTTGCTTGACGTCAATCTCGCAACAATTATTCCTCATAAAGTCAAGGCCCAGGATGCAATCGTCCATTATATCAGCCACGATGACATTATGCAGGTAGATTCTGTTGCCTAGCGTCAATTCCATTTTCTTCTCTCCATGGACGGGTATGCGCTGACCGGTGGCTGTTACCAAATTAATGCGTTCCCGGTTGTATGCGGAGTCCCCAAGGGACCGACTTGTAAGTTGGGAACTGACAACCGTGCGAGAAGCTCCAGTGTCTATGGTCAGCTTACACGGCGTTCCGTTGACCTCGCCCTTGATGATTAGGCTGTTCCCGTCATGGGTTTGTGTGATCGAAACCCTTGGGGCTCTTTGAACATCAGCCAGCACCCGCCCCGCAGTCCTGGCTCTTTCTGCAGTTCGCTTAGGGCAACTGGACCAAAGGTGGCCCCTTTCCCCACAGCCGTAGCACCTAGGGCTGTATCCTTTATTGCGGTCGCGAACTGTAGCCGCTGCAACCTCCCTGACGCGATGGGAACGATGATCCTGCCGCACAGCTTCCACCTCCAGTGCATGGGCCAAAGCGTCCTTAAGCGTCCCATGGTGACCGAGCCGCACAGAAGCTCTAACTTCAAGGTCGCGGATGCCATCGATGAATGCCTGCACCAGGATCCCATCAATAAGCGCAGGTACGGACTGGTAAGCTTTGCGAACCAGCTTCTCCACTTCAAGGGCCCACTGCTGCAGGTTTTCGCTACTGCGTTGCACGCGATCCTTGAGCTGCGCACGAAACACGTGTTCCAGGTGAGCATCGCCATACCGAGCCTCCAATGCCTCGAGGAGCTGCTCGTAAGTCACTTCCTTACCGAGAGCTTCCAGGACGGTTAAGGCCTGGTCGCGCAGGCCTAGGGTGAGAGCAGTCATGGCCTGACTTTTGTTCCACCCGTTCGCCTTCATGACAGCCTCAAACTGGATTTTGTAGGCCGACCAGGAAGAAGTTCCGTCGAACGGTGGCACTTTGAATCCACGTAGCGAAGGTGTTGTAGCTACGGGAGCTGCGATTCCATCCCCAAGTTTAAGATGACCCAACTCCTGCTTCACATCAGCAATGACGTTATTAAACTTGCTGATCTGAGTTTCAGCTTCTGACAGGCGGTTGTCATGCTGGGCAACCTTCTCCTTCACCTCCTTCATGTCTTTCCCGAAGGTTGCGTGAAGGTCCTTCATGAGGCGCATCTGCTCTTCCTGGCGACGCACCTGCTCCTCCTTATCTTGTTTGAGCTGTTCTTCCAATCGATGGGCCTGTTCCTCTTGACGGCGGGACTGTTCCTCCTTATCGCGCTGGAGCTGTTCTTCCAACCGGCGAGCCTGCTCCTCCTGACGGCAAGCCTGTTCCTCCTGTCGACGGGCCTGTTCCTCCTTGTCCCGCTGGAGCTGTTCCTCCAACCGACGAGCCTGTTCCTCCTGTCGGCGAGCCTGTTCCTGCAGCATCATCATCAGAGCAGCCAAATCTGGTGCTGCTGATGCTGGAGCTGCTGCGGACGGGCCGGCCTCCATGGCCGGTAGCTGGCCCTCCGACCTCTGTGGCGTAGCTCCACCAAATCGCCTCTGGTCCGTCTCTTGCTGGCGTTGATTCCGGGTACGGATACCCTCCGTGTCGTCTTTGGGTAAAACCGGCATGATTTTTAATCCCCTTTTCTGACACCAATTGTTACGAGCTTCGGGTTCGTGACAATAAAAACTGCCGATTTAATAACCAAAAAAATGACACTTTAATAATCAACACTAATTACAACTCAAACACACTAATTACAAAACACAATTGCACTACTGATCGCTTTAAGTCGCACTTGAATATCGCTTCGATGCTTTCACTTCGATCGCTTTATCCAAACTGTGTCGGTCGTGGCGCGTCTCGGCCTTATATAGCGCCAAAGAGAGTTCTAGAACCTTCTATTGTAGAAACATCTAGAATGTTCGAGTACATACAGGCCCCGATCCACCAGATGTCGAAAGTTCGGGAATGTTCTAGAAAGTTCTTGCATCGAAATTTCTAGAAGGGTCTTCACTACTAGTTCCGCTACTCGATACTAGATGGCGCCAGTGGTAACTACTGTCACCATGTACGAGGCATTAATTGTGGCGCGCAACACTACCCAATCGAATGTGCCGAACCGAACAACTCCGTAGCACTAACTAAAACCAACCGAAATTATCCCCCAGCGTTTGTTTTGATCTTAATCTTTTGTGTTTTACACTCGTCGACACTTTCAATGGCTATTCATGTTTTTTTTATCACAAATCGGTCAAGTACGTCTTAAAATTGGGGTAAGTACCATAAACAATCGACACGCTTCCTCTGAATTTCGGCACGAGCTTAGCATAAAAAATCTATTCAAACTCACCCCAATGTCGTGTGGCGATTAAACTCCTTGGCCAGTTTAATTGTTTGCTCATGAATTTTTTGTTGTATGTTTTGTTAACACTTTTTTATTTGTGACTTTTGTGTTTTACACTCGTCGACACTTTCAATGGCTATTCATGTTTTTTTTATCACAAATCGGTCAAGTACGTCTTAAAATTGGGGTAAGTACCATAAACAATCGACACGCTTCCTCTGAATTTCGGCATGAGCTTAGCATAAAAAATCTATTCAAACTCACCCCAATGTCGTGTGGCGATTAAACTCCTTGGCCAGTTTAATTGTTTGCTCATGAATTTTTTGTTGTATGTTTTGTTAACACTTTTTTATTTGTGACTAGCTTCCGCCCGCGACTTCGTCCGCGCGGATGTCGGTCTTCGCGTGGATGGTTTATTTCTCCATTTTGAGTAACTCTGACAATGACATCTTATAAATATCTATTGGACCCAAATACAGCTAAGCCTATAATAATTAAGGAGATCCCTCTATTGAACTACTGCTGTTGAGCTCGCGTTCTGTAGTAAGTATTTTTTCCATAGTAATTCCGACCTTGATAAGTAGCATGTAGCAGTAAATTACTGACAGTGACGAAAAGTTTGCAATAATAAAAAAGTGATCGTGACAATGCGACAGAAAGTTAATTGAGAGCTTCAGCATACACAACATTGTTAGTGAGCTCGTCCGGAATATGAACATGAAGATTTCTTGGACTGCTCACACGGGAAAGAGCTACGTAAAGTTGCCCGTGTGAAAAACAACTCGCGGTAAGATCTACGCCAGCAACTCCTAGGGTCTGACCTTGAGCCTTATTTATTGTCATGGCGTAACACAAAGCTACAGGAAACTGTATTCTCTTAAATTGAAATGGAAAATTATCCACTACGGGTAATGCAACGTGTGTTCGCGGTTCTACAGAACAACGTCTATGAATAAAACCGAAAAATAAGATTTTTTTTTCTACGTATTTTTCCAGGATAAAAAGTATCCTATTTTATGCCCAGGATAATAAGGTATAATTATACCAAGTTTCATCGAAATCGAACCGTTAGTTTTCACGTGATGCCTGCATATACAGACAGACAGACAGACAGACAGACAAAAATTTTTTTAATCACATATTTGGGTTTGGTATCGATCGAGCAACACCCCCCGCTATTTATTTTTTCAATATTTTCAATGTACAGAATTGACCCTTCTACAGATTTATTATATGTATAGACAGACAAGCTGTCCTCAAACTTGTTTTGGCATATTATCGTTTACACCCGGTTTCTGAATTGAGAATTTGTCAAGCTTTACTTTAGTCATTACCGTGACATTACTAAAGGTAATATTGCCCACCATTTCTGATGAATGTGATGTGATGAAAATGAGTTTTGCTGGTTACTTTGTGGAACCTCACGGCTGCCCCATTTCAAAACCCAAAATTAGGACTCAAAATGAGTTTTTACAGGAGAGCGCATAAACGTAATTTTAACTAATTTTGATATGGTATTGGTCGTACTTGGTTCGTATTTGGTCTTGATTTCAAAAACCTAGCAAGTCTAGAGACTTACTAGGTTTTAAATTAGTTTTAAAGTGGTCACGAGGGATTGAATGGTGCACTTACTAGGTATCGATGCTTAAATATATCTGTCTTTATGTAAGTTTAAAACGCTGGTGTTTTTGTATTTGATAGAGACCTTCTAGGTTAGCAAGATTATGCAATAAAAGGATTTTTGTAAAAAGTATCCCTTACTAGGTTTTGAAATGGGGCAGCCGTTCAGGCCCGGACTCCACCAAAGCGGAGACGAGACGAGAAGAGAGATGATGTGTTGGAAACAACCAATATGATGTCGTTATTTACGTATCTTCTCTCCGCTTAGCTTCGGTGGATACGTTTGAGCAGAGCGAGCACAGATGTGAGCTGTGGCGACGGCGTGCAACGGAGATGTGAGGAGATGTGAGCGGTACCTCTAGGTCAGGGGTGTCAAACTCAATTTTGCAGAGGGCCATATATTAGATTTAGAATGTGTAGGCGGGCCAGGTTCAAATTAAAATACTAAAACATACTAAATTATTTTAACATCTTTATTTATTTAGATATATACAGTTGTTACAAATCATACCAAAAGTAAGAAAGAGGGTGAGGGAGGGGCGCAGTATGCGTTAGCTGCACGGACGAAATAGTAAACGACTTCGCGCGCGCACGAGAGAGAGAGAAAAGCATAACTAACACTCTCTCACTCGTCTTGTCAGGCGCTACTCTTGAAATTACTTTTAAGTAAAGCGCTCGTATTTTTAAATCTGCGTAGAGGCATTGAGTGCAGTCTAAAATCTCTAAAAAAAAGATTAATTTATCTGTGATATATTGTGATCGCGGGCCGTATCGAAATGGCCCGAGGGCCGGATTCGGCCCGCGGGCCGTATCTTTGACATGACTGCTCTAGGTCCTTCGGCTCCGCGCCACATCCAACCCTCGCCGCACGTAGCTCAGCTACACTTTAGCCAGTACACCTTCGGTCTAGAAAGAACGAAAGAAAGAAAGAAAAAGTATTTAGTCTAGCCAGTCCGCACAGCTTCGGTGGATACACCCTGGCTGCTAAGCGTCTCCTCTCCTGTCCGCTGCGCACATCTCCGCCAATCTACGCTTTGGTCGAGTCCGGCCTAAGTACCTAAAGCGAAAGTAGAGTTTGACAAGTTGTCAACTTCAAATTCAGAACAGAAACCGGGTGTCATTCTGATTGATTCCAATCAGAAACAGATCAGTAGATCTGATGTAAGTAAATGGTATGCTGCTGTGTCTGGCTAAACAAAACAATAACAACAACAACAAATCAAGTCTTTTGGCTTGAGATTCGAAAACAGAATAATTGGTTAATACTTAATTGATAGTCTGTCAGCAAAACGGATTTAAACAACAAATCCCTGTGGTTTCCTACGGATTTTGCCTAAAAATTCTGAACCGGGTTCAGGTCCTATAGAGGGGAAATTCTAGGCGTTCTATGTTATGATGGATGTTGGATGGTTATTAAAAAAAAACTGGCCAAGTGCGAGTCGGACTCGCACACGCAGAGTTCCGTACCACAAGGCAAAAACGCCGAAAAAAACACGTTTGTTATATGGGAGCGCGTTTGTCACATACATACGGGTCGAATAAAAAACTTCCTTTTTTGAAGTCGGTTAATAAACGAAGCAAATGTATGGATCGTAGCACGTAACTTTCTGTAGTTTCTGCTTATCCCCATGGGAAGTCAGCGAGAATTTTATGTAAAAGTCCTGAATTTTAAGCTCCAAAAATTATAATGGACTGTATGTCCCCGAAATACCAATAAAAACTCAAAATGTTTATTGTTTAAACGAGTTTTTGAAACTGATTTTGTTCAGGGAGAGCCGGCTTCTGTAAATTTTATCGGCTTTCACAACCGTGTGCTGTGTTTTCTATCAATTTCCTCACTTCGTGCGGTTTCTTTTTACCGGTACAGTACCGGACGGTAGTCATTCTATAGATTGTTTTTCGAGGAAGCCTGGAGTTGATATGATTTTCCACGTATTTAATCGGATATTTAGGAGTGTTTCGTGATGCTTGTTTCTATTTTAAAGGTAATTGGATTTGTTTGTGTTTGTTTAGGGCTTGTACAGTTTAAATTGCGATTTTTTTCACAGAATAACGAATGCAACGTTGAAATACGACACTTTACATATACCTACATGGGTTCGAAAATACTATGTTCCTACTAATATAAAATTTCATTCAAAAATAAAGGAGAAAATCGCCTTTGGATAAAGCCAAGTGTATACATACTTATGCTCGTGACTGTACACAAAACTGCGAATCGGTGCGATGCAAATTCGCAACACAGAAAACTGCAACACGAATTGCTGCGATGGGACGTCGCATCGCAGTTTTGTATACAAGCCCTTAAAAGTCAAAGTCAAAGTTTTTTATTTGTAAAACATAGGTGGTGTAGAAACAGGTGTTGTTATTAAAATATATAGGTACACTATGTTTTGCCGATGACGGCGTACAAATATGAATATTACAATTAATTTAAAGTGAATTATACAAAAATAATTAAAAAATGTCAACAGTAAATAAAAAATAATAATAATAATAATTGAGTAATATAAAAATGAATGTTAAAATAGATGCTTCAGTCAGATAATTATTGCAGAGTTAAGTCATAATGTCAAATTAGAATTATAAACAACAGTTTTATTTAGATAATAAAATGTCTAGTAGTAGAAAGTTCAATAGTACACAATGTCAAAATTTGTCTGTTAAAAAATCTGAGACACTATAATAAACATTTTTGACATAACATAGTTTTTAATTTTTGCTTAAATAAATTAACAGGCAATTTTTTTAGCTCTTTTGGCAATTTATTATAAACGACTGGTGCCATATGAAAAATACTCTTATACATTAAGGCAGTATTAGTCCTTACGCCGTTTGGAGTCACCGTTTAAGCAAGAAATTGCTTGTAGTAGGAAACTCCGTAACTTCCACGTGGTATTTTCCAATAATAAACAATCCATACTAATATTATGTCTGTGTGGTGCCGGACTTAAAGAATAGCACCACCCCTTACTTCCCGTGGGTGTCGTAAAAGGCGACTAAGGATCGTACAGGAGAATGGGCAGCAGCGTTCTCTATGTATTCCACCATCATTTCATACTGCGATCGCCAACCCGCCTGCCAAGCGTGGCGATTATGGCAAACCCCCCCCCCCCCCCCCCCTTTTGGGGGAGGCCTATGTCCAGCAGGGGACGTCTTTCGGCTGAAATGATGATGATGAAATGACTAATATTATACATAGATATGCGAAAGTGTGTCTGTCTGTTACCTCTTCACGCTTAAGGGGAATGCTCCAACCAGCCCGCGAAATTCAAAATTTCTTGCGTTTTTTGCAATTTGCAGGCCAGTGCTAGGTTGTATGTTGATTAAAATATTATTCGCGGCTGTAAGACGTATGTAGTTACAGAATTATAATAATCAAAATCACCAATACAACCCTCCAACTTCATAAAGGTGTAAGAACAAAAAAAAAACAGAAAAAGTAATTCTAACAGCTTTATGAACTTAGAGCGTTTTATTGATGATTTTCATGATTATAATTCTGTACCTATATATGTCTTACAACCGCGAATAATATTTTAATCAACATACAACCTAGCACTGGCCTGCAAATTGCAAAAAACGTAAGAAAATTTGAATTTCGCGGGCTGGTTGGAGCATTCACCTTAAACCGCTGAACCGATTTAAATTACAAAGGTCTAAAAAGTTAGTAAAGAACATTACCAAATTTAAATTATATAAATTTGGTAATGTTCTTTACTAACTTTTTAGACCTTTGTATCCTGCTTAAGCGTATGAAGTTGCAGTAAAATCGGTCCATTAATTTCGAAAAATAAGGGCTTGAAAGTTTGTATGGAATGCCGTACGGCGTACACGCTCTTAATACTCCGTATAAATACGGAACAGTAACGTTTTCCGTTCCAGTAGTAGTGGTAGTGTTAAGTAATCAAACGTCCCACTGTTTATCGCCTTTTGTTGCGATCCGTTGCGGATCGTTGCGGCCCGTTCATTGTTTCCGTTCGCGGAGTAATAAGTGCATGGAAAACTTATGCGGTATTTCTTTCTAGTGTCATCCTCACCACGTTTATTAGATAAGGTGGCACTAGTCGATATTTTTGCCATACAAATTTCGGAAGGGTATTCCACTGTTGGAAATTGTGCATCCAAAGTTAAACAAGATATCGTTTTGTTTTATTATTCATTTTATCTGTACGAAAACAGAATAGTAAAATAAATAAAGCCATTAAAAAGTTATGAGCGAACAAAGATTCGTCTTTCTTTCTATTTTTAACGCAACTTTGGGTGTAAATAAGTAATAAAAGAACTGTAAAATCTTAAAGAAGTAAGTACCGACAAAGCTCAGTTATCGAGGAGTTCAATAAACTTTATTTGTAATTGATTTATGCAGTGGTTTTTTCTTAAAACTCGATTTTCCAAAGGACTTCGAATTTTTTTACGCGCGTTTTAGTTCAGAACGGTGTTTGTGTGTGTGAGAACTAAACGTTAGTTATAGGTAATTAGCATACTAATTATTTTTTGTCTCTTTTCAGGTATGTTCAGTTCCGTTTTACGAAAGTCTTCGGTTGTAACTTGTGAGTAGAACATAGAATAGTCAATTACACACGTTTCATAAGATATTGTAGTTACTGCTGTTCATAATCAGCCTATAATGTTCACACTGCTAGGACACTGGCCTCCTCTCTGTGAGAGGGAGTGGGCCGTAATCCACCACGCGGGCCCAGTGCGGATTGGTAGATGTGACATGTCTTTGATTTTTTGGTTCTAGGACATGCCGGTTTCCTCACGATGTTTTCCTTCACCGTTTTGAGAGCAGTGGTGATGAAATAATTTACACAAAGTAAAGCGCCTGTCTGGGTTCGAACCTACGACCTACAACTCTTAAGTCGCGGCCGTGACAGATAGAACAGTCGTAAATAATCACTGTATGTGATATCAAATAAGTGACTGACAGAAGTGACAAGCTAAAACGTTGATTAAAAGCACATATGCTGCTGCACATATGCTGCCCATTCTCATAGTTCTCTAGTTCATACTCAGCAAAAGATTGGGTGATCCATCCATACGTGTGCTAGTGTAATTCTCCACAATCAGATGCCTTCTCATAACCTGTAAAGAAAGCAACGGTGAAAAAACACCGCAAAGGACCTTCATAAAAGTGCGCATATCGACGCTTGAAAGACAAAATAGACTGCCATATGTCGCTTAGTCAATTTTGCCTTTCAAGCGTCGATATGTTACCTCGCATTGTTACTCCATTAACTCTATACTCCGTAACTCATTGTTCCCACTCGGCCACAGACACTCATCTCGCCGGCTCTCATTCGAGTTACGATCGAAAACCTTTAGTACTACGAATGCATTTGACTGATGAGATTCTTTTTGTTTCAGACTGAATTGTTTCAGTCTGTTTTTAAATAGATTTGATTGTTTATTTGTTTCTGTTTACAGTCCATCTTTTGCTTGAAGCCTTTAAGGTTATCAATCCATTAAGGGGAGGGAACCATACTAAAGAGGGAAGGGGGAGACCCATACTACATCTCGTCATAGATTACCAGTTAAATCAAAGTGAAACGTCATTTATTCAAACGAGGCTGAGAATCGGCACTTTTTTAAGGTCAAAATAACATAAGACAGTCCCCCCATTTTTTTTTTTTTGAGGGTAGTAAATCATCAAATGATCATCAAAATCATCCCGCTCCGGGTGGAGCGGAAGGGAATTGTCAGACTCTTACTGATTAAAACCCAACGGTGTTCCTTCCTTAGCCCTTTAGGTTCCGGGTTAGTGGTAACCTTTTCGGGCGATCCCGCTGAATAAGACAGTCCCCTAAAACGCCCGCCCTTAACCAATTCCTAGTGCTTTAGCTGGAAAGACTGTTCAGTTAGATGCACTTAATCCTACTCAATTGTGGCTAAATAGTAACAGCCGCACAGGTCGACCGATCAGGTTAAGCTACGCTGGCCGCGGTTGGTCTATGGATGGGTCACCATCCTTACATACAGAGACCCCTCCGTGCCTCGGAAAGCACGTTAAGCCGTTGGTCCCGGCTGTCATTCGTAGATCTTTGACAGTCGTTATGGTTCGTCTGAAGCCCGAAAGTCTGACAAACAGTCTGCCAAGGGGTATCGTATTACCCAGTAACTGGGTTGTGGAGGTTAGATAGGCAGTCGCTCCATGTAAAATACTAGTATTCAGCTGCATTATTATGTTTGCTTTATCCAAGCAAAAGTGAACCTTGTATTTATGCCGTTACATCCAGCACAAAGGTAATCTCTCATATACGCTGATAAACTGAAAACTACCACAACTGAACAAAACGTTCACCTGAATTTTCCTAAAAGCTTCACCCAAAATGTTTGGCCAAAGTACACGATAGCTTTTAACTAAACCACATTACGGAAAATATCCATTTTATAGGTAGGTAACAGGAGTTACCGATAACATAGCGGTAAAGATAAGCAGACATCTTAAATATTAAGCACGCTTGTACTTAACGTAAGCTGAGTTTCGATACTTTGCTAGTGACGGGACAACACCCCGGGATTTTGGGAACGGGATTTAACGGTGGTTGTATCTGAGTTGTTGTTTGTGTTGTTAAAGTAAGTCCGCAATTGGGAAAATAAAAGATGGAAAACTAGGATTATTTGTCACAGAAACATGCTTACAAAATATAGTAGCAGTTTCTTGCCCGTTCTTCTCCATAGGAAACTAAAGGCTTTGTAATGGGTACAATTGGGAAAATAAACGAAGGAAAAATAGGTTTATTTGTCACAGAAACATGTGCCTACAAAATGTAGCAGCAGTTTATTGCCCGTTCTTCTCCATAGGAAACTAAAGGCTTTGTAATGGGTACAATTGGGACAAAAAACGAAGGAAAAATAGGTTTATTTGATACAGAAACATGTGCCTACAAAATGTAGCAGCAGAAATAGGTATATTTCTCACAGAAATATGTGCCTACAAAATGTAGCAGCAGTTTCTTGCCCGTTCTTCTCCATGGGGAAGTAAAGGCTTTGTAATGGGTACAATTGGCAAAATAAACGAAGGAAAAACAGGTTTATTTGTCACAGAAACATGTGCCTACAAAATTTAGCAGCAGTTTCTTGCCCGTTCTTCTCCATAGGAAACTAAAGGCTTTGTAATGGGTACAATTGGGAAAATAAACGAAGGAAAAATAGGTTTATTTGTCACAGAAACATGTGCCTACAAAATGTAGCAGCAGTTTCTTACCCGTTCTTCTCCATAGGAAACTAAAGGCTTTGTAATGGGTACAATTGCGAAAATAAACGATGGAAAAATAGGTTTATTTGTCACAGAAACATGTGCCTACAAAATGTAGCAGCAGGTTCTTGCCCGTTCTTCTCCATAGGAAACTAAAGGCGTTATAATGGGTACAATTGGGAAAATAAACGAAGGAATAATAGGTTTATTTGTCACAGAAACATGTGCCTACAAAATGTCGCAGCAGTTTCTTGCCCGTTCTTCTAAATAGGAAACTATAGGCTTTGTAATGGGTACAATTGCGAAAATAAACGATGGAAAAATAGGTTTATTTGTCACAGAAACATGTGCCTACAAAATGTAGCAGCAGGTTCTTGCCCGTTCTTCTCCATAGGAAACTAAAGGCGTTATAATGGGTACAATTGGGAAAATAAACGAAGGAAAAATAGGTTTATTTGTCACAAAAACATGTGTCTACAAAATGTAGCAGCAGTTTCTTGCCCATTCTTTGCCATATCAAACTATACGATTTGGAACGGGTAACTTCTTCTTTCTGACTGACTGACTCCTTGACAGTTCAAAAGTGCCTACTAATGGTTTAATTGCAATAAATGCTTTTAGTTTGAGTTCAGGTAAAACTCTACATTTTTAATTAGTGATGTGGCGTTTTCATTTTGTCGTACTTTAGAGATTATGTCTTCAAGCGTTTTGTTGACATTGATTTATTATTAGGTACTAATACGAGCTTTATAGCGTTTCGGAGCGACTAATGCAATAGTAGAGTAGAAAACGAGGAGGATTTTTTTTTTTGTTATTTTTGTTTTTGGACATTTTTATTCTTGGACTTCTTTATTTTTGGACAATTTTTATTTTTTGATATTATTATGATTTGGACATTATTATAGTAATCCATATTTATTTGCACTGAATGTAGGTACAAAAATCAGTTGTTACTGTTTGTATGAAATCTATATCCAATTTACCAAAAAAGAACGGCTATTGCTCAGCAAAATGTGACGACCCTATGTGAGACAGAGCCCCAGCGCTTAACTTAATATGACATGCCAATTTATCATTTACCTAAATCCTTACTAATATTATAAATTCGAAAGTAACTCTGTCTGTCTGTATGTTACCTTTTCACGCCTAAACCACTGAACGGATTTCGAAAAAAATTGGCAGAGAGATAGATTGCAACCCGGGGAAGGACATAGGATAGTTTTTATCCCGATATTCCCACGGGATCGATACTTATGCGGGTGAAACCGCGGGGCGCTGCTAGAAGATTATAAAAATAAAGTAGTTGTCCAATAGAAGTGAGTATAAGCGAACTATCTCAGCCAATCATGAATTTTCAGTAGATAACCATAAAAGTTATTGGAAATAATATATTGCGACATTGCTAGCTTCAGCAACTTCTTCAGTATTGGCTATCACATCGCGTACAAACAGCAACAAATAACAAAACTTGTGACATTTACTTTGAATTTCCGAGTCGACTTGAAAGTTCAACTTAAAAATAAAAGTTCCCGGGATGAAGTCGTTTCGCAACACTATCTGTGTGCTTATCCCGGACGCCGGACTTCCTGCTTGTAACGTATCTGTTAGAGCTTGTGGTAAGCTGGAGTTAAATTATTATGTGTATACTTTGATGTCTTGGTTATCAGTAATGAGATTATGATGGCAACATTTTGAGGGTAGGACGATTTTATGGATAGGTAGGTATCAAATGGGATAAGAAAGGTCGTTGTGATAGGGAAAATGTTTAGATAATATTGGAACCAGAACTTTTAAGAGCTCGTAGGTTGCCTACTAAAGTAAACGACTTATTTCTCTTAGATACTAGCTGTGCCCGTGACTTCGTTCGCGTGCATGTCGAAAAAAAAACGACAGGTGCACTGCGGGAGTGCCGGCAGAAGTGAAAACTTGAATATTAACGTTGTTTACTGTAACTCTGACTCTGACTGTCTGTCTGTCTGTTTGTCTGTAATTTGATCCTGTATACTTGTTTTCAATTTTTGATATTTTGGAATCTTACGAATTTTCGATCAGGGTCACGTGTCATCTTACTATCAGGGTCACGTCTATAGATGGGCAATCCACCCAGGTTTAAACCCGGTGCTTTGATAAACACCCAATTTTGTGGGTGTTTACGGGTGTTTATCGGGTGTTTATCAAAAGCACCGGGTTTAAACCCGGTGGATTGCCCATCTATAGCACGTGTCATCTTACGAATCTTACGATCAGGGTCACGTGTCCGGACGCGAGTTTAACATTTTTTACCCATTACAAAAAAGTGTACAACGCCGCTAAAGAAGTTTTCACTTCAAAAACTTGGATCTCATGGGTTTTATTTTTTTGGTAATCGGCCGGCGATTCTCGACGCCCATGGCGTCTCCCGCGGCGACTAGGGGCGTGAGGGCGCAAAGATGGCCTCTCCCTCACGCGCTCCGCCTCCTCCTTCACGAGCATTACTGCTTCATCTTTACATGGAAGTTGGACCCTTTTTTTTTTTTTTTTTTTTTGAGGATGGGAAATCATCAAATGACTCCTCCCGCTCTGGGTGGAGCGGAAGGGAGTGTCAGACTCTTACTGACTAAAACCCACCCGTGTTCCTTCCTTAGCCCTTTATGTTCCGGGCCAGCGGTAACCCTTTCGGACAATCCCGCTGACCCGGCAGGCTTCGGCCCTAAGGGGCCCCTCCTCGATGCGACTCGATCTCTTTGAGGCGCGCGTGGAACACGTACGCGCCGTCCGGCACGGGCCTGGTCCTGATCGGGCGGTGAGCTACCCATTACTCTCCGCCCGCAGGCCCGCGCCTACGGTGGCCGGGAGTCGTATGGAAGTTGGACCCTGGACTACAAAAAATAAAAAACCGACTGAAAACAACATATTTTATGTTTTGCGACATAAGAGTCTTAGGATTTAATTTAGTTATTTTGGCAACCTGAAGGAGTTATAGTCACAAACTTAGTACTGCTATCAGTTATCACACGTATGGTCAAGTGACCATGGTACAGTTGTTCAAAATCTTCAGTTTCGTCACCATGATATAATATCTCTATCGGAATTTATAGCCTCCTAAAATAATGTCCGTCGGGAATCCCGGGTTATCGGACAGCACTATCGTCGTGAAGCGATGGCGGCTTCTCCGGACGACGTCCGGTTACTTATCTAACGAAGCCTTCAAGTAATCGTGTATGTTATTCAAACAAACAGTATGAATGACATCACGGTTACTCGTTTGAGAAGATATGACGATGCTAGAACCAGAGTGATCTAAGTGACATTTTTGGCAAAAATGGTTTGTATCATTCACATATAGCTGTACAACAGTACAAGGATCTTTTGTTGCGTGGCCGAAATCTGAACTAACGCCGCCATTTTGTTTTTAGGGTTCCGTACCGGAAAACGAAAAATGGAACCTTTATAAAATCACTTTATTGTCCGTCAGTCAAGACCCTTTTTCTCAAGAACGCGGTGCAGTTATCAAGTTGAAATTAATATCAAATGCTTCAGGGCTGCAATCCCGTGTGCGGGTTGGTCAGAAGCCCGAAAGTCTGACAATCAGTCTTACCAAGGGTATCGTATTACTCAGTAACTGGGTTGTGGAGGTCAGGTAGGCAGTCGCTCCCTGTAAAATACTGGTATTCAGCTGCATCCGGTTAGACTGGAAGCCGACCCCAACATGATTGGGAAAAGGCTAGGCAGATGATGAATAGAAATAATGACGATAGTGTCATTATTTCAGTCAACCCATATTGAATGACTTGGTATTACTTGATATTGATCAGGCATAGTGGGTACTTACTTATCTTGTTAGCCTAATATTCGCTCGTCTTAAATTGGCTGAACGGTAGTTTTTGCTGTAAATTGTACCAAAAAAGCGGCAAGGCAGAAAAAAAATCTCAATTTCGCGTTTGTAATAACTGTAGCTTCCATTGTCTAGAAATAACCTCCTAACTTAACTAAGCTTAACTACTTCATACTTTCTTTCTCCTCAAAAATAAATTGTCACTTTAAAAGCGAGAAAAAAAAACAAAAAAAGAAAGACTTAATTTGACTAAACTCATTCTGGACGTCGCGCGTCGTCGCAATGACAACTTGTGAGAAAATATTATTTGTCAGACGATAGTTGGGTCTTTCACCCTGGAGTGGAGCTGTCATTTGCAACGTTGTCTCCGTTTGTTGATGCTGTTTTAATCTTATTATGGAAACGGTACTTCTTTGTAAACTAAAACATCTTCTTCTGGTAAATGTTGTCTAAAAAAATCCATATAAATAAAGAAAGAAATGCGTTTATTGGCATTACAGCAAAATAATTACATCCTATAACTATAAAAACAGAAAACAAAGATTATTTAGGAATTGGCCTTCTGGCCAGTTGTGTTTTATAATAATTATGTAAGGATGACCTAACGATTTTATTTCTATAAAAATCTAATACATAAGATTCTCAAAAATTCTGACTAGCAGACACATTCCTCTTCTCGTTTACATCAATATAAAAAGCACCTGTACCGATTTTACCCCTCTCTATATTTCGCCCCTCTTTATATTTCACCCCCATCGGTTATCGAAAATTTTCTATTGAAATCACCCGGATTAGGATGACAAGCGTTAACTCGGATCTCCTTATTGGATTTTTTTTATGTTTGCGTAAAATATCCTAGACCTAAAAAGCTTCAGGAAAGTGACAGGTAGAAGCTATCTTAGACGCCTACGTGTACGTTTTATTAAAATATTGCCTGAAAATTCTGAAATGTTATCCGTTCTCGGCTCAAGGTTTAAGTTAAGAGCCCTCTTACATTTCGGTACTGAGCTCGCGTATTTTTTTTCTCTTTTTTTTTAAATGGCTTCTCGCAGTTCAACCTATGAGGTTGTCGTCTGCTTATAATGCTTACAGGACCTAAACGCAAAAAACGCAAGTTTTAGAAACAATAAAAGTATGTGATCGACTACAGCAAACAAAATCAGAAAAATATATGATATTTTTCAGGATATATAATATGCTAGATTGATAGTGTGTTGAAAACATACGAAAAAAAATACGAAAATATCTCTAAAAACTTTCTTTTTACAATAAAAACCATACTAATATACATACAATCATTCTGATTTTTTGTCAGATTATTCTACAAGCACCATACTAAAACACCAGTATTTTAATGTTTTAGTCCAAACAATAGATTTTTGGAAATAGATAATTGCTTCATATTTTGCAATAAATTACCAGCGTTGTGTCAACGCGCTTCTCTTTCTTTTCTATGCAGTCCGACTAAGACCGCGCTTTAGGTCATGTAGTTGTATATTTTTTGTCACTTGAAAGTTTGTTTTATTAATATTTGTCTTATAAATGACAGTTTACCAAATTAATTTTTAACGTTGATCTTGATACTCATCAATAAAATAATATTTCTTAGGGCTGATTTTTCAATCGACCGATAATTTTTATTCGTGGAATAAAATTGACGTCTGAGAGCTTTTATTTGGAAGAACTGTCAAAAATTCAAAATTATTCCTTCGATAAAGTTATCTGGCTTTGGAAAAGTCAGCCCTTAGTCTAAAATTGGACTGTCAAATTTCAAGCCTCATATCTCGTTACCAACAACCCAGAATCAAATACCATAAGCTTAACCAAACATTAATACCAAACTATTACCATAATCTGACTCTATTACCGCGATACCGTGATAGCGAAACTTTATGTCGTTTCACCCCCTTTCATCCCTTCTCACCCCCGTTTCAACCCGTTTCACCTCCTAGGCTAATTCACTTAGTTAGTTATCATACATAGTTGTGAAGTTATCTCGTTATGGTGCGGGAGTTTCAATGTATTTAATTTAAAATTATACATAGAATCCCTGGAACTCGAGAGGGTTGTATGTTTGTGAATATTTTTTCTGATGATAGCCGCTAAGCAATTGAATTGTGGTTGGTTTTTTGGGTTCCGTACGGAAAGGCTGCGAACGGAACGGAATTACTATGGCTTCGCTGTCCGTCCTTCTATCTGTCAGCGGTCGGTGTCATGAACCGTATTGAAATTTTCACATGGTATGTATATCTATTTGGAAGGCCTCCCAAAAGGTGGACCGACGACCTTGTGAAGGCCGCAGGAACTCGTTGGATGCGAGAAGCACAAAACCGGTTGTAATGGAGGTGCTTGGGGGAGGCCTATGTCCAGTAGTGGACGTCTTTCGGCTGAAATGGTGATCATGATGATGATGTATTGTAAAAAAAAATATGTAGTGTTAAATATTCTACGGTGATACGGAACCCATGGTGTGCGAGTCAGCCTCGCGCTTGACCGGTTTTTATAGTTTTTGGCATAATTAGTCTGGTATTGCATAAGTATCGTAAAAGTAGTAAAAAATTATAAAGGAAACATCAAAGAGATAGGTAGCAATACTCTAAAAGAACTCCGAAACTGTTATTTTCAATCTCAGACCAAATAAAAAGTGAAGACGTAAGCACTGCGAATAAATACAGTGAAGCATGCAAAAACTACACCTCCGCTCTGTGCATACACGCTCACACGCACACATTTACAGCCATTTACAATCAAACTACACCTCACTATGTGCACACATGTTTACGAAGCCGGCTTCACTTTACTGTTGACAGCCCCCTGTCTTGGTTTTTTATTTGGTCTGAGTTTTCAATCTAACCGTGCCAATATTTGCTTTCACCGGATGAGATATTGAAAGTTGAAACGCTCTGTGCATTATTTTCTTGTTCTGCGGACGTATAGATGTTAAAATAATATTGCTGTCTTGTCATCATCTGCCTAGCCTTTTCCCAACTGAATACCGGTATTTTACATGGAGCGACTGTACCGACATCCGAAATTTGGAAGTAGGCTGTTTTTTTTTTTTTTTTGTAAAATCAAATTTCTTACTTTTAATCCCATAGTGGGTTTTATAGATGTCCGTAGTTGTGTCCGTGGCATCACAGCGGGCTCGATCAGAATACCAGCGCTGCGGTATTTATTTTTTAAATCTCGCTGCGTTATGCTGATATAGGAGCCTTTTTGGCCTCTCACAGATCTATTTTTTTTTTAAATGTATCTTTGTTAGTTTTAAATGCTCCTTTTTTTGCTATTTGTATTTATTTCCCGTGTGTCCAAAATAAAATATTTTTATTTCTTTCAACTTTCAACAATAACTTTTCAGTGACGTCATTCGCCGATAAATTTCAGACGGTATGGAAATGACGTCTATGATACCGTTACTTTACTTTACCTTCAAAGTATCATTTTCTCTACATAAATCTTTCCTAGCAACTCCTTGCTTGAAATAAGTAAACAAATACAAATATGGAAGTCTTACAGGTTTAAAAGATACCTCATAAGTGTACGACACCGCTAGGTCGTGTAGACAACAAGCGTTTATTCTTCAATCTCATTTCTGTTAAGAAATTGACTACATTTAAACAAGTAAAGATGAGAATAAACCAGGGACTCAAACTGTAACAGTAATAAGGGTTTTAAACACTGTTTTTTAAAACTGTTTTAAAAGGAAAACGCTTCTAAATGTAACAGATACAATTATGTTACAGAATCAAAGTAAGTAACCTTTTATATGTGTTAATTTATGTGTAACAGAAATAAGCATTTGTAGGTAAATTGCACGGTACCTACCGCAAAAACGTGCGGCGGACAGACAGACGCGGCGATGGAACAATAGCCTCAATCCAGTCGGGATTGCGGCTATTGCGGATATTATTAACACTGTTAACACTCTTATATCGTTTACAGATATATTACTGTTACACTTTTAAAAGTGTTTTGGGTTAACACATTGAAAAATACGTTTATAAGGGTTACATATTTGCGCGGGCCTGCGGGCGGAGAGTAATGGGTAGCTCACCGTCCGATCAGGACCAGGCCCGTGCCGGACGGCGCGTACGTGTTCCACGCGCGCCTGAAAGAGATGTCAGCATCATACATGGGGCCCCTTAGGGCCGAATCCTGCCGGGTCAGCAGGATTGTCCGAAAGTCCATGTAATACGGGGTAACCACAGATACAGATACACTTAGATAACGCAAGAGCAACTACTTCGCGTGCGGCCCAGCTTACGTACAAAAATCGTAAGCCGCCACTTTCGCGCTCAGTGCTGTGTAATGCTGGCTGGGTGAGCGTGAGCGCTGGCGCTAGGCCCCGGGGGTAGGGCGAGACGGGTGCCGCACGCGGCGGCGTCTTTGTATCGATTTGATTTCCCCGTCACTAAATAGTGCTTGTGACGTCATAGGTAGTCAAAAAATGGCACACTTGGTTTTCATACAGATCGTGATACTTGCTTTATCTAGGTCTATCTATATCTGCGGGAGCGACTCTATTGCCATCAACCGGGCAAAAAATACTCCGGGCTCCTACCGAGAAATTCCAAAAATATCTAAACAACAACACTAAGGCGACTACATGACCTAAAGCGCGGTCTTTATAGAAAAGAAAGAGAGGCGCGATGACACAACGATGGTAATTTATTACAAAATATGAAGCAATTATCTATTTACAAAAAATCTATTGTTTGGACTAAAATATTAAAGCACTAGTGTTTTAGTATGTTACTTGTAGAATAATCTGACAAAAAATCAGAATTATTGTATGTATGTAAAAAGAAAGTTTTAGAGGTACCTTCATGATTTTTTTCTATCGTATCAAATTAGTTGTATTATGTTTTCAACACACTATCCACCTAGCATATATCCTGAAGAATATAATATATTTTTCTGATTCTGTTTACGGTAGTTGATAATATACTTTTATTGATTCTAAAACTTGCGTTTTTTGTGCTTAGGTCCTGTAAGCCCCTTAATAGTTAATAAGACAAACTAATGACAAGGATGAAACTATGAAACTGTCCCTGTAAATGAGCTAGCCCTAATATACTATAACACTGTGACCCTAGTCATAATGTGGACCCGGGTTTTAACCTCACTCATAAATACACACGACTTACACTGGTTAATTATATGTCTTGCGATGTGGGTCAGGTTCTAAATTGAATAAGTTGAATGAGATTCAAGACTTGGTTGTATTATAATATCACGCCTATAATCCCCGAAGGGTTAGGCAGAGGTGTATCTATACAGGATGGTCAGAAATAGGGAGATAAAGGAGGTCTTTTCCGACAAAAAATCTTTCTACAGCATGGCCATAATTCAATAGTCGAATTGAGAACATCCTCCTTTTTGAAGTCTGTTAGTGAAGTGGAAAAAAAATAGTGTGCAGGATAAGTCTTTTGTTAGATGCTAGGTATTAGACATGGGTAGCTCTAACTCGTGAGCGAGTGATAGAATAACGTCGCTCTCGCTCCCTCACTGGCTCGCTAAATAGTAATTCGTGTATAAGTAAGCATTACTACGACGACGAGATTACGACGATGATTAGTGACGTCAATCGAAAAGAGCTAGCTCTTTTCTATCACTCGCTCACGAGCTAGCCATGTCTACTAGATATTGTATCACAATCATCACTAAACGTTGACACCAGCACGATGACATCAACCTAATCTGTAACATCAACAGGTGCTAACCGTACGGCGACAGCCGTCACTAATAATGTCCTCTCTGTTATAATTAGAGCGACACGCCGCACTATCTGGACCGACAGGCGCCGTTATGTGAGCACAATGGTAGGTTGTGAGTGCGAGATAGTGGGGAGGGGTGATTGTCAGTGTATTGGCCACTTATTCTCCGTTATCTTGGGTCCATAATATTCCTCAAACTAAGATCTTTTTCGTCTTACGTTATAAAGATTCGTCAATCAGCAAGTCCAGGCTAGAACAACCCAGGGTCAAATCAGCTACCAAACTACGTTTGATAGTATTGTCACTTTTGAAAATAAATCGTAAGAATACCAAAGCCTTACCCAAACGATGTTTAAAAAAATAAATCAGCCTGCTTAAACCCTGTTTTGGGTAGTAATAATGAACCGAGGCTTTCCGCTGTCATTAAAGAAATTCATACCATTTTGATACTTGGGGAGTCGGCATCATTTTCTGTCGACTCCCCAAGTCGACTAAAGCCGTGAAGATGCAAGCAACTATCGTCCTTACTATAATAAATTAGTATGGACATGCTGCGGTGTATCTAGTCGGGACAGACGGCTATTATGTATATTGAGACGATCACACAATACTGGATTATACGGACCAGATAGCAGAGGTCAGTGGTGCTCAAATGATTGGGGTTTTTGTTGTGACTTACGGTATAAGAAAATACATTCGCTTTTTGTGTTTACAAAGACGATCTAGTCTTTCTCAGTGATAGGTACAGAGGCCAGCACATCAAGCTACCCGAAACTGTAAAATTTTCACCTAGCTTCTGACGTTTCATAAGTGCCCATGTAGGTTTATGTGAAATAAAATATTTTGATTTTTTCCCAATCAACTGGCGACTAGAGTTGTGACTTGTGACATATAGTGCTACTAGCTTCTGCCCGCGACTTCGTCCGCGTGAAATTTCACCCTCCTCCATTCACCCTCTTAGGGGTGGAATTTCTAAAAACCCTTTCTTAGTGGATACCTACCTACTCCTCACAAAGAACACGCCCTCCAAATTTCATGTGTCTAGGACCAGCGGTTTAGGCTGTGCGTTGATATATCAGTCAGTCAGTCAGGACTTTGAATTTTATATTAGTGCTATTTACCACTGCAGTGTTGTCTGTGTGGTGCCGGACTTAAAGAATAGCACCACCCCATACTTCCCGTGGGTGTCGTAAAAGGCGACTAAGGGGCGTACCGGAGAATGCAGCGTTCTCTATGCATTCCACCACCATACCATACTGCGATCGCCAACCCGCCTGCCAAGCGTGGCGATTATGGCAAACCCCCCATTTTGGGGGAGGCCTGTCTCCAGCAGTGGACGGCTTTCGGCTGAAATGATGATGATGATGATGATGACCACTGCAGTTTATTTAGGAGTACTTAGGTGAGTAATTAATTCATTGCAAGCGATTATATAAAACTAGATTAAATATTGAGAAATCTTAAAACATGAATTATTTCAAAAACAGAATTTTCCTTGACGTTATAAAAAATTACACCCGATTCTGCACAGTTTGAGCACCGCTGCCCGCTTACAATGGCGGCAGGGAGCGTCAAAGCACACGACAGTTAGTACAGCCATCGGGGATAATCAAGATCAGCTGCACCTCGCACCTGTATGTATATAGATACCTGCAGGTACGTGGTATTATGTACAGGGTTTGATCTTGTTTTGATCTTGTGTACTGCATGTATACAGATGAGATGTATGGCGAAGCGTCATCCATATACTAATATTATAAAATAATGTCAAAGTAACTCTATATGTCTGTCTGCTAGCTTTGTACGTCTAAACCACTGAACCGATTGTTACGAAATTCTACAGATATCCGCTCCGATGCCGCGAAATCTCCTAAAGATCGGTAACAATAGAAGATGTAATTGTGTCTCATTAGTGTCAGTTGAGCTCTTAGGTAGCCAGAAACCTGGAGTATGTCATAGGGTACACTTGTACATAAGTTAGTAGTGAGATGTGAAGTCCACATTAAAAGCACTGTGACTCTCCAGATGGGAGCCTCACACTGTAATTAAAAAGCTTTGACTTGAATAAAATATATTAACGTCTTTATATTATCATGTTAAATTCAAATTCAAATTCAAAGCATTTATTTCAATTAGACCTTGTACAGGCACTTTTGAATTGTCAAAATTAAATAGTCTGTCAGTTAGTCCGCAAGTTGAAGCTAGTTGCCCATTCCAAAACGTAGATCTCTATGGAGAAGAACGGGCAAGAAACTCCATGGACACTCTTTTAAATCAAGTTATTACAAAATCCTGGGTACATTATTCTTGTTGCTTCTATATGTGAGAACAATGTAAAAAAAAAGACAAATGAAGAAACAATTCAAAATATAAGATTAAAAATAAGCCTTGGCAGTTAAGAGATGACCAGTCTCAACCGACGGCACCCGTTCACGAACATGACGCGTGGATCAGCACCACCCAGCTCAACCATTTTGTAGGGAACCGAATAATCCAACACACGCGCCACCATCGGTGAGACATTTAAGTAAGCATGACACGTTCTCAACTGCCATGCTCTTTCAAGTCAACAACAAAAAAAATTATAATAAACGGAAACATGGTTCTTACATTTACAAAAATTAAAAAAAATGCTTCTAAATTATACAAAACTATAGTTTGCAATTTATTTAAGATGTTAATATAATTTACTACCAATCAGGAAGAGGTATCTAATATTGCAGTATTCAACAATTAAAACTGGATTGAATAAAATAAAAAAGTTATGTTTGTAATGTCAGAAATATTGAAAAAGAAAAAGGGAAGCACCTCTTCCAAATATTGAAATTTTAACTAGTGAGCCCAAGTGCCTGTGGAGCAGGACCAGCATTAAGCCAAGTTATTACTAGCACTGCTTCTACCTAAACAAAAATACCATATTAGAATATTTGACAATTGTTTGAACGTTCGAATGGAACACACCGGCAATTATAACCAGCATGTGCTGCAATTTTGAAGGGTACAATTTCTCGGTTCAAAATCTTCGTATAAATAATTTAAAAAATTCACCACATATTTCTCTGTTTTTATTTATTTCGTGCACACTATCTCGAGTGTTCAACACCTCCCATCTCAGGATCGGACTGTCTAGTATCCTCGTCCATGGTCTGTTACCCCTGAATCATGTCCAAATGCTACAACAGCTCGCGCGTCAATGTGGCCACCGCACCGCACCGCTTGTCGCGCCCGCCACAGGCCCCAGCCACCGCGCATTCACTGTGGACGCACACTAAGGCTGAGGCTACAGTAGGCAGCGATTTGCGATGCGACTGGAAGAGCGAAACGAGAAAAACATGGTATGGCTACATTACAAGCGAAATTCCAGCATATATTCGGCGATGACGTGGCTACAGGACACATGCTCCACAACGAAATATATGTAGCCGCTATCATAACAAAGACTCAATTTGAATTGGTCGTTTTCTTAAAATGCGATCAAATCATCCATCGCGGTTTACTATACGCATAATGTAGCCACACGACGAGGCGTCGTGGACGAGGGGCCTTATAATACTAAATGTATTAACAAGGTATGTCGCCGGTTGTGCAGTTGTCCACCTTTGGTTCAGTTAGAGGTATAGTCTCGAATAGCCAGAATGTCACAGCAATAGAATTTCAATGGCGGTCCGGACGCGACAAGACTTACTAACGCGTTCACCAGGGTAGCCCGCGAAATCTAAATTTTCTTACGTTTTTTGCAATTTGCAGGTATCAGGTTGTATGTTGATCTAATAATATAATTCGCGACTGCGACAAATATGTATTTGTCGGAAATACTACATCCGTTTGACTATTCGGAACGTCAGCGCCATCTGGTGGCGCTGGACAGAGTCTAGCCTGAGTCCGTGGGGGGTCGAGGAAAGCGAGCTTCGAGGTGGAGCGGCGGACTTGAAGATTGGACGTCGTAACGACAACATATTCTCAGAAACTGTCGCGCGTTCCGTATCGTTGAGTGTGTACTACAGTTTGTGATTCGATAGTGTAATTAACAGTCTGTGTGGTGCCGGACTTAAAGAATACCACCACCCCTTACTTCCCGAGGGTGTCGTAAAAGGCGACTAAGGATCGTACCGGAGAATGGGCAGCAGCGTTCTCTATGTATTCCACCACCATACCATACTGCGATCGCCAACCCGCCTGCCAAGCGTGGCGATTATGGCAAACCCTCCCAAAATTGGGGGAGGCCTATGTCCAGCAGTGGAGTCTATCGGCTGAAACGACGACGAACGACGAGTGTAATTAAACTGTTCGTAAAATTGTAATCTGATTTGAACTGTAAACGGTTTTTCTATTGCACAATAACCAACACTACCCATAGTACGCCCACAATAATTAAAATATGCCTGATGATAACGAGACACACTATACTATCTCTGTCATATGTATTTTTAGAATAATTATCATTAAAATCATAAATACAACTCTCTAAGTTCATATGACCCTATCGAATGACTATGCCCAATTCTAACGTAAGGAGTTGTAACTTGAATTGCTATTATAATTATTCTACTAGATCAGCATAAAACCTGCAAATTGCAAATAACGTAATAAAATTTGGATTTCGCGGGCTATCCTGGTGAACGCGTTAGTAAGTCGTGTCGCGTCCGGACCGCCACGCCATTGAAATACTAGTGCTGTGACATTTTCTCCTCAATGGTGATTTGAGTTTATAACACGTTAATATCGAGTAGCGTCGTGGACGTTGGGCCTAAGAGTTTCATTCAGAGGTCCAATTTGTGCTGCCATTGAAACACAGGTGGTCGTAATTACGTACTTATTGCCTTTTGTGCGACATGGGTTCAGTGTAAGGAGACTGTTATTTCTTCGAGAAGGCTTCATAAGGGAAGATAATGTTTAGACGTGTTTACTTGTTTAGATTATCGTCATCAGGCACCTGGGGTCGCCATTTTGAGACTACGTTTGTAGGTATGTACTTCGAAAATAAATTAGAAGGTCGGTATTGTATGGGCTCTTCAATTACTGGACTGAATGTTGCCTTTGTGACACTGTTAGTTTTGACGTTTTGTCTGAACCAGAAATCCCCCCCCTGCCTTTTCTGCCACTCACCGAGTTCCGTTGGCCTTTATAAATCTGGAAATCTATTCAACCCAATGTATCGAGGTCAAACAGATTTCCACAAACTTATGCCTTCTAGGACCAATTGATTAATGTAGGAACTTTACGAAGTATCATAGACGTGCATATAATACCAATGATAAAGCGAAACCAATATAAAAAAAACTGGCCAAGTGCGAGTCGGACTCGCACACGAAGGGTTCCGGCCACAACGCCGAAAAAAAACACGTATGTTGTATGGGAATATATATTTTAAATATTTATTTTATTCTGCTTTTAGTATTTGTTGTTATAGCGGCAACAGAAATACATCATCTGTGAAAATTTCTACTGTCTAGTTATCACAATTCATGAGATGCAGCCTGGTGACCGACGGACAGACGGACAGTGGAGCCTTAGTAATAGGGTCCCGTTTTTCAAAAAAACGAAATCTAAATATTTTTTTCACATAAGTAAGCCTACATGGGCACTTATGAAACGTCAGAAGCTAAGTGCGCGGTTCCAATTTGTCGTTTCCTATGGAGAAGAACCGGCAAGAAACTCCTCGGTTACTCTTTTTAAAAATAATTGGCTTTTACAATTATTTTCAAATTACATTAGGTGGGTAGGTTTTACCCACAGATATAGATATACCTAGATAACGCAAGAGTAACTACTTCGCGTGCCAAAAATTGCACCAACTTATGATTACACATCGTAAGCCGCCCCTTTCGCGCTCAGTCCTTTGTATTGCTGGCTGGGTAAGTGTGAGCGAGAGCGCGAGCTTGTGACGTCATAGTTGATAGTCAAAAAATGGCACGCTTGGTTTTCATACAGTTCGTGATACTTGCGTTATCTAGGTATATCTGTGGTTTTACCCTTTGGGTACGGGAACCCTAATTAATTAATTAATTTAATTTTTGTATTTCAAATAATCAGATAACAAAGATCCGTAGTGTTAGTAAAGTACCTTATATATTAAAATATCACCAAAAAAAACCACTTCCATTCCTTTTATTGCCCGTTTAGTAAAGGCTGTGAACTTTCAAAAGTATATTTCTTCGCGTAACTTTTCCTTTTGCCCGTAATTTTTTTTCCGGCTAATAGATTTTAACAGCATCATTCGTTTTAGTAGATAAACCTAGAAATACTTGAGGCAATGCTGTTAGTTTGTGTTTAATGTTTTTATTCGGAACGGAGGCACGTTTTCGGACCGTTACTCACTGTCTGATAGAGTTAGTGTTTTGTGAATGTGAACTGGACTTTATAGGGTTTGCGTGATAGTTTTTGTTGTGTGTTTATAGCTTTACGAACATGTTCTTTGTCTAAACTTGACGTAAAGAGAAAAGATTTGATTTTTTGTATGTTAGTTTGTTACGCTTACCATCTTAACATACCGAGGACCCTCCGCGCCTCGGAAAGCACGTTAAGCTGTTGGTCCAGGCTGTCATTCGTGGATCTTTGACAGTCGTTACGGGTAGTCAGAAGCCCGAAGGTCTGACAACCAGTCTTACCAAGGGGTATCGTATTACCCAGTAACTGGGTTGTGGAGGTCAGATAGGCAGTCGTTCCATGTAAAATACTGGTATTCAGCTGCATCCGGTTAGACTGGAAGCCGACCCCAACATAGTTGGGAAAAGGCTAGGCAGATGATGATGAGTTTGTTACGCTTTCTCGCTAAAACGGCTGATCGGATCTGGATGAAATTTGGCACATAGGTAGAGCCCTGGAATACCGGGATCCCGTGGGAATATCGGGATAAAAAGCATCCTATGTTAACACCAAACTTTCTTTCGAGTCCAGTGTAGTAAAAGCACATTCCTGTTCTTGATATCAGTTGCTCTTGTTTTACACTCTTCTTAGTTTTGAGCATCAAATACCTAGGGGTGGACATTGATAAAAAACTAACCTGGCTTACACACATCGAGACACACGCCAGACACACACGCCAGACACACACGCCACACACACACACACGCCACACATCAACCTAACCGAAACTGTCAAATTTTCCCAATCAAGTTTGAACCCTATGCTTTAGCGGTAAAGCTGAAAATCTATTAAAGACATTTGACAGATTGTAGTAGCTTGATGTGCTGGCGTCTGTATACTTACTAGGAAGCTCATCTACATTATCCACTCATACGTCCCGCTCCCCGCGTTGACGTCATCTAGAAGGTCCTAGAACATTTTTTTGGCCCACCGCGGGGCGCCTCCCCTCTTATATACCGTATACACGCCTTGTACACAAAAAAATTCTATGGACCACTGGTAAACTAACGGCTTTTTCAAGTGGAGAGACCAGGGTATATTACAAAGCTTGTTTCGTAACTTTAAATGACTGATTTTTTAGGGTTCCGTACCCAAAGGGTAAAAACGGGACCTTATTACTAAGACTTCGCTGCCTGTCCGTCTGTCCGTCTGTCTGTCTGTCAACAGGCTGTATCTCCAGAACCGCGAGAGCTAGACTGAAATTTTCGGCGTTTTTGCCTTGTGGTACGGAACCCTTCGTGTGCGAGTCCGACCCGCACTTGTTTCAATAATTGTTTATTTTTTATGTTTGTTTACATTACGCCAATTAAAAATTTTAAAAATACATTCAAAATCGAAAGCCTATTTTTTTATTTATGTACCTAAAAAATTAAAAAAGCTGTCATTAGTCTACCAGTCTATGTGCATCAATAATCAGCTACTGTATTTATAGTATGGGGAGCCATATATAAATCTGTTCTAATTCAAACGTGCTCAAAGGCCGATTCTAAAGGTTATGCATTTCAAACGTAGAGACTATCCAACCGCCCTGCTGTACTCTGAAACCCAGGTCCTCACTGTGCGACAACTCTTCATTTTGCGTGTAGTCTTAGGCCAACTTTCTAAGACGCAGAGGTCATCATCTGCCTAGCCGTTTCCCAACTATGTTGGGGTCGGCTTCCAGTCTATCGGATGCAGCTGAATACCAGTATTTTACATGGAGCGACTGCCTATCTGACCTCCACAACCCAGTTACTGGGTAATACGATACCCCTTGGTAAGACTGGTTGTCAGACTTTTGGGCTTCTGACTACCCGTAGCGACTGTCAAAGATCCACGAATGACAGCCGGAACCGACGGCTTAACGTGCTTTCCGAGGCACGGAGGGGTTATCGGTATGTGAAGATGGTCACCCATCCACAAACCAACCACTGCAAGCGTAGCTTAACCTGATCGATCGACCTGTGCGGCTGTTATTATTTAGCCACGGGCCCCTCGAAGACGCAGAGGTCGTCCGGCCTGGTAATTCCGTCCAATGCCGTTCCGCATTTGCTAGACGCCATTACTCAGTCCTAAGCACTCGTCTTTATATTATGGTACATCGGTTAATTGATATTTACACGTTGACCAAGTTTACACTGAAAGCAAAGCTTACTAATTGGTTGCAGAATTTGTCCAGAAAATATTTTAACGATCATGAATACCTTTCTCAATACTGATACATGTAATTAATGAGTCACCTGAACATCATTGTTGTAATAATCAACGTTCATGAGGAACTTTGGCATTTCAGATACAAGTATCGAGTTACTAGGGAGTTTCATACAAAGAATACTGAATGGCTCCAGTTGATACGGAGACGATTTTCTTTTCGAGTTGATATGTGTGCTATGCTGTGCTACCTTTAATGCTCCTACAAACAGGCGCGACACGCGATATAATCGCGCGCGACACAAAGGCACCGCTCGTTGCGCGACTTGCGGTGCCTTTGTGTCGCGCGCGGTTTTATCGCGTGTCGCGCCTAGTCGTAAAAATAATAAAGAGCAAAAAAAATAACTTAAGTGCTTTTCACTTTCATTTCATACCCCATAACAAAAATAATAATTTAATTCAATAAAAAAGCCAAATCATCTTCTTGCCCTAATAATTCATTTTACATACCAACATTCACACGTACATATGTATTATATAAGCCAAGTATAATTAAATAATTAACTACTTCCTAACATGCAATAGTACTAGGAAATTATAAATGAATGGAGTAGTTCGGAACTCCGTAAGCAGTGAGCATAAAATTTTATAGCGCGTTGCCGCTCCACTAATTCTCGTTAGTATTAAGTATCGATATAGCAAGGAATATGTTTCTGATGATAATTAGGAAATTAGTGAGGTTATGTTCGATTAGTAGGTTATTATGGTTTCTGGGATGGTAGCCTGGTATAAATATTCAATGAGTGGTTTGACGATTAAGACTCCTTCAAACAGGCGCGACACGCGTTAAAATCGCGCGCGATTATATCGCGTGTCGCGCCTGTTTGTAGGATCCTTTATGATTGAGTTCCCCATCCATGAACCGACCGCGGCAAGCATAGCTTATCTTTCGATCGACCCATGCTCTCGGCTGTTATTATTAGAAACCGTGATGGTAGATTTTTTTTTTCTTTAAATGTATTTTAAACCTATGTAGTTGAGAAATCAGAAATGGCAATGTTTTTAAAAATTGTTGAGAATGAGTAAAAAACAGTGTTATATACAGGTTTATTGGTAAAACATTAACAACCTCTTAAGAGATCATTGTACTCGTCATTATGAACAACTTTTACTATGGGACCAAACCTAAAATCGCGAAAAAAAAATCAGCTGTTCCCTACATTCGACGTCAATACGTCGGCGCCGGCTGTCGCTGAAAACCAGCGCTGGGGCTCTGTCTTGCATAGGGTCGCAGCATAATGCTGAGCGATAGCCGTTTTGCGTGGATGTGACGCATGTTTCCCCCAACCCTTTCTTATTTTTTTTTGTTTATGTTCTTCATTGCGTCATGTTTACCGCAAATAAACGTATTTTCTTTCTTTCTTTACATTTATGTTCGTATAACTCGTCAAAATGTAGGGAACAGCTGATTTTTTTTTATAACCAACAACCCTGTATATACAGGATGTTTTATTAAATATTATTTTTATTCATTTTGTGAAGTATTATACTCAAGCCAAAATAAATAAGAACAGTGTCAGCTGCACTATTTTTCTTTCAGCGCAAAATCAATATTAAATATTTAATAGTATCATAAAAAATATTTTTCACAAGTATATAAACAGAAAAAAATCCTCCTTATAGCAGGTTAACACTTAAAAAAGTCGTAAAAAAAGCAGACAGCTTTTTTTAATATAGTTGTTAAAGATAATATAATCGGATGTCATAAAAAATAGTATGTTTCTATTAACGAGCGGTCGTTCATAATTTTATGCAGTTTTAATTTTCTCTTAAATTTTTCCGGCACTCTTTTTATGTGACATTTCATTTTTTATTTGTTTTAAATTCGTCTCCGTTCGTTTTTAAGCACGGCTTTTATTTTCTGGACTTTTTTACGCCAAGTTTATTCTGCCAGGTTTTTTTTACTTTTACTCGTTTTAGTTGACACCGGGTTATAATACTAACCTTTTCTACTGACTGTCCTAGTTTCAATATTCCTGCATCATTGGATATTTCTGAACAATGAGATGTGTGAAAATTATAAGAAAATGAAAAGCAAGCTTTTCTATCAAACGTGGCAAAGCAAATTAAAGGTGTTTTTAAAGAAGATTAGACAATAAATGAATAATTGTTTAAATGAGAAATTAAACTCTCCGCCTTATTAACATCAAACCCAAGTCTAAGTAGTAATATTTTGATATTTTTTATTGAAAAAATAGCTCGATGTTCGATACCTGGGGTCTTAATATTATAAACCTTGTTATGTAATAACACCGTTTCTGATTAAGGTAACAAAGGGCTGATTTTTCAATCGACTACTTTTTCTGGAGGGGCCCGTGGTTAAATAATAACAGCCGCACAGGTCGATTGATCAGGTTAAGCTACGCTTGCCGCGGTTGGTCTGTGGATGGGTGACCATCTTTACATACCGTTACCCCTCTGTGCCTCGGAAAGCGCGTTAAGCCGTTGGTCTCAGTTGTCATTCGTGGATCTTTGACAGTCGTTACGGGTAGTCAGAAGCCCGAAAGTCTGGCCACCAGTCTTACCAAGAGGTATCATATTGCCCAGTAACTGGGTTGTGAAGGTCAGATAGGCTGTCGCTCCATATAAAATACTGGTATTCAGCTGCATCCGGTTAGACTGGAAGCCGAGCCCAACATAGTTGGGAAAAGGCTAGACAGATGATGAGATTACTTTTTTCTGAAAAATATGTACTGTAAAGTCTTGTGTGATCCTGCTTTTAGCAAAAGGCTCTGGCTGGATATAGTATTTCATTCGAACATTCAAACGAACGTCAAATAATTTAATATGGTGTTTTTGTTCTATAGAGTCAGTGCTACAAATATCGTGAAGCTGTATTTATTGTTCTCTTAAAAATATATTAATTACAAGTCAAAGGCCTTTCCAATTGTACACCAGACACAAGTGTACTGTGGAGGACCTCTCTGGACCTTCACATGTGGTGCTACCTATGTCAGTTTGGCATAATTTTTCTATACAAAAGCTGTCACGCTGAATTTTTTTCTCCGACAAAAAGCCACAGAGCCCAAACAAAATAATTATTATTCTAGTCACACTGTGCGCGTGTACTATTAATAAATGACCACAGTTGGCCAATTAATTGATAAATCAACCATTATCCTACTAAAATTATCGCACCCAATAGCTTAATAAACTGCATTAACCGGTATGAATACAGCGTGTTCACAATTCGCGCGTAACTCATCGCTAAGCTACGTTTATTCAGATAGTTAATTGCTCCTAAACGCGAACACCCTTTGTTATTGGGGTGTGTGATTAAACTGGTAATGTATTAAAACTGGGATTATTATCTAAAGTAGTGTTAAATATAGTGTTATTTAGGAACTACTAATACCTACTGTTTATACATTTTCGCGATTGCCCTAAGGCGACTACATGACCTAAAGCGCGGTCTTTGTCTGACTGCATAGAAAAGAAAGAGAAGCGCAACGAGACAACGCTGGTAATTAATTGCAAAATTTGAAGCTCTTATCTATTTACAACCTGTAAGCCACTTAACTTCCCGTGGGTGTCGTAAAAGGCGACTAAGGATCGTACCGGAGAATGGGCAGCAGCGTTCTCTATGTATCCCACCATCATATCATACTGCGATCGCCAACCCGCCTGCCAAGCGTGGCGATTATGGCAAACCCTCCCAAAATTGGGGGAGGCCTATGTCCAGCAGTGGACGTTTATCGGCTGAAACGACGAAGCCACTTAAGCGTAGTTAACAAAGGTCATTTAATTATCCGATTTATTTCCTGAAATTTCACTTTTTAGTCAAACGAAAAAGTAAAAAACCGGTCAAGAGCGAGTCGGACTCGCGCTCCGAAAGGTTCCGTATAAATTTGTAAGTAGGTATGTAAATAGTTTATCACGGGGTTTTTTTAATGTACCTGAAAATTTACGGTTTTCGGATTCTTTCCTTTATTTGTGCTACCTTGCTTCTTGCCAAATTTCATGATTGTAGGTCAACAGGAAGTACCCTATATATTTTGATTCCCTTGAGTGTCAAAATATACGTTTTTTTACTGTAGACCTGAGTATATGGATTTAATTTCAACTCGATGCCTCCACGCGCTCAGACAGACGGACGGACGGACAACAAAGTGATCCTATATAAGGTTTCCGTTTTTTAGGGTTCCGTACCCAAAGGGTAAAAACGGGACCCTATTACTAAGACTTCGCTGTCTGTCCGTCTGACTGTCACCAGGCTGTATCTCAAGAACCGCGATAGCTAGACAGTTGAAATTTTCACAAATTATGTATTTCTGTTGCCGCTATAACAACAAATACTAAAAACAAAATAAAATAAATATTTAAAGGGGGCTCCCATACAACAAACGCGATTTTTTTTGCCCTTTTTTGCTCGATATCAAAAATGGCAACAGGTAGGCACTTGAAATATTCACAAAATACTCAGTTGTATTTTAACTTTAATAATAAAATTAAAATAAAATAAACATTTAAGGGGGGCTCCCATACAACAAACATGTTTTTTTTGTTTTTTTCGGCGTTTTTGCCTTGTGGTACGGAACCCTTCGTGTGCGAGTCCGACTCGCACTTGGCCAGTTTTTTCCGTTTGAGGTACGGAAGACACGGAACCCTTAAATAAAAAAAAATTAAAATACTTATATTTATTTTTTGTAAACATGACGCAGAGAAAGAACACAAAGATATAAAATAAAGTCAGTAGAGTTTAATAAGCTTAAATATGATATTATGTAATCAAATATCATTGTTATGAGGAAATGCCTTTTCTCCATAGAAACGCTCTTGCCTGTTTTCTCTCTGGTTAAAGACCATAAAGCAATGATTTTTTTACAGAATAAAACTACTGAACGAATTTAGATGAAAGAACAATGCCCACTTTCCATACATTTAAAAACCCGATACTGAAAGTTAATGTTTAGTTATAAGGTATACTATAAAGAGTACCTGTAAGATTAGAAAATAATGTCATATAGTCATTTTTACGATTTAAAGTCTACAAAGGCCAAAAAATATTAATGTTACTTTTTAGGTTAGGATTTGCCTTTACGATAGTTTGTTTACTTAGAAAAAGTCTAACTTTGCTATTGTATTGTCAAAAGTGATCACTTGCCTACCCATTTCGTTGACCGCAGTACATATATACCTACCTACTATGTCATCCAGAAATTCTGCTGGAGCAGAGATATTGTCTTGAAACCTAGCCCATCTCAGTAGTTACACACACTAAATGGCACAATACACAACGAGACGGAAGCGCAACAACGAAGTCGCAGAACTGTCAAAATATGTAAAAAATCCGTTTCAATCGTGCGAACTCAATTATAATCTGCATAATTAATTAATTTAATTATCATGTTATTTTGAATTGATCTGTATTATGCACAGACTAATGAAAAATAGTTATTGATTAAATAAAACTTAAAATAATATATAAAACTCAGAAAAAGAGTTGAAGTCAAGCAGTGTGCAAAACGGAACGTTGTAAAAAAATGAGTAGTTGGATGCGTTCAGGGTAATTGAGATGCGTTCAAAATAAGGTAATAAGACGTAGAGTTAGCATAAAGAAAAATTAATAAATATTTTTTTCCTGGCCTTCTTTTAAAATTATGATTAGCGTAATGAATGTACAATTAAATTAGCTGAATTTTAATATTTATTTCATTTCTATACATTGTCAGGTGAAAAATGGGCATCCTTCTTTGGCACACTGATAGTTTATAACCAGGATTAACACAGGATACTTTCTATTCCGAAATTCCCACGGAATCGTAACTTATGCGGATGAAACCGCGGGGCGTTACTAGTAGTGTTTAAAAAGCAGTCCGTAATAATACGAATCACGACAAAACCCAACTATCGTTCACTAAAAATCACACTAATATTATAAAGGCGAAAGTTTGTGAGTGTTTGTGTGTGTTTATATGTTTGTTTCTTCTTCACACTCAAACGGCTGAATCAATTTTCATAAAATTTTGTATGGAGGTAGCTAATACCCTGGATTAACATATAGGCTACTTTTTATCCCGATATTCCCACGGGATCGACATTTACGCGGGTGAAACCGCGGGACGCAGCTGGTATCTTATAAAACACTAGCTGGTCCTGGAAAACTATCTGTGTGCGAAATTTTATTCAAATCCGTTCAGCCGTTTATGCGTGAAGAAGTAACAAACATATAAACACACGCACTCACAAACTTTCGCTTTTATAACATTAGTGGGACTAGAATTGCTGAAAAATAGGTCAACTTCACCCACAGCCCCCCAATAAAGCAATTACAGCACTCCAACCCCTTGATTACCACTCCGAACCCTTCTTAAAACATTAATCCTGCTACCTAATTTGTTTATCTGAACTGTAAATTGTGTAAGAAGAAAAATATCTCGGAAACGTGACAACAAAGAAATGTTTCATTAATCCTGGTGGTACTAACGGAGGAAGAATCGCTGTGGCTTCAAGACTTGCTGTAATGAGAGGTTGCAAGTCACGAGCGACAGCGGTAGCGGGAGCGATAAGTTGGTAGAATGATGTTAATATAAAGTTATAAGATGTAGCGGGCGCGAGAAGACCAAGCTCTATATTACATATTTAATTTTATTAAACAATCTGCCTTTTCCAACCATGTTGGGGTTGGCTTCCAGTCTAACCGGATGCAGCTGAATACCAGTATTTTATTTGGAGCGACTGCCTGTCTGACCTCCACAACCCAGTTACTGGGAAACACGCTACCCCTTGGTAAGACTGGTTGCCAGTCTTTTGGGCTTCTGACTTGTAACGCCTGCCAGCGATCTATAAATGACAGCGGTTTGATGGCATATATAAAAACAATTGAAGGTTTAAGGTGCAAAACCGTAAAACCAGATAAAACAAATGTGTTTAATTAAACCTGCTGGTATAAACGGAGGAAGGATCACTGTGGCTTCGGATCAAGACTTGTTGTAATGAGCGGCGTATATTAACAGCGGAAGCGGAAATCTAGAAAAATCAAAAGGTATCAAGGTATGAGAGACAGCGGGCGCGATTAGAATGATGGAAAAATGCAAGTCTTTGTTTAGCAATAAATTCTAACGCTTTGTTACAAAACGTGGTTAAGCGAAATTCTTTAGATCTTATTGTTTACTAGCTGCGCCCCGTGGTTTCACCCGCCTAAGTGTCTATCCCGTGGGAATATTGGGATAAAAAGTAGCCTATTTGTTAATCCAGGGTGTCGGCTACCTCCATACAAAATTTTATCAAAATTGGTCCAGCCGTTTGAGCGTGAAGAAGTAACAAACATATAAACACACACACACTCACAAACTTTCGCCTTTATAATATTAGTGTGATGTTATGTGGTGTGGGGGGGACCTTTCTTCTAATTCTTGCTTATTTCTGTCGTACTTTGGTCACCAAGCAGTTTTTTTTAGACAATCTCAGTACTGTGAGTGTGTGTGAGACAAAATTTTGTAAAACAGGCGAAGGAAAACAAAACAAATGTTCCATTTTGAAAGAACGGTTTGCAAAAAAAAATACGGTTAAATTTTTTGACCTGACGATGTCGTAAGGAGGTCATATGATTGTGGTAAGCGTAGACTGTTACTATGCCAGTTATTCCTTTGAGGAAAAAGCTACTAAAATAGGTCAAAGTTGTTCAGACTGAAACGAGTTATAGAGCGACGGCGGTTTGACGGTCAATGTACCTACCCGTTGCTAAGCCACCATGGTCCTCTCAAATTGATTGCTCCAGCCTGCCTTAGTAAATCCTGCGGCCGACTGTGTCTTTGGGACTAGCCTAAGCTTTGTAGTGCGGTTTGCCAGGCTCTATGAGAGGCCTGCGATATAGATACCAGTAATAATGTATACTATATTGTATGTCTGCGTGGTGCCGGACTTAAAGAATAGCGCCACCCCATACTGTACCCGTGCGTGTCGTAAAAGGCGACTAAGGAGCGTACCGGAGAATGAGCAGCAGCGTTCTCTATGCATTCCACCACCATACCAAACTGCGATCGCCAACCCACCTGCCAAGCGTGGCGATTATGGCAAACCCCCCCTTTGGACGTCTTTCGGCTGAAATGATGATGATGAATATGTATACTAGTCATATGGTAGTGTGAGATGGGAACAAAGACATGTGTCATACGTCATTAGTCACCCCCTTTCTAGTCATAATTGTCATTTTTGACACAGTCCACCCATCGTTTTTTTGGACTTCCCCTATACTAGCCTTAGCTTTTTAGAGCGGCTTGCCAGGCTTTATGGGGGCCATGTGACATAACTACCAGTAGTATGTGTACTAGTCATATGGTAGTGTGCGAAGGGATCAAAAACATGTGTTATACGTCATTAGTCACCCCCTTTATAGCCACAATTATCATTTTTGACACAGTCCACTCATAGTTTTTTTGGTCTTCCCCTTATAGCCATCCATTTATATTCATAACTTTCCTCAGGACATTTTCCACATTCCTCCGTATCACATGTCCATAACAACCGATTTCGACCATAGCAAAGTCAGCCTATAATGTTCCCACTGCTGGGACGCAGGACTCCTTTCTGTGAGAGGTAATGGGCCGCAATACACCACGCGGGCCCAGTGCTTGTTGGTGGATATTTTTGGTTCAAGGACATGCCGGTTTCCTCACGACGTTGTCCTTCACCGTTTGGAGAGCAGTGGTGATGAAATGAAATACACAAAGTGATGTGCCTGGGTTTGAGGGCCGACACCGCTGGCGCACCACTGCTGTATCACTGATTTCCACCATTTAGAATTAATATCGTTCCTAAACATTCAAATCATCATGATGCGGCTTTGTAATTCACGTTCATGTTTTCATGTGTCATACTGCATACGGACATAAACCGATTTCATTTGACATTAGAAATAATGTCAAACAATTGTGACCAATGCGAATGCGTTTCAATATGCACTAGTGGCGCCATTAGTTCCACAATTCGCCACCAAGCAGAGTTATTGGATAAAATTACTGTTTTAAACAAATAACTAGTGGTTTTGGTAATACACTTGAATGGTTTTGTGGTTTTATAAAATTGGATTTGTTGGAATTCGTTTAAAATTGGTTTTGCTATGTGTTTGAGTAACACATTCCACAATGAATTAAATAGTTTCGCGTTGTTCGCTTAAATGTGTTTAATTGGCGCTTTTATTTTATTCAGTTTTAAAAGTGTTTATGCTATTAATTTGTTTGTATCGGAATGACCGAGCATTGACACTGTAAACGTAGATTTTCCCAGTTTGTGTAGCGGTATTTTAATGTAGCGGTATCAACAACGCGTCATACTGACGTCACGCAAAATCCTGCATCTCGCAAGCAGAGTTTACCGCATAAATAGCATAGATACAACGGCCCGATTAGAATCATCGGGCAGTTGCCCGCCAGACACAACGCTCGTCTGGTCGGAGGATCCTCCCTTTTCTATAGAGTATGAGTGAACTTTACACCCTGTTCCTCATACCTCTATACTTACAAAAAGGTAGGCAGAAACTACAGAACGCCACCTGCTACAATAATTACATACTCCTTTTGTTCGTTTACGTTCATACATCGCCAATTGTCGTAATTTAAAACGTTCAAAATCTAGTCACAGTCTCATCTGGGCGACAAAAAAATGTCACTATCTTGTCAAAAACATAGGGAAATTAGAGCAATTTTTGACAGATTGAAACTCAGATCAGACTGTGAACGGTCTTAAAATTACGAGAATTGCCCTTTCTGGTTGGCGAGTACTACGGACCTGACCCACAAAATACAGATAGTATAGAAGTCAATCACGTGTATGTACTTCACTTTTCATACCTATGCTCGGCGGTCGCGCTATGGTTGTCAACTTTGGCTTATGCACAAAAAACTATCGTGGTAGTGGCACTCGTATCTAGTTGTTTGATTTATTGTTGAGCTTATTCTAAAATATTAAAGAAAACAAAGTTTACAGAACAAAAACATACAACAAAATTTTACATTTGTCAATTTTCACTATCGAAAATCCCTAATAACTTCAAAACGGATTACCCTATTTATACAATTTATTTTGCCGTAACCGTTTAAGACCTTTTTTTTTTTTTTTTTTGAGGATGGGAAATCATCAAATGACTCCTCCCGCTCTGGGTGGAGCGGAAGGGAGTGTCAGACTCTTACTGACTAAAACCCACCCGTGTTCCTTCCTTAGCCCTTTATGTTCCGGGCCAGCGGTAACCGTTTTAGACCTAAACCTATCAAATGACACTAAAAACAACACAATATCTACACAAAGAAAAAATCAGGTTTTCAACTTACGTGATAGTTGGTGGCATGAATTTGCCTTACAAAAAGTTGCTTTGTTTATACTGATTCAAAATAGGAATCTATTATATAAATCGAGCTTAGATAGGCATTTTTTCGTTGCTCCATTTTTGCACTTCACAGACGCGTGTCTCAAGCGGATGACACGCGCGCTCGCACTACTCCCAACCCGTCTGAGATATCGTGTCCGTGAGCGGTGTCTATGTGTGCGTTGCTCGAGCGCACTTTGTATGTAGATTGTCTTCTGTACTGTCTGTATTTTGTACCTGACCTTTCTGAAGAACTTCACTAATAAGATAACTATAAAATTTGTCCTCCTAGGCCCTAGGGCGTCTGGCGTTTCCACTTACATCGGCCCCCAGTTTTGATAATCTCCTAATAGAAAGGCGATGGCGTGGCCCAGACGTTCCATTAGCAATTTTTTGAGTGTAATCTCGCACATAATGACGAGTCATAATCTCCTATTATTTTGCCAATTCTTTAGGAGATTACGAAGTTTGAGCACAATCGTAATGGCGTTGCCTTGGTACGGTTTTCATAATGACCGAGCATTGAAAATAACAGACTTCGCCGCCTGTTATTTTTTACGTTATGAAGAGAACATTTCACAAAATGTTTCTTACTTTCGTTGATTCTATTTCTTTCTTTTGACAAATATTGATCACTGAAAAGTTTTCGAGTCTACAGAGACCAAGTTACGCCTGCAAAATAATTGCGTAGGTGAAATCCCTTTTCTTAAAATGTCCTCATCGTTCAACGGGGTGCGTCTGGCTTATTAAGTACAAATATCAACTCAGTTCTCTATCTACTTCTCCGCCCCGACCCTTGCTCGAGCCAACCCGCGCCGCTGAGCCTGTGGTTTAAAATTCGCCCCTAAATAATTCCGATCCAGCCTGTCCCTTGCTGCCCTCTCACAGCGGCGCCCTAAGCCGAGGTCCGTACCCCACAGGGGTCGCTTAGTTTTTAAGATTTTTAAGCCCTGGCTTGGAGGCCTTAATTTATTGAGGCATCCACAGCCAAACCCGGCTAAGCAGACGACAACCTCATTAACTACTTCTTCAAAACGAAACACAAATGTGGGTGTAAGTACAAGTATGCTACGTTATCTATTTAGAAAATCACACTAATATTATAAAGGCGATTTCGTTTGTGTGTGTGTGTGTGTGTGTGTGTGCGTGCGTGTGTTTATGTTTGTTACTTCTTCACGCTCAAACGACGGGACCAATTTTGGTAAAATTTTGTATGGAGGTAGCTGACACCCTGGATTAACATATAGGCTACTTTTTATTCCGATATTCCCACGGGATCGAAACTTATGCGGGTGAAACCGCGGGGTGCATCTAGTCATTTTATATTTGCTTTTGTCTGTAAACTTTTGTCAGCGTTCAACTGTTATAAACTTGACAATTAGTTTGGCCTTTTTACATAGGACTTATCACGTAACTGACGATACGTGGCTGTACTATACTGCCGTCCTTACGAAAAGTGCAATAGCTCGAGTTTTGCCCCAAATTGAGTTAAGTAGGTACATAATTGGAATCTGCAGAATGAGATATTCTTTTAGACACTTTACGTATCCATGACGAAGGCGGTTTTAATACTAAGCATAATATAGTGATGATGATACAAACAAAACAAAAATAAAAACAAATCTTTAACCGCGTTTTTCTCGAAATCTGCTTTAACCTAATTATTGCACTTTTCGTTAAGACGGCAGTATAGGTACACCTCTACCTCATCCTTCGGAGAATGCAGGCGTGATGGTATGAGTTATGTCATTATAAGATACCGGTACCCACCACGCCTGTAAAATTTCGCCAGCTAATAAAAATTGACCTTGTATAAATCGCTATAAGCTTATGACTCGCCCCACAACAAAACCATTATCAAGGAAATAGTAAGAAAGCAGTTAGCGACAACGCTGCAAATAACTGAGACTTTTCGACTAATAACATTGTAGTTACGTTCCATCGCGCCGCCCGTTGGATGTCCACCGCGCACAGGATGGATAAGCACATAATAGTAGATTATGCACCGAGGGGCTAAAGTTGTGTCTTATGTCACGGGTGTCATATTGAATCTCGAGCGCAATGAAGGATTCGGGTTTAACTCCTGAGCGCAGCGAGGGAGTTAAGAGTTTAACTCACGAGCGAAGCGAGGGAGTTAATACAAGAATCCTGAATGCAGCGAGGGATTCAAGCTAGCCCAAGGCAAATACACCTTTAGCCCAGAGGAGGATACTCTACTTTTTACACCTACTGTGAGAAAATAATAGCCATAGTACGAAAATTCGCGCCTTTATTGCGTCTACCAATAAGTAGCCAAGACACGATCAATTCGATTTTCAAAAAAAAAAAATCGTTTCTACGGTTTTGTCGTGTGTGTCTATTGATATCACTCTCATGGAAGTGGCGGTTGTGTAAACTAAGCTTTATACAGGGCTGGTAGAATGGTTTTGGATGATTGGCTGTATGTATTTTGAATTTAGAACGTCATTGGAGACGCTCGTGAAAATAGAGTATTTTTGATAAAATGGGATAAATCGACTGTAGTATAGATAGGTTTTTTTATTTATTTATTTATTCACAAAATCCACAGGAATCTTAGCGCAGTTTACTTAAAATAAATTAACTAATGTTACAGCCAATTACTATTACGGTATTACGGCGCGGTACGGTATTTGTTATTATTAATGCCGGTTTTAATGTTATTCCATTCCTCTTAAAAAATGCTTCGTAGTTATCTAATTATTCTTACAATATTAGATATGTCTTCGAAAACATGGCAACGATATGAAGAAGCAGTCGTTATGATTTTGTAGGAAATCGAGAATATCATCCACGCGTAGTAAGGGTTTCGAGAATAGCTTTCCTCTTTCTGGCACAAAAGGGTGTTTGTTAGTACTATACTGCCAATTTAGCTGAGCATGTGAGATTCCAAATTCAAATCACATTATTGACCAGCGGGTCATAATGAAATCCAGTACAAAATTATTGACCGGCTGTGCCCCCGGCCACTAATGACTCACTTTAGGTTAAGGTTGCTTGACATATAATTTGACATTTTCGAGCAGGTGGTGTGAAAAGTAATTTTTTGCTCCGTTGGTGTAATTGCTGTATGGCGTTCCAGCAGGAGGATAAATAAATAAATAATAAATAAATGGATGAAATAGCAACAATATACGGCCGGTCCGAACTTAGCGTAGATGTGCGCAATAACATTTCTTAGGAACTAAATGGTGACATGAGGCGAAAGCTGGGACTTGAAACGTTACTCAAAATAACGTAACGGCCGGTTCACACATGTCTCCGTTTTACTGTTCCGTTTTATCGTGTACGTTTTTTTTTCGTCGATGGCGTATGTAGTTTTGTATGAGCGACTTCACACATGGCACAGTAGTCTGTATGCAGTAATAAATATCGTTCCATAAAAAAATGACATTCCGCTTTGTCATCGAATACTGGACGACGGAACAGTAAAAATATACGGATACGTAGAATTTTAACGGATAGATACTCTGTGCGTGGCGGGCGGTGTGTGCGGGGTAGTATAGCGGCGGTATACTGCGAGTTTTCTGTTCACACATAGCATCCAGTAATGACGGATCCGTTGAACGTTATACGGTGCCTATGTGTGAACAGAGCATAAATTTATGACGTATCCGTTAAAAACGTACCGATAAAACGGACTCCCATGTGTGAACGGGCCGTTACGCGTAGTTTCGGTAGGTACCGATAATTTGTACCGTTCTACCAGAATCGTAACAAAATTAATGTCTTGGCTATAACGATACTGACAAACGGAACGAAATCTTAAACTGTTCACTAACAATATTATCAATATATCGTTATTAGTCCAGCAAGGGGGGAAAGGAAAGGAACAGAGTTTACAAAAACTTGTTTTTTGTTTTTCATGGCTAAATATTTAATACCTATATCGTGCATATAGTTTCTTCACCAAATTTAAATTGACCTTGTATAAATCGCTATAAGTTTATGACTCGTCCCACAACAAAACCATTATCAAGGAATAAATAGTAAGAAAGCAATTACCTACAACGCTGCAAATAACTGAGACTTTTCGACTAATAACATTGTAGCTATGTTCATTGACAAAGTAACTATCTACCTGGTTTTATTTGTACTTATGGCAAATACTCCTCAAGTTTACCGTTTACAATATTGCTTCAGTTTAGGGGTGGTGCACACATGTTCGGCTCGGCATGATTCGGCACAGCCGGGCGGCAAAGTCGAATATTTGTAGATATACTCGTATGTTAGGCACTCGGCTGCCGAACCGAACTGCTTAGCTGTTCATAACCGTTTGGTACGCTTCAGTGCCGAATCCAACATCAATGAATGTTATTAAAAGATACCTCTAAAGTTTAGAGGTATCTTTTGATACAACATTTTCGGGTTTAAAATGTGTCGCAAATCCAAAACTCAAAAATTTAATCCGTTTAATGCTGTGTGTGCAGAACGCACAGGGCATAAGTCGATAAGGCAATGTAAACGCCTACACAGCCTGTCAAATGGTTGTGAATGGAGGATAGTTGTCGAACTAAGCTGTTGTCGGGCGGCACGACCCAAATGAAGGCCGAATGTGTGTAGTAATTACTTCGGGTCGGCTTTGTTATTCTGCAAATACTTCCGAATTCAATGTGCCGACCCGAACATGTGTGTAGCACCCCTTATTCTTTAGTTAAAAGTAAAACATTCAGTTAGTCTATTTGAAGTAGTTCTTAGTGTTTATTTTGTTGTCTCCTACAAAATAGTGCTCTTGTTTTGAAGTCCAGTTTTCTTAAACGAATCGGACGAGTGCAATTTAGGAAGCTCCTGTTTCTAGCTAGCAGGTGAGGTACACACAGTGTTGTATTTCTTTAACTAACTGAAAACTACTTTGTCAGTGTTGTGTTTACGTATTGTGAGCGGTGTCTGTGAGAATTGCACCACCCCTTACTTCCCGTGGGTGTCATAAAAGGCGACTAAGGGTCTTACCGGAGAATGGGCAGCAGCGTTCTCTATTTATTACACCATCATACCATACTGCGATCGCCAACCCGCCTGCCAAGCGTGGCGATTATGGCAAACCCCCCCCCAAAGTTGGGGGAGGCCTATGTCCAGCAGTGGACGTCTATCGGCTGAAACGACGACGACGACGATTGTGAGCGGCGTCAGGTCAAATTATACACAAATCTTCCATTTCCTAAAATGCGTTAAGAGCGTTTACGCCGTACGGCATTTCATACAAACTTTCAAGCCCTTGATTTTTGAAATGCATGGACCGATTTTAATGAAACTTCGTACGCATAAGCAGGATACAAAGGTCTAAAAAGTTTCATAAGAACATTTAAGAAAAATAGTCTCAGAAGCAATTGGCTTGAATAAAAACCGGTCAAGTGCGAGTCGGACTCGCGCACCGAGGGTTCCGTACTTTGTCGGTATGTAAATAGTTTATCACGGGTTTGTTTTTAATGTACCTACAAATTTACGATGTTCGTCTTGCTTCTTGCCTGATTTCATGATTCTATGTCAACGGGAAGTACCCTATAAATTTTGATTCCCTTGAGAGTGTCAAAATATACGTTTTTTGCGGCATAAACGGCCGTATCTTTTTTTACGTTAACTTAGGTGTTTGATTTTTTACAGCTTCAAGGAACTGTAGACCTGAGTATAATGGTTTTAATTTCAACGCGATACCTCCACGCGTTCCCGAGAAAAAGGGTCTTGACAGACAGACGGACGGACGGACAACAAAGTGATCCTATAAGGGTTCCGTTTTTTCCTTATGAGATACGGAACCCTAAAAATTTAATATTTCTTTGTTGTAAAGACTTATGTTTGTTACTTTCTACATAATCTTACTAAAACAATATATTTAAGTGCATCATAATCCAAGTTTACTCGTAAATCGCAGTATAAACTCGTAAAATAGTATAATTATTTAGTCTGCAACACAACTTTGTGTTTAATATCGCCGGTAATGCTACTATGGAGTATCATTACCATTAACTAAAGTCTCTTCCCTGTACACAGGATTTTTGATTTACGGCCACTAAATGAGCGGTTTAGATTTCATGTCTGTGGAGAAATTTGAGTGACCTCTACCTTCAGGAAAAGCAGGCGAGATATTTTTATTAATTAAAATTTTAAAAAATATAAAATTTGGAAAATCCAAAAGTATACGGACTCATAATGCTCATTTGATCGTATAAAAAACCATATAGATATTATATTACTTAGTTTTTTACTTTAAATAAAAGAGCCATTTTCAATAGAACCCTATTGAAAATGGCTATTTTATTCTCCTGTGGGTGAAACGAATTTATTAAAAAAAATTTACTCAATTAATTGATTTTTTCGCAAGCTACAATGTTTTCAGGTTTCACATTTGATTGACGGGAATCTCTTTTTAGAAATATATTGATGTTTTTTTCGTTTCTACTGCATTAAATCAATTTTTGAAAAGTACGGAATTAATCTCTATTAAATTATCTATACAATGGTATGAAACAGTTGCAGAAAGGAAAAAAAAGTTATTTAAAAAAATCAAAAAACCCGACTGCGGTAAAAAACTTAGGTAAGTTAAAAGAAACTGAAAAGCTAAAAACAAGCCCATTTTATATTAAATAAAAGTTGGATGCAGGCGGGACCCATTTGAATTTGAAAATACAATAAAAATGATGTGGGTCCCGCCTGCTTAGGTAAGTTAAAAGAAACTGAAAAGCTAAAAACAAGCCCATTTTATATTAAATAAAAGTTGGATGCAGGCGGGACCCATTTGAATTTGAAAATACAATAAAAATGATGTGGGTCCCGCCTGCTTAGGTAAGTTAAAAGAAACTGAAAAGCTAAAAACAAGCCCATTTTATATTAAATAAAAGTTGGATGCAGGCGGGACCCATTTGAATTTGAAAATACAATAAAAATGATGTGGGTCCCGCCTGCTTAGGTAAGTTAAAAGAAACTGAAAAGCTAAAAACAAGCCCATTTTATATTAAATAAAAGTTGGATGCAGGCGGGACCCATTTGAATTTGAAAATACAATAAAAATGATGTGGGTCCCGCCTGCTTCCAACTTTAATTTAATTTAAAATGGGCTTGTTTTTAGCTTTTCAGTTTCTTTTAACTTACCTAAGTTTTTTACCGCAGTCGGGTTTCTTGATTTTTTTAAATAACTTTTTTTATTTTCAGCTTTTTAGCAACTAAATCGTCTGCGAAATCTTTCAAATTTGTAAAAAATTTGAAAGATTTCGCAGACGATTTAGTTCTTGGTAGGCGTTTTTTTGCGATTTGTCACTTCGAATTGCTTTTAAGTATATATGTTGTATATATTTTTGTAATCACCTCTTAAAACCCTTTATTGTGATACCCCACTCGACATGTTTTGAAAAAAAAAAATTTAATATGGCGTCCAGTAGTCGCCATATTGAATTTTCACTAACGTCATGTCTTTAGTGACACTCGCCGGACTAAGAGGAATCGATTAACGTTTGAATCATAAAAATCGGCCCAGGCGTTTGGTCTGTATAGTGCTTCAAAGGAACATACAAACATACATATATACATACATACATAGGCTGATGAACACATTACCACTCCTTTGCGTCGCGCAGTCGGGTAAAAAAGCACAAAATATCCCGTCCTGAAAAAAATATCGTTAATGTTGTGTTATAAGTTGCGAAAATAATGAATGCATACAGTGTTTATTCCTACCTTTTTCCTCGGCGCTGGCTCAATAACTGTTTTATGAAGATTATAATTGTAGAGGACATATATACAAACACATACTCACGCCTTCTTCCCTTGTGGATAGGCAGAAACTACAGAACGCCACCTACGCTGCAGCTACGAGTCTTACATACTTCTTTTGCCTCGGTTACGTCTTCTGAGAGGATTTGTTGGAATTCCCATGACTTTTATTTTTGCATACTGAATATAAACATCTACCTATTTTTTGTACCAAATTTTTTGTTCAGATATTGCGTCTGGCAGAACTTTTGTCCTGTTAGCGTTTTAGGCCATCGTTGGCCTACAGCATTAAATTACTAACCATTCAGATTACACACCGCTGTACGTGCTTATCTCATTATCATACATGCTCACTTTGAGAATTCAAATTATACTGTTCTGAATAAACTGCCACAATATTTCCTATAAATCCCGACCGCATTATTTCTTTAGACACGCCATTTTCATAGCTCCGCACATTCGCAAGCAGAAATTTCTAACAACGTTCATCGTTATCACATGCCTGTAGGCAAGTAGGGGGGGGGGGGGGGGGGCGTAGGAGACAGGGGGCACCAGACACTCACCTGACGATACCTACCTGTTTAATGATGAGGTGGCTCCTCTTCAGAAATACATTTTAATAGCATTAAATGAAAATAAAAGTTGGGATGTGTGTAGCAAACGGAGTGTCCCAATACAACTGACAGGATGATCTGTCAAAATAGTACAATGTTACAATGTGTAAATATTAATTAAAATGTTGCAACTCCCAACACCATACTCAATTTTCAAGCACCTTATGTTTCAGACTGACTAATCAAACACCTGGTAATCAAACCATCCTAAAGGCCTCGAAATAAATGAATAGTTGTTCACAGGATTTTTGAGCACAGTAGAGCCCTGAACTCACAGCGAGGCAGTCCGTGAAATCGAATATAATATCTCTGCGAAATTTTATCGAAATCCGTTCAGTGGTTTCGGCGTGAAAAGGTAACATACAGACAGACAGAGTTACTTTCGAATTTATAATATTAGTATAGATTAGTCGTCATCAAAAACCAAAACCATGCAGTTAAAACAAAAAGAGATAGAAAAAAAAATACTATTCGTATTTAAAACACTTGTTCACAGTCATTTATCTATACGAATGTGAACTTTAGTAGCTAAAGTTTAGCGTTGTATACGAATGTGAAGGTTAGGCGAAATATATATTTTTTCATTAAAATCTTAATGCGATCTGTGAACCTTGCCCTAAGTTAATAAGTGTGAAGACTTTTGAGCTCTAACTTGAAAATACACATCCAATTAGATCAAAAGACTCGATAGGAGGTATAATAAAGATTTATGGTTTACAAGCTATTACGGCGACCCATTAACTGTAGAAGCACACGTAACTATGAAATACGCCAGTCGATAAAGACGAGATGGGCGGTAGTTCTAAGTTTTAGCGTGTAGTGTAATTTTCGAAGTACCCTCGTTTTGGGCTTCGCTGTAGTCGGCTGAAAAAGCGTGAAGAGGCACGTTATTGTATGTCTTTTGTGACTGATCGTGTAGAATGCTGTTGTTTCAGTATTTATGTTGAATATATCACTTCACTGGCTCACTACGCCATCGTATAAAGCCTGCTTCACTTTGTCTGTTTCCCGCCATTCCTCCGTGACTGACAGATGACAAGACAAGTGACAGCAGCTACCCCGCTTGTGTGAATGAGACAGTGTTTTTATATATCTATTTATTAGATACACTACAGATCTGATGGCATTTCAAACTTTAAATGTTTATGAATTTGTTATATTTATGATTTTGTTTTTCTTGTTTCAGGTAAGTTTCTGTTTTGTAATTCAAGTCTGTTGTGCAAGTGTCTCCTCGCCAAAAATGTAAGTAAATAAATAACACCAATTTTAACCTTATCCAGACTACTATGTTTAACATTATCACTTCCAAATAATTTTTTTTTTTTTACGAATGTATTCGACTAATTAGATTATGATTCTGGGATTTTAGAGGAGGTATTATCCACTCTATAGTACTTACTTCTTCGAAGTTTAGGTAAATATACTCTACCAATTCCAATCTGATTTTCAAATCAAAAGGTTCATTTCCCGTATTTAAAACGTTCAAAATCTAGTCGCGATCGCATGTTAGCGATAATCAATGTCAAAAATGCCAAATAGAAGTATTTTTCGATCAGGTTAAGCTACGCTTGCCGCTGTTGGTCTGTGGATGGGTCACCAACTTTACATACCGAGACTCCTCCGTGCCTCGGAAAGCTCGTTAAGCGTTTGGTCCCGACTGTCATTCCTGGATCTTTGACAGTCGTTACGGGTAGTCAGAAGCCCGAAAGTCTGACAACCAGTCTTACCAAGGGGTATCGAATCTATTACCCAGTAACTGGGTTGTGGAGGTCCGATAGATAATCGCTCCATGTAAAATACTGATATTCAGCTGCATCCGGTTAGACTGGAAGCCGAACCCAACATAGTTGGGAAAAGGCTAGGCAGATGATGATGGGAATGAAATGCATTGACAAGAGGTTGAAGAAAATTAAGATAAGAAGGCCCAATTAGTCAGTTCAACTGAATGAAAAAAAGAAAGAAACAAAAACGGGTTTATTTATCACAGAAACACGTGTAATGTAATACATTTCCTCTATATTTTCTCATATAAACCGTAAAACATGTACAACAAATTGCTTCGAGTTCTAACATGAAATATGTTAAGCTTATAAATCAAGGAGTCCCGCGAAGTATGTTAACGGAGAACTAATAAAACGCCAAAGTTTTCGCATCGTATGCGAGTTGTGAGTTGCGTGCGAAACTTGAACCTCGTAGTAGACACTACTGTACGTACAGCTAGGGATTTAGACATGGAAGCTGTTTTGATGGCGGCTGTATTTTGTTTTAACATCCTACTCTACGCTTGACAATTCGTGGTTTCCAATAAAGAATACGTTTAAGGTATCAAATCGAAAAGGGATCGGCACCGTATCGCCTTTCGTCTCGCCGTCAAACAGGCGTCAACCTATCGTAAGCACGTAACCAAAGCGGATGAGAAGCTCCGATATGTCGGCTACGGCTAGGCGACGCCGCGCTTACGGCTCGCCGAATGCTGGTTGATGGTGCAGCAGGCAGGCCGGAGGGGTGAGAGGGGCAAGGGTAGACGAAGAGACGAGAGAGTCGTAACGCACCTCACCGCGGCTCGTGAGCTTGTCCCGAGGCGAGGCGATTACGTTACGATTCCGATTAGTGTGCGTTGCAGTAGGGAGCTTCATACAAAGAATGCTGTACGGCTCGAGTTGATACGGTGACGATCCCTTTCCGGTTTGATACATGTGCTATACAACCTTTACAGTATATAACCAGTGTATAGTGTGTATATAACCTTTACAGTCCGACCGTCGCGTCGAGAGAATGCGTTCCTGACACAAATGTCAGTGCGGCGACAATTCTAGTATTTTTCTTAGCGTGTCGATAGCAATCTAAATGGACTCGGCCCAGAATTCGGCTAATTGTTTGGCGCTGTCACCAGCGTCCATCAGTTCGTAATTGTAGTAACTAATACAGATCAAATTCGCAAAACACGTGTTCGTTTGTATGAAACTTACAGGTGTCAGGAACGCATTCTGTCGTCCTCACTGTAGCTTGCTTATTTTGTGAGCTGTGTCGACCTGTCTCGGTATCTGTCAGATCACCTCATTCTAGATTCGAACTCTTATAGGCTGTTTCGTCGTCGTCGTTTCAGCCGATAGACGTCCACTGCTGGACATAGGCCTCCCCCAATTTTGGGAGGGTTTGCCATAATCGCCACGCTTGGCAGGCGGGTTGGCGATCGCAGTATGGTATGATGGTGGAATACATAGAGAACGCTGCTGCCCATTCTCCGGTACGATCCTTAGTCGCCTTTTACGACACCCACGAGAAGTAAGGGGTGGTGGTATTCTTTAAGTCCGGCACCACACAGACTATAGGCTGTTTAGTTTTAGTTAATTTTGAAAATCAGAGTCAGTCAGCATCTGTGTGGCATATTTGGCGCGGCCGTGTGGCACTTTTTTTTTCGGATGGGAAATCATCAAATGACTCCTACCGCTCTGGTTGGAGCGGAAGGGAGTGTCAGTACCTTCCTTAGCCCTTTATGTTCCGGGCCAGCGGTAACTCTTTCGGCCAATCCCGCTAACCCGGCAGGCTTCAGCCCTAAGGGGCCCCTTCTCTGCTGCTGACATCTCTTTGAGGCGCGCGTGGAACACGCACGCGCCGTCCGGCACGGGCCTGGTCCTGATCGGACGGTGAGCTACCCATTACTCTCCGCCCACAGGCCCGCGCCTACGGTGCCCGGGAGTCGTCCCGTGGCTCCCGACGCCCGAAGCGTCTCCCGCGGCGCCTGGGACGGGAGGCTCTCTCCCTCATCCGTCCCGCCTACTCCTTCGCTAGCATGACTGCTTCGCAGAAGGAGTCGACTGCCTCCCACTCCCTCTCGCCCCGTATCATGACTTGCACCAGGGCCGGACGCGAGAGGTCGCCGCCGCTGCCGATCGCCTCTACGAGGACACGGCGGTGCTGCGCCCAAGCGGGGTAGACCTCCACCGTGACCGCCGTGAGGCACTTGATCGTATATTTTAATTTTATGTTACTTCTTAATTTGTTCCTTGATTTACTGACAGATTTTTTTTTCTTTCTTTTAGTTCAGCTCGTAAAAGATGTCAAAATCAAATCCGTCTCGCAGACATGACCACGTCAAAGCAGAAAAGTAGTTTATCCTTAGACTACATACAAATAAATATCGTACAACCTATATACGCTTGTGTAAGAACCTTCTCTAAAGGTTGTTACACAAGCATAGGTCCCGTGTGTCCCATCCGCCGGTTACTTACAGGGTGTTTAATTTTAAATACCGGCCGCGCCGCGCCTCGCGATATTTTAATTACAAGCTACCGATAAATTATATGGGCGTGCCTCCCGTCCGAATGGATAGGAACACTTTCATTTTGTTAGTATAACGTCGCTTTTGTGTAAATAACCAACTTAATATAAAATTAGACTTGCTTAGTTTATCGTAACTTAATATTTTGTAGGCCAACTTATACTATTATTATTTTAAAGATGTAAAATTTATTTGTTTTTAAGTTTGTATGTAGAGGGTAATCTGAGGGTTAAATGAGGGGCCCGTGGCTAAATAATAACAACCGCACAGGTTGATATATCAGGTTAAGCTACGCTTGCCGCGGTTGGTCTGTGGATGGGTGATCATCTTTACATACCGAGACCCCTCCGTGCCTCGGAAAGCACGTTAAGCCGTTGGTCCCGGCTGTCATTCGTGGGTCTTTGACAGTCGTTACGGGTAGTCACAAGCCCGATAGTATGACAACCAGTCCTATCAAGGGTATCGTATTACCCAGTAATTGGGTTGTGGAGGTCAGATAGGCAGTCGCTCCATGTAAAATACTGGTATTCAGCTGCATCTGGTTAGACTGGAAGCCGACCTTAACATAGTTGGGAAAAGGCTAGGCAGATGATGATGATGTAGGGGGTACTAATTTTGGATCTACCAGTAGGATTTGAAAAAATCTTTTTGCATTTGATAGCCGAGTTCTTGGGGAAGGCTATAGGCTATTTAATACCCCGCTATGATCCTTAGGAGCCGAGCAATAAGAAAAAAAGTCAGAAAGAACGCTAAGTGAAAATGTTATCATATAAAAAAAAAAACTGGTAAAGGGCGAGTCGGACTCGCACACGAAAGGTTCCGTACCACAAGGCAAAAACGCCGAGAAAAAACACGTTTGTTGTATGGGAGCCCCCTTTATATATTTTTTTTTTCTGTTTTTAGTTTGTGTTTGTTATAGCGGCAACAGAAATGCGTCATCTGTGAAAATTTCAACTGTCTAGCTATCGCGGTTCTTGAGATACAGCCTGGTGACTGACAGACGGACGGACAGACAGCGAAGTCTTAGTAATAGGGTCCCGTTTTTACCCTTTGGGTACGGAACCCTAAAGACTGGCCAAGTGCAAGTCGGACTCGCACACGAAGGGTTCCGTGCCACAAGGCAAAAACTCTGAAAAAAACACGTTTGTTTTATGGGAGCCCCCTTAAATATTTATTTTATTCTGTTTTTAGTGTTTGTTTGTTATATCGGCAACAGAAATACATTATCTGTGAAAATTTCAACTGTCTAGCTATCACGGTTCATGAGGTACAGCCTGATGACAGACGGACAGACGGTCAGTGGAGTCTTAGTAATAGGGTCCCGTTTTTACCCTTTGGGTAGGGAACCCTAAAAAGACAAAAAGAACGCTAAGTGAAAATGTTATCATAAATAAAAAAAACCGGGCAAGAGCGAGTCGGACTCGCTCACCGAGGGTTCCGTAACATCCGGGTTTATGCATAAGGTTTATGTTTATGAAATTAAATGTTTTTTTTTTATTTTTATATTTGAGTTGGTTGAATAAAAGGTAAATTGCGGTTTACGATTTATGACGTATTAAAAAAAAACTACTTACCAGATCTCTTTCAAACCAATTTTCGGTGGAAGTTTACATGGTATTGTACATCATATATTTTTTTTTAGTTTTATCATTCTCTTATTTTAGAAGTTACGGGGGGGGGACACACATTTTACCACTTTGGAAGTGTCTCTCGCGCAAACTATTCAGTTTAGAAAAAAATGATATAAGAAACCTCAATATCATTTTTGAAGACCTATCCATAGATACCTCACAAGTATGGGTTTGACGAAAAAAATTTTTTTTAGTTTCAGTTCTAAGTATGGGGAACCCCAAAATTTATTGTTTTTTTTCTATTTTTGTGTGAAAATCTTAATGCGGTTCACAGAATACATCTACTTACCAAGTTTCAACAGTATAGTTCTTATAGTTTCGGAGAAAAGTGGCTGTGACATACGGACGGACAGACAGACAGACGGACAGACAGACAGACAGACAGACAGACAGACATGACGAATCTATAAGGGTTCCGTTTTTTGCCATTTGGCAACGGAACCCTAAAAATGACATTATAACACAGTACACAGTGGAATCATTCCCTTATACCTTCAGATAACGGGAGCTTGTTAAAACTTACTGTTCGAAGTTCATGTCTGATTGGAGATACGAAGTTGGAATAATTTACCTTTTCATCGATCTATTGGTTGGGAGACCAAGTGTATCTTTGCAGGCAAATTGGAAGAATACGTTCAGAATCGCGATTTAAATTTGTAATTGGTTTGAGTTTGAAGTACCCTTTTATCTAAACTATAATTGCTCAGCGTGGGCGATAAAGCCCCGTCGTGGGCGTTTAAGTCTCAGGGGGCAGTAGAAAACCCACAGAAAGTTATATATCCTATCTTACGACTATACAGGGTTATTGAAAAAACACCAACAGCCTCTTAAGAGGTCATTGTATTCATCATTATGAACAATTGTTACCGGGAGCAAATCTGAAATCGCGAAAAAAAAATCAGCTGTTCCCTACATTTATGTTCGTATAACTCGTCAAAATGCAGGGAACAGCTGATTTTTTTTCGCGATTTCAGTTTTGGTCCCATAGTAAAAGTTGTTAATAATGATGAGTACAATGACCTCTTAAGAAGTTGTTAATGTTTTACCAATAACTCTGTATAATATAACACATTTAAATATAATCGTGACAATAGCTGTTTCAGATTCCCGGCAGATGGTATGTAAGATAAATTGAGGATCTCTAGAAAAAAATATATTTAAAAAAATTGTCAAAGTAGTCAAAACGGTCGGTTGAGAACCTATTATCTAAACTAATTTATATTAGTTTAGACAAACATATAAAAAATATAATGTTTTCTCTTTATTATTAAAGAGAAAAGATTATATTTTTTATATGTTTGTTTGGAACGCTTTCACGCTAAAACGGCTGAATGGATTTGGATGAAATTTGGCACGTGGGTAGACCATGACCATGTACATGGGTTGTGGAGGTCAGATAGGCAGCCGCTCTATAAAAATACTGGTATTCTGCTGCATCGGGTAAGACTGGAAGGCGACCCCAACATAGTTAATGATGTTGATAAAACCATATTATACAAGAGAGGAAGTTGTAGTATTATCTCGTAACATTACTCGGAACGCGGAAGAATGAAAATAAATGACTAATATCGTTCTTTTTATACCTACGATGTATATTTAAATGTGTCAAATATTCCAGTCTAAGAATCCGAGAGGATGTAGCTATTCCACCTTGTGTTTCTTAAAAGCATTTTAAAACAATTGCTCCCTAAAATAACACCGAGGTCCGGTGCGGCTTGTCAATTTTGACAGCTGTCAGGTGTCAAATTTGACATGTGTCATGTGAGGAGTCGGATGTGGATATGCGAAACTGGTTAATTATAGCTGCGTTTTGTTGCTCTATGGTTTAGTTGCGATAGTTTCAAATATTTTTAGGATACCTAGAATATTTAATAATGAGGTTTTATGAAGTGTTGCAGGTTAATAACAGAAAAATAGAGAAAGCGGTCAAATGAGGCATGAGCTCGATTTCGGAGAAAAGTACTTCTTAGATCTGTAGTTGCATTGAAAATATAGATGGACAATCCACCCGGGTTTAAACCCGGCGCTTTGATAGACACCCGATAAACACCCGTAAACACCCAATTTTCTGGTTATTTATGGGTGTTTATGTTTTGTCTCTATCAAAAGCATCGGGTTTAAACCCGGTGGATTGCCCATCTATATTTGAAAAACAGTGTCTTCGTCGGTTATTAAACTTTTCTTTTTGCGGCTACATTTCATCTTCTGCAAAGAACCTCATCTAAAAGTGAAAATAATTTATCGCCAATTTAAATCCAAACGTTGAAGACCATCCACACAACCCACACTTCACAAAAACCGTTGGTACAGACGCCAGCAAATTTAGCTACCCGAAACTGTCAAATCTTCCCAATCAACTTTGAACCTTATGGTATAGCGATAAAGTTGAAAATCTATTAAAGAAATTTGACAGATTGTAGTAGCTTGATGTGCTGGCGTCTGTACATACAAAGTAGTACTCCATTTTTCATATCGATACTATTTTTAAACTCCCCGATACGGACGAGTGTGATACGGCGTTAATAACTGTGAAATTAATAGTCTTTGATGTAACCGATTTATATTTACGTAGAGAGTTCGGAATGGATTTTGTATCACGAAGGTAGGGGATAAAAGAAACTGGATACGTACGTGATTCTACGTTTTATCCCCGTGTCTCAGATTTGAGGAACATAATATAAGGAAAATCTGGGGAATTATTCAAAGAATATGGTTTCTGGTTAGGACATTACCCAACTGGCGAATTGTTTCTGGATGCTTTTTGAAAGTCTCTTTAAATTGAAATAGTACATCTACAACATGTCCCGGAACTAACGGCTTGTTAGTCGACTCGCACGAATTTACTCGCCCGAAATGGGCGAATCGTCACTTTTAAATAGGCGACTTGCACAAAGTTAAATTATTTGTGGGCGAGTCGACAACTCCAGAAGTAGGTGGTAGGCAATTGGCATATTTTGCATTTTATGCAATAAAGTATAGAGAGCCCGTTTCGGGCGAGTAAATTCGTGCGAATCGACTAATAAGCCGAATTAACGCATATCACCAAACACCCTAATTAGAATAATTATGATTTTATAATCAGGGACTTGAAAACGAAATGAATTTCGTTCCGTTACCACTAATGTTATCGTATAACGTTCCAATTTGTAACGATACTAAAACCTAAAAATATCAATAACGTTACAAAACAAAAACGTTTTAGTAATTTATTTTCGTAGAACAATATTTTATGTAACGTTATAGGAATCAGTAACATTAAGCTTATCCGCTTGTAATATCGTTGCAGATGAAACGATACAGATTCATTTGTAACGTTATTCTTCATACTTTTTCGTCATCTTCAATATCATGAAGCTGGCAATGTTACGATCCTGGTGGAACGGTACAAATTATCGGAACTGGAACTACGCGTAACGTTACTTTGAGTAACGTTTCAAGTCGATGGTTATAATCATAATATATACACAGATTTTTTACTATTGTGAAACATGGTTTATTTATTAAATTAGTTATACTGATTGTGGAAGAAAATTGTGTTAACATTATAAATCCAAGCACACGTCAAAGGGTCTAGCGTAGTATACACTTCGTCTTTTTTGGTTTGTCTTCTATCTAGCCTTTTCCCAACTATGTTGGGGTCGGCTTCCAGTCTAACCGGATACAGCTAATTTACCTACCAGTGATTACCAGTGTTTTACATGGAGCGACTGCCTATCTGACCTCCACAACCCAGTTACTGGGTAATACCATACCCCTGGGTAAGACTGGTTGCCAGACTTTCGGGCTTCTGACTACCCGTAAAGACTGTCAAAGATCCACGAATGACAGCCGGGACCAATGGCTTAACGTGCTTTCCGAGGGCAAGGAGCGGTCTCGGTATCTAAAGATGGTCACCCATCCACGGACCAACCGCGGCAAGCGAAGCTTAACCTGATCGATCGATCTGTTCGGCTGTTATCATTTAGCCACGAACCTCTTAAATGTATAGATGTGTATGTAAATATGTTTATGCTTGTTATAATTAATTACTACATTAATATTTGATTCTCATCTAGATCAAATATCATATTATATAACAGTTTTACTGATTTACATCTTGTTAAGGCCTTCAGAAATAATTACATTATAGGTAATACGACACGCTACATATGTACTTAGTTTAATGGTTAATTAATTAAGTATTGATTGGCGTTACTTAGGACTAATTAGTGGCAAGGAATTTGATCGTTTCTATGAAATAGGTTGATTGAGTAGTCAGTGTAAAGAATTCGTGTAGGCCGAAGTCGACTCAAAGTTCAAAAGACATTTTTGAACGTCAAAATTTACAAGATCAAAAATAGAATTTCAAAAAGTCATAATATTTTATTTCACATAAACCTGTAGGCTTAGCTAAGTTTTACACTATCAAATCACGAACACTTTTGAGTTTTATAAAACGTTTATTATGAGTCTCAGAGCACAGATGTACAGTTATAAACAACACAGCAGTATGAAGGAAGATACGAAGAAAATAGAGGAAGATATGAAAACACTTTAGCAACACGAGAAAGTCTAGATTTAGGTCAAAAGCATACGAGTATGAGCGATTAAGCGCGAGGCAGAAATGAGCGTGCATTCGCCGTCGGAGTAGGTAGGGCACTGGCAGCTGTGACCGAGCGATAGCGGATCAGCCGTCGCACACCACGGCAGGCAGGTGCGCGGGCGCAGGCGGCGAGGTAACAGTCGACGCGCCAGGTTAGAGTGCAACCTTCATACGACTGATTAGTGTGCGTCTTTGTTGTTGGTGTCGCCACAGTACTCCCCCGCTGAGACCGCTACTGCGGGCGATAAAAATCAGGGAAGCGTACACGTCGTCCACTTCTCGTCCTTTTCTCTGCTTCTGCTCTGGACCCTGATGATCCAGTAGGCGACTCAGACGCTGTTAACGGAGAAGTGAGGTCATCTTCTTGCGTAAGAAATGCTGGTTTCAGCCGGTCCACGCTTACTGTTGTCTCTTCCCCACGTACATCAAGTTTGTAGTATTTTGGATGTCGTTCTAGAACTTTGTAAGGTCCAGCATACGGCGGCTCCAGCGGTCTTCGGACGTAATCCTGCCGCAAGAATACATGAGAGGAACTATCAAGACAGCGAGGTATGTAGAAGGGACCTTTTCTATGCCACGACGCGGGTTTTGGAGTGAGCTTGTTCATGTGGTTCCGTAGACGCGTTGCTAGATCTGTGACGTCAGCTGTACCGTGGTCGTTTGTGGGTGCAAGGAATTGGCCTGGTAAGCGTAGCGGCTCTCCGTAGACTAGATCTGCTGGCGATGCCTGGATGTCTGCTTTCCAAGCACTTCTGATGCCTAGAAGTACCAATGGAAGAACCTCTGTCCAATGTATCGTCGAGTGGCACATGATGGCTGCCTTCAACTGCCTGTGAAGTCGCTCAACCATGCCGTTTGCAGCAGGATGGTAGGCGGTCGTATGAAAATGCTGTGCACCAACCATTGTAGTGATGGCTCTGAAGAGGTGAGACTCGAATTGTCGCCCACGGTCTGTTGTTATCTTCAGTGGACAGCCAAACCTGGCGATCCAGCCGGACACGAGTGTAGCTGCACACGTCTCTGCAGTGATATCTCTGATGGGGTACGCCTCAGGCCATCGCGTGAACCTGTCAATGACAGTGAGGCAGTACCTGAAATCAGAAGAAATTGGTAATGGTCCGACAATGTCGAGGTGGATGTGGGTGAACCTGGATGAAGGAGGTAGGAAAGGAGAAATTGGAGAAGAGGTATGGCGAGTTATTTTAGTGCCTTGGCATTTGAGGCATTTGCGAGACCACTCCCTACAGTTTTTTCGAATCCCTGGCCACACGTACCTCTGCGTGACCAGTCGCACTGTAGTTGTTCTTCCAGGGTGACTCAAGTTATGGAGAGAGTCAAAAACTTGTTGTCGAAAATCAGGCGTGATATACGGACGTGGTGGTTGAGTTGAAACGTCACAAAGGACTTCAATAGATGTTCCGGGTACATTGATTTTCTGCAGCTTGAGTGAAGATCCTTTTTTCAGCAGACCTTGCAGTTGTGCATCGTCCTCCTGAGATTTTGCTAGAGCGTGATAGTCGATGCCTTGAGTGACTTCCTCGATTCTTGACAGGGCATCTGCGACGACATTCTGCGTTCCGGGAATATAGCGTATGTCGGTTGTGAATTGCGCAACATACTCCAGGTGTCTGAACTGCCTAGGTGAGTGTTTGTCACTGTTAGTTTTGAATGCATGTGTGAGTGGCTTATGGTCGGTTATGACAGAAAAGTCACGGGCCTCGACCATATGGCGGAAATATCTAATTGCTTCGTACATAGCTAACAGCTCCCTATCGAATGGGCTATGCTTTTTCTGTGGCGCTGCCAGTTTTTTAGAGAAGAACGCTAAAGGTTCCCAATTGCCATTCTTCTTTTGCTGCAGAACTGCGCCGATCGCCACATCTGAAGCATCCGTAGCAATGCTTAATTCTGCATTTGGATCTGGATGAGCCAGCAGTGTGTAGTTTGACAGAGACTTTTTACATTCTTCAAACGCCTGTAATGACTCCTGAGTCATCTGGACTGGATGTGATCCCTTAATATTTGTGCCTTCTAGAAGTGAATTTAGTGGTGCCTGTTGTTTCGCTGCTTCTGGTACAAAACGACGGTAGAAGTTAATCATTCCCAGGAACCTCCTTAACTCCTTCACAGTTTTCGGTACTGGGTAGTCCATGATGGCTTGTACTTTGTTCTCCAAAGGTCGAGTACCAGATGCGGAGATCTTGTACCCAAGAAAACCCAGTTCTGGCTTTCCCAGAACACATTTGGACGTGTTGATGAGAACACCGTAATTAGTGAGCCGCTGGAGAACTTGCCGTAGGTGATCTTTATGACTTTCTTCTGAAGAAGAGAAGATTAAAATGTCATCGCAATACCCATACGTGAAGTCTTCTAGACCGTGCAGAACTTCGTCGATAAATCTTTGAAATGTTTGTGCAGCATTACGTAGGCCAAACGTCATAAAATCAAATTCAAAAAGCCCGAAAGGGGTTGTTATGGCGGTCTTCTTAATATCTTCTGGATTTACCGGAATCTGGTTATATGCCTTTACTAAATCTAATGTGGAAAAGATTGTGCAGCCTGATAGCTGGTGTGAGAAATCCTGGATGTGACGTACTGGATATCTGTCTGGTATGGTCCTTGCATTGAGTGCCCTGTAATCTCCACAGGGCCTCCAGCCGTCATCTTTCTTCCTGACCATGTGTAAAGGCGAAGACCAACAGCTTTCAGAACGCTTGGCTGTGCCATTAGCCAACATTTCATCAAACTCCTTCTTTGCAGCTTTTGATCGAACGGGATCCAAGCGTCGCGGTCTGAAGGCGACAGGAGGGCCTGGAGTGGTGTTAATATGGTGAACTGTATTGTGCTTAATGGTACGTACCAGTCCAGTTGGTCGCGTAACCTCAGGAAACTCGCGCAGTATGTCGTGGTACTCCGACTCCCCAGTGACAGTCTTGATGGATACGATGCTCTCCGGTATATTTTGCTTTGGCACGGCTATTGATAGTGATGTCTTCCCATCTATGAGGCGCTGGTTTCTACAATCCACTAGAATACTGTAATAGCTTAAAAAATCAACTCCTATGATTGGTTTAGACACATCTGCTATGATGAACTGCCACGCAAAATCACGCCTCAGTCCTAGGTCTAAATGTAGCATTATAGGGCCATAAGTATGTATGGTTGTGCCATTTGCTGCAGTAAGATCATATTTACTTTTGAAACATGGTGCTCTGGTTGCTGAACGTGGGTAGACACATAAATCCGATCCCGTGTCTATAAGGAACTGCATCTTAGTGGTCCGGTCTGTTACAAATAGACGGCCTGGCTGGACTGGGCAGTCGCTGGCCGCTACTTCCGGCTGCCCGCATCGTTTCCCGAACTGAACTTACATGGTTCTTTGCATTTCTTGGCCCTTGCTCCAAAGTTGTAGTGGTACCAACAGTGAGGGTGGTCTTGTGGTGGTTGCCGGTTACGTGACTGACTGCGGCTGCGGCTGTGCGGGCCCTGGGACCTCGATCTGGAACGCGCGCGTGACTGCCTGTATACATAAGAGGTGAGTTTAGCAACTTCCTTAGTCAAAGCACAAATCTCCTGACCAAGCTCGTCCACGCGCGAGGATGTAGATGGTTGTGGTGTGGTTGAAGCCATAGCTACTTGGTGATTAGGCGTTGATGGTGCTATTTCGTGAACCCGGTCTGCTAGTTCGGCCAGATCGTCTAAAGCAAGCTTGGGTTGTGAAGCTACGACGGTTTGCAAGGCATGTGGCAAGCGACCGGTCCATAATGTAGTTAACACGTCATCTGATACGGTTGGGCCAGCCAGGTTTCTAAGATGTCTTAAAAATAGTGAGGGCTTACGGTCTCCCATGTCCTCATGAAGAAACAGCTGCTTCAGCTTCTTTTCCTTAGATGCACTAAGACGCTTGATCAACTCACCCTTAAGTTTTTCAAACTTACCGGTCACGGGCGGATTGCACAGTATATCTTTGACATGAGTAACATACGTATGTTCTAGCTGAGTCACGGCGTAATAAAATTTTGTCGAGTCACTGGTAACATTTGACAGCGTAAACTGGGCTTCCAACTGAGCAAACCAAAGTTCCGGGTCGTCTGGATAAAACGGCGGTACTCGCACTCCAACACGCCAAATATCGCCCGAATCTCCTTCGGTAGCCTTCTTGCCTACCCCAGAACCGGCATCCATCTTGTTTTACGACTCTTGAGTTCCTTGCCGGGGTCACCACTAGGGATTTCGCCCCGGGAGTCTCGATTCTCGAAATCCCGGGAGTCTCGCCACTTTTATCATCGAGACCGAGACCGAGACTTAATAAAAATTCCCGGGAATTTCGAGACCAAATGTTTCGGTAGAAAAACATTAAAATATTCTTAACACCAGAATTTATTTGTACATTTTATACTTATAAATTCTCCGCCGCGCACTATGTACCGCCTAGTGACACTGCCGCTTGCCGAATGCGTCCCGAACTCCCGACAATGCCCGAGCGAGACCGAGCGAGAAATAGAAATGGTTAAAACTAACACCCAAAATCCTGTTTCTGCAACTCGAAATCTCTGCAGAGATGAATTTCAGATGATGATAAACGTTGAAAAGGTATTACACGAAAATGGTGGTGAGAAGGGGAAATATCTTTCTCTTTGTTACAAGTATCTTCTTACTATAACTCCTACTAGTGTAGAAGCAGAACGTGCTTTCTCGATAGCAGGATACTTTTGGTTACAAAAGTATCCTGCTATCGAGAAATCCTGAGATCCCGTTTGTCAGATGATATGATATCTGCACTAAGTGTTTTAAGAACATACTATCTATCTGGAAAGCGACTTAACTGAGTGATTATGACAGTACCTAATGTAAAAAAAGATATTTAACACTTTTCAATTGGTTGATTTTTATTAGAAGATTATTTTTGTTTTAAATTTTGTTTTGTTTAAACAGACTAATTAATATTAATAAGTCGAAAGAACTGATTTTAAATTTTCGTTTTGTTTTGTTTGAATGTAACTTTTCGATTGGTTGATTTTTATGAGAAGTTTTGTTTTAATTTGAATTTTGTTTTGTATAAACAGAGTAATTATAATTATTAATAAGTCATAAGATTCTAGTGCAAGAATTATAGAGTTTTCGTTTTGTTTTGTTTAAATGTTTGGTCAGGTCAATCGACATTTATAAGTTTATTTATACCTAAATTACCGAAACTTAAGGAAAGGGTATATTTTTAATATTTTACTAGATAAAACGACTACTTAGATATAAGCTTTTTTTACCAAAGTTCCTAATTAAAAAAGTCTAAACATTAGAATTAAGAATAAAGAATTAAGTAATAACCTGAAAGTCTGAATTAGGTACTTCAAATATTGCTATCTTATTTTTTTCTATTTGTTATAATATTCTATTGTAATGTTTGGTTTGGTCAGATTGATCAAAGAGTAAATTTGTAATAAATGTGATTTATAAACAGTTACAATCGTAATTATCATTTACTTCACAGTTCACCACCACTCACTTCAGTCAGTTTCACTACTACCCTCACCCTCTTGTAGTTTATCATTTAGTAAGTCAAACTATGTCATTGCCATTTCTTTTATTTTTACCAAAATAAGTCTAGTTTACCTTCCAAAACAATATTAAAATCACCATTTTCTTGCACACCTGCAATACCTCCATCCATAACGTAACGTATCCGTAAAAAACCATTCTAATATAAAAAACACGTGGGTCTCGAATTTCCCGGGAGTCCCGGGACCAGCTTCCGAGGTTCGAGACTGGTCCCGGGACTGAAAATGCTTCCGAGACCGAAATCCCTAGTCACCACTTGTAGGCTTAGCTAAGTTTTACACTATCAAATCACGAACACTTTTGAGTTTTATAAAACGTTTATTATGAGTCTCAGAGCACAGATGTACAGTTATAAACAACACAGCAGTATGAAGGAAGATACGAAGAAAATAGAGGAAGATATGAAAACACTTTAGCAACACGAGAAAGTCTAGATTTAGGTCAAAAGCATACGAGTATGAGCGATTAAGCGCGAGGCAGAAATGAGCGTGCATTCGCCGTCGGAGTAGGTAGGGCACTGGCAGCTGTGACCGAGCGATAGCGGATCAGCCGTCGCACACCACGGCAGGCAGGTGCGCGGGCGCAGGCGGCGAGGTAACAGTCGACGCGCCAGGTTAGAGTGCAACCTTCATACGACTGATTAGTGTGCGTCTTTGTTGTTGGTGTCGCCACAAACCTATAAGGGCACTTATGAAACGTCAGAAGCTATGTGCACGGTTTCAATTGGTCGTTTCCTATGGAGAAGGGCTAGAAACTCCACGGTTACTCTTTTAAAAATAATTGGCTTTTACAATGTTTTCAAATTACAATAGGTATGGGAATTTATTCTAGTTGCCCCTTCCAAAAGGTAGTTTCTATTGGAGCGTTCTATGTAAACGAATACAATCTGTCAAATGTCTAGTTTATGTCATTTGAGTTTGAAGTTTGAGACAGAACTATATCTCTCTCTCTCTCTGCTAATGGCTGTTGATGTGAACCCTATGTATCTGGCTCTCTGAGATTACAATCATATTTAATCTAATAATTGAGTTTACTTTTCGCCATAAAACCATCAGTTTCGTATGGAGAAGAATGGGCAAGGGACTCCATAGTTACGTATCTACTCTGAATAACTTTTATACGAAAACATTAACAGAGCAATAACGGTTCAGAATTGCATTTGAAATCAAACACCGAGCTTGTATAAGTACTAGGTTTTACCCGCGGCTTGGCCCGAAATTCCACAGGAACGTACAGCCGGGATAAAAGTATCCTATGTCCTAAACCTCGGTCATTGGCTACCTGTGTGCCAAAGTTCATCGACACTCCTTCAGCCGTTAATGCGTGAAAAGGTAACAGACAGACAAAGTTGCTTTTGTATGTACAGGATTACTTTTAAAAAAATCAGCTGTTTCATACAAAACTTCAATACCTACTTGACCAAAATGTATGAAACAGCTGATTTTTTTTTTCGTGATTTCAGAGTTGGTCCCATAGTGAAAGTTGTTTATATTCATGGGTAGACACCATGTAAAAATTTGGATGGTCTTTGAAAAGTAACCCTGTATAGGTAATTTATGAGTGCAATGGTCTTAAAGTGTTCAATGAGCACTAAAATAACGGATTTACAAAATAAACGAATAAATAACTTTAATTAGCAAAAAAACAGTAGGTACCATCAAAAAAAAATGTATATAACATCGTTTTTATCGACGATGACAGACAAGATAAAAAAATGCACATCAATTTGACAGCTACAAAGAAAACAAAACTGTTTAACCTTTTACAAAAAAAGTCTGTAACAAAAAGTACTTACGTGAGTTGCGTCCCTTACAATGAATAATAAGTAAGGATAAGAACAAAAACCTCAAATTATTTTTCTTAAGGAGTTAGTAGAAACAACCAGGATTCGCCAGTTACGTAATATAATTCCACGAGCCGGCTCCAGGGTAACCGAAATTCCTTTACAATGTACTGAATAATGCAATAGCCATGCTAAATGTTATTCGCTCGTCCTAAATCAAACGAAGCAACAGTAAATCATACTGTTCTCCCATAGTATTTCAATAGTACCGTTATAAATTTATATGGCCAGACTAAATAAACATTTTAGATCTCAATGCGAAGTTATTGCTTCCTTCCTCGTGGAGTATAACTCGTAAGTTAAACACTAGTTTGTAGCCAGCACAGATATAGATACACCTAGATAACGCAAGAGCAACTACTTCGCGTGCCACAAATCGCATCAGCTTACGTACAAAAATCGTAAGCCGCCACTTTCGCACTCAGTCCTGTCAAGTCCTATGTAGTGCTGGCTGGGTGTGCTAGAAGAACTAAGCTCTCACAACACAGATAAAGGCACACCCTTGATATACCTATCTAGATAACACAATAGCAACTACTTCGCGTGCCAAAAATCGCACCAGCTTACGTACAAAAATTGTAAGCAGCCACTTTCGCGCTCAGTCCTGTGTACTGCTGGCTGCTGGCTGGGTGGGGCGAGACGGGTGCCGCACGCGGCCGCGTCTTTGAATCGATTTGATTTCCCCATAACTAAATAGTGCTTGTGACGTCATAGTAGGTAGTCAAAAAATGGCACGCTTGGTGTTCATACTTGCGTTATCTAGGTCTATCTATATCTGTGGTAGCCAGTCAACAGATGTAGGAAATATCTTTATTATGTCGTATCGTCATAAACATCCTTGTAACACCCACTGCTGAGTTCAGGCATCTTTTACTTTGTGCCATGCTTCCCTGGGTACATGCGAGTCTCATCCTCTCTCGTTTCTCGTGGCCTTTTGTTCGCCATCCAGGGTCCATCTGGCTGTTAATCTGCCAGCAATCCTCCTACTAGCTCAGTTAGGGCTTTTTTTTTGCGGATGGGAAATAATCAAATGACTCCTCCCGCTCTGGGTGGAGCGGAAGGGAGTGTCAGACTCTTACTGACTAAAACCCACCCGTGTTCCTTCCTTAGCCCTTTATGTTCCGGGCTAGCGGTAACCCTTTCGGACAATCCCGCTGACAAGCTTCGGCCCTAAGGGGCCCCTTCCTTGATGCTGACATCTCTTTGAGGCGCGCGTGGAATACGTACGCGCCGTCCGGCACGGGGCTGGTCCTGATCGGACGGTGAGCTACCCATTACTCTCCGTCCGCAGGCTCGCGCCTACGGTGGCCGGGAGTCGTCTCGCGGCTCCCGACGCCCGGAGCGTCTCCCGCGGCGGCATGGACGGGAGGCTCTCTCCCTCATCCATCCCGCCACCTCCTTCGATAGCATCACTCCTTCAGCTCAGTTAGGGCTTATTCCTAGATTTAAAGCAGGTTTATATCAATACTCGGCCTATAAACTATATGCAAAGAACACGTTTATCTGTTGCTCTGTTGCTGCGTGAAAAACTATAGTAGAAAGACTTAGTGGGATCATCATCATCTGCCTAACTTTCCCAAGTATGTTGAGATCGGCTTCCAGTCTAACCAGGTGCAGCTGAATATCACTATTTCACATGGCGCGACTACCTTATACCTATTGGAAAAAATCCCCTAAAAGCCTCACAAAACTGTACCGTGTCCACTTGAGTGTATTGGTAGCAGTCCCGCAATCAATAGCACTATCCAGTATCCAGCTGTTTATTTGGCAGAGAAATCTGCCACAGTATAGTAGGTACAGAAGGTCGGCTCTATACAACAAGCTAGTTAACGAGGCCTGTGTCTCACCAGTATAATGGAAGGGAATATTATGGGCTACTAGCTTCTGCCTGCGACTTCGTCCGCGTGAAATTTCACCTTCCCCCCATTCACCCTCTTAGGGGTGGAATTTCGAAAAACCTTCAGTGGATACCTACTCTTCACAAAGAACACACCCTCCAAATTTCATGTCTCTAGGACCAGCGGTTTAAGCTGTGCGTTGATATATCAGTCAGTCAGGACTTTGAATTTTATTTAAATAGATTTTATAGGGAGTGGGTCGTAATCCACCACGCGGGCCCAGTGCGGGCTGGTAGTTGTCACATGTCTTAAAATTTTTGGTTCTAGGATATGCCGGTTTCCTCACGAGGTTTTCCTTCACCGTTTTGAGAGCAGTGGTGGTAAAAAAAATTACATAGAGTAAGGAGCCTGTCTGCTTACCTTAAGTCGCGGCCATTACCAGTCAAAGTCAAATGTCATTTATTTGCATAAATAAGGTGCAGAAGATTGGTAAAATGTACGGAATTAATCTCTGTCTGTGTGGTGCCGGACTTAAAGAATAGCACCACCCCATACTTCCCGTGGGTGTCGTAAAAGGCGACTAAGGGGCGTACCGGAGAATGGGCAGCAGCGTTCTCTATGCATTCCACCACCATACCATACTGCGATCGCCAACCCGCCTGCCAAGCGTGGCGATTATGGCAAACCCCCCCTTTTGGGGTAGGCCTATGTCCAGCAGTGGACGTCTTTCGGCTGAAATGATGATGTTCTCTTATTCTGCCTTTAATTTCGGCGTGCAAATATAAAATAAGGCTACATATTTTATTGAAATTAATTATTCATCATAATCATGCAGTCAGTAAACAGATAATCCCATTAAAATTGTGTCATTGAATTAAATAAATGTCACTATAAAATTTAAAAATATAAAATAATAAAAATAATAATCATTGCTTACTTGACTATCACTACTCTTCAGCCAAGTGAAATAGACTGAATTCGCCGTACGCGCCTGTGTGTGCGTGCGCTGGTTTTCGCTCATTGTAAGTAAACCTTTTGCACCTGTCTGTTTTGTGGCAACACCCAACTGTTTATTTTATTAGACATCTGTCCTGCTGGTCGGGACCACGACAAGCGGAATATTTTACGACCAGCACTCGGAAGTGTCGAACTGAATTGATGTAGTGACAAAGTGCTGAGATAAAAGTGTAGTGTTTCAATTTTGCTTGTTTTCACAATACTTACATCTAAATAATAACAGCCGCACAGGTAGATCGATGAGGTTAAGCTACGCTTGCCGCGGTTGGTCTGTGTGTGGGGACCCCTACGTGCCTCGGAAAGCACGTTAAGCCGTTGGTCCCGGCTGTCATTCGTGGATCTTTGACAGTCCTTACGGGTAGTCAGAAGCTAGAAAGTCTGACAACCAGTCCTACCAAGGGGTATCGTATTACCGAGTAACGAGGTTGTGGAGGTCAGATAGGCAGTCGCTCCATGTAAAATACTGGTATTCAGCTGCATCCGGTTAGACTGCTCGACTGGAAGCCGACCCCAACATAGTTGGGAAAAGGCTAGGCAGATGAGGCTGATGACTTACATTATTTTTTTGCATAATTCTCAAAAGAAATGCGAGTATATGGTACCTACGGCATTTTCCCGGTTCTGCCTTAGCAACAAATATTATACTCAGGCACCCTTTTTAGCAATCCTAATTCTAACTCAGGGCATCAGAGATTTTTAATCCATACTAATAGTATAAATTCGAAAGTAACTCAGTCTGTTTGTCTGTATGTTACCTTTACACCCCTAAACCACTGAACCGATCATCGGCCTCACGGCATGTTTCGGCCTTTCTTCTCAGAGTAGTCAGATAGGAAACGCCGACCTCATCTAGTTTTAAAAAACCATGATTGACGTGTAAAAGTGTTTGTACAAACTTACTTACAAAAATAAAATCATTTATCATTTATCATGAAATTTTGCATATACGTTGTCAGGTGTACAGAAACGGACATAGGGTATCTTTCATCCCGAAAAAAAGTGCTGTTCCCGAGGAAAACAACAATAACGTTATTATGATAATAGATGGCGCCACGTGTCTTTCGAATCAAAACAGGACAGCGTCTGTCGGGTCAGCTAGTACCTACATAAACTATCGTCTCTATGGAAGCTGTCAGATAGGTATTATAGACCTGTATCTAGCACATCTTTCAACTGAAATTATGATAGTAAACATGCAGTGCATGCAACCAACTGTAGTGATCACAATAATTAGGTATCCATATAAAGGCTCCTACAAATAGGCCCGACACGCGACGCGAATCGCGCGACACAAAGGCACCGCAAGTCGCACAACGAGCGGTGCCTTTGCGTCGCGCGCGATTCGCGTCGCGTATCGTAAGAAACCAACACGCAGAGACCTTACCGCACCTTAGTGATAAATCCTCCTTCCTTCTGTACGAGAAAAGACTTTCGCTCAATTGGGACAGTTACCGGCTAATAACTGTTAAACTTCATCATCTAAATTCTATTCACCGCAGTAAAATTAACTCTGTTAATACAATTTTCCATTAACAAAATGTAATAAATTACATTATAAAATAATAAAATGGCGCTACAGAACGCAACGCGCGTCTTGGGAGCTCTAAAATCACGCTTAATCATGCCACAGAGTACAATAAGGCAATGACAGATTGCTGCGTTACAGTGTTATAGCCGGAGTTTTTATTTTATCTGTGACAGGTGGGGTAATACGATTGTTTGGATAAATGAAACGTGTTTTAGAAATTTTGTGCCTTTTTTACGGTTGTTTCATTTTAGATCCTTATATTTGCCATCAGCAGGCGTAGCATGACGCTTTCTATTCCTACGAAGAATAGAGACAGCTCCTTCTATACAAAGTGACATTTCGTTTCTCCATTTTTGACATCGCACCGTAGAAATCCTTCTACAATCTGTCATTTTGTCTTTCGTTTACAAGGATCTTTGTCTAGGTCTTTTTTTATGTAGACTATTTCAGAATAAGGTTTTCTATCCCAAATGTCAAAATCACACTGACAACTGTCAGTTGTTTAGGGTTGTGAAGAGATTTTGTAATCGCTAAAGACAGTAGAAAACTTTCTACTCAACAGCCACAAAGTATATACGGTTATCTACAAAATCCCACGAAACAAAAAACAAAATTCCAGACAGCCGGGACGATTGGCTTAACGTGCTTTCCGAGGCACGGAGGGGTCTGCTATGTAAAGATGGTCGCCCATCCACGGACCAATCGCGGCAAGCGTAGCTTAACTTGATCGATCAACCTGTGCGGCTGTTATTATTTAGCCACGGACCCCTCCTTATAATGTGACTTAATATCAGTAAAAATTAAGAATCAAAAGGAAAAACGAGTGTCACATAGAAGAAATATTTCGATTGGTTTTATTGGAACGAAGTTATTTAACTCAGCTCGCGGTAGTAGTTGACTGGTAGAAATCGTCACGCAACGAAAAATCCTTAAAGCTCCTACAAACAGGCGCGACACGCGATATAATCGCGCGCGACACAAAGTCACCGCTCGTTGCGCGACTTGCGGTGCCATTGTGTCGCGCGCGACTTTATCGCGTGTCGCGCCTGTTTGAAGGAACTTTTATGCGATCCATGCGACTTTGTCTCTCAAGAGAGATACCTAGTTGTCATGATTTTCGAAGGTGCTAAAGTCAATAGAGAGTGAAAATGCAAAGGGTGGCGGCTACGAAAATTAGCAACTGTTAATACAAATTTCCAATTAAATAATGTAATAAATAACATTACAAAATAATAAAATGGTGCTACAGAAGGTAACGCGCGTCTTGGGAGCTCTAAAATCAGACTTAGTCATGCCACAGAGTACAATAAGGCGTTGAAAGATTGCAGCGTAACAACATTTTAGCGGGAGTTTTTATTTTATCTGCCACAGGTGGCGAAATACGATTGTTTCAATAAATGAAACGTGTTTAAAAAAAATTGTGGTTTTTTTACGGTTGTTTCATTCTAGATCCTTATATTTGCCATCTGCAAGACATCGGACATAATTTGTCACGTATTAGCTCAACTGTAACTAATGAGACAAAATATTTTTTTTTCGATTGTTACCGATCTTTAGGAGATTTCGCGACATCGGAGCGGACAGAAAGAAATCTTTCGATTGGTTTTATTGGAACAAAGTTCCTTAACGCGGATCGCGGTAGGACTAAACTGGTACTGGTAACTAAACACAAGTAACAAAAGAGGGTTATGGGTTCCATCTGACTTTGCAAGAGATATACTTTACATAGTTCTCAAGGGTGAAATAAAAATCCAAAATGGCGGATATTAAGTTCACACTTTCTCTCTCTCCGTCTCCTTCTTCTTTTTGACTCGACGTTGTTTTTACTTACCCCCTTACTAAACGTATTATATCAGATGAATAACACACCGATTTCTCTCTTTCAGTCGTCAGTAATTTGACTTTCGAAAGAAGAAGACAAAGCGTTGTGTAACTATACACGCGCTATACAACGTTTATTAGTAAGGTGGTTAGCTCCCCCAAGCACCTCTACTTCGACCAGTTCTGTGCTTCTCGCAACGGGTTCCTGCAGCCTTCACAAGGTCGCCGGACCACGTCTACGTCTTCCGGTACGCGGTTGCCACTCCAGAACCTTTCGGCCATATCGACCATTTGTTCTGCGAGCAATGTGCTGTCCACTGCCACTTAAGTTTGGCAATTCTTCGGGCTATGTCGGCTACCTTTTTTTCTCCTGCGGATCTCCCTCTCCATTGCCCTTTGGGTGACCCCTAGCCTTCTGAATATATATACTATAGATATTCTTCTAAATAGATACGATAGAACTTCTTACATTGTTTTAATTGTTTAATGACGGTGTGCTAATCCTAGAAGTAGACATCAGTAAATGAATATGGTACACAGAGTTTAATTTCATCATTCAAACGTATAAGTAACACGATAAGAAGATCCATTCTAATTTGTCAAGCTCAGAATATGTATTGCTTCGTTAAAAATGTAATAACATGCGCCATTTTGGAGCGCTTGAGCGCGCGCTGAAATCACAACGCAACGTAGACAATAAAAGTGTTGAAGTTGTGACAGATAACCGAGCTCTGTTGTCGCGATATGTAAAGCGGACTTTTTATTTAAGCTGTGGTTATGATTTTGGAGGTATAAACAACACCGTGAAAACGGTTTTATGGGGCTTAGTCTTAAGTAGGGTTTAATCGCAATACCGGTATTATTCTGGTGTTAAAAATGTCAAAACCGGGATATCGGGTATTTTTTTAATCAGTATTGAAGTAAAAATATCCCTTCCTTCCCTTCCGCTGAGTAAATATTGTCTTTTGTTTTATAAATTTTTAATTAATGAACTCCTTTTCATGAGAACAAGTGTCTATTAAAAAATACAATAATTAGACACAACACAATAACAGATAAACACAATAACAGACAAAGTATAAAAACAACAATTCTTTCTTTTGAAATCACAATCATTATAAACCTTCTAACCGCTTGTGTCGCATTTATTCGACACATATTTCCGTGCCCCTACCGCTCGTTTCGTATTTCTGCGACAGAGAGTATTTATTGTAGGTATTATTTTATCGATTTAGGTATTCAGCTGCATCCGCTTTGACTGGAAGCCTACCACAACATGGTTGGGAAAAGGCTAGGCAGATGATGATGATTATTTTATCGATTTGTAGCCGCGCGCTAGGGGCACGGCAAATATTCAAAAACAATATAAAGGCTCCTACAAACAGGCGCGACAAGCGACAAGCGATATAATCGCGCGCGACACAAAGGCACCGCTCGTTCCGCGACTTGCGGTGCCTTTGTGTCGGGCGCGATTTTATCGCGTGACGCGCCTGTTTGAAGGAGCCTTAATTCAGGCATAAAAAAGTGTTTCCCCATTTTTGTAACCACAGACTACAAACCACAACAATGTCACAATAAAACATATTCACAGCAGCCTATCAGACATTCAGTGTCGACCTAGTTTTAAAATAAACCGTATAATGTACTCGTTGCCTTATTATGGAAATATTAACGGGGAGCGGCGTGAAATGTTTTGTCTGTTTTATTGGTCTAGTCTAGTAGGTGTAGTTTTTAGGGTTCCGTACCCAAAGGGTAAAAACGGGACCCTAATACTAAGACTCCACTGTCCGTCTGTCACCGGGCTGTATCTCATGAACCGTGATAGCTAGACAGTTGAAATTTTCACAGATGATGTATTTCTGTTGCAGCTAAAACAACAAATACTAAAAACCGTATAAAATAAATATTTGAGGGGTAATTGTCTCCGTTAGTACAATACCTGCGGTCGTTATCCGAAAACTAAATCATCTAATCATGATATTTTTTTTCGTTTTTATCATGTTTACATAATTATCGATTCTTACCCATAATGTGTGCGGAGTTTGGCTACCTAATTTAATTTAACCCTGTATACCATTAACGTATCAAAATGTCATCCATCAATTTTATACAATGGCCATGCCAAATCATATACAACATTATTTTTAATATATGCGAAACCCGAAACACGTGTCTAGTATTTTTATGTAAAGAATCTATGTACAAAATTTCGAAACTGTGTCATGAAAAATCACAAAGTTATAAGCTTGTTAAGTTACCTGTTTGTCCGTACAAAAACATGCTCACCCGCGCCGCGCCGTCTTGCGCTCATTGATAATAGTACCTAGGTACCTAACCGTTCGGCGCGGAGATTGGATAACCTACTTAGTGTCAAACTCTAAGCATTTATTTCAATTAAAAAATTAACAGGCAGTTTGAATTGTCAAGAAGTTGGTCAGTCAGAAAATATGAAGCTAGTTGCCCATTCCAAAGCGTAGGTACCTATGGAGAATAACAGGCACGAAACTCCATGGACTCTTTTTAAATTACATTTTACAAAAATATTTGTTACATCATTACTTTTGAATTTATGATTATATAATGTGAGAACGATGTAAAAAATAAAAAAGACGTCCGCGTTAAAAGCGTCCAGAATACAACAAATAGTAACAAAACAACAATCCAAAATTAAAATCGTGTCGCTCGGTGTCCAACTTTTAACCTTTTTACCCGACCGGCGAAGCCCAAAAGGAGGGTTATGTTTTAAATATTTTTGGTACAAAATATAACATGGGGTAAAAATTATTGGAATCGATTCAGTTACTTATTCTGAATAAACTGTATTCAGGTTTCGCATATACTAAAAATAACGTTGTATAGAAATTAGCAATCTACGCATAATTTCTGCGTCGCTTTGTGGTTTGTTCAATTATTTTAGCGGTGACCTATAATGGTGTTCGGTCAAAATTAAATTAATATTTCGATTAGCAGAGCCGCCGTAAATGATTAATTACGCGCCTTTGTTATTTACATTTATTTGATCCGTAGGAAAAACTTTAATATTAATTACTAACAGCGCCCCACGGTTTCACCCGCATAAGTGTCGATCCCGTGGGAATGTCGGGATAAAAAACTATCCTATGTCCTTTCCTGGGACTCAAACTATCTCTATACCAAATTTCATCTAAATCGGTTCAGCGGTTAAGGCGTGAAGAGGTAACACACAGACACACTTTCGCATTTATAATATTAGTATGGAAGAAAGATTATTATCACGACCGGAGAGAGATCAGGCTCAGGAACAACTGCGGTGTGATACGCCCCGTGCTTCGGAAAGCACGTTAAGAGCGTTTACGCCGAACGGCATTTCATACAAACTTTCAAGCCCTTGTTTTCCGAAGTGAATGAACCGATTTTAATGAAACTTCATACGCATAAGCAGGATACAAAGGTCTAAAAAGTTAGTAGAGAACATTTTCGAAAAATAGTGCTACAGCCAAATTAGACCGATTTTAAACTTTCTATAGAAACAGCGATTTCCATTTATCTTTATTTAAATAAGACATTTCGAAAATGTTTTCTACTAACTTTTTAGATCTTTGTATCCTGCTTATGCGTAGGAAGTTTAATTAAAATCGGTTCATTAATTTCGAAAAACAAGGGCTTGAAAGTTTGTATGAAATGCCGTACGGCGTAAACGCTCTTAACGTGCTTTCCGAAGCACGGGGCGTATCACACCGCCAACTTCAAACTCTGGGCTGTTTACTTAGAAATTTCCAGTAGAAAAACCCAATAGCACTTTGTCCGACCCAGGATTCGAACCCAGGGTCGCACGTTTAGCAGTCACGCTTGCAACCTTTAGAACAACGGGGCAGCGAAACGGGGGTGCTACTACTATTACTTAAGGGGATCACAGGACCTAAACGCAAAAAACGCAAGTTTAGAAGCAATAAAAGTATAATTATGATCGACTACAGTAAACAAAATCAGAAAAATACCTACCTATATGATATTATTCAGGATATGCTAGGTAGGTAGTGTGTTGAAAACATAATACAACTAATTTGATACGATAAAAAAAAAATCATGAAGATACCTCTAAAAACGTTCTCTTTACAATATAAACCATACTAATACTCATTATGATTTTTTGTCAGATTATTCTTAGTTTTTTAGTCCAATCAATAGATTCGTTGTAAATTATAGATAATTGCTTCAATAAATTACCAAGCGTTGTTTCATCGCGCTTCTCTTTCTTCTCTATGCAGTCCAACAGTGACCGCGCTTTAGGTCATGTAGTCCCGTTAAGTAGAAGGTTGGAAGATAGTCACATGGTTCTGCTGCCTTTAAAATAAAGAAGCGAGGACACGCGAAGACCGCTAATCGTGCTCATCTTATATTAAACTTGGTGAAATAAGGTAAAAATACTTAGACATTAGTGGTGTATGGTTTTACTGTTGAACATAATAATAATAATAAAACCTTTATTTTCAGGCTACTTTGGCCCATACATAAATACCTTACAGACTTAATGTCTGCCAAGCAAGGCGTGTAAAACACTGCACGCTTACAAACTTATAATGACAGAAATATGCTTCAACTTGAAGTTAGTATACCGCTAACATAGTTCACACGATATAATTCGAACCCACAACCACTTGTTAGATTCCCCTTCCTACATTTCCGTGCACCCAAACTCGACATGCGATCTTTTCCGATTCAAAATCATTAACAGTTATGTCTGATTGTTTTTTAATCAGGAAATCGCGTGCGTGAATGATGCAACGCCCCGAGGCGTCCGCACGCTTCAGCGGTCGCGGCGAAAGTGAGCCGATTCTATAATATATGGATGTGTCATGAGCTAACGGAGGGTATTTCCGGTGTTCAGTGTCGGGTAATTTGAGAATTGTTTGAACATGTTCAGTTAGATTAAATCATGTACACGGAATCTAGGATTTCCTCTTCCGCTTTTGTGTTTGCTACTTCTAGGAATAATTGTATGTATCACGTTTGTTAGATACTGTCTTTGCGGCAGATTCCTTTCATCTTTGCCTGTGTTTACCCTCCACATCTATTTCATTGGCCCTTTTATTATTCAACAAGCACCCTAATTGCGTAACAGACTTTTCTATCAAAATTTCACCAAAAGATTTTGAAGGGAATTCGTATCCCATTGCTTCATATGTTTGAAAAATCTTCTGCTTTATAACGTAAATAGCGCAATGAATATTGTTGAATTATTTATTTTTAGCCTGCGTTGTCCCACTGGAGGGCAAAGGTCTCCCATTCTTCTATCCACTCTTCTCTGTCTTGAGCTAGTGTGGACCAATCCCGTCTGTAGGCGTCAAGCACATCCCGCCATCTTCTCCTTCGCCGGACGTTTTCTGGGGACCACATGGTGATAGTTTTGGTCCATGATTCGTTCGACATGCGGCAAAGGTGTCCGGCCCAGTCCCACTTAAACTTGGCTGCTTTCTGGGTGACGTCGGTGAATATCATGGATATTGAGAGTGTATTACTTAAATAGATTGCGGGAATGTTTTCTAAATCTTTCACTTTCATCTTCATCATGACAGTTAACAATCATGATACTCATTCCATGCTCTCCATTTCAACAGATGTTTAATTGCATAACGTTTTTAGAACACTGCAATACATTTCAAAAACATTGCACAACCTCTAGCAATTATCTCATTAACAACACCCACGGGAACCGGGTCTTATTCCTCATCGGACAATACAGCTGCAATCAGCTAGTTATATTTAGCTCGCTCCAGCGAAATAAGTTATTTCAACCCGCTAGTTTCCACACTGTGTGTGACCTTTAAACATTCTCGCTGCACGTGGCGTGTAATTAATCTCAGTAAGGCTTGGAGTTTCCTTCAAGTGAAGGTAAAGAGCAGTTTCTTTAACTATTTTATATTCTTTTTCCTTTGCAAGGTTTTCTGTACTCTTGGTGGTTTTAGTGCTTCGTAACTTAGGTTAGTTGACCTTGCTTTTCCTGTCCGGGATGTTATAGCCTTGTTAGGTGCTTCAGAGTTCGATGCTGGGTAAGGGCATTGCCTATTCTTTTGTGCTTCTTAATCCATCCGTTGTAAGACTAGTCTAGAGGGGCCCGTGGCTAAATAATAACAGCCTACGCTTGCGCGATTGGTCTGTAGATGGGTAACCATCTTTACATACCGTGACCCCTTCGTGTCTCGGAAAGCACGTTAAGCCGTTGGTCCCGGCTGTCATTCGTGGATCTTTGACAGTCGCTACGGGTAGTCAGAAGCCCGAAAGTCTGACTACCAGTCTTACCAAGGGGTATCGTATTACCCAGTAACTGAGTTGTGGAAGTCAGATAGGCAGTCGCTCTAGTAAAATACTGGTAGTCAGCTGCATCCGGTTAGACTTGAAAAATCTCTTCTCTTGATTTCTGTGCCATAGACTTCTACTCCATTCGCCTTTTATATGCTTTTGTCAAGATGGTCAAAAAAGTCAGCCGGTATAGATATATTCAAGGTTTCAAACTCCAATCCTCAAACCAGGGACTAGAAAACAAAATGAATTTCGTTCCGTTACCACTAATGTTATCGTATAACGTTACAAAATTTGTAACGATATTAAAACCTAAAAATATCAATAACGTTATAAAGAGAAACGTTATTCTATATCATTTTCGTAGTGTTATAAGTAACGGCATAGGTATCAGTAACATTAAGCTTATCTGCTTGTAATAACGTTACAGATTCATTTATAACGTTATTCTTCATACTTTTTCGCCTTTTTCGTCATCTTTTATGTCATGAAGCTGGCAAAGTTGAGTATCGAAATGAATAATAATAATCATTATATCGTTATACTAATAACGATATATTGATCATTTATTGTTGGTGAACAGTTTAAAGTTTCGTTCCGTTTCTCAGTATCGTTATAGCCAAGGAATTAATTTTGTTACGATCGTGGTGGAACGGTACAAATTATCGGTACTGGAACTACTAATAACGTTATTTTGAGTAACCCGCCTCAATCAAACACATTAAAATACCAAACCTTTTACCTTTCGATTCAGAACTCTCAAATAAACAACCCTACAAACGCATTCTCAACACACCCTAAAAAGAGTTCCTGCAGATACGATCGATGGCAACAAGTCACATTTGAGGACCGTGCGAGCGAGACAGCATGTTTACCGTACCCACATGAACGGATTGGCTCCGCAGCTTATTAAATGGAGGGTAGATTTCAATCGTCGGTCGCCAAACATTGCGATCGTGACGGGTTCAGGGATGGCAGCGAGATTTGATTTGGGATTTAAAGATGGTTTGGACATAAATATGTCCAAACCATCCATTGATTTCCATAATGTCAGTACGCTTTTCAAAATTGAAAAGAGTACTGACATTATGGAAATCAGAAGCAGAAAGTTCTTCAAGGCGTTACTGTCATTACATAATATTTATGATTACACACAAACATACATAAACTCATGTCTTCTTCCCTTGGAGCTGTGCAAAAACTACAGAACGCCACCTGCTTCGGTCCTTAAGGCGGAGATTCCTTGAAAACGGACAAAAAGTTGGTTTATAACGCAGTGTCTCTTAAACCGTAAATAATTTTGACCAAAAAAATATTTTCAAGTCTTATTTTAATACAGTGATGGAACTTAAATCATAATTAAACATACATTAATGCATCAAAAAAATCTTCAAATACCTCTTGATTGTCTTTAAAAGCAGTTTATCTCTTCATCAATTTTAATTATAATTAAAAATATGCCATTAAATTTCTAATGCCAAACTGCATCCAGTGATGGATTATTTATTATTTAATAGTTTTAGTAAATAGATAATTTCTTCATATTTTACAATAAATTACCAGTTTTGTGTCATCGCGCTTCTCTTTCTTTTCTATGCAGTCCGACAGTGACCGCGCTTTAGGCGCTTTAGGCCCCTTAAGGCTCCAACAAACAGGCGCGACACGCGATATAATCGCGCGCGACACAAAGGCACCGCTCGTTACGCGACTTGCGGTGCCATTGCGTCGCGCGCGATTTTATCGCGTGTCGCGCCTGTTTGAAAGAGCATTTATAATTATACTCCCTTTGCTTCCTTTACGTTCATACATCTGCTAATACACGCACGCCGATATATACAATATCGTACTGTCATACAATTTAAAACTCGTTAATGATAAATTCATGATACTGCTCATGAATTTGGTGATAACGAAAATTAATTCGGTCAGAAAAAAATTTGATAGAAACGAAACGAAAGAAAGGCTGAAGTGATTCCATGATGATGAATTGATCGAATTTAAATGTCTCTCAAATTCATTTTAATTCCAATAGCGCATACACTCATAAGAGCAGTGGTGGCCCAGTGGTTTCGGCCACCTTGTAGGTCGTGAGTTCAAACCCAGACAGGCACTTTACTTTTTGTATTTAATTTTATCACCACTACTCTCAGAATGGTAAAGGAAACCGTTACTAGAACCGAATAATTGAAGACATGTGTCATCCACCAACCCGCACTGGGCCTTCCTGGTGGAATATGGCCCATTCCCTCTCACAAAGAGGAGGCCTCTGCCCCAGCAATAGGAACATTTATAGGCTGGTTATGCTTCTGCAGTCATACTCAAACAGAAAGCTATGGCATAATCATCGTCGTCTGCCGAGCCTTGTCCCAACAATGTTGAGGTCGGCTTCCAGTCTAATCCGTTGTAGCTGAATACCAGAATTTTACATGGAGCGACTGCCTATCTGACCTCCACAACCCAGTTACTGGGTAATACGATACCCCTTGGTAAGACTGGTTGTCAGACTTTTGCGCTGCGACTGTCAAAGATCCACGAATAATATAAAACGCAATATATTATCCAATTAGGAGACTCATAGCTTTGGGTATTAAAATAACGTTCCACTTTCGTATGAATTATACATCCTGCAATATCAAGTTGAACTTCAAGATCGCAATAGCAGATTGCCGGCTCGTAACTTGATAATACAATGGTAATAGCATCATAAACAGGATCATATACCAAAACTACGAGGATTCTCCACCTAAATAAGGTATTAAACTTGGAATATGAAACGAAAATGCGAAGGATATAAAAGTTGAAGCAGGTTTTGGCTATGCTTACGTAGATACAGATGATTTGGAAGGCAAGGTTGGTAAAAGTATGGATGCAGAAGGATTATATGGTGAAAGGGGACGAAAATGGCAGGAACCGTTATAATATCTCCATGTGACTTGTGAAGGAGTTCGCTTAAAGTATAATTACCATATTGATGGAATGAAATGAAACGCATATATCGTTTGTCTTAGAGAGAGCGCTTCAAAATGGTAAAGAAAAACCAAAACTTCGAAGACGTGTGACATCTACCAACCCACACTGGGGCCGCGTTGTAGATTACGGCCCACTCCACCTCAACCGAGAGGAAACCTCTTACCCTGCAGTGGGAATATTATAGGCTGATTAGGTATGTAGAAGCCAAGGTAACCGACATAGCCCGAAGAATTGCCAAATTTAGTGGGCAGGGCACATTGCTCGCAGAGCAGATGGCCGATGGGGCCGAAAGGTTCTGGAGTGGCGACTCCGTACCGGAACACGTAGCGTTGGAAGGCCTCCCACAAGGTGGTCCGACGACCTTGTGAAGGCCGCAGGAACCCGTTTGATGCGAGAAGCACAGAACCGGTCGTAGTGGAGGTGCTTGGGGGAGGCCTATGTCCAGCAGTGGACGTCTTTCGGCTGAAATGATGATAATGATGTATGTAGAGATAATTATTGCAGTTATAATTGGCAGTTTTTCTTCAATGACAGCTATTGATTAGTTTGTCTACCATTGGACACTATCCCAAATCTCCTTTTTGGAGAAGTAAAACAGGTTTTCTAATAGTTGTGGTAGTCATTCGTTAAAGCCAACTATTGATGCAGGTTTACTAGATAAAACAACTAGAAATTCAGACAGACTAAGCCATAGCCAGATTGTAAGAAAAAATCCAGTCGGATCCGTCGGAAGATTCAGTCAGATCTGTCAGTAAGTGGCATCCTTAATTCCCTAGATTGATGTGCTCCTCACATATCGGAGGTTACGAGTCAAAGGTCGGTTTGTTCGGCTCGTTTCGATTTATTTTTTCATCGGTAAATATTTTTATGGAATAGGTTTCGTGCCCGGATATGTTGTGCGAAGATATCTCGGATATTTGGAGAGGTTTGTCTCTGAATCCTGCTTGGGAGATGTGTGTGAAATGTGAATTTGGATCTGATGGCTGTTAGACGTGAACAAATAGGGAATAGCTATATTTAGATTGCTTGAAAAGTGTTGAAGTGACATATTTCTTGGATCGTGTGGAAAGCCAAACTTACATAGAAATATCTCCTATCCTTCATTATTTTTAAACAAATATTTAATCGTTTTTTTTTTATTATCTGCTACACATATCTATAATTTTTTTTAAACTGATTTACTTTTTAAGACGTCCTCGTAACATAGGGTCCAGTTGAAAACTGGTGTCAGGCATCACTTGTCAGTTGGGGCTGGTCATCACTTAGCTGCCGCGGCTTATTTTTAATTATTTTAGCTTTGGATTGTAGTTTTTTTACTATTTGCTGTGCATCATCATCTGCCTAGCCTTTTCCCAACTATGTTGAGTTCGGCTTCCAGTCTATTATTATTATCTACTATTTGCTGTACTCTGGACGCTTTTAACGCGTACGTCTTTTTTACATCGTTCTCAGATATAATCAAATTCAACATTAATGATGTAACTAATATTATTGTAAAAATATTATTTAAAAGAGTGTCCATGGAGTTTCTTGCCCGTTCTTCCCCGTAGGTACCTACGCTTTGGAATGGGCAACTAGCTTCATATTTTATGACTGACCGACTTCTTGACAATTCAAAAGTGCCTGTAAATGGTTTAATTGAAATAAATGCTTTGAGTTGAGTCTGACATTTATGCTGAATTATTGGCGCAGCCGTGAGGCACAAAATACAATGTTAGGTGTTTTTCTTGTTGTCTTTTTTTTTGTTTCTGTGTTAATATTGTGTGCGTTACTTAACCTAGGTCAAATAAACGTATTTTCTTTCTTTATTTTCTTTCTTATAACCTCCAACTAACCTAGGTAGCATAGAACAAGTGAGTCTTTGTTCGTCTAATTGTTTATTCTCCTTTACGAACATTTTCGGCCATATTGTTTTCTCATATTGGTTCTAGTCTATTTGTTTTAGGGTATTGAATCATAATATTTTTGCTTTGAAATCCTATACACTCCCGTATCAAACTCTCAACCCAGTTAAAGATATTGATTTACCTACAAAAATCAAAAGAAAAATCCAATTTTCTCCAGTTTTTTTCCATTCCCATCACAGTTAAAAGTATATTAAGCGCTCACATACCTCTTAAAGGCAGATAATAAACGATGTTCAGCACATTATTAAAAAGAGGGTAGATACGAATCTACTTAGCTAACATTGAGTGCGATTGATATCTGATCGTCGACGTTAAGGCTATCGAATCTCTTTCCATCGGTGTTTTGAGAGGAAGCCGTTCGCATTTATCTTATCTGTTAAATAAAAATACTCTTAGATTCTGCGATGTGACTTTTTACAGCTCAATCAAGACATTTTTTACTGATTGATTCATTCATAACATAACCAGGCGTTATAAACCGAAATTGTTGTAGAACTTTATGTAAATATGGCCCTGTGATGTACAGATGTACTATTAAATATAGCACACAACTCAATGGCAACACTGCTCGAGTCAGTCCCCACCTAGGGTATTAGTGTTCTGTGAGTCAGTTACGCTTTACCGTCTTTGGACGACTGGACGTATTCTTTGGGTTGTTGTGTACTTACTGATAATCTGGTAGTTTTACTTTAAACCCTAAACCCCTAATAAAAGATCATAGTGAACACCACAGGCCCACTTCATCAAGATCATCATTTCAGCCGGTTGGCGTCTAATGCTGGACATAGGCCTCCCCAAGCGTCACATCGACCGATCGTGGGCTTGTCGCATCCAACGGATTCCCTAGACCTTCATCGGTCTAATTTTTTGAGGACTTTACAAAGCGAAAATCGGCGTGTCTAAATGGCAATTCGGGTAGGCCGTAGGTGACTAAAATCGCAAGTTTGAAGTTCGAAACCTACTCTAGGTGTCGACTTTTGTCGTGCGTCGACAGGTCGATTGCGGCGGGTAACTAAAATCAACCGTGAAAATGCTCAGTCGCGAGCGATCGCTCGCTGCATGAAGGTCGACATTTTGATGCAAAATGACTGCACCCTTTTAATCGACCTGTGTAAATGGGGTGGCGATTTGGTAAGTGACCAGCCGCACGGCAAAAACGACCTAGTGTGAATCGCCCATTTGCTTCCCACTAATGCATCTTTTGTAAAGTTTAATTTATCAAATAAATTAGGTTATGACGTTGATTCATACATATGAATCAATCAATCATTTATTTTGTTAACATAAGTTTACAGATAGATTTGTTGTGTAAAATATGTGCACTATGCTTTGCCAATATATATGGCGTACAAAATTAACATAAGCAATTACAATTAAGATGGCATGTCAATACATTACAATAAAAATAATTAAATTTAAAGTATGTCAGGTAAACAGGTCACTACAATTTATACTTAATTAATAAATAAAATCATAAATGCTTAATTAGCAAGTCGGAATCGTCATATCTCTGTTTATCAATAGTAAACTCAGTGATGGAGTAGTAACATCTATCTAAAAGGAATTTAAACAAAGACCCTCTTTATTTCTAATAGCTGCTGGTATACTATTAGGTACCTATATATATTTTGGGGCCATACCTAACACACTTTTGCCGAAAAATGCGGTTTTGCCGAAAAATTAAGGTTGTTATTTTTGTTAAAAGCGAATTCAGCAGCAGAGACATTGATCAGGGATTCATACTTCCAAAAATCAGAAAGTTAAGAAAATAATCAGCCTTTATAACTACGGCAGTAGATAAAAATTCCCTTCACGCTCGCTCCACGTGCGGGTCATAAAAATATCATACTACCCGCTCTTTGAACCACGTCATAATATGAAGGAAGTATTGTTCTGTCGTTAAGGTGCCACGAGTCGATATTTTTTCCATACAAATTTCGGGAGTGTATTACTCCACTGTTTGACATTGTGCATCGAAAGTTAAACATGATATCGTTTTGTCTTATTATTTATGTTGTCTGTACGGAAACAGAATAGTAAAATAAAAAGTCATTAATAAGTTATGAGCCAACAAAGATTCGTTTTTCTTGCTATTTTTAACGTTACTTTAGGTGTAAATAAGTAATAAAAGACCTGTAAAATCTTCAAAACCAAAACCGTACCGAAAAAGCTCAGTTATCGAAGAGTTCAATAAACTTTATTTGTAATTGATTTATGCTATGATTTTTTCATAAAACTCGATTTTCCGAAGCACTTTTCGAAATTTTTTACGCGCCTATCAGTTCGGAATGGTGTTTCTATGCGTGAGAACTAGACGTTGTTCGTGTAGACTAGCGCCTAACTGCTCATCACTGATACTAGCTCTGTCGGAAACGAAGCCAGGTGAGACAGCGTGCTTTTTGGCCATGACCACCAGTGAGTTCGAGCTCGCGACTAGTTTACTCTTAAGGGTTCGCGGTTCCGTGGTAATGTTAGTGCCACGTGTAAAACAGGGGTTACACGGGCAACTTTTTCAGGAATTCTTGCCGGCAACAGTTGCTGGAGGTAGCGGAGCAATCACGTTTTACAAGATGCTCCATATCGCTCAATATCATTATCATCATTCTGCAAAAAGACGTCCAATGCTGGAGCTAGGCTGGGTGTTTTATAATTTGCATCTTATTTTTGTAGAATGAACATTTTTGTCTTTCTTTTTCGGGTTCCATACCTCAAAAGAAAAAAAAACGGAACCCTTATACGATCACTTTGTTGTCCGTCTGTCTGTCTCTTTATCTCGGGAACGCGTGGTGGTATCGAATTGAAATTAAAACCGTTCACTCAGGTCTACGGTCCCTTGAAGCTGTGAATAAAACAAACTTCTAAGTTGACGTAAAAAAAATACGGCCGTTTATGCCGCAAAAAAAAACGTATATTTCGACACTCTCAAGGGAATCAAAATGTATAGGGTACTTCCCGTTGAGCTAGAATCGTGAAATTTGACAAGAAGCAAGGTCTTGTAGCACAAGTAAAGGAAAACATCCGAAAACCGTAAAATTTAAAAAAAATCCCGTGATGAACTATTTCCATACCTACTACGGAACCGGCGGTGCTCGAGTCCGACTCGCTCTTGTTTTTTTTTTGCCCTTATTTAGCTAGGCTAGGCTTACCTCGATCAATATTGTGTAGCAGAGTGACCAGGATTTCTACAATATTAGCATCACAGTAAATGGCTTGATGTTGTCGTGTCGTCATAGCGTACCACGAATACCTACTCGTACCAAGAATTTCGCAATTCTAGTCGCTCGTGTGAGCCAAAGGATTGTTAGCTGCAACACGAAGGGTTCCTTATGTCTGTTTATGGGGCTAAAGTTTTGTTTTATTGGTGTTGTGAGGTTGTGGTGTGATCTATGTAGGTAGGTAGAAAGGTATAGATTTACCTTGGATATCGGCGAATTGGCACCTTCAATGGTTCCTTTAAAAGAATTTGTGCCAACAAGCAGTATTGCTGTGTTCTGCACCCTAATCCTACCCTAATAGCACCCTTATCGCACCCTAATTGCATCCTAATTGCGTAAGTCACCGAAAGTTTTTGAAGAACAACGTGCTCAACAACGTACTAAAATAACACCATGAATATTGTTGAAACTCATAGTTGTCTGTAAGGTTGATATTAATACATAGGTCATTTCATTCCTTCTTGAGAATTGCAATATTTATAGGCGGTAAGGTAAGCATTTTCCATTAGATAGGCTTATCTACTTACCCGAAGACGACCGAAAAGAAATACAAAAACGGAAGTTCATTATCAACAATTTCCACCAAACGTCTCGCATCGCATCGGATCGGAAAGGATACGAACGGATGCAGCGACAGCCGATCGCGGCCGGCAGTATGTCGACGCATATGATCGGCTCCGTACCGTCGCTTGCGAACGTATCCGTTTCTGCGCCTTCAAATAGTTTCATTCCTACCGAGTTGACGTGTTCTAATTTTTTTAAATGGTTAAAGTTGACGTAGTGTTGTTGGCTATTGCATTAGAAGAAGAAGAAAATAATCATAAAATACAGAAGAGGAAAAGAAAAATTTGGACGACAGCCGAAAGTATTCGATCGGATACGACGACAGGCGAACGGAGCCGATCGCGCGTCGCCCACGGTCAAGCTGCTGTGCGCGGCTTGATAATATAGACTTTAAATACTGTGTACACGATTTAATATCGTTTAAAGATTGTAAAATCCGTTGCGATACGAGCCGTTTGGTGGAAATCATCCTTAAGATTTGCCTTTACATTTTACACACTTTTTCAATCCACGCAACTCTCATTCTTCCATTAAACCCAATACAATAATAATCACCAGCAAAAGCCCTCCCACGACTTTCTGAAACAAAAATACAGCATAATTCCACCATAGCCTGTAATTTTTTTTTTAAATTATGACGTTAGCGGAACCTCCCCCCCAGGTGAAAAATCAACAAAAGGCCAAATGCGCGGTCTTTTGTTGAATTTTTTACTACCCCCACAACCTTTATGAATGTGGTTTTTCGCACTTTTTGGGGGGAAAATGGATGAAAATAAATATGAAAGTTAGTTCGTTTACTTTGCTCGGTGCCTTTGATGTCGGTAAATGTTGGTAATTGTTTCGGAGGAGTGGTTTTTGAGGATCTGTTGTCCGTTGCGAGACTTCTTGGTCTTTACCTACTTACTGTCCTGTTTAGCTGGGTCATCATCATCATCATTTCAGCCGAAAGACGTCCACTGCTGGACAAAAGCCTCCCCCAAAAGGGGGGGGGGGGGGTTTGCCATAATCGCCACGCTTGGCAGGCGGGTTGGCGATCGCAGTATGGTATGGTGGTGGAATGCATAGAGAACGCTGCTGCCCATTCTCCGGTATGACCGTTAGTCGCCTTTTACGACACCCACGGGAAGTATGGGGTGGTGCTATTCTTTAAGTCCGGCACCACACAGACAATAATTGATTGTAGTTAAGGTGAATGGGTAGTTAAGACCGCGAAATTCAAATTTTCTTACGTTTTTTGCAAATTACATGTCAGTGTCAGGATGTATCTTGATCAAAATATGATTCGCGACAATAACAGTACATATTTAGATAATTATAATCATTAGAATCATTATATATACATCTTTCTAAGTTAGATTTCTACCATTAACACTTTTCCATTGAAAGAGATTGGTGGTTGGTGGTAGAAATCTAACTTAGAAAGATACATTAATTATTCTAATAATTATAATTCTCTAAATATATACCTGTTATTATCGCGAATTATATTTTGATCAAGATACAATCTGACATTGACCTGCAAATTGCAAAAAACGTAAAAAAAAATTGTATTTCGCTTTCTACCACTATCCATTCACCTCAAAGAAAGATATTCTTTTCTCTGTCTCTGTCTGTACCTTTCATTCCTTAATTTTATTTTATTTGAAACAACAAAAATTACATAATTTTTCAACATTCAACGAAACTTACAACTACAGGCAGAATATTAATAACGCTTTCCAAAGAGAACAACGCGAACGTAACAAAGACATTAATTAGTGATATTACTCTTTTATAACTTAGTAAATTACTTATTATAATCTACGAGGACAAGGTGCCTGATTACGTAATCTGATTACGTTGCCCGAGAAAAATTATAAAGGAAAAATAAAGAAGGTAAATTGCGTTATAGAAAAAAAAAATACGGGAAAGAAAAAAAAAACTTAAAAGATATCAGTTCTCGGCAGTACGGTTGCCAAAGGAAGATAGTAACCAGGAAAATGTGTCTGCTTAACAACGTAAATAATGCAATTAATGTTGTTCAATTGTCAAAATTAAAGTCTTTCGGACTGTTTGGTTTATTTTATTTTCCTTTATTAGCCAACCAACAATTTGTTTACACTGTACATATTTAAAGTAACTATACCATAATCTAGGGTTAATGTAACAATTTCTTACAGGTTAGCACCGCATGCTCCATAAACATATTAGTGTCCCACAAGCACTGTACTATAAAATTGAAATTAATATCTATTTCAGTTTTAACCTACATGGGCACTTATGATAAATGATTTTTTATTTTTGTAAGTAGGTTTGAACAAACACTTTTACACGTCAACCATGTTTTTTTTTAAACTTGATGAGGTCGGCGTTTCCTATCTGACTACTCTTGAGAAGAAAGGCCGAAACAAACTCAGAGGTCACAGTCTCTTTTAAAGTCCAGACATAATCTTGATCAGGTTATATGAAGACCCTGTAGATCGATGTCTGAGATGGTCTTTTGAGGAAAGAACCACACAGATTGAGAGGACCTGTCCAGTCAGTGCACGCATTTGTCAGAAATCGTGCAGCTCAACTCAAAATTTAAGGAGCTCAGCGGTTCGACGAACAATGCCAAAGAAAGGACATTTGGGTAGGCCACATAAATTACTCAAGCTGCCAGACCATGAAAAAAAAAAGTAACAGAACAGAGAGAATACAAAAAAAATAGTAATAATATGAAACGTCAGAAGCTAGATGCACGGTTCCAATTGGTCGTTTCCTATGGAGAAGAGCAGGCAAGAAACTCCACGCAATTAACCCGCAGGGTCGTCGGATATAGTTGAAGTTTTGGTAAGAAAGCGATGGATGTTTTCGACACTTGAAGTTTAATAAGAAACCTATGGATTGTTTAGAAGAAAATTTAATTCAATTTCTAGAAAACAAACAGATCATTTATCAAATGAAATTTTATTCGAAAACATCCATCGGTTTCTTACTAAACTTCAACTATATCCGACGACCATCCTCATCTGTCTAGCCATTTCCCAACTATGTTGGGGTCGGCTCCCAGTCTGACCGGATGCAGTTGAATACCAGTATTTTACATCGAGGGACTGCCTATCTGTCCTCCACAACCAAGTTTTTGGGTAATACGATACCCCTTGGTAAATCTGGTTGTCGACTTGCGGGCTTCCGACGGCCTGTAACGACTGTTAAAGATCCATGAATGACAGCCGGAACCAACGGCTAAACGTGCTTTTCGAGGCACGGAGGGGTCTTGGTATGTAAATATGTTCACCCATCCACTGACCAACCGCGACAAGCGTAGCTTAACCTGATCGATCGAACCTTAATATCTAGCCACAAGTCCCTCAACTACATCCAACGACCCTGGTTACTTATCTCTTTTAGTGATTGTACCTACATAAGAAGGACCTATTTTAAACCTGCTAAGAAACGGTATCAAAGATGGCAGTCTAAAGGCACCTACAAACAGGCGCGACACGCGATATAATCGCGCGCGACACAAAGGCACCGCTCGTTGCGCGACTTGCGGTGCCTTTGTGCTTGAACACGTTGACGTGCGAGCCGCGGTGGCGGTCGCGGTCACGAAATATCAAACACACAGAGTATGCAAGTGTTCACGTACAAAACGCGACCACCGCGTCCCCGCGTTCCTACATGAACAAGCACTTTGCGTCGCGCGCGATTTTCTCGCGTGTCGCGCCTGTTTGAAGGAGCCTTAATCCCCAATGACTACCCACTCCTACTTCATTATACGAAATACTTTCACATAAAACATATTGATTTAATAAAGATTTCCAATAAACCCACAGCCGTTCGCTTGAAAGTCACGCGCCGGAGTTTACACTGGCGCATGATTGAAATCTTTTGTAATAAAGTCGGTTAAACTGCTTCGTTTACTTTGTACTTTATTATAAACTCGGGTTTAAGCTCGGTTAGTAGGTCTTGTTGAGGGTAGTTTTGATATCTATTTAAATAAAAGAAAGTCGTGTTAGTTACACTATTTATAACTCGGGAACGGCGGAATCGATTTGGCAAAAAATTGGTGGGGAGGTAGCTTAGAACCAGGAGACGGACATAGGATACTTTTTATCCGGTTTTTTTTTAATACTTTTATTTACTTACCTATAGGAGCAGGGTAGGAGTTAGTGTAGGAGAAGGTTAGGAGTAGGGTAGGAGTAGGGTACGAGTAGGGTAGGAGTAGGGTAGGAGTAGGGTAGGAGTTGGGTAGGAGTGGTGTAGGAGTAGGGTAGGAGTAGGCTAGGGGTAGGGTAGGGTAAGGGGTAGGACGCTACGTGAACGAAGTAGCGCCGGGCAGCTAGAAATAATTTATATGGCAAAACAACGTTTGCCGGGTCCGCTAGTACATAATAATATCATCATATGCCTAGCCATTTCCCAACTATGTTGGGGTCGGCTTCCAGTCTAACCGGATGCATCTGAATACCAGTATTAAACATGGAACGACTGCCTATCTGACTTCCACAACCGATACCCCTTGGTAAGACTGGTTGGCAGACTTTCGGGCTTCTGACTACCCGTAACGACTGTCAAAGATCTACGAATGACAGCCGGGACCAACGGCTTAACGTGCTTTTCGAGGCACGGAGGGGTCACGGTATGTAAAGATGGTCACCCATCCACAGACCAACCGCGGCAAGCATAGCTTAACCTGATCGATCGACCTGTGCGGCTGTTATTATTTCACCACGGGCTTCGGATCGATATCTACACACGATAATTGAAAAATACAAAAGATTTGATGTTTTCTTTGGTGGTCAACAACCGCTGATTATGTGGTTACTTCAAATAGTTAGGTTTCCGAAAGCAGTGCAGTCATTTAGCGGCCGCAATATGACGATAATTGTGAATATGGCGGTGGGTGTTTGTTAAACGAAATTATAAATTGTTTTATTTCTGTAAAGAGGTTTGTACAAACACTTTTATAATTCAAAAATAAAATTTCATTTTAAAACTGCATGAGTACGGTGTTTTCTAACTGACTACTCTGAGAAGAAAGGCCGAAACAAACTCAGAGGTCAACGCCAGACAGCATCTTGTTCAGATCATTTGACATTACAATGGTCAAAAAACGCCTCGATATTATGGGCGGCCTTGCTTTTGCGGCGTTTTATGACGGCATCGATCGATATGTTATCTGTGGCTCTAAGTGTAAAAAAACTGGCCAAGTACGAGTCGGACTCGCATACGAAAGGATCCGTACCACAAGTCAAAAACGCCGAAAAAAACACGTTTGTTGTGTGGGAGAGCCCCCCCCCCTCCCTTAAATATTTATTTTATCCTGTTATTAGTATTTGTTGTTTTAGCGGCAACAGAAATACATCATCTGTGAAAATTTCAACTGTTTAGATACAGCCTGGTGACAGATAGACAGACAGACGGACAGTGGAGTCTTTAGTAATAGGGCCCCGTTTTTATTACCCTTTGGGTACGTAACCCTAAAAAGAAACTCCTTAATTTTTATGTGAAAAATCTGATAATATCTTTAACCTTACTCGGAGCAAATGGCATCCTTGATGAATCCCTAATACCCCACACAAAAAATAATACACACAAATCTAACGAACCCCAATTTAAAATACATGTATTCATATTGTCAAACAAGATTATGTAATATTTGCCTTTGTTACCTTTTCATAACATCTTGTTAAAACTCAGGGACACAATAAAAGTGCGACGTGCAGCTGTACTAAGGGATTACACGACGCAAAATATAAACAGAAAACCCAGTAATGACGGCAGCGCTACGTTTGACATAATTTCTATTACTGGAGTCCTCTCCAGTTCTAAAAGAAGTTGAATGTTATCATAGCCCCAACGAAGATGTTGAGGTGAGCTCGGTTCAACCTAAGCTATAGGCCTACGCAGACCGGGACGGCACGGCATGGCAAGGGATTTCAATTTTTACTTATGGACATTAAAACGTATCGATATATAGAAATACGACATAAATTGCTATGCTTTAAAATGATGCCGAGGCATCGAAAGGTATTTTTCATTTCACGGCATTGAAAGACGCGCCACGGGCTCCCGCGGCGGGATGCCGAGGCGTCCTGCGGTAGGCAACGGCATGCCAAGAACTCCGGCGTTCGTTGTGACATACCGCGGGGTGAGGCGGCGGGGGTAGAGAAGCGGGGAAGCCGCTGGAATGCCGCGGTATCTAAGCGGCTAGTGTGCGCTGACTGACAGCAAAATCCCTTGCCATGCCGTCCCGGTCTGCGTAGGCCTTATCTCGCTGTTCATAGGCCTAAAGTACACGGTCCTTGTAAGCTTTCGTCGAGTTGTCAGTGCATCTGTGTTGTGTGCAATGGTCAACGGTCTTCCCAAAGAACTTACTCAGCTTTCAGACTTGTATCCTATTTTGTCAACTAGTGCCAGTTTTTTTTTGGCCGACATAATATTACCGTTTACCCTGATTTCTGAGGGCGGGTTGTTTCACGTTCACTTGACGTAAGCGTATACGTCAAAAATGGCGCTTACAAAAAAAGCGTTGTTTCAAATTACAATCACAAAATTATGGCGTTAACTTACTTCAAATAATAACGACTATGTAATAGTTATTAGGTATTTGACGTACGTATGTTACATTAACCAACCGTTTGAAACAACCGGCCCTAAAAGGCATAATTGCTTGAAAGATTTGTTTTCGTTTTACCTGCTGCGTTGTACAAAGTGGACTCTCTGTAGTTTATCTGTTCCACGTCAGGGGTAAGTCACCCCTCATTAAAATAGCCACAGTGGAAGTTTGGCAGTGAATACTGAGCCATTTCGTGAAGGTATTTATGTACCTGGCAGGGGACAGTTTGTTTGGGTCTAGCCTTTTTCGGGTTAAAAGTTTTGCGGTACAGTTATTTAGTTTGTCACATTATGGGTACTGCGGTTACCGGTATGTGTAACAATGGTGGTCATTCTTCTTCATGTAATAGTCAGTCATGTGGAAGCCTATATTCTGCAGTTTCAAAACCAATTTGATAATACTCGTCAGTTCCAAGCTCCTATCAAAATCAAATATAATCGGTGTTGGGACTGAGTTATCATCAATCTACCAATTTGAAACTTTTGCGGTCCACTGCTGGACAGGGACTAACCCGCGTGGCCCCGCGTGGCGGATTGCGGCCTATTCCTCTCACAAAGGAGGCCTGTGTCGCAACAGTTTGGTCGTTATAGGTTGATGATGCATCGAGGGGTTGTTGAGGGGTATCGTATTACCTAGTAATTGGGTCGTGGAGATCAGATAGGTAGTCGCTCCATGTAAAATACTGGTATTCAGATGCATCCGGTTAGACTGGAAGCCGACCCCAACATAGTTGGGAATAGGCTGGGCAGTTGATGAGGTTGATGATGCTGGAGATAGGTCAGCCTTTGGCAGTACACTACTGGATATTAACCCTGTCCCTAGATTTTCCTGAACATCCAAATCTCAAACTAACATCTGTCGAATCATCTCGACACAAATTAACTTTTAAAATCATCAACCAACCCCAAGTCTTTCGCATAACCTCCTTAACTTATCAAAATAGCTTTCCTCACTGCCACTAAATAAAATATTCTCCCATCAACAATGAAAGGGCAACACTTTCCGTCCCTAACATATCCCATGTCGTCGCCACTAGCGACCCTTCTCACGGGTCACGAGTCCCGCTTACACGTGTCGCGTGCGTCACGTTCACGTCGCGTCCACGTCAGGTTCACGTCAGATAATTGCTGTTACGTGTGGAGTTTAGTTGTTATGTCATCGGTGTAGGTGATTGGTGTTTATAATGTAATGTTAAGATTCGTCTTTTGTGATTGCGTCGTTGTGCTAATCTGGGCTCAAGGGTAAATCATCTGGTCAACGGGATTGTCCGAAAGGGTTACCGCTGGCCCGGAACATAAAGGGCTAAGGGAGGAACACGGGTGGGTTTCAGTCAGTAAGAGTCTGCCACTCCCTTCCGCTCCACCCAGAGCGGGAGGAGTCATTTGATGATTTCCCATCCGCAAAAAAAAAAGGGTAAATCATCTGCCTAGCCTTTTCTCAACTATGTTGGGGTCGGCTTCCAGTCTAACCGGATGCAGCTGAATACCGGTATTTTACATGGAGTGACTGCTTATCTGACCTCTACAACCCCACCACCCTTTTACCCGTTACTGGGTAATACGATACCTCTTGGTAAGACTGGTTGTCAGACTTTCGGGCTTGTGACTACCCGTAACGACTGACAAAGATCCACGAATGACAGCCGGGACTAACGGCATAACGTGCATTCTGAGGCACGGAGGGGAGTTTGTATGTAGGTAGAGATGGTCACCCATCCACAGACCAACAGCGGCAAGCATAGCTTAACCTGATCGATCGAACCGTGCGGCTGTTATTACTTACTTCAGGCCCCTCCACAGTCCTCCTCAGTCTATACAAATAAATAATATGAAGTGTCTGTTTCTAATATCCAAAAAAAAAGTATTTTACTAAACACATACAACCTGATATCGCAAAAAAAAATCAGCTGTTCCCTACATACATTTATGTTCGTATAACTCGTCAAAATGTAGGGAACGGCTGATTTTTTTTTTCGCGATTTCATGTTTGGTCCCATAGTAAAAGTTGTTCATAATGAAGAGTACAATGACCTCTTAAGAGGTTGTTAATGTTTTACCAATAACCCTGTATAATCAGACACCTTCTAATTAAATAACTGGATTAGTAGTTACTCACAATATCGAAGGTGCAAAATTATAATTCGCTATTAGATTTCAGTTCGTCGATATAGATTAGCGGCAGAAGTTTAATTACTAGAAGATTTACCTCCGAGGCTCGGCTATGTGTGACCTTGTGACGTATACTATGATAGGGGCCGGTACAGACGCCAGCACATCAAGGTACTACAAGCTGTCAAATTTCTGTAATAGATTTTCAACTTTATCGCTAAAGGATAAGGCTCAAAGTTGATTGGGGAAATTTGACAGTTTCGGGTAGCTTGATGTGCTGGCGTCTGTACGTGGGGAGAACTTGTAATAATAGGGTTTAGTAGAGGTGCTGATAAGGGATTTTGAGGCTTTGTTATCGGTTTATACGTAACTGTGTGGGGAGCTTTGTGTACGAGAGGAAAGTATATTAAACTAGTTTTTGTATTCGACTTCGCCGGCGTTAAGGTCTAACTACTACTACCGGGGTTAAAAGCATTTGTGACCCATTCCAGGTCATGTGCCAAATTTCATCCAAATAAATTCAGCCGTTTAGGCGTGAAAAGTCAAGAGACAGACAGGCCATTCCGACAGACAGAGTTACTTTCACATTATTAGTGTGATAGTTTTTATTGCAACAAACGTGTTTTTTCGGCGTTTTTTCCTTGTGGTACGGAACCCTAGTGTAGTCCACTTTATAAGTTACCAGGATAGTTCAGCGTGATTTCACCCCATTTTGAACATTATTTTTCGACTAGTGAATAATAGTAGTTTTAACTATAGGTTCGTGACAAAAGCAATAATGTTATAAACCGCATTCAAATACATATTTCGTACATGTATTTCTTAATTGTTTTACCACAATTAAATAAAGATTCCCAGTAAACTGAAACTTCACAAAAGTTGGAACTATTTAAATGTCATATAGACAAATATACCTTGTTGTTTTATGACGTGCAAGCGACATTCAACCTTAGTGCTTGGCCAGACCGGCTGGCAGGCGCGGGCGCGGGGCGGGCGCGGCGCGGCGTACTCAAACATACGAACTTCATTTGAGTGTCCATTCCATAGCGGGCGCCGACAACTCGCGCCATAGCTCGATAGGACTGGGGTTTTCAAACAAGATCGAGCTTTTTAGGGTTCCGTACCCAAAGGGTAAAAACGGGACCCTATTACTAAGACTTCGCTGTCTGTCCGTCTGTCTGTCACCAGGCTGTATCTTAAGAACCGCGATAGCTAGACAGTTGAAATTTTCACAAATTATGTATCTCTGTCGCCGCTATAACAACAAATACTAAAAACAAAATAAAATGAATGTTTAAGGGGGGCTCCCATACAACAAACGTGTTTTTTTCGGCGTTTTCGCCTTGTGGTACGGAACCCTTCGTGTGCGAGTCCGACTCGCACTTGGCCAGTTTTTTCTAGTAAAAATAAGTCTTCTTCATCCATATTATATTTTGACAAGCACTGGTCACGACGACACGCAGAACGCCCCGCGCTGCCAGTCTGGCCAAGCACTTAGGGTGGGAAAGCAATTTCGGGGTTGACTAAACCTGACAAAGGCGGCCTATAATCAGCCTATTATGTCCCCTCTGCTGCGACACAGGCCTCCTCTCGGTGAGAGGAAGTGGGCCTTTAAGGCGGAGATTCCTTGGAAACGGTCAAAAAGTTGGTTTTTTAAAGCAGTGTATCTCTTAAACCGTAAATAATTTTGACCAAAAAAAAAAGAATTATATTTTAAAGTCTTATTTTATTACAGTGATGGAACTCAAATCGTAATTAAACATACATTAATGCATCAAAAAAATCTTCAAATACACCTCTTGATTGTCTTTAAAAGCAGTTTATCCCTTCATTAACAATTTTAATTATAATTAAAAATATGCCATTAAATTTCTAATGCCAAACTGCATTCAGTGATGGATTATTATTAAATAGTTTTTGTAAATAGATAATTTCTTCATATTTTACAATAAATTACCAGTTTTGTGTGTCATCGCGCTTCTGTTTATTTTCTATGCAGTCCGACAGTGACCGCGCTTTAGGTCATGTAAGCCCCTTAATCCACCACGCGGGTTGGTAGGTAGATGTCAGATATCTTCGAAGTGTTTGTTCTAGGACATGCCGGTTTTTCCCCTCACGATGTTTGTCTTCACTGAAGCGACCTAGCGCATGAAAACCCGACAGGTGGTGCCGATTCCCTCGTTTACAAACTAAACTAAATTTAGGTTCAGTGCATTTATTCCTTTCTATTTTATTAAGAAAAGGGCATAAGATAAATTTTAGTTTAGTCCTGTCATTTGACAGCACTAAACTAAAATTAAAAAAAAAAATAGAAAAAAAAATCAGCGCCTGACACTACTCCATACAAGTTTAGACGTGATTAAAAACTTGTCTACTAAAATTACGTCAATTTACGTCAGGCGCTCATTCATTTGACAGGACTAAACTAAAATTTATCTTCTGCCCTTCTATTTATTTATTTACCATTTATGTACACACATATACAACATGTCCCAAAATTCAACGATAAGCCAGCACCGGAGGATAGACCTGCCCATGACTACTCGGGGAAAAAAAGAAAAAAAATATATATCTCTTTTTTTTTGAAGTTATAAAAAAAAAGAAGAAATTCTTAAAAAAGTGAGACCTTTTATGATATTTTTCACTACCATGACCACACTTTTTTAAATATTTCTGTTATTTTTTTTTATAGGCAACCTGAATAGCACTGCTATCTACCACAATTCTTAAAAAATCCAGAATACCTCTAGTTTTTTCACGTAAATTAATGAAACTTAATTTATTCCCTAAATTTTTTGAAGATTTTTACTTTTAATCAACTTTAACTCATCGTGGTGTAAAAAAAAAGTATGAACACTACTATGGCAAGTTTTTTTATAAATTGACGCAACTAATCAAGATTCCAAAATGGTATAATACTCTAGGCAAACAAGTTAAAAAAAAAAATGTTCCTATTATTTCTAAACAGGGGCCAAATGACGGTCTGGTAATAAAAAGTATTAGTTCTTGGAAAATGTTTAATATTTAAATAAATGGTCAAACAATTTCTCATGTAATTTATTAACATTATAACCAATGTTCAAATTGTTTGCCACCAGCAATAATACATGCACGACATCGCCTTAAAAATGACCGTTTTATTTGTCTTGCATATCTTCTGCGATTAATATGATCCGCAGCCTGACTGATATTTCGACGAAGCTCGTCCAATGACGCAATGGGTTTTGAGTAGACCCTGTCTTTAAGACAACCCCAATAGAAGAAGTCCAGGGGGTTCAAATCGGGTGAACGAGGTGGCCATAAGATAGGACCAAGTCGCCCGATCCAACGCCCTGGATACTCTTGATTTAAATATTCTCGCACAGGGCGGGCATAGTGTGCTGGGCAACCATCATTTTGGAGCCACATGTTTTGGAGATCATTTAAGGGCACGTCGTCTAGCAATTCTTGCAAGTCATTTTGTAAAAAGTTTAAATAACTATTGCCATCTAAGTTTCCTTGTAACTCAAAGGGCCCAATTACTTTTCCATTTAATATGCCGGTCCATAAGTTAACCTTGAATTGATATTGGGATCTGTCTTGTCTCATCAAGTGCGGATTTTCATTGCTCCAACTATGTAGGTTGTGTAGATTTAAATATCCATCTTTCTTGCATGTTGTTTCATCCGACCATAGAATTTTGTCCAGGAATTGGGGATCTTCCCTGTGCCTTTGCAGCATCACACGGCAAAATGTGACTCTTAATGGATAGTCCCGCGGTAACAACGTCTGCACACGCCTGTAATGATATGGGTGAAGCTTGTGACGTTGTAAAATTCGATGTGCAGAACTTTTCGGGATTCCTGTAGCTTCTTCTATGGCGCGTACCGAAGTAGTCGAATCATTTTCTATCTCATTGAGAACTTCTTCATCACGATCCGAACTAGGTCTTCCAGCGTTTCTCCTACTGGATGGCATACGACCCTCCGAAAACGCTTGATGCACATTAATAAACACTCGATAATCAGGATATCTTTGAGCATTTGGGTACCTTTCTCGATACAGTCTGCTAGCAGCGTTAGCATTGCATCGGGTTTCTCCATAGATGAGGTGCATATTTGCGTATTCCTGTGGTGTGTATGGTTGCGGCATGTTGATCGTTAAACAGTCCAAAATGCGCCAGAACTCCAAATCACAAAACTCACAATCGTAGTCACAAAACACACAATCGTAGTCCAAGATAATGCCAGGTCAGTTCAGTTTGCAGATCGATTCCAGTCCAAAAAGCCAAGCCAAAAGTCGTTAGTACGTACGAGAGCCACGTCAGTTGAATACGGAACGGTGCGCAGTAAACAAAGGAGCAGAGCGTACTGAACTGACTTGCTCTGAGAATAATAACAGCTTCTCTACCTGCCCTGTTGTTGTCTCTTTTTAACGTAAATATCTCTGTCTATCTATCTCTCTCTAACTTCTAAGGTATGTATGCCCCATTCAAATTCCTAGAAATTGTAACAAGAACCCACTACCTGCCCTGTTGTTGTCTCTTTTTAACGTAAATATCTCTATCTATCTATCTCTCTCTAACTTCTAAGGTATGTATGCCCCACTCAAATTCCTAGAAATTGTAACAAGAACCCATTTTGGGCACGCAGTGAAAGTGATTACTGTCAACTATAATTTAAGGAATTTGGTTCTTGTTTTGAACTAGTATGGATATAATTTTTTTGTGGTTGATTTTCCTAGAGTATTATACCATTTTGGAATCTTGATTAGTTGCGTCAATTTATAAAAAAACTTGCCATAGTAGTGTTCATACTTTTTTTTTACACCACGATGAGTTAAAGTTGATTAAAAGTAAAAATCTTCAAAAAATTTAGGGAATAAATTAAGTTTCATTAATTTACGTGAAAAAACTAGAGGTATTCTGGATTTTTTAAGAATTGTGGTAGATAGCAGTGCTATTCAGGTTGCCTATAAAAAAAAATAACAGAAATATTTAAAAAAGTGTGGTCATGGTAGTGAAAAATATCATAAAAGGTCTCACTTTTTTAAGAATTTCTTCTTTTTTTTTATAACTTCAAAAAAAAAGAGATATATATTTTTTTTCTTTTTTTCCCCGAGTAGTCATGGGCAGGTCTATCCTCCGGTGCTGGCTTATCGTTGAATTTTGGGACATGTTGTATAAACAGACAAGAAAAAAACAGAGCAGAAAAATAAGTACATAGTCCTTAAGTCCTCAAGTCCTTTTCTTAATGAAATAGAAAGAAAAAGATGCACTGAACTTAAATTTAGTTTAGTTTCTGAACAAGGGAATCGGCATCAGTGTCAATTTAACTAAATCCGCTTAATGTCATGTAATTTATTAACGTTTAAACATTCCTGATGTATCCTGTGATCTATAAACTGAATAAGATATAGCCTTACGTGACAGATACGGTACCAACCCCCACTGGTACCACCTGGTACTTTACTAGGGAACTTTATATTTAAAGTGGGTAGGACCTATTAATAAGCCTCCGTAGTACCTGATAACTTACAGTTAGACTTGTAACTGAAGGATAAATCACTATCTTGCCTTTCTTGAAATTAAATTAAATTGTTTATTTTGTACTAGCTTCCGCTCGAGGCTTCGCCCGCGAGGTATGTCGATAAAATCTATCCTATGTCCTTCCCCGGGATGCAATCCATCTCTCTGCCAAATTTTATCGAAATCCGTTCACTGGTTTAGGCGTGAAAACGTAAAAAAACTGGCCAAGTGCGAGTCGGACTCGCACACGAAGGGTTCCTAACCGCAAGGCAAAAACGTCGAAAAAAACACGTTCGTTGTATGGGAGCCCCCTTAAATATTTATTTTATTCTGTTTTTAATATTTGTTGTTATAGCGGCAACAGAAACACATCATCTGTGAAAATTTCAACAGTTTAGCTAACACGGTTCATGAGATACGGTGACAGACAGACACACGGACAGTGGAGTCTTAGTATGAGGGCCCGTTTTTACCCTTTGGGTACGGAACCCTAAAGATAATAGGTGTTTATTTGTTCGTGCTATTTTTGCGATCGACACGCAAAGAAGATCTTGGTTACACGCTGCTACCACCCATTTTTTTTTACGGATGGGAAATCATCAAATGACCCCTCCCGCTCTGGGTGGAGCGGAAGGGAGTGTCAGACTCTTACTGACTAAAACCCACCCGTGTTCCTTCCTTAGCACTTTATGTTCCGGGCCAGCGGTAACCCTATCGGACTTTCGGATGCTGACATCTCTTTGAGGCGCGCGTGGAACACGTACGCGCCGTCCGGCACGGGCCTGGTCCTGATCGTACGGTGAGCTACCCATTACTCTCCACCCGCAGGCTCGCGCCTACGGTGGCCGGGAGTCGTCACGCAGCTCCCGTCGCCCGGAGCGTCTCCCGCGGCGGCTGGGGCGGAAGGCTCTCTCCCTCATCCATCCCGCCACTTCCTTCGCTAGCATGATTGCTTCGCAAAAAGAGATGATTGCTTCGCAGAAGGAGGTGACTGCCTGCCACTCCCTCTCGCTCCGGACCATGCAAGATCATCAGTTTTGTACTATTTCCTTGCCCAACCTAATTTATCCTCATTTTTGTTGCAGGTACGTACCAGCTTTTTATCATCCTACAAAAACTGTCGGTATGTCACAAATTTAAGTATTCACTCTTCAATAATCGTCATCTGCCTAGGCTTTTCCCAACTATGTTGGGTTCAGCTTCAAGTCTAACCAGCAACCTAATTACGCAACATACTATTGGCGCCGATTCTGTTGTTCACAAACTAAACTAAATTTAAGTTCATGCATCTTTTTCTTTCTATTTCATTATGAAAAGGACAGAAGATAAATATTAGTTTAGTCTTGTCAAATTAAGATACTCCATAGACAACTTTAGACGGGATTAAAAAATGGGCTATTAAAAATACGTCAATTTACGTCAGGCGCTGACTAATTTGACAGGACTAAACTAATATTTATCTTCTGTCCTTTTCTTAATGAAATAGAAAGAAAAAGATGCCTGAACTTAAATTTAGTTTAGTTTGTGAACAACAGAATCGGCGCCAGTATCAATCACAATCGGATATTGCTAGTCCATTGATTCATATGTTCTAAAAATTTATTTGTCTGATTAATCTGACAAAATGAAAGCCATTAGGTACTACTGTGAGTGCTTGGCCAGACTGGCAGCGCGGGGCGGGGAGCAGCGCGGGTGCGGGAACGCGCGCGGTCTGCGTGTCCGCGGTGGAGCGCGGCTGCGTTCTGCGTGTTGTCTTGTCCAGTGTTTGTCAAAATTAAGGAAGAAGAAGACTTCTTTTTACTAGGAGAAAGCTCGAACTAATTTGAGAACCCTGTTTCCCGCGCGAGCCGCCCGCGCACCCACTGCGGTCACTTGTATGAAGGAGCTATGGCGTGAGTTGCCCGCGCGCTCCCCGCGCCGGTCAGCCCGCGCTGCTCACCGCGCCCGCGTGCCCACTATGGACACTCAAACATAAGAACTTCAGCCCGCGCAGGCGCGGGCCTGCACTGCCAGTCTGGCCAAGCACTTAGTGTGTTACGAAATTACCCCACTGATACAGCTGAATATGACTACCTTTCTAACTTCCACAACCCAGTTACTGAGTAACAAGTTATCCCTTGGTGAGACTTGTTGTTAGACTTTCGCAATTCTGACGACTAACCAAAGATCTGCGAATGACAGCCGAAACTATCGTTTATTTACTCTCCAATAAAACTGCATATAATATATGTAAGTACATAACAATCCAGCGGCTGTACAGTCAAGTGCAGGCCGGTCTAAGTTCTAAATCTTTAAAGTTGGGACAAGTTGGAGATGCTCCTAACAAGTTGGAAACTGCAAGCGGCGGAGAATGCGGAACGGCTTTTATATAACCGCTCATTGGAGAGGAAGAGGCTTGTGGTTGGAGAATTTTGAAGCCATAATCAGCCTATAATGTTCCCACTGCTTCCTCTCAGTGAGAAGGAGTGGGCCGTAATCCACCACGCGGGCCCAGTGCGTGTTAGTAGATGTCACATGTCTTTGATTTTTAGGGTATCGTACCCAGAGGGTAAAAACGCGACCCTATTACTAAGACTTCGCTGTCTGTCCGTCCGTCCGTCCGTCTGTCTGTTACCAGGCTTTATCTCAAGAACCGCGATAGCTAGACAGTTGAAATTACGTATTTTTGTTGCCGCTATAACAACAAATACTAAAAACAGGTGTCAGAGCTCCCAAGTTAATACCAGGTCCACAATTAATATAAGTTCGGAATTTCATAGTGTGGGGTCTATATTGGGTAGTCACAACACCGAAAGTCTGACAACCAGTCTTACCAAGGTGTATCGTATTACCCAGTAACTGGGTTGTGGAGGTCAGATATGCAGTCGCTCCATGTAAAATACTGGTATTCAGCTGCATCCGGTTAGACTGGAAGCCGACCCCAACATAGTTGGGAAAAGGCTAGGCAGATGAAGACCTACTTTTGATCGATAAATACCATCAGCTGTATACGTTTCCTTTCACACAATAAAGTGTAAAGTTTATTATTATTATAAAGGAAACTGAAAATCACTTCAGTTTTCAGTTCATTAAGCTCACAGGTGTTCTTAAAGTTTCCACTTTAGTTACAATCTGTTATAGTGGCGATGGCGACCCACTTTTACTTCTCATAATTTATTTTATGAAGTGCTAAACTTTGTAACTTTGATAAAGTTATTTCCGTTATTTTTGTTGAGTTATGCTTTTAACACTGATTAAATTATTTTATCTCCTAAATTAATATTATGAAGAGAAAAGATTTGATTTTTTTGCATATTTGTTTGTTACGCTTTCACGCAAAAACGGCTGAACGAATTTGGATTGAATTTTGGCACATGAGTAGACCATGACCTTGGATTAGGACTACGATACTTTTTATGCTGATATTCCCATGGGATCGGAAGTTGTGCGGGTGAAATACACACATGGTGCTAATACATGCGTCACGTTCGTGAATGAGCGCCGTCAGTAGGGACTAAGGCTTGCACCCCGGGAATCTAGGTCACGAAAATTTCGAGATTTTTGAGACTTGGGTCAGTGTGTCGTCTTAGGGGACTTGAGACGCGAGTTACTTTTGTAATAAAATTCTAATGACCCCTCCCGCTCTGGGCGGAGCGGAAGGGAGTGTCAGACTCTTACCTACTGACTAAAACCCACCCGTGTTCCTTCCTTAGCCCTTTATGTTCCGGGCCAGCGGTAACCCTTTCGGACAATCCCGCTGATTGCCGGCAGGCTTAGGCCCTAAGGGGCCCCTCAATTTATACTGACAACTCTTTAAGGCGCGCGTGGAACACGTACGCGCCGTCCGACATGGGCCTGGTCCTGATCGGACGGTGAGCTACCCATTACTCTCCGTCCGCAGGCCCGCGCCTACGGTGGCCGGGAGTCGTTACGTGGCTCCCGACGCCCGGAGCGTCTCCCGCGGCGGCTGGGCCGGGAGGGAGGCTCTCTTCCTGAGCCGTCCCGCCACCTCCTTTGCTAGTACAAAAAGGTACAAAGGCGGACTTAACGCCTTAGGTATCTCTACCAGTCAACCAAGCGTTGTGAACTATCTTTTATTCAAGATATTTGTAAGAAAAGCTTCAAACCTAAATCAAAATTCAGCTAAAACTACAAGGTCTCATACATTTTATGTACACATTCGTATTGTAACAAGTATGTATGGCAAACAATAAATTCCACATGTTTTATGTGAATGTATTCGTCACTTTTGCTTGTAAAACTATGCTGATGTACCGAACGGTGTGTTTTAGTGATGTGTGTAAGAGTAGGGATGGGACGTATACGATAGTTTAAGTGTTGTAAGGATTCGATAAGGAAAATGTCGTGAGGAAAGTTTTGAGTATGATTGTCGATGGCTATAAGAGTAGGGAACGACCAAGGAAATGATGGATGGAATGTGTGAATGATGATATGGTTAGAAAGGGGGTGACTACCGAGATGACGACTAATAGAGAAGTATGGAAGAAAAAGACATGTTGCGCCGATCACAAATAAATTGGGATAAGGACAGGAGAATTATCAATGGCGTAACTATAGGGTGGCAAAATGCCACGGGCCCCCAGCCAGAGGGGGCCCCCGGCCCGAGAGGGCCATGAGCACAGGAGGATCCTAACATAAGTTTATAAATGCAAACTTTTGTTTGAAAATGTGCAACAAGGACATCATTCAGGTGTAGGTCTCTGCACACAGCCGGCGTGGCATGGGGGGCGCGGCGTGGCGGGGCGGCGACGCGGCGCTGGCGCGACGGCATCGTTCACACTGCGAGCGCGATCACGTCCCGTCCCGCCGCGTCCATGAACAGTGTTTTTATACTGCCTAGGGCCCACATCGTACAAATATACGTGAGCACGAATACATTCGATTAGTTTTTCGACATCCATTTTTGTAAAACAATACAAGATCTCATTCACGCTCCGTCTCGTCCGACGCGATGTGTTCACGCCCCGCCCCGCCGCTTCTGACTTGTATTCCCCGCTCGGCGCGGCGGCGGCGTGGCGCGACGGTTACCGTCGCGCCGAACGGGACGGCTCTGTGTGGCGTCGTCAGTAATATCTAGTACATTACAACTGCTCAGCGTCGCGTCGCCGTCCCGTCCCGCCGCGCCGCTCCCGCTGTGTGCAGAGAGAGACCTTTAACATTTTGTAACTTTTTCCCATTGTTTGTCTAATTTTTTGGGCAGGACCTCATGCTCAGCGATAGCGTTTGCGACCACTAGACCAACCAACCAACAGTTAAATGTTGTAGGGGAAAAAAAATTAAATCTACGCGGAAGAAGTCGCGGAAAAGTGCTAGTAAAAAAAAAAACTATAAACTCAGTTGAGCTTCTGTACAGTGAGGGAGGGCCCCATCCCTTGAATTTGCCACGGGCCGCAAACTGTATAGTTACGCCACTGAGAATTATGATGACGTAAGGATTCGGTGACGTGTAAATCGAGTTTTCCTTGTTTTCTCTTTTGATATTTTTACAAGCTTTTTTATTAACTGGCTTTGTTGTATGTGTTTTTCCAGTTACAAATAGAAATCAAATACAAATCTTTAATAGAAAACCACTTTTATTAAATCTACCCCGTAACACTTCAGTGTAATTTAACGGTTGTCTGTGTGTTGCCGGACTTGTCTGTGTGGTGCCGGACTTAAAGAATAGCACCACCCCATATTTCCCGTGGGTGTCGTAAAAGGCGACTAAGGGGCGTAGCGGAGAATGGGCAGCAGCGTTCTCTATGCATTCCACCACCATACCATACTGCGATCGCCAACCCGCCTGCCAAGCGTGGCGATTATGGCAAACCCCCCCCCCCCCCCTTTTGGGGGAGGCCTATGTCCAGCAGTGGACGTCTTTTGGGCTGAAATGATGATAATGATGAATTTAACGGTGAATCTGAGGGGCAATTTTTAGGGTTCCGTACCCAAAGGGTAAAAACGGGACCCTATTACTAAGACTTCGCTGTCTGTCCGTCTGTCCGTCTGTCTGTCACCAGGCTGTATCTCAAAAACCGCGATAGCTAGACAGTTGAAATTTTCACCGATCATGTATTTCTGTTGCCGCTATAACAACAAATACTAAAAACAAAATAAAATAAATATTTAAGGGGGGCTCCCATACAACAAACGCGATTTTTTTGCCCTTTTTTGCTCGATATCAAAAATGGCAACAGATAGGCACTTGAAATATTCACAAAATACTCAGTTGTGTTTTAACTTTAATAATAAATAATAAAATTAAAATAAAATAAATATTTAAGGGGGGCTCCCATACAACAAACATGTTTTTTTCGGCGTTTTTGCCTTGTGGTACGGAACCCTTCGTGTGCGAGTTCGACTCGCACTTGGCCAGTTTTTATAATTCTTTTTAGTGAACGTTTTTACGTTCACTTTCTGTTCTCAGTCTCAATTTGTCAAAAATACCTGTAATTTCCCTAGATTCAAGTTCTTGACGTTAATTGTCGCTGATATGGGTTTTTTTATTTTATGGATGGTAAATCATCAAATGACTTCTCCCGCTCTGGGTGGAGCGGAAGGGAGTATCAGACTCTTACTGACTAAAACCCACCCGTGTTCCTTCCTTAGCCCTTTATGTTCCTGCCAGCGGTAACCCTTTCGGACAAGCTCACTGACCCGGCAGGCTTCGGCCCTAAGGGGGCGCCTCCTCGATGCTGACATCTCTTTGAGGCGCGCGTGGAACACGTACGCGCCTTCCGGCACGGGCGTGGTCCTGATCGGACGGTGAGCTACCCATTACCAAGTCTGGATTTGTGGACTATTACATGGGACCAGGGTTGTTGCGAACATCAGCACTAGCATGGGATTGCGACTGGATTTGGAACGTCTTTGATTCCCGGGAATTGGCCTTCTGGTGTTGCACTAGCTTTGAAGCTAAGTGCTATTGTAACATAAATTAATTTTATAATTTTAATGGTTTTATCCTGCAAAACGGTAAAATTAAAAATTATTGCAACAACGAAGTGCTTTTCCACGGAGCTTTTAACATAATTATGATTTTAAAGCTTCGCTGATGGGAAAGAACTGATATTTTCATTTATTTTTATGTAGACTACCCAACTACTGCGTGTAATGGTTTTAATTATTCCTGGTAAAAACCTGCCCTCTACGGTCCACACGACTACCAAGGAACTGCATTAAAATCGGTACATAACCGCATATACCTACAGAGGTTGCGTATTTTATATCTATTTTGAAGTTAAAAGAGCAGTCATTCTTACTAATCCATACTAATATTCTAAATTCGAAAGTAACTCTCTCTGTCTGTCTGTAGGTTACATTTTCACGGCTAAACCACTGAACGGAGTTCGATAAAATTTGGCAGAGAGGTAGATTGCATCCCGGGGAAGGACATAGGATTTTATCCCGATATTCCCACGGGATCGACACTTATGCGGGTGAAACCGCGGGGCGCTGCTAGTCCTTACTAATGTTATAAATTCGTAAGTAACTGTATGTCTGTGTGTTAACTCTTCACGCCTAAACCACTAAACGGATTTCGATAAGATTTGGCAAGGATATAGATGGCATCCTGAGGAAGGACATATGCTACTTTTTGTCCCTGTAACTCGTTCCCGTGGGATAATAACCGACATCCACCCAAACGGAGTCGTGGGCAGAAGCTAGTGTTCCATAAAATTAATGTCATCATCATCTGCCTAGCCTTTTCCCAACTATGTGGCGGTCGGCTTCCAGTATAACCGGATGCAGCTGAATACCAGTATTTGACATGGAGCGACTGCCTATCTGACCTCCACAACCCAGTTTCTGGGTAATACGATACCCCTTGGTAAGACTGGTTATCCGACTTTCGGGCTTCTGACTACCCGTAACGACTGTCAAAGATCCACGAATGACAGCCGGGACCAAACGGCTTAACGTGCTTTCCGAGGCACAGAACTCCCCTGAGTTGATATGTAAAGATGGTATGTAAAAATGAATGTGTGAATACAAAATCCTTTCCAAACACTACTATTTTCTTTAGACAGCTTAATAGCAAAGAGGAGTGGTAGCATAAAATCGATTAAAATTATACCGATCTGCCTCCCGATTACCTTAATCGATTCTGTTAAAATTTCATGAGCAAATCTATAATCGAATACATAAAACATTATCGTAGTACATTTCGGTATATTTCATTATTCGATATCGAATCTACTGGATTGAATTTATTTGAATTTATATAGTAGTGTTACGAGCTTCGGGTTCGTGACAATAAAAACTGCCGATTTAATAACCAAAAAAATGACACTTTAATAATCAACACTAATTACAACTCAAACACACTAATTACAAAACACAATTGCACTACTGATCGCTTTAAGTCGCACTTGAATATCGCTTCGATGCTTTCACTTCGATCGCTTTATCAAAACTGTGTCGGTCGTGGCGCGTCTCGGCCTTATATAGCGCCAAAGAGAGTTCTAGAACCTTCCATTGTAGAAACATCTAGAATGTTCGAGTACATACAGGCTCCGATCGAACAGATGTCGAAAGTTCGGGAATGTTCTAGAAAGTTCTCGCATCGAAATTTCTAGAAGGGTCTTGACAACTAGTTCCGCTACTCGATACTAGATGGCGCTAGTGGTAACAACTGTCGCCATGTACTAGGCATTAATTGTGGCGCGCAACACTGCCCCCTCCTAAGACATGCTCGTCCCGAGCATTATCGGCCCCATAATAACGCGCCAGTCGATCCACGTGGACGATCTTAGGAGTACCCCTTGCACCTTTCTGTATCCGGTAGGTTACGTCATTGATCTTTGTCACAATCCGGTACGGTCCGTCCCATTTAGCTTGCAGCTTAGGAGATTTCCCTTTGCTGCGGACTGGATTGTGCAACCACACTAGTGAACCTTCGTCGAACCCTTTATTGTTCATTTTACGGTCATAACGGGTTTTCATCTTTTCAGACATTTGCTGGCCCGATTGTCTGACGTGCTCATAAATGTCATTCATTTTGTTTCGCAAGTCATTCGCATAATCGGTTATACTTCGTGGGGCATCGGGTGGTATTCCGGTGATCAGGTCTGCAGGCAGCCGTAATTCCCTTCCAAAGTTTGCGAAAGCTGGTGTCACCGATGTGCTTTCGTGAACAGCGCTTCGATATGACAACAAAAACGGTTGTATGTGCTTGTCCCAATCTCGTTGCCGATTTTCCACAACTTTTGCTAGGTATCTCTCCAAGGTCTGATTAAATCGTTCCACCATTCCATCCGATTGTGGGTGGTAAGAAGTTGTTCTTGTTTTATGAGTACCCATAACTCGACAAGTTTCCTGGAATATTTGGGACTCAAAATTCCTTCCCTGATCGCTGTGAATCTCCAAGGGTACTCCAAAACGGCAGAAGACTTCATGAACCAGTTTATCTGCAACTGTTGAAGCTTCTTGGTTTGGAATGGCGAAGACTTCCGGCCACTTAGTGAAGTAATCCATCACAACCATGAAATACTTGTTACCACTTTCACTTACCGGAAACGGCCCCGCAACGTCAAGGGCTATCCTTTCCCATGGTGCACCAACGTTGTACAATTTCAATGCACCTCTACTACGAGTCTGAGGTCCCTTTACAGCAGCACAACTTGTACATTTGCGACACCAGTCCTCGACATCGTCCCGACAGTGGACCCAGTAAAACCGTTCTCGTATCTTCAGTAGAGTCCGTTTTACTCCCAGATGGCCTCCTGAACAACCATTATGGTACAGCTGTAGAACATTCGGTACTTGAGCTTTAGGGACAACCATTTGCAAATGACAGCTGTCTCCTCGAGCGTTTTCCCATTTACGGCACAGGACTCCATCCTGAATCACCAAGCTGTCCCATTGGGCCCAATAGCTTTTTGTGGCCGAACCCATTGCTGAGACGTCGCTCCACCTGGGCTTAGGAGCTCTGGCCTTCATCCACTCCAGAATCGGCTTGATGTCCGAATCTTCCTGCTGTGCACGTTGTAGGCTTTCCTTCCACTCGTTACTGAGGTCTGTCTTGAGCATCCTCACAGGTACGACTTCTTTACTTTCTTGCCTAGTACAATGCTTGCAGTCTTCAGGACAAGGTCTTCTTGACAATGCATCTGCGTTGCCATGAGATTTCCCGCTGCGATGTTCGACCTCGAAGTTGTATTCCTGCAGTAGTTCAATCCATCTCGCAACTTGTCCTTCTGGATTTTTGAACTGCAATAGCCATTTCAGTGCAGCGTGGTCAGTTCGTAGGTGGAATTTCCGCCCCAGAAGATATTTGCTAAAGTGCTGCAATGACTTTACCACAGCAAGCAGTTCTCGTCTCGTAACACAATAGTTCCTTTCAGGTTTCGACAATGACTTGCTGAAGTATGCTACCACAACCTCTTGATCGCCGTTCCGCTGAGACAACACACCGCCAAGTCCTATATCACTTGCGTCTGTGTCAACTATAAATTCCTTGCCCGCATCAGGATACCCCAAAATAGGTGTTTTGCACAGACGGTCCTTTAGCTCCTGGAATGCGATGTCGCAACTTTCGTCCCAGCAGAAATGTCGCTTCTCCTCGGTTAGCTTATGCAGGGGTTTGGCTATATCTGCAAAGTTCTTGACAAATCGCCGATAATAGGAGCACAAACCCAGAAATGCTCTGACCTGCGTCTTGTCTTTTGGAATCGGCCAATCCTTGACAGCGGCGATTTTCTCTGGATCCGTGCGGATACCTTCTTCAGACACTACATATCCCAAAAAGCTAACTTGTCGTTTGAATAGTGAACACTTCTTCGGACTTAACTTGAGGTTGGCACTCTGGATCTTCATGAGCACGCGTTCCAGGTTTTGAAGGTGTTCTTCAAACGTGCGGCCTACGATGATGATGTCATCCAGGTAGACCAGGCAGGCATCGCCAATTAGTCCGGTAAGTACAAGTTCCATCAACCTCTCAAATGTTGCCGGAGCATTGCACAATCCAAACGGCATAACTTTAAATTGCCACAGACCCTTTCCTGTCGAGAATGCAGTTTTCTCCTTGTCGTTAGGATCAATTTCAACTTGCCAGTAGCCACTTTTCAGGTCCAGCGTGCTAAACCACTTTACTCCAGTAAGCATGTCCAGCGTGTCATCAATTCTTGGCAAAGGATAGCTGTCCTTCTTTGTAACGTCGTTCAGACGACGATAGTCAACACAAAACCGCATGCTGCCGTCCTTCTTTCTTACCAGCACTACAGGTGAACACCATGGACTAGATGAAGGTTCAATAACACCATCCTTCACCATTCCCTCAATCATGGTTTCCACTTCCTTTTCACGTGCTACCGGCAATCTCCTTGGCCGCTGACGGATAGGCAATTCTTCTCCTGTGTTTATTTTGTGTTGAACTATGCCAGTCTTCCCGATGTCAGCCTCGTTTGACGAGAAAACATCGGCGAACTTGAATAACATCTTCTTCGCCTTGACCATTTCATTTTGGGACAAAGCGCTGCGGCAGTCTTCTAAAAGTGTGGTCACTTTTGTTTGTGTATCCTTGCTGAGGGTCCCAGTTGATAGATGTTGGCATCGACGCAACCAATCCACTTCCTCGCAAGTACCAACAAGTGTGCCTTTTTCTATAATCTGTTCCTGATCACAAAGGTTCAGCACACGTACCCCTGAGATGTCAGTGGCTCTGACCAAAGTCCGTGCCACTTTCCATGGAAGGTCATTGTCTACCCTTTCCACGAGTACACAACGATGAGTTTGCCCAGGATTCCGAGGAAGACTAACCGGCACAATCGTTTCCGATCTCGGCGGAAGAACAATCTTCTTAAGGCTGTACACATTCCCAGGCAACGCCCCTTCCATGAAAAGTTCCTCTTCTCCACATTTCAAAACACCTTGCTTGACGTCAATCTCGCAACAATTCTTCCTCATAAAGTCTAGGCCCAGGATGCAATCGTCCATTATATCAGCCACGATGACATTATGCAGGTAGATTCTGTTGCCTAGCGTCAATTCCATTTTCTTCTCTCCATGGACGGGTATGCGCTGACCGGTGGCTGTTACCAAATTAATGCGTTCCCGGTTGTATGCGGGGTCTCCAAGGGACCGACTTGTAAGTTGGGAACTGACAACCGTGCGAGAAGCTCCAGTGTCTATGGTCAGTTTACACGGCGTTCCGTTGACCTCGCCCTTGATGATTAGGCTGTTCCCGTCATGGGTTTGTGTGATCGAAACCCTTGGGGCTCTTTGAACATCAGCCAGCACCCGCCCCGCAGTCCTGGCTATTACTCGTTTCCCTGCTGCTGGTGCTGGGCGGTGCTGTTAGCCGCACTGCCCTCTGGAGATCGGCCGTCTTCTCTTTCTGCAGTTCGCTTAGGGCAACTGGATCGAAGGTGGCCCCTTTCCCCACAGCCGTAGCACCTAGGGCTGTATCCTTTATTGCGGTCGCGAACTGTAGCCGCTGCAACCTCCCTGACGCGATGGTAACGATGATCCTGCCGCACAGCTTCCACCTCCAGTGCATGGGCCAAAGCGTCCTTAAGCGTCCCATGGTGACCGAGCCGCACAGAAGCTCTAACTTCAAGGTCGCGGATGCCATCGATGAATGCCTGCACCAGGTTCCCATCAATAAGCGCAGGTACGGACTGGTAAGCTTTGCGAACCAGCTTCTCCACTTCAAGGGCCCACTGCTGCAGGTTTTCGCTACTGCGTTGCACGCGATCCTTGAGCTGCGCACGAAACACGTGTTCCAGGTGAGCGTCGCCATACCGAGCCTCCAATGCCTCAAGGAGCTGCTCGTAAGTCACTTCCTTACCGAGAGCTTCCAGGACAGTTAAGGCCTGGTCGCGCAGGCCTAGGGTGAGAGCAGTCATGGCCTGGCTTTTATTCCACCCGTTCGCCTTCATGACAGCCTCAAACTGGATTTTGTAGGCCGACCAGGAAGAAGTTCCGTCGAACGGTGGCACTTTGAATCCACGTAGCGAAGGTGTTGTAGCTACGGGAGCTGCGATTCTATCCTCAAGTTTAAGGTTACCCAACTCCTGCTTCACATCAGCAATGACGTTATTAAACTTGCTGATCTGAGTTTCAGCTTCTGACAGGCGGTTGTCATGCTGGGCAACCTTCTCCTTCACCTCCTTCATGTCTTTCCCGAAGGTTGCGTGAAGGTCCTTCATGAGGCGCATCTGCTCTTCCTGGCGACGCACCTGCTCCTCCTTATCTTGTTTGAGCTGTTCTTCCAATCGATGGGCCTGCTCCTCTTGACGGCGGGACTGTTCCTCCTTATCGCGCTGGAGCTGTTCTTCCAACCGGCGAGCCTGCTCCTCCTGACGGCGAGCCTGTTCCTCCTGTCGACGGGCCTGTTCCTCCTTGTCCCGCTGGAGCTGTTCCTCCAACCGACGAGCCTGTTCCTCCTGTCGGCGGGCCTGCTCCTGCAGCATCATCATCAGAGCAGCCAAATCTGGTGCTGCTGATGCTGGAGCTGCTGCGGACGGGCCGGCCTCCATGGTCGGTAGCTGGCCCTCCGACCCCTGCGGCATAGCTCCACCAAATCGCCTCTGGTCCGTCTCTTGCTGGCGATGACTCCGGGTACGGATACCCTCTGTGTCGTCTTTGGGTAAAACCGGCATGATTTTTAATCCCCTCTTCTGACACCAATTGTTACGAGCTTCGGGTTCGTGACAATAAAAACTGCCGATTTAATAACCAAAAAAATGACACTTTAATAATCAACACTAATTACAACTCAAACACACTAATTACAAAACACAATTGCACTACTGATCGCTTTAAGTCGCACTTGAATATCGCTTCGATGCTTTCACTTCGATCGCTTTATCAAAACTGTGTCGGTCGTGGCGCGTCTCGGCCTTATATAGCGCCAAAGAGAGTTCTAGAACCTTCCATTGTAGAAACATCTAGAATGTTCGAGTACATACAGGCTCCGATCGAACAGATGTCGAAAGTTCGGGAATGTTCTAGAAAGTTCTCGCATCGAAATTTCTAGAAGGGTCTTGACAACTAGTTCCGCTACTCGATACTAGATGGCGCTAGTGGTAACAACTGTCGCCATGTACTAGGCATTAATTGTGGCGCGCAACAGTAGGTATACTCCAATTTAAAATATATTAGACTAGCTTCCGTCCGCGGCTTCACCCGCGAGATATGTCGATAAAAGCTATACCCCTCCGGCCGTTTTCGCAACTGGGGTTCGCAACCAGTTGCGAATTAAGAATTTTTATTCCTTGTTCGCAACTAGTTGCGAATCAAGAAAGCTTTTTCCTTAACCGCAACTATGCATCTTAATGATTAATTTTCGTAACCAGTTACGCCAAAATATATTTTTTCCTTATTCGCAACCTTCGTGTTGATACCCGATTTTGTGGATTTGCATACAAACAATGGGCCAAAAAGCAAGAAATACGGAATTATTGCTGCTGTGAAAATGAAAAAATAAAAACAAACAATCATAAAGAAGGATGGTATACAAAAATAAATAAAGACATAGGTTGCATAAAACCAAATCTATAGTTTTAGACACAGACCCTACGTGCTTTGATTTAAGAAAAGTAAGCAATATAAAGAATAGAAGAAATAGATGCGAAAATCGATTCGGCAATAAACGACCTGAAATCCGGAATAATTAGTGTGGGGCACTGCGTAGAAATTACTTGCCCAAAGAAGGGTGGAAAAGGCCTTTCGAAAAATAGTTTAATTTTTCCTTCGAAAAATATAGTTTAATTTTGCAAGTAAGAAAGAAGAATATTTCGTTTTATAAGTTTCATTTTCGCTTATTAAGTTTTTATGTTTTTGTTAAGTGAAAATATAATAAGTAAGTAACATCGCAATTTTTCGTTTTAATTCAATTTTTTATTCATTATCTTAGCTATTGGTTGCAAACTAAGAAATGCTTTTCTCACATCCCAACTATGTAATTTTTTTTTTGTCAGCAGCAATAATTCCGTATTTCTTGCTTTTTGTTGACCTATTGTTTGTATGCAAATCCACAAAATAGAGTATGAACACGAAGGTTGCGAATAAGGAAAAAAATATATTTTGGCGTAACTGGTTACGAAAATTAATCATCAAGATGCCTAGTTGCGGTTAAGGAAAAAGCTTTCTTGATTCGCAACTAGTTGCGAACAAGGAATAAAAATTCTTAATTCGCAACTGGTTGCGAACCCCAGTTGCGAAAACGGCCGGAGGGGCTATACTATGTCCTACCCCGGGATGCAATCTATTTCTGTGCCAAATTTTATCGAAATCCGTTCAGTGGTTTAGGCGTGAAAAGGTAACATACAGACAGACAGACAGAGTTACTTTCGAATTAATTTATATGATTAGTATGGATAAGGAGACCAGGAGACCCGTAGCCACAGGTTTTACGATGTGCATCTGGATTGAGGGCCAATTTTTTTAACCCTTGCGAAACGAAGTAAGACTTATAGGGAAATTAGTTAAAAATAGTAAAAACTTAAAGCATAGGGCCATGAATTTCTTAAACGTGAATTAAAACTGTTATGATTAAATAACTGGGGCCCTCAATCCAGACGCGTGCATAAAGTGGCATAGCCTAAATCTCAGTACGTACTATTTCTGGGTTAATAATTTATAATGTTAGTATTTAGTTAGTGGCAAATCCTCCCAAAATTGGGGTAGGCCTATGTCCAGCAGTGGACGTCTATCGGCTGAAACGACGACGACGAATGTTAGTATGGATTTTAGAGTTGCATGTGTTTTTGACGCTCCTGTTAACCTTTATAGGAATTATTGTTTGGGTATGAACTTGAAGAATTGTATTTCTGAAAGAAAACCAAAATGCTATGAAATTTTAGAATAAAAAAAAAGTTACCAAATCTATACCAAATTCGATTCTCAACAAAACATCGATATACTGTCGATAAATCGCACCCGCCTACCAACACAACCCCACCCTGCAGCTGCAGACTTGTTGAACTTATATTCGTTGTGAATTATTCAGTTGTGTGACCTCGCCCTCTCTCACTTGCGAAAGGGATAAACTCGCAGAGACTTGTAGAGGCCGCCATTTGTCTACGCCTGTTTTAGTTTTTTTTTTGTTTCTTTTTAGGGTTCCGTACCCAAGGGGTAAAAACGGGGCCCTATTACTAAGACTTCGCTGTGTGTCCGTCCGTCTGTCTGTCACCAGGCTGTAGGCTCAAGAACCGCGATAGCTAGACAGTTGAAATTTTCACAAATTATGTATTTCTGTTGCCGCTATAACAACAAATACTAAAAACAAAATAAAATAAATATTTAAGGGGGGCTCCCATACAACAAACGCGATTTTTTTGCCCTTTATTGCTCGATATCAATAATGGCAACAGGTAGGCACTTGATATATTCACAAAATACTCAGTTGTATTTTTACTTAATAATAAATACTTAATAAAATTAAAATAACATAAATATTTAAGGGGGGCTCCCATACAACAAATGTGTTTTTTCGGCGTTTTTGCCTTGTGGTACGGAACCCTTCGTGTGCGAGTCCGACTCGCACTTGGCCAGTTTTTTTTTTTTTGTTTCTTTTTTCATATCGTCGCGCGGTTTCACGTTATGATTGATGACTGTCCTTTGTTTCTTATGGTTTGGGTGTTGGTGGGGATTTTAAGCTGTCACCAGGGGCCGTTTTATGACGTATTAACGCCACCTTTTTTTTTTCGGTGTGAGAGAGAGACGGGGGCTATAGAGCCGATAGTGATGATGAATGATGGCGTTAATACCTCATAATACGGCTCCTGTTGGTTTTTGTAGGTAAATGGTGTTTTGATAGGGCTAATAATAGATTTTTATCTTCTTAATTTTCGTATCGACGGTAGGTACTCTTATTCGTTTTTAGGGTTCCGTCCCAAAGGGTAAAAACGGGACCCTATTAATAAGACTTCAACTGTCCGTCTGTCCGTCTATATCTCATGAACCGTGATAGCTAGACAGTTGAAATTTTCACAGATGATGTATCTCTGTTGCCGCTATAACAACAAACACTAAAATGAATGAATGAATTGCACCGATCCCAGCGTGGTTAAACCAGACTCGATTAATCGAATGAACCCCAAGATTCGCACTAGCTCCTGTAGCCTCATGTTCATGGTGCTACAGCGACCATTGCATATCAAGGAATAGACCGGGGGGCGCGGTAATGGTAGGGAAGACGTGCCCGTAGGATAGGTAAGGATTTAAGAACCTACCGGATATGCATCCTAGAGTAAGCATTGGACTAGTGGAGAGATGGGTAATTATTATCTATGGATGGGCATCTTTTATCGACCTTGCCGCCAGGTTGGTTCAGGTCGAGCTTCATCGGTGTGTCTTTTGGCGGGCTTCTACTGCTTTCTCGGTTCTTTTGCTTGTCTTGTTGTGTCAGATGTTGCTGTTTTCAATGTCTTCGACGGAAGTTTCGCTACTATCCGTTTCCGGTTTTTGTAAGTTTCACTAGCAGCGATCTTGATCTTACTTCTATCTTCAGCTGTCGTCATCATCATCTGCCTAGCCTTTTTCCAGCTGTATCCGTCCAAAAATTGATTCCCTTGTCGAAGTACCTCATGTCCTGTTTTAGATTGTCGTTCCATGTGTAAATAGGTCGGCCTTCTTGGATTTGGCCTTGTACTGCATTGCTGCATGCAGTAGGTGTGGTTGCGGCGCCTGTAGACATGTGCGAGGTAGCACATCCTGTGGTTCTTGATGCGTTTGGATACTGTTTTTCCGTCTAAGATTTCATGCATTTTCTTTTGTCTTGGTTTTTTCGTAGAGTGGTTAATCAAGTTTCTAATGAAAACTCGCTCATATCTTCTGGGTCTTGATCTGTTAGCTTTAGTAAGGGCCGATACTTTCAGGCCATGTATCGTGCTTGATGGTCCTGTTGGTTAGCGATTTGTTGGTTCGTTGTGATAGGATATATCCCTTAGTGCCTTTAGGTCGACATTGTCAAAGGCATAAATTCTTTTACCTGCACGCCGTTCTTCGTCTAAGACCCTTTTAAGCGTAAATATATGGTCGTCTGTTGATCTATTGTTTAAAAAGGTTGGTTGGTATTTGTCCAAGTCCGTTATTACCTCGTCTATTTTTTTTTTAAGTGCGTAGGATGCGTAAATCTGACCCGTGTTGCAAACCGACATGTGGCGATATTCATTCGCATCTTTAGGGTTATTGTTTTTTTTTTTTTTGTAATTATTACTTGTACGGTCTCCAGCCACGTGTTGGGTGCTTCGTTCTGTGTCCAAGCTTTGTTCATGTGTTTGGTGACGGCTTCTTGTAGTATTTCTGGAATTGTTTTGTTAAGCTCGATTACCACTTGGTCAGTTCCGGGAGCTGACCCGTTTCTCACTTTATTAATGATTTCCATTACGTCATCCGCGATGGGTCCATCACACTGTACTTTGGTTATCGGATTGTTTGTATTAATTGTTGGTATAAGATGGCCCTCGAATTTTTTTATTGTTTGCTCCCACTTGGTCATCGGTATCTAAGTAGATCTTTTCCGACGTTTTGTTTGAAGTTTGTTTCTACTGTAAAAACGTACAGCATCTGCATGCATTTTGCAGGGTGGTTTTTTCCCCATTCATTGAGGCAGGCCCTACATGCTTTTTGCTCTTCCTGATATTTAACCTTTTGAAGTGTTGCCTGACATTGTTTTACTAGGTTGTACCTATTTGGATTATCTAGTTGCCTATTCTGTAGGAGTTTAGCTTTTTGTAGTTCAGCAAGAGCTAATCGATGATCTCTGGAGAGAACTGGCTGCAGAATCAGAGTTTCCTGGGCAGCCGCTTTTAATACCTCCGTTATGGTATTCCAGAATATTTCGATGTTTTGTCCGTTGAGTAGATTCTTACATATTTTTTAGTTTTTTGATATGTAGTCTTGGTATTTTGTATTCGTGAATTTACTATTGAGGGTGACATAATGGCTCTGTTTGTAATTGAAATCCTTGTTTCGGTTTGTTCTTAGCAGATCCCAGATTATTTTATGGTCGGATGTGCCCCTAGCTGCCCATTCACCTGTAATAAGTTCGATGAGTTTTTCTGTTGCATGTGGCGATAATGTGATCCAATTGGAGTGCCCTTTGACCATGTTGTCCTGCATGACGATCTCTCTTTTGTCTGTTCTATTTGCAGTTTTTCTCTGTTGGTTGTAGAGCTCCTGAGTTTTTACCTGTTTCTTGTATGCAGGCTGCATGAATGCCTCTAATTGAGAGTTCCGCGTCTTAGTTAATTGGTTAATTAAAGGCTTATTATGTTGTTTTGACGTTGTTTGATTTTTCATTAGATCTATCGGGTTGCTGTTGTAATGGTCGTCGTCGGTCATGGCCCAGCTATCATAGTGCTGGTCCTTGTAGAGGATGTGCATGTTGCTGGGTACTGGTTCGTCGGTAGGTGAATACACTAGTGTGTGTTTTGTATCCGTGTGCACGTGCAAATTTACAAGATAGAACTCGGACGCGGCGATTAATGTATCCTCTCGTCCTCAGAACGTCTTGTTATACCTACTGCGTGATTGTGTATTTGTTATCCTTTGTTCCTGGGAGAGATTGCTGTTAGGGAGAAATTCTTGTATATTATTTAAGAGCGATATTATGAAGAAGCGAGGTCGGACAGACACGTGGTCAAATCCATTACATTATTTATTTGATGGGCTATAGCTATAGCTCGAACTAGACAATTGCCGCCTTTTGTCATAAGCAAAATTATGCCCATTTTTAAAGAGAAAGCCTTTTGTTTTTATGGTATTGCAAGACCTTCTCAGCAAACATGTGCGTGGGTTTGTTTTTGAGAAACAATAAAGCTGACAGGGGACGCCTCAAATTTATGAGCTTTGCTATTTTTGTTTTTAACTTAACCTTTTTTAACTTCGAGTCCAATTTTTTCGCACATGTTCGAATTCAGGTACACGGATTGTGATCAGACATATTGACATACATAGTGTCAGATATACAGTCGTGGGCGCAGAATTGGGATACGGGTAAACGAGAGAAACAGCTCCTTTATGTACAAGACTTGACTTACAGGCTATGAAATAAGTTGCTTGTTCAAGGCAGTTTTGGTAATTTAGTACAATGTTAAATGAAGAAAATCGTGGAGTACGAATTCTAGAGCGATACCGTATTTTAGACTAGAGTAATAGAGTATCTTAGTTTTATCCCTCGCTCCTAGATATAATATGAAAACATTTCCCTAAAGCCTATTTATAGCTTACAATGATGTTAAATTCACGCGTGGCTTTAAAAATCCAAATTAAGAAAACAAAGCGCAGCCGGAAACAGCTTCTAATGGAGATCCCTGAAATATACGGAAAGATCTCACCAAATCCTCGGTTGGGAGGCCTGAGGCCTAGGTAGGCCTCAGGCTTTTATATCAGGAACACACGTATGCCACTCGTTTTAGTATGCACCCACAATAACAACACACGATACACCGTTTCGAATTTCAAATTTGCGTTTCAAGCTGAGAGATACGCCAGTTTGGTTAGAGCCACGTGGTACGCACGTTGCATCAAGTATAAACAAAGGCTGGATCCGACACGTCCGTCCCCTTCGGCGGTCACTATCCGAATCCCGCCGCTATAACAACAAACACTAAAAACAGAAAAAAAAATATTTAAGGGGGGCTCCCATACAAAGAACGTGTTTTATTCGGCGTTTTTGCCTTGTGGTATGGATCCCTTCGTGTGCGAGTCCGACTCGCACTTGGCCGGTTTTTTTTATATAGTTTGTGAGCCCAGTAGGTGACCACGTTGATCGCGGCATCAGTGGCATTATTTAGGTCATCCGAGGTGCAGGTGAACGGGCGGTTAGGACACTCCAGCAAGTGAGGCATGGTCAGAGCCTCAAGTCTGCTATTACAATAGTGTCAGAATGGGATTTTGACCAGTTTTTGTAATCTACTAATATAATGGCGTCATTATGACTTTCCAATGGTCAACCACTGACACTCCATTGAAAGAAATGGCATAGAATGGTAATATCGTACATAGTGACAAATGAATAACTGACTTAGGCGGTAATCTGCTAAAATTTTGACAGTTCCTTTGATCAGTGACCTATCATTAGAACGTCATTGCTTTTAATTCGTTACGAGTATCGTATATGTTCTGTGCCATTGACCGACCAATGATCGACCATTATGAATTTAGCAGATTACGAACTTTTAGCAAAATGACAATGGGATAGTGTTGGAATGACGAATTTATAAAAATAGCAGACTTGGACCCCAGGTCAGAAGCACCGCACTCGCATTGGCTGTTGGACGGGTATGTCTGATCCCCCACTTTTTTATGAAAATGTTGTTTCAAAGCTAGAAGCCATGATTTCTAGTTAACAGTTCGATTGGACTTTACCACATTCTAATTACCAATCAATCGTAAACGATGCGGGCTGATTCCCGCTGTTTGAAAGCTATTTATAATTCCTTTTATACTCGATCGTGGTACTAACCTACCATGGAAAAAAGGTTGATTCAGTGTTTCGTTGTTCTGTCTGTCGTTTTGTACTAAATTAATAATGGTAAAAAAATGATTCCTCCTTATATTATTATTTATCCCGTTTGTTGCACCTGCCATGATTTGTCTCTGCATCACCTTAAGGTTGACTGGTAGAAAATGCCTCAGGCATAAAGTCAGCCTTTGTACAGTATTAATCTTTTACTTGTGCATAAAGTTTTAATAAATAAATAAATATTAGGGTGGCAATTGGAAAGCTGAGCATATTGTGTCAATCGAGTATATTAATAACTAACTGCATACCGCGGTTGCACCCGCATAAGTCTCGATGCCGTGGGAATATCCGGATAAACAGTATCCTTTTACCTAATCCAGGTCATGGTCTACCCATGTGCCAAATTTAATCAAAATCCGTTCAGCCGTTTTAGCGTGAAAGCGTAACAGACAAACATACAAAATCAAACATTTTCTCTTTTTTTTAATACTAGCTGCGCAATGCGGTTTCACCCGCGTAAGTGTCGATCCCGTGGGAATATCGGAATAAACAGTAGTCTATATGTTAATCCAGGGTGTCAGCTACCTCCATACAAACTTTTATCAAATTTGGTCCAGCCTTTTGAACGTGAAGAAGTAACAAATATATGTCGGAGAAGGTATAGTGTGTCTCGTTATTATCAGCCATATTTGAACTATGTGTGGGCTACTGTGGGTAAGTGTTGGATAATGCACAACAGAAAAATGGTTTGCAGTTCAAATCAGATTATAATTTCACAAACAATTTAATCACACTAGCAAATTACACACTGTAGGTACACGACACAACCAGATACGGAACGCGGGACAGTTTCTGAGCACATGTTGTTCGTACGATGTCCAAAGTCCAAGAGAGCACCACATCGTTCGTCGAGCTGTCTTCGAGCGTCGACCCCCCCACGAACTCAGGCTAGACTCTGTCAAGCACCACCAGATGGAGCTGGCGTTCCCAATAGTCGTTGTCGTCACACTGCTTCCGCCTCGTTGTCAAGTCAGCTCCCGTACTAATGATGTCTCCGACATATATAAACACACACGCACTAACACTCACAAACTTTCGCCTTTATAATATTAGTGTGATTAGTTTGGAAAACAACAAACAAAGAAAAACACTTATAAACACAATTTCTTACAACCAACCCAACTTCTTGCCTAAGAAACGAGATAAAAACAACACCTACTTCCCAACACTTTCCCGATCCGAGCAGGTAACGCCTACTATGGGAATTGACAATTCCCATCGACTCCTCGAACGAACGGATTTGTTCGAAATAAGCACCGCTTACACTTGAGGGTTAGACGAATTTCATAGTTTTATCGCATTGAAACAATCACGTGTGTCTATTTGAGTTTTTTGTTGTTTGTTTATGTAAGAGGAGAGTTGCAGCGACTGGCTGAAAAAATAGGAGGAAGTATTAAAATTCATATAATCCTATTGTTTTACATGAAATAATCATAGTTTGACGCCTTGACCTAAAGGATCTACTAGGTAAAATTGTTTAATTCCCTACACACCCTCTCACACACATACACTCACCTCCTTCACCTTACACACCGAGAGGACAGTAAACTTTCTTTCAGTTAAAATAATAATTATGTCCATATTTTAATAAACTGTTTCCTTTTGTTGCTAAGCTCATACTTGCATACCCAGTCCGAGGGCTTGAGGCGCTGCGTGCTGAAACACAGGCTATAAACCTAGTTCAGCAACAGATGCTAATAATAAGACACATTTGTAACTGATTTACTTTTAAGAATAATTATAAGTAGCTAAGACAAAGTGTGTAACTAGTTTATTATTTTTGGTCTAATAAATATATTATTATTATTATTATATTATTCAATAGGATTCTGACACTCCCTTCCGCTCCACCCAGAGCGGGAGGGGTCATTTGATGATTTCCCATCCGCAAAAAAAAAATAATAGGATTATATGAACTTGAGGGTTGTATCGATGATTTTAATGATTATTATTCTGTAAAGTCATATTTGTTACGCTCGCGAATCATAGGTATTTTAATCTAATCACAATCTGAATGATTTTGAAAGACATTGCTAATCCATTGCTGCATGTTTTCGAAAAATTTGTCTGCTTGGCAACGTATAACGCAATGAATGTCGTTGAAATGTCAAAATGAAACCCATTGTTACTGTTAGTGTTACGCAAAACCCCGCAGTTTTTTTTAAGCTAACTGTTCATTGACACTGCTAAGCTTCAGTATAAGCATCCTATAATGTTCCCACTGCTGGGACAGGCCTCTACAAGAGGGAGTGGCCTATGATCCACCACGCGGACCCAGTGCGTTGGTAGTTTTTTTTTTATGAATTTGCTGTTGACTCTAGTCTAGGTCAGAGGTGACAAAGACAAAGTCGACGATGGAGTGAGCTTACCCAGGAGAAGCCTGTTCACTCTTACTTTGAAGAGATTCGGGTTGTATGCGCTCGGAAACACAGACGCAGGTAAAGAGTTCCACTCTGTTGCTGTGCGCATTATAAAAGACATGATGATGAGATGTCAGATGTCTTTGAATTTTTGGTGAAAAAACATGGTGGGGAATCCAGCATTTACAGAATAGAATAGAATAATATTTATTTGCTTAAAAACAAGGTAGAAAAAGATGGTAAAAATACAAAATAACAAGAGCATGATTTTGCTTAACAGTTATAAGCGTACAAATTTTCACAAGCCGTGTTTAACATTTGTTGTCAAAGAAGTCTTTGACACTATAAAGACTATGACTACAGAACCATTCATACAATTTATTTTTGAATAATCTCATATTTAAGGCCTTGAGATTACTTGGTATTGTAGCGGTATCTACAACGCCACATGCGAACAACGCGTCATACTGACGTTACGCAAATCCTGCATCGCACAAGCAGAGTTTACCGCGCAACTGGCATAGATACAACGGCACGACATGAATCATTGGGCAGTTGCCCGCCAGACACAACACCCGTCTAGTCGCAGGATCCTCCCTTTTCTATGGAGGTTGAGTGAACTGTACTGTACTGTATCTTATTGTATATACGTACACACAAAGATATACAACTTTTATTATATTTAGCTAGTCTCGGAAGGATATCCAGTACGAGCCTGTGGGGGTGTCTCGTCGGTTACGAGGATATAAATCATCTGCATTACTAAATAATTCCTTATGCTTCCTCACAAACATATATGTTTCATATATGTAGAGACGCGGTAGGCAGGAAATGTTGGCTTTCTCACCATGTTTTTTTTAATAGATAAAACTGACCTATGTCGAAAATCTGTGTCCTTGGATGCCACGTATATTGGAGAAAAACATATTATGTCAAAACTCGAACAAAAACTTCAAACAAATTATGAAAGATGTCATCATCTGCCCAGCCTTTTCCCAACTATGTTGGGGTCGGCTTCCAGTCTACCCGGATGCAGCTGAGTACCAGTATTTTACATGGAGCGACTGCCTACCTGACCTCCACAACTCAGTTACTGGGTAATACGATACCTCTTGGTAAGACTGGTTGTCAGACTTTCGGGCTTCTGACTACCCGTAACGACTATCAAAGATCCACGAATAACAGCCGGGACCAACGGCTTAACGTGCTTTTCGAGGCATGTAGTTGTCACGGTATGTAAAGATGGTCACCCATCCACAGACCAACCGCGGCAAGCGTAGCTTAACCTGATCGATCGACCTGTGCGGCTGTTATTATTTATTTAGCCACGGGCCCCTCAAATTATGAAAGATGTATTCACTACAAACTAGTATAACGCCGTTAAATTTTCGTAGAACTACCGTTACGATTAAGTATAACTATTGTTTAACCTTACCAATTTAAGTTAGTTAAGACTTAGTACGACTTCATCCAAGTCGACCTTACGTTTATGATCGGCTTCTCTCATAGTAACTTAAACTTTGATTGTTAGAAGGACTTTTAAAGTTGTTATTGCGTTCAAGGAAAAGTCATTTTAACACCATTAGGTAAGGTAAGGGTATTAGCTATAACGATAAAAACTATCTTCCCCGGGATGCATTTATAGTGGTTTAGGCGTAAAAAGGTAACATACATACAGACAGAGCTACTTTCGAATTTATAATATTAGTGTGGATTAGCTGTGTCCGCGACTTTTTTCACGTGCATGACGGAATTTATGAAAACAAATTGGATTTAATGTTTTTTTTTTTTGCATGGAACTCAAATTATTTTTCTAAGATAAATGTATCATAAGTTACTCCTTATAACAGCAGCTATAAAAATCGGTCCAGCAGTGTCGGAGATTAGTCGGAACAAACAGACAGACAGAAAAAATTAAAAAAAAAACAGTGGCACTCCGGGAGTTCCTACAGAAGTAAAAACAAAACACAAACAGAACACTCTGCTATCACTCACTGACATATCGGATATACATTAAAACCGAGTAAGTACATCCCGATGACAGCCGAACACATCCTAAGCGGGTATTTTTTAATCGTCTTATAAACAAAACACGCGCGGTGTCGCTTACGGTAACAGTGGCGCGAGTTCAATGGTTTTTAAGTTAAAAAAACTGGCCAAGTGCGAGTCGGACTCGCACGCGAAGGGTTCCGTACCACAAGGCAAAAACGCCGAAAAAAACATGTTTGTTGTATGGGAGCCCCCCTTAAATATTTATTTTATTATAATTTTATTATTAATTATTAAAGTTAAAATACAACTGAGTATTTTGTGAATATTTCAAGTGCCTACCTGTTGCCATTTTTGATATCGAGCAAAAAAGGGCAAAAAAAATCGCGTTTGTTGTATGGGAGCCCCCCTTAAATATTTATTTTATTTTGTTTTTAGTATTTGTTGTTATAGCGGCAACAGAAATACATAATTTGTGAAAATTTCAACTGTCTAGCTGTCGCGGTTCTTGAGATACAGCCTGGTGACAGACAGACGGACAGACAGCGAAGTCTTAGTAATAGGGTCCCGTTTTTACCCTTTGGGTACGGAACCCTAAAAACTATCTTCCCCGGGATGCAATCTATCCCTCTGCCAAATCTATAGTGGTTTAGGCGTAAAAAGGTAACATAGAGACAGACAGAGTTTCTTTCGAATTTATAATATTAGTATGGATTAGCTGTGTCCGCGACTTTGTTCACGTGCATGACGGAATTTATGAAAACAAATTGGAGTTCATGAGTTTTTTTTTTTTTGCGTGGAACTCTAATTATTTTTCTAAAATAAATGTATCATAAGTTACTCCTTATAACAGCAGCCATCATCCAGTGAAAATTCTGTCAAAACCGGCCCAGCAGTGTCGGAAATTAGTCGGAACAAACAGACAGACAGATTAAAAAAAAACAGTGGCACTCCGGGAGTTCCTACAGAAGTAAAAACAAAACACAAACAGAACACCCTGCCATCACTCACTGACATATCGGATATATGTACATTAAAACCGAGTACATCCCGATGACATCCGAAGCGGGTATTTTTTTAATCGTCTTATAAACAAAACTCGCGCGGTGTCGCTTACGGTAACAGTGGCGCGAGTTCAATGGTTTTTAAGTTAAAAAAAAATACCGTATTACCATCATGATAAATAAAAATATGCTAACATCTGTCTACAAAACACCAAGCAAGGCCACGATAAAACGTTTCCAGATCCAGACTTCGTTTTAATATTTGAACAAGGAAAAACCCATTTCAACTTGTATACAAACGCATTTTTATAGCTAACTTGTTGAATACAAGGAGAGAGGGTGACACGGTGTGAAATATTAACCCGCGTTCAACTTGCGTGCGAAGGAGCGCTTTTAACCACAGCCTTTATGTGACAGGGATACGGGTGTTCCAATGCGAGTTAATAATAGTTAAATATTGCACCTACCACTGTTTGTCTCTGCATCACCCAAAGGTTGACTGGTAGAAAATGCCTATGGCATTAAGTCCGCCTCTGTACATTTATGTGCTTAAAGTATTAAATAAATAAATATTAAACTGGTCCTCTAAAAACTTATTTGACCTTTTTTTTTTTTATTGAAACGGGTTTGATCTTGACTCTAGTCTAGGTCAGAGGTGACAGAGACAAAGTCGACGATGGAGTGAGCTTACCCAGAAGAAACCTGTTCACTCTTACTTTGAAGAGATTCGGGTTGTATGCGCTCGGAAACACAGACGCTGGTAAAGAGTTCCACTCTTTTGCTGTGCGCATTATAAAACCTTTTAATGATGTACGCTTCTTTTAATTAATGAGCTCTTTCAACCACATCATTTATGTGTCAGGGATACGGGTGTTCCAATGCGAGTTAATAGTAGTTAAATATAAAACTGATCCTCTAAAAACTTATTTGATCTTTTAATGATGTACGCTTTTTTTAATTAATGAGCGCTTTCAACCACATCCTTTATGTGACAGGGATACGGGTGTTCCAATGCGAGTTAATAATAGTTAAATATTTAACTGATCCTCTAAAAACTTATTTGACCTTTTAATGATGTTGTACGCTTTTTTAAATTAATGAACATCTAAAATCTTTTTGGGGATTTTATGTGTGGCTTATAATGAGGCACACTTTAAAAAAAATTACCTCTTTTTAACTTTTTGGCTTTTTCTCACAGTTAGTCGCAAAAACGACTGCCTATCTGACCTCCACAACCCAGTTACTGGGTAACACTATACCCTCGGTAAGACTGGTTGTCAGACTTTCGGGCTTCTGACTACCCATAACGACTGTCAAAGACCTACAAATGACAGCCGGGACCAAGGGCTTAACGCGCTTTCCGTGGCTCACCCATCCACAGACCGACCTCTGCAAGTGTTGCTTAACCTTGCAGATGGACCCGTGACCTATAACGACTGTCAAAGACCTACTTACTACTAATCACAGCCGGGAACAACGGCTTAACTTACTTTCAAGGCTCACCCATCCACGCATGCATATGAAAGTATAACAGTACGGTACTCATATACCTATGTATAACAATTTTATTTTTTTTAATTTTTGTCTGTTTGTTCCGGCTAATCTCCAAAACGGCTGGACCGGTTTTGATTTCGGGGGTGGGATGTTCACTGGCAGATAGCTAAGCTTAACATAGACTACTTTAGGAGTAACATAGACTACTTTTATTTTAGAAAAATAATTAGGGTTCCGCGCAAAAAAATTAAACCCATGAAATCCAATTAGTTTCCCGACATGCACACAAGTAAAGTCGCGGGCACAGTTAATCAAACATGAAAACGTCACGACCTACTTAATTCTAGTACACAAAACTCAACATTATTTATCTCCTCATTTAAAGGCAGTCTGTAAAAGGCGTGGAGTTTAAAATTTCGTGTATGTTTATGATAAAGGGGTCGTTTATAATTTAATGGCCGCTTTCATATAGGATGGAGTGTAAGAGGTTTAAGTGGGTCCCACTTTTATGACGTAGGTGGTTGTTGGGTGAATGGGGGCCCACTTCAGTCTTTTAGTTGAGGTAGAATGGGTTAGTTGTATGAGTATGAAAGTATGAATTAACTGTTTTATTCTGAATTTATTAGGGTTCCGTACCCAAAGGGTAAAAACGGGACCCTATTACTAAGACTTCGCTGTCTGTCCGTCTGTCTGTCTGTCACCAGGCTGTATCTCAAGAACCGCGATAGCTAGACAGTTGAAATTTTCACAGATGATGTATTTCTGTTGCCGCTATAACAACAAAATACTAAAAACAAAATATAATAAATATTTAAGGGGGGCTCCCATACAACAAACGCGATTTTTTTGCCCTTTTTTGCTCGATATCAAAAATGGCAACAGGTAGGCACTTGAAATATTCACAAAATATTTAGTTGTATTTTAACTTTAATAAGAAATAATAAAATTTAAATAAAATAAATATTTAAGGGGGGCTCCCATACAACAAACATGTTTTTTTCGGCGTTTTTGCCTTGTGGTACGGAACCCTTCGTGTGCGAGTCCGACTCGCACTTGGCCAGTTTTTTTTTGTTTTAATTTGACTCTGAGTCAAACTAAATTAGCTAGGGAAACTGAAATAAGTATCTAAACACGAGAAAATAAAAACAAAAAAGATTTGATGTTTTATTGGACGTTGTTCGCTTTTTATCCGAGTACGGCGAAGCAAAAAGGAGGGTTGTGATTTTGACAGGTATGTATGTATGTTCATCTGTCATAACTTCAAAAGTACCTACTCATAATAATTTGACAAATGAGGTATCGGTAGAAGCGTCTTGACCGTCCGCTGGTTATAGGCTATGTGGCGTCACACTAAATTCAATATGGCGCCCTCTAGAGGACATAAAATAATGAATTTAAAAATAAATATTTTGGGATGGTGCCTTGTTATCAAATGAAAGGGCTTAATTAGCACATTTCAAAAATTTAAATATTACTGAAAAAACGTCCAAAACATTGAAATAAAAAAATAGTTTAAAAACTAAATCCCGACTAGGTACTGAAAAGGATAAAACAAGAAAGTATCTTCCCCTGGTCGCATGCCACCATAGCTTACAAGTATGTTACAAGTGTGTTAGTGGCCGAACGTGAGTGGTGGTGTGGTGGTAATGCGGCCGGAGAGACTTTTGAAGAAGCCTAAGTAAAAAGTCATAATTCGAGGTTTGGCTCTCGCCTATTGCAGCAGAGCTATATTTAAACTCACGTTTAGCCGCGTGAGGTAGGCCAAAATTATTGCAAACTGCCAGGCGGATACTGAGAATTTCGGATCTCAAATCCTATCAACACTAATCTGCGGGGTAGCTATGTAACACACTATCAGTAGCAATGGGTTTTATATATTACATATAATACATTCATGGCGTTATTTGCGTTGTTTGCAGACAAATTTTTCGAACATATTGTAGCAATCGATTTGCAATATCCCTCAAACTCAAACTCAAATCATTTATTTCAATTAAACCATTAACAGGCACTTTTGAATTGTCAAGAAGTCGGTCAGTCAGAAAATATGAAGCTAGTTGCCCATTTCAAAGCGTAGGTACCTATGGAGAAAAACGGGCAAGAAACTCCATGGACACTCTTTTTAAATTACATATTACAAAAATATTTGTTACATCATTACTTTTGAATTTATGATTATATAATGTAAGAACGATGTAAAAAATAAAAAAGACGTACGCGTTAAAAGCGTCCAGAATACAACAAATAGTAACAAAACAACAATTAAAATAAGCCCAGGCGGCTAAGTGATGACCAGCCCCAACTGACGGCGCCCGTTCACGAACATGACGTATATGTCAGCACCATTCAGCTCAACCATTTTGAAGGGAGGGCTTCTTCCTTCTTGCAATATACTTAGCGACATTTAATTACTCGGACTCGGTGAGAGGACCCTGAAGGTGATATATTGAAAAAAAGGTGGTTTTATGGTTCCGTACCCAAAGGGTAAAACAGGACCCTATTACTAAGGCTCCACTGTCCGTCTGTCAACAGGCTGTATCTCATGAACAGTGATAGCTAGACAGTTGAAATTTTCACAGATGATGTATTTCTGTTGCCACTATAACAACAAATACTAACAGAATAAAATAAATATTTAAGGGGGGCTCCCATACAACAAACCGGTTTTTATTGCGCTGTTTTTACCTTGTGGTACGGAACCCTTCGTGTGCGACTCCGACTCGCACTTGGCCAGTTTGTCTATTTCGTGTAACTTGTTAAGTATGTGGAATAGGGATTTAACATTTTGGTATATGTTTTTGACTCTTTGGTCTAGTATTATGTAAAAGGAATACACGATTCAATGAATTTTCCTCGATACAAAAAAATTGCAAAGTTACATCTATTTTTTTACTTTTTTCGACATCACGGAGCAACGTTTAAGAGTTATTCAATGGAATTTACTTTAAAACATAGAGAATTATCTTATAAAAGTTTACTCAAAGTAGTTTTAAATTTAATTCATTTATTTTGTTAAAAAAGGGGTAAGTAAATTCGTTTTGGCACATACGTCGTTTGAATCCGAGCGCACGCACATTATAGCCATCTCTCTTCTTTTGCGTTTCAAAAGTAATTGCATCACTTTCGCTCGCTTAGTAGATCTGTCGCTACGATTTATTTTCGAGGTAGCTCCTTAAATCACAAGATCCAGCTGAGCTGAACTCGCTAACACAAACAAACATGCCTTTCCAAAAAAAATGATAATAGCCGATAAAATAGAAATGGAATCCGCGGTTTTTAGGGTTCCGTACCAAAATGGTAAAACGGAACCCTTACGTTGAGACTAAGTCTGTCTTGTGTGTCTGTCACAGCTGGATGTCTCAAGAACTACTAATGCAATCAACTTGTAATTTGGAATAGTTTTAGATGACGTGTGCCCAACTATTTTGCAAATAAGAAAGAAATTAAAATATATGTATATTTTATGCAACAGGGACTGAAAGGGCGTCTAAAAAATTCGAAGTGGGGCTACTAGGGCATGTGGGGTATCATATGAAAGAGCGCAGTTTGCACATTCTCAAACATTTTTTCTTTTTTTTTTAGGCCGCATGGTTGTCGACTTTTGAAGAAAAATGTAAACAAAAATACCGTTCCCCCTTATCTCCGAAGTTTGCAAAGAGAAAAATCTGAAATTATTCTATGTGATAGAAGTTTATGTAAAGATTACAGGAAAAATAAAACGAAGTCTCTAAATAGCACACTTTTTCAGAAATCATCAACAAAAGTTACATTAGTTCCACTATCGGTCAAGACATGGCGCTGACATAAAACTACAACAGTCTACAACGCAGTGCACAGTGTTAAAATTCTCTGAAGAATATAGGCCTCGCAGATGAAAAATTAAAAACATATATTATGATGGTACGGAACCCTCGGTGCGCGAGTCCGACTCGCTCTTGCCCGGTTTTTTTTATTATTTTCACAGCCAATCCGATTCAGAAGATTTGTGACTTTCACAACTGAGACCCTATTGACTTATTGAATATTTACACGTTATTTATGTTCGCTCGCGACCTTTTATTAATGCTACTTGTTGATATACACCAGAGGAGACGTTAACATGTAATAAAAACTGAATGTTGTTTTGAGAGCACTTGTAGCCTTTTAACGAAAGAAAGAAAGAAAATACGTTTATTTGCGGTAAACATGACGCAGAGAAACAACACAAAAAAAACTGGCCAAGTGCGAGTCGGACTCCCACACGAAGGGTTCCGTACCACAAGGCAAAAACGCCGAAAAAAACATGTTTGCCCCCCTTAAATATTTATTTTATTTTAATTTTAGTATTTATTATTAAAGTTAAAATACAACTGAGTATTTTGTGAATATTTCAAGTGCCTACCTGTTGCCATTTTTGATATCGAGCAAAAAAGGGCAAAAAAATCGTGTTTGTTGTAGGGGAGCCACCCTTAAATATTTATTCTATTTTGTTTTTAGTATTTGTTGTTATAGCAGCAACAGAAATACATAATTTGTGAAAATTTCAACTGTCTAGCTATCGCGGTTCTTGAGATACAGCCTGGTGACAGACAGACGGACAGACAGCTAAGTCTTAGTAATAGGGTTCCGTTTTTACCCTTTGGGTACGGAACCCTAAAAAAACAGTGGCACACCGGGAGTGCCGACAGAAGTGAAAACAAAACACAAACAGAATACTTTGCCATCACTCACTGACATAATTATTATCGGATATACATTAATACCGAGTACCTACATCCCGAGGAAAGCCGAACACATCCGAAGCGGATATTTTTGGAATCGTCTTATAAGCAAAACACGCGCGGTGTCGCTTACGGTAACAGCGGTACGAGTTCAATGGCTTATAGGCGACGAGACGTTGGTAGCTACGCTTCACAGCCTAGCTCATCGGCGTAATGTTGCTTGCCTGTCGGTCTTCTACAGACTGTACTTCGGATAGTGTGCGCAGGAGCTCCACGACCTGATCCCACCATCGCCCTTTTACCACCGGACAACCAGACGTACTGCAGCGTACCATGCGCACTTGGTTGATATCCCCACGACTCGTACTCAGCGCTTCTCCTCCACTTTTATTATGCGCACAGCCAAAGTGTGGAACTCTCTGCCGGCATCTGTTCCCTCCCACATTTAACCCGTCTGCCTTCGAAGCAAGAGTGAACAGGCATCTTCTGGGCTCGCTCGTTCCATCATAGACCTCATCTATCGCTTTCCATCAGGCGTGATCGGGGTCAAGAGCGGGCCCATTTAGTAATTAAAAAAAAAATGTCCAAAGAAGTTTTCACTTCATAAACAATATGTTGGGGAAAAATACGCGTCGCATCGCAAAAGGGCCATCATGGTCTTAGACCCTATGCGAGACAGAGCCTCAGCTAGGGTTGCCAACTATACTGTTTTAAACAGTATTATACACTGTTTTTCACTAAATTATACTTTTTACTGTTGAACAAAAATAAAGTATACAAAATACTGTTTTCAGCATCAAAATGCAAACACATTATTATGTGTTATACTTAGACGCTCACACAAATTTATCAGAATATCAGAAGACAAAAATTTTCTTGAAATGAGTACTGGCCAAAAGTGGAGCCACTTCAGAATAATTTAAAAACATAACTAAAATTGTCTCATATCTACTTTCTGTTCCCGCCACCTCAGCATTTACTGAAAGAGCTTTTTCAGTAATGAATGCTAAGTGGCGGGAGGATAGAAATAGAGCATCTATTAATTTAATAAAAAAAACCGGGCAAGAGCGAGTTGGACTCGCGCACCGAGGGTTCCGTAACATCCGGGTTTATGCATAAGGTTTATGTTTATGAAATTAAATGTTTATTTTTTATTTTTGAGTTGATTGAATGAATGGTAAATTGCGGTTTACGATTTATGACGTATTAAAAAAAACTACTTACTAGATCTCGTTCAAACCAATTTTCGGTGGTAGTTTACATGGTAATGTACATCATATATATTTTTTTAGTTTTATCATTCTCTTATTTTAGAAGTTACAGGGGGGGGGGGACACACATTTTACCACTTTGGAAGTGTCTCTCGCGCAAACTATTCAGTTTAGAAAAAAATTATATTAGAAACCTCAATATCATTTTTGAAGACGTACCCATAGATACCCCACCACACGTATGGGTTTGATGAAAAAAAAATTTTTTGGTTTCGGTTCTAAGTATGGGGAACCCTAAAATCTATTGTTATTTTTTCTATTTTTGTGTGAAAATCCTAATGCGGTTCACAGAATACATCTACTTACCAAGTTTCAACAGTATAGTTCTTATAGTTTCGGAGAAAAGTGGCTGTGACATACGGACGGACAGACAGACAGACGGACAGACAGACAGACAGACAGACAGACATGACGAATCTATAAGGGTTCCGTTTTTGCCATTTGGCTACCGAACCCTAAAAAATGTCCAAAGAAGTTTTCACTTCATAAACAATATGATGGGGGATCGCAAAACGGCCATCGCTCTAAGACCCTATGCTAGACAGCCTATGAGAGCCTCAGCGCTCATTTTCAGCTGGCTATCAACCCCGACCTACAAGTTGTGGGTCGTGAGTTCGATCCTAGACAGGCACTTTACTTTGTGTACCTATTTAATTTCATCACCACTGCTCTCGAAACGGTGAAGGAAAAACATCGTGAGGAAACCGGCATGTCCTAGAACCAAAAATTCGAGGATATGTGACATCCACCAACCCGCACTGGGCCCGCGTGGTGGATTACAGCCCACTCCCTCTCACAGAGAGGAGGCCGGTGTCCCAGCAGTGGGAACGTTATAGGCTGATTATGGATGCATGTATGTATGTAATCCAATATGGTACAATCCACATTTAGAGTTATCCTTAATGTTAAAGCAAAAATTGTTAACTTTTGCGCCGATAGATGGCGTTGTTAGTTGAGCGGTGAATCCTGAATCGCGGTGTCAAGATTCTCCGGCGATTGACTAGGTCAAATATTTTGTTGAGCCAAATTTATCTCAATATACGGTTGTAAGATAATAAGTAACATTGTTTCTCTCTATCTTGAACTATCTTCACCCTTGCTAGCGTATCCAGTGTCTTTCTGTCGCTAAAACCTCGCATTTCATGAACGCCTGTTCATCCTAGGATTCTCCTGAACCTTTTGACCGCCACAGACATCACAAACCAAATTGTGTCCAGCACGTCACGGTCCGACTACATGACAGACTTTGACCAGGCACAGAATAAATAGTACAAGCCGAGGGGACTTTTTTGATTTTTTGACGTGTGGCGGTCAACAGGTTAGGCCTCATTTACGGAGACGCGGGGCGTCGCGCGTTGCGTTGAGCGGCGCGGCCCGCACTGAATTCAAATATATGGCGTTGTATGAGTGCGTTTACGGAGAAGCGATTTTAGACGCGTTTGTTTGAATTAGGGCGTTTTTTGCGGCCGAGCCCGCGGATTGCACCGCCGCGTCCCACGCGGCGTTTATCGCGGCGGCGCACGCAGCGGCAATTCTCGATGAAGCTATGTCCGAGGCGGAATCTTCTGTCAGTCTTATTTAGATCTTATTTAGTCTTATTTAGGTCTTATTTTGATCGAGGCGAGCGTGCGCCGCCGCGATGCCCGCCGCGTGCTTCGCTACACGCTAGAGGATTCGCCGCGGGCGCCGCGCTTCCCGTCTCGCTTCTCTATGAACATGGTCGTATATTGCTATAAGTTTGTGTTTACGCGTGCGATGATGCGTGCCGCTTCACGCGCCGCCCCACCGTAAACAGAAAAAACGTCCGACGCGCCGCGAGACGCCACGCCACACGCGACGCGAGACGCCCCGCGTCTCCGTAAATGAGGCCTTAGACTTACTATTAAGTATAGCCATTTTCTTACAGACAGGAAGTATGTGTCCCAGCAGCACCGGATCTACGATTTTTTCGAACCGGGGCACAACCTTGATAGTGGCGCCTCCTCCCTTCAGTGTTTGAGAAAATCTGTTATAACTGCCAATGAGTAGCATTTTTGTGACCATTTGTTAAAATAATAATCCTTTAATAAATTTAAACTTTTTTTCATTTGTGTCAGAAAACAGAAACAGAAAAAATATATTACCAGGAAAGACTACAACTTCGTGGTTTTTTTTCTGCGAATAAATCAATTAGCTCTTCAAAGTCCGTCGCATAGGCAGTTTTATTTTCAATAGCTAGGATCGCGAGGCCAGATAGACGATCTTGACTCATTGTAGAACGTAGATAAGTTTTAATTATACACTAATATACAATGTGTCCGGTCATGGACTAGCGATATTCTGGGTACTTATATAGCAACTATTCTAGTACACAAATTCACTACACACTAGGGTCCAATCTGCTTCCCTGCTATTTGGCAGTCATTTTGTTGAGATATTCTCTACGTGTGTACAAAGAAAACATATCTCTCAAAGTTTTGGTCCTACTGAGATAAAAGTAGGCTTATTCGGAGGGTAACAATACTGTCTATCGTTTCCATTACGATCCAATGGGTTCACATTCTCGTAACTTTAAAAAAAAACTAAAAAAAAAATTCAAAAAATGATGCCAATCAACAAATTATTGTAAATTACTGCAAAAACAACCCCTATGACCCTTTTTATTTTTTTCCTAGATCGACAGATTTTGAGCTAAGTTACAATACAACATTAAATTAACATTAATATTTTAGTGGATTGGACCCTAGTGTATAGTGTATTTGTGTACTAGAATAGTTGTTATATAAGTACCTACAATATCGCTAGTCCATGACCGGACACATTGTATACTAACTGGGCGTATGGAAATAAAAAAGTTTGTTTTTCTAACATATTATATTAAGATTCGATTATTTGATAAAAACCTATGAGATTGTAGGAAAAGAGGCTTCATTTGTTCGATATTTTTAATTCTTGTCTCAAGGATTTGGCGCCCCCATGAAACAGCCGCCCGGGGCAAGCGCCCTGGTTTGCCCCCCCTTAGATCCGGGGCTGTGTCCCAGTAGTGTGAATATTATAGGCTGATTAAGCTGTAAGGAATGTTGGTCGGAAGTCAACAAGGGGAGAAAATAACAGTCAGAAACTGTATTTTAGGCCTCATCATTAACTGCTAAATCGTCCCCACATTATTACTTTAACAGCCAATTCATTCTCAAAAGACAAACAGACACGCGTACTCTCATATAAAATCCGACCCAACTTGCTCTCGTATCTAATTAATTTTCCAACATTTAAAACTTTCATATTTGTTCAAGAGACGTGTTTACACTGTCAAAGTTAAGCGTCGTATGAAAATTGCCGCGCGTTTCGCGTTTATAATTTGAATTTAGAACGTTCACGGTAACCGTCGTCGTTTATGAATGCGTTCCGAAATTAGCCTTTTCATAGTCTCTTTTGTGTTCAGATCAGGGAGGGAATCCGTCTAGAAATAAATTATGTTAATTTTCGTTCTGGGATTAAAGGAAAAAACGTGTTTTTGTAACTGTAAGTATGTGGCGGTAGTTACGGTTTTGTATAAAACTTTGACTTTGATGATTGTTACGAGTATTGAAATAAAACGTCGTTTCTAGTTTAAATTTAGGTAACTATTGTTTTAACTGTTACTGTTATTTGGATTTATTATGACAACACTAATTTTAGAACAGCACTCTGTCATGAAAATGGAATAATAAATGTTGCAATGGACTGAAATTACACTATTTTGTGGTACAGTTTAATATTTGAATTTAAACAAATAAATGAAATTGAAGTGTTTGTTTGTAATCCATACTAATATTATAAATCTGTCTGTTACCACTTCACGCTTAAACTGCTGAACCGATTTAGATGAAATTTTGTATAGAGATAGTTTGAGTCCCGGGAAAGGACATAGGATAGTTTTCATCGCGATGTTGCCACGGAATCGACACGCGGGTGAAACCACGGGGCCCTGCTAGTGTCCACGTAGCAGCTTTTTACTAAATTCATATGTTACGGTTCTTATAACATAAAAACAATTTAAAAAATGTTTGTCTGTCTATCTGTCTGTTTGTTTGTTTCGGCTAATCTCCGAAACGGCTGGACCGATTTTGACAGGACCTTCACTGGCAAATAGCTGATGTAATAAGGAGTAACTAAGGCTACTTTTATTATACAGAAATAATTAGGGTTCCGCGGAGAAAAAAATTAAACCCATTAAATCCTATTTGTTTTCCGAATCCGACATGCAGCGAACGTCACGGGCACAGCTATGTTAAAATATGTGGTTCAGTTTACGTTTATTTTGTAGTACGATTGTACGGTTATGGCCTAAGCAATGAATTTCATGTGTATGTTAATTTTATTTTCATTTTTACAACTGAATTTGCGCGTCAGGTTTATTTTTAGGCTGTGTTTCTGTTTTAATTATTTATTCCGTAATTACCTATTGCTTTTTGAGTCCGTCAGTACTTACTATTTTGTGTAATTTGTTAGGGTTCCGTACCCAAAGGGTAAAACGGGACCCTATTACTAAGACTCCGCTGTCCATCTGTCCGTCTGTCACCAGGCTGTATCTCACGAACCGTGATAGTTAGACAGTTGCAATTTTCACAGATGATGTATTTCTGTTGCCGCTATAACAACAAATACTAAAAACAGAATAAAACAAATATTTGAGGGGGCTCCCACAAACGTGTTTTTTTCGGCTTTTTGTGGTACGGAACTCTTTAGTGTGCGAACCTACGACCTACAACTCGTAAGTCGCGGCCGTTAACACTTGGCCACCACTGCCCGCGACATCGTCTGCGTGAAATTTCTTGTAGAACCAAACCACCCCGCATCGCTCTTCGTTCGCATCGCGTTCTTTTTTAACTTTTTTGCTCTTTGTTCGGCCCCTAAGGGTGCTAGCATGATGTTAAATAGCATATAGCGTACCTCAAGAATTGAGGTAATAAATGTAAGAAAAAAAAAACAGTGGCTTTCTGGAAGTTTGTGTTTTGTTTTCACTTCTGACGGAAGTGAAAACAAAACACAAACTTCCATCACTCACTGACATATTCGATATACATTAAAACCGAGTACATCCTGAGGACAGCCGAACACATCCGAAGCGGGTATTTTTTTAATAGTCTTATAAACAAAACACGCGCGGTGTCGCTTACGGTAACAGTGTCGCGAGTTCAATGGATTTTCCCCATCTCAAAAAATGTCCAACGCGCCTAAAGAATTTATGACGTCGAAAACAAATCCTTCTGCTAGTTACAGAGATTAGCGCGTTCAAACAAAAAACAAACAAACTCGTCAGCTTTATTATTAGTATAAATTTTAGCTTCAGGAAAGCGTTATTTAGAGACAGTCCAACGTTTCACAATAAGGAGCTTACAGGACCTAAACAAGCGATGCCAACCGTCCCGTATTTCAGGAGACGTCCCGTATTTCATGCATACATTTCTATGTCCCGCCGGGACAACCAATGTCCCGTATTTTTCGGAAATCTGCACAACACGCACGCTTTGGCCGCGACGCGAGCTTAAACGAAGCGCGTGAGTGAGTTATAGAATGAATGAATCATAAAAAGTCGCGTGCGCAGGGCCTCCCACTCGTTCCACGATAGTCATGTCAAAAGACAAAGTGATATGTTATGTGCAGTTAACAAAGCACCTATAGTTTTAAGTCCAAATGAAACAATATTTGTCCCGCGTGAAAAAGTGGAATCCCGTATTTTTAGGGTTCCGTAGCCAAATGGCAAAAACGGAACCCTTATAGATTCGTCATGTCTGTCTGTCTGTCTGTCTGTTCGTCTGTCTGTCTGTCCGTCCGTATGTCACAGCCACTTTTCTCCGAAACTATAAGAACTACACTGTTGAAACTTGGTAAGTAGATCTATTCTGTGAACCGCATTAAGATTTTCACATAAAAATAGAAAAAAAACAATAAATTTTAGGGTTCCCCATACTTAAAACTGAAACTCAAAAACCCATACGTGTGGGGTATCTATGGGTAGGTCTTCAAAAATGATATTGAGGTTTCTAATATCATTTTTTTCTAAACTGAATAGTTTGCGCTTGAGACACTTCCAAAGTGGTAAAATGTGTGTCCCCCCCCCTGTAACTTCTAAAATAAGAGAATGATAAAACTAAAAAAAATATATGATGTACATTACCATGTAAACTACCACCGAAAATTGGTTTGAACGTGATCTAGTAAGTAGTTTTTTTTTAATACGTCATAAATCGTAAACCGCAATTTACCAATCATTCAATCAACTCAAAAATAAAAAAAACATTTAATTTCATAAACATAAACCTTATGCATAGACCCGGATGTTACGGAACCCTCGGTGCGCGAGTCCGACTCGCTCTTGCCCGGTTTTTTAGATTTATGACCATTTGTCTCGTAAGGCCGAAAATAAAGTTAGCAACCCTAATCAAAACATTAAAATCGCAAGTTTTAGAAACAATAAAAGTATATGATCGACTACAGTAAACAAAATCAGAAAAATATATTATATTCTTTAGGATATATGCTAGATAGATAGTGTGTTGAAAACATAATACAACTAATTTGATGCGATAGAAAAAAATCATGAAAATACCTCTAAAAACTTTTTTTTACAATAAAAACCATTCATTCTGATTTTTTGTCAGATTAATCTACAAGCAACATACTAAAATACTGGTGTTTTAATTTTTTAGCCCAAACAATTGATTTTTTAAATTAAATAATTGCTTCATAGTTTGCAATAAATTACCAGTGTTGTGTCATCGCGCTTCTCTTTCTTTTCTATGCAGACCGACAGTGACCGCGCTTTAGGTCATGTAAGCCCCTTAAAGAACTTCATTTTAAAAATGATGAGGAAAAATACGGATAATCCATGTTTATTTTGATGGCTACTTCCAGTTTGGCCACTTTTCTTCACTACGACAAAATACCTAAACAAAAGAAGTCGCTTTGTAACAATTTTGATCTTCATAAATCAGTCTTGTTTCCGTAACTTTTATAAATGCGAGTATTTATTCCCGTAAATTATAATTGGAATATATTTTGGGCACTTCGTTTTCATGAGCCGTTATAACCTTAAATGATAGATCTCATTTGAGGCATAATTCAGACGATTTATTCCGGCCTGATGTGAACCCCCCTCCACCCCCCTCCTCGATCCCTGCTAGTTCGTCTTTTGTTTTAATCTCTGTCTTATCCACTTTATCAAGGTTATTCGTGAATATTTTATCTAGGTTATTCGTGCATTAGATCCAAAAGTTAAAAGAAACTTTCCTCAAAGACCATTTCAGAAATCAATAATTACATGGTCTTCACATGATCTGACCAAGATTATGTCTGGACCTTAAAATAGACTGACCTCTGAGTTTATTCCGGCCTTTCTTCTCAGAGTAGTCAGATAGGAAACGCCGACCTCATCTAGTTTATTTATTTTTATTTTAATAATATAACAGTATAAACAATTTCATTTGACGTATAAATACGGTACATCCTTCTTTGCCAAGAAGGATGTACCGTATTCATACGTCGATTTGAAATGGAAAATTACCACAATTAAAAAGCAATCAACCAAAATCAAAACTAGTAAAGATCAAATCAATTCACTAACATTCAACTTAGCCAATCAAACCACAGACCTAACTGCCACCAAACTGTTTGAAACTAACGCCAACCTTGCACAAAACTTTGACCAAACGTTGGCGGTCGTCCCAACGTTTGGTCAAACGTTCATTTGGATTCATCGCTGGAGGCAGTGTCTTGGAGGCTCAATCTTAGCTGAGACGACCGCTTTTGAGACCGCGTAAATGGTTGGGGTTGGGTCCCAGAGTCAGGTTAAAATATTATCGTAACTAGTTGGCTCCCTTCGGTTTCACCCACATAAGTGTCGATCCCGCGGGATATCGGGATAAAAAGTATCCTATGTGCTAATCCTGGTTATCAACTCAATCCGTGCCAAATTTCATCCAAATCCGTTCAGTAGTTTTTGCGTGAAGAAGTAACAAACATACAAACACACTCGCAAATTTTCGCCTTTATAATATTAGTTTGCCTTTATAACTTAGTTAAATTACAAATAAATAATAAATAAATAACTTTCGTCGAAAGTTATTTATTTATTATTTATTTGTTTAAGTCCTGATCGTCCGACCTGTGCGGCTGCTAAATAATAACACCCGCACAGGTCGATCGATCAGGTTAAGCTACGCTTGCCGCGGTTGGTCTGTGGATGGGTGACCATCTCTACGTACCGAGACCCCTTCTCGGAAAGCACGTTAAGCCGTTGTTCCCGGCTTTCATTCTAGGATCTTTGACAGTCGTTACGAGTCGTCAGAAGCTCGAAAGTATGACAACCAGTCTTACCAAGGGGTATCGTATTACCCATTAACTGGGTAGTGGAGGCCAGATAGGCGGTCGCTCCATGTAAAACACTGGTATTCAGCTTCAGGAAGCCGAAGCCAACATGGTTGGGAAAAGACTAGGCAGATGAGTGCCACAGAGTGTGAGAGAGAGAGAAAGAGACAGAGAGAGAGAGAGAGTGAGGGGGGGGTATGTGTCTCAGAGTGAGAGTGTGTGTGTGCTGTGTGAATGGGTGTATATGAGTGAGTGAGTGCTGTGTGTGAATGATGGTGAGTGGTGGTAAAGATTAAAACAGAAGACGATCCAGGAGGCCATCGAGGTGGGGAGGTGGAGGGGGGGTTCAGGGGATCAGAACGGAATAACTCGATTGTATGATGTAGTTCAACCGCTCCGCTAACACTGGTGCCCCGACTTTCGTCACAGCTCGCTCGCGGTCATGTGTGCACATTGAAGTTGCTTTGACTTTGCTGTTTGTACGAGCGGCTATATCGCGACCTCCTTACGTGAAATATTATATCTTGTAAGGTGCTACTTTCAAGGGAAAACAGAGTAAATATGAATGTTTAGATCTGCGGAAATAAGTGATGAAATAAGAAACTGCCATTATACTGCCATTATTATTATTAGGCGCGTTGGGCACTTTTTGAGATGGGAAAAAACCATTGAAGTCGCGCCACTGTTACCGTAAGCGATACCGTGCGTGTTTTGTTTATAATACGATTAAAAATATACCCGCTTCGGATGTGTTCGACTGTCCTCAGGATGTACTCGGTTTTAATGTATTTCCGATATGTCAGAGAGTGATGGCAAAGTATTCTGTTTTCACTTCTGTCGTCACTCCCGGAGTGCCACAGTTTTTAGGGTTTCGTACCCAAAGGGTAAAAACGGGACCCTATTACTAAGACTTCGCTGTCTGTCCGTCCGTCTGTCTGTCACCAGACTTAATCTCAAGAACCGCGATAGCTAGACAGTTGAAATTTTCACAGATGATGTATTTCTGTTGCCGCTATAACAACAAATACTAAAAACAGAATAAAATAAATATTTAAGGAAGGCTCCCATACAACAAACGTGTTATTTTCGGCGTTTTTGCCTTGTGGTACGGAACCCTTCGACGGTCGACTTACAAGTTGTAGGTCGTAGGTTCGAACCCAGACAGGCGCTTTACTTTGTGTAAATTATTTCATCACCACTGCTCTCAAAACGGTAAAAGAAAACATCGTGAGGAAACCGGCATGTCCTAGAACCAAAAATTCGAAGACATGTGACATCTGCCAATCCGCAATGGGCCCGCGTGGTGGATTACGGCCCACTCCCTCTCACCGAGAGGAGGCCTGTGTCCCAGCAGTGGGAACATTATAGGCTGATTATGGTACGGAACCCTTCGTGTGCGAGTCCGACTCGCACTTGGCCAGTTTTTTTCGTTTTGCGCGCGTCATCAACATTTAGTTACCCTTATCCCAATCGTAGATTTAGTAATTTATATTAACTAAGCGGCTAATTTAACGAGTAGGCTGCGAAATATAGTACGCTGGTAGTACACATACTAACTTACTCATATTGTAACAACGAAATGTACACATGAATGCAATAAAGAGTTTGAGTTTACTAAATCTATGATCCGAATTTATTTGGGGTCGGCGCAACATGTCTTTTTCTTCCATACTTCTCTATATTAGTCGGCATCTACCGAGGTGACGACTACTAAAGGGGTGACTACCGAGTCACCCCTTTTCTACCTATATCATCTTTCACACAGTCCATCCATCGTTTCTTTGTCTTCCCCTACTCTTATAGCCATCCACATTCTTAAAACTTTCCCTCACGACATTTTCCTGACGTCCTGTTTGATAATAACAATATGAGTCTTTGGTCAACTGGACCCACTCGAACTGGACCCGCGGGTCCAGTTGACTATCACATTTTGAATACGTCGACTGGACCCACTGCCAAATTTCAGCATTAGTAGTCACGGAATAAAGCCGAATCTTTTAGTTTTATTTCTATGACCTAAAATATACCTACTAATACTATTCCATTAGATTATCAACTAGATACTTTGGCATTTGGTTTAATTTAGTTGGTAATCCGAAGGCTGAAAGCGACGAGCTACGATTCTCGTAGCAGCGCGCGACCTTATAGCATACCCGCTACGTCGTAGCAATCACGTGGCGTAGCGCTTTGGCCTTTTTCACAGCTGATTTGACCTCTAACTTTTTTTTTTACTTTGTTGTGATGTTTTTATTAACAATTTTTTTTTCTCAGTCTGTGTTAGGCGAAAGGTTATCCAAACAAGTAGGGTTCGTAGGTAGACCTATTTAGGAAATACATATTTAGTTTGAAGATTAGTACAAGTTATTTTTTTTATTACATGATTTTTGTGGTCTTTCAAAAATTGTTTTTCTAATGTTTTAAGTATTTGAGATCATTTTTAAGTTATCAACAAACTGAATGTCATACTTAACAAAGTTCAAATTCCATTGCAACCAAAAACTTATTATGACCTTTTTGTTGAATAATTTAATTAAAGTAGGTAACTGATTAAGTGGCGATGGAATGTAAATTGTTGTGGTTATGAACACAGCTAAGTATAAATTATAAGTATGTTTTCTATCAAGTAAATTTGCATATTTAGACGCCTTTAAATACACGCAAGAGTTGCTTAAGAGGATACGCTGGTGGTTTCTCCATAGAAACGCTCTCGCCTGTTTGACTATAAAGCAATGATTTTATACAGAATAATAAATATTAACTACTTGTATGTCCAAGTTTTCCTTTTTGATGATACTCAAAAATTGCTGATTTAAACCGCTGTCAACAGAGGCCTAGTGTATAAATTTGACAACTATTAATGAAAAAATAAAAACATAGGGACATAGTATATATCCTTCTTATTCAGTTTGTGAAATATCTTTTAAATTGATTCAATATTGGAGGAGAAAATGGGCGAGAGTCAAACCTCGAATTACGACTTTTACTTAGGCTTTTTCAAAAGTTTCTCCGACCGCATTTCCTCTTAAGGTGAATGGATAGTGGTAGACCGCGAAATTCAAATTTTCTTACGTTTTTTACAATTTGCAGGTCAGTGTCAGGTTGTATCTTGATCAAAATATGATTCGCGACAATAACAGGTACATATTTAGAGAATTATAATCATTAGAATCATTAATATATCTTTCTAAGTTAGATTTCTACCACCAACCACTAAAAGTGTTAGTGGTAGAAATCTAACTTAGAAAGATGTATTAACCAACCAAACCAACCAATCCAAAAAACCAATTGCCAATGCACCTGCCAATTGCAAAAAACGTAAGAATATTTGAATTTCGCGGTCTCAACTACCCATTCACCTTAATAAGAACTTTATGAGATGAATTTAGGCGATTGGAACACTGCACCGCATCACGCAGCGGGACGCAACGCAGCGTGACCCCGCGCGTAATTTTTTACATACAAATTCAATGAAAACGCGCTTCCGTGCGGGGGGGGAATTTGGCTCCGTTTCACGCGCCCTGCTGCGTAATGCGCTGCAGTGTGTCTATCGCCTTCGAGCCCTACTTTTCAACCTAAATCATGCCCTAATAACGCTTAAACCTATATAAAGAAAAACAGATTATCTAATCCTGATGTTTACTTAGGTCTCAGTCCGTGCCAGCAGTGCCAATAAGATGTGGTCTTTATGTAACCCGCCTGGCAAACAATGGCTGAAAAGGTTAAAAGCGAAATCTATATACAACGTTATTTTTAGTATATGCGAAACCTGAATATAGTTTGTTCAGAATAAGTAACTGAATCGATTCCAATTATTTTTACCCCATGTCCCAAAAATATTTAAAAAAGGTTAAAAGTTGGACACCGAGCGACACTAAGTAGGTTATCCAATCTCCGCGCCGAACGGTTAGGTACCTAGGTACTATTATCAATGAGCGCAAGACAACGCGGCGCGAGCGGCGCGGGTGAGCATGTTTTTGTACGAAAAAACAGGTAACTTAAGAAGCTTATAACTTTGTGATTTTTTATGATACAGTTTTGAAATTTTGTACATAGATTCTTTACATAAAAATACTAGACACGTGTTTCGGGTTTCGCATATAGGTACTAAAAATAATGTTGTATATAAAATTCAAAGTCCTGACTGACTGATATATCAACGCACAGCCTAAACTGCTGGTCCTATGGAGACATGAAAGGAGGGTGTGTTCTTTGTGAAGAGTAATTTATTTTAGCATTAATTTGCTATTTGTATAAGCACGATGAGATTGAAATCGTCACGTGTACAAAAATCCCTTAAATAAAGTTAAAAAGGGGGAAAAAAACTAATTTTGTTTATTTTTGTTGCAGGTATGTACCAGATTTTATTACTTGCGATAAAAAAGAAGATTCAACGGTTGGTACCTATATAAAAAGTAATTAAAATTATGACGGCAATAAAAGTTAAGTAGTTTTTAACGAAAGAACAATAAAGTTAACATCCACAAAAGAACTAGACTAAAATACATTATAAGTAACTCAATTATTACAACGAAAAAGCCCGCCCGTATACTGTCTGCCGAAAAAACGAAGCGTCAAATCGTCGCATTAGGGTTATCGGGCCATCTCTGGCAATTAACAAGACAAGAAATTGGGTGACTGTCAAAAAAAAACAGTGGGGACGGAAGGAATTCGTTTAGATAAGTATCAGGCTTTTAAATGAACCGGGGTCTACTGTGTTTTGTTCTAATTATAATTTCTAAAAAAAAAAAATTGCTTACATTTTTTTTGTGAGCTTCGACATCGTCATTTCAGACGTCCGCTGCTTGACATAGGACTCCCCCAAGCACCTCCACTTCGACCGGTTCTGTGCTTCTCGCATCCAACGGGTTCCTGCGGCCTTCGCGAGGTCGTTGGTCCACCTTGTGGGATGCCTTCCAACGCTACGTCTTCCGGTACGCGGTCGCCACTCTAGAACATTTCGGCCCCATCGGCCATCTGTTCTGCGTGCAATGTGCCCTATCCACTGCCACTTAAGTTTGCCAATTCTTCGGCCTACGTCGGTTATCTTGGTTCTCCTGCGGATCTCCACATTTCTGATTCGATCACGCAGGGGAACTCCAAGCATAGCCCTCTTCATACCCCTTTGGGTGACTGTGAGCTTACTTTTAAGTAACTGAAGGTTATGTAACTGTCTCCTTAATTAATAAAATTCATTCATTCACCAACAGACAACGCACAGCATCCATACTAATGTTATAAATTCGAAAGTAACTCTGTCTGTCTGTCTGTATGTTATCTTTTCACGCCCAAACCACTGAACGGATTTCGATAAAATTTGGCAGAGAGATAGATTGCATCCCGGGGAAGGACATAGGATTGTTTTTATCTCGATATTCTCACGAGATCGACACTTATGCGGGTGAAACCACGGGGCGTTGCTAGTAGACCCATATATTTTTGAAGTCTAAACTTTAAGCAATGTTTATATACAAAGGGGTGTTAGCTTTCAACCAAAAATCTACTTAAATAGATTCTTAAACCAACATAATCTACTTTGTCAATACAACCAGAACTAAATCTTGAGTTAATCTCCGAAACTTGACTAACAAGTGTTACAGTTTCATTAACTCAGTGTAGGCATTAATTTACATGCAAATAGGTGCGTGACGTCACCGTGTCGCCGTGACGTCATAGTTCCGGTAGTGTTCGGTGGGGCAAGTTTTGTCAATGTTGTTAGTATTAGAGGTTCATTTAAACCGTGTAGTGGGTTTGGAGCCAATTTTGATAGTTGGTAATTTGTTGGAAGATCCTTTGACTTTTAAGCAATCATCAAATTATTCATCATCAATTGGAAAAACTGTAGCTTTAATTCTAAGACCATCCTATACTTTATGGCAGATCCGTCAACCGTCAGAGTCTGTGATGATATCATCTGCCTAGCCTTTTCCCAACTATGTTGGGGGCGGCTTCCAGTCTAACCGGATTCCCAGATCCCCGATTCCCATTTTCCAGATTCCCGGATTAACCGGAGTACCAGTATTTTACATGGAGCGACTGCCTATCTGACGTCCACAACCCAGCTACTGGGTAATCCGAAACCCCTTGGTAAGAATGGTTGTCAAACTTTCGGGCTACTGACGACCCGTAACGACTGTCAAAGATCCACGAATGTCAGCCACGGGACCAACGGCTTAACGTGCTTTCCGAGACACAGCTTGGTATGTACCTAAAGATGGTCAGCCATCCACAAAAAAAACGAAAATGCGGAACCAACGACACCGACTTCCAAAATTGAAGTTATTTTTCACTTTATGTGTTTTTTTTGGAAGTCGGTTGGTTTTTTTTTTGTAAGAAAGTTTTTATATTCTATGGCAACAGAGACATTTTTTCGCTGTTGTACACAACGAAAAAAAGTCGATTTATTTTTATTTTATGGAAATTAACAAATTCAATTTCCATCCTGCGTACCATTTAATTAAAACGTTAAATTCCTATTTTATTCACGAACACCCTTGACGAAAACACTTAAATACAAAAAAAAAACACGGAATTCAAATTCAGTCTATTGTTATTCCGCTCTCGTCAATCTGCCGGCTATAATCTGTACTACGTTACACTTTACGGCCGCTTTATAGCGCCACCGTTTTACCTAACGAGATTAGCAACACTTTGACGCAATTATTATAATTTTTTGAAGTGAAAACTTCTTTATACGCGTTGGGCATTTTTTGAGATGGGAAAAATCCATTGAACTGTTACCGTAAGCGACACCGCGCGTGTTTTTATCCGCTTCCGATGTGCTAGGCTGTCCTCGAGATATACTCGGTTTAAATGTATATCCGATATGTCAGCGAGTGATGGCTAAGTATTCTGTTTGTGTTTTGTTTTATACTTTTGTCGGCTCTCCCGGAGTGCCACTGTTTTTTTTTTGTTAACACGCTTTTATTAGGTAACTAACCATGTAATGGAATCTAAGATAACTAATTTAACCATCTTCCAAGGGTCGTAGCGTAATGAAAATTGGCAGCTGTATGTAGTTCTGATGACAATACAATAATATGGTACTGTCGAACTGATCTGATGATGGAGCCGGAAGATATGAACTGGAACTTCATGATGGCAAATCGTATCATAGCTGTTTTGGATTTCTTAGAAAAGTCTTGTAATGTACTTTGACCACGATTACGTTTCAAGGTCTGATGATGAAGCCGGAAGATAGGCACTGGCATTCCATGATAGAATAGGTATCGTATCATAGTCGTGTTTGCACTTGTGTTTTTTAAACTATTAATTTATTATTTTTATGTTAGCTTTATTGTGTCTCAATACTGGGCAAAGATCTCCCTGTCTTGAGCGATCTCTGGCTATGTTGGCCCTGCAAACCTCGTTAGATAGTACCTCGAAATAGTATTCAACACTGGATTTATTCCTGTCGGATCCCCTGCTAGTTATTTTTATGTTTTAATTTCTGTCAGATCCACTATAACTAGGTCTGATCGCCTGAAAACCCCTTCCCCCCCTCTTCGATCCCCTATTAGTTGTGTCTTCTGTTTTAATCTCTATCTTATCCACTTTATCTAGGTTACTCTTTTTGACAGAGAGAACAGTTGTTCATGTAAAAATTATTTGTTTTTGTATAAAAACAAATAATTTTTACATACGACCTGATACATGAAATAAACCTACCCACTTGTAATTCGACTGCCATATTAAAACAAATCCTCGGGGATATAAAGGCTTTTGAAGCCTCGCGTTAAGCCTAAGTAGGTGACGGACATGAGGAGTGACGTCATTTGAACACTCCGCGGTATTCCGCTGAAGGATCGTGTAGTTTGAAGAACAGTATTTAATGTACTGACATTAAAGTATAATTTGATGTGACAGGGTAGTGTTTTGCGGAAGAGAATTATAAATAGTTTTTTTGGGTAATTTATAAATTTCCCAGATGGAAGGAGGTTTACCTCCACGGAAAAAAAAAGGTTTGATAACCGTTAGGAAATTCGCACTTCAATTTTCTATCTGGAATTTCTCAGTAGCAGCCGGGTGTCGACATGTGATATTTACCAACCCGCGTGGCGGATTACAGCCCGCTCCCTCTCGATGTGAGCGAGGCCTGAGTCCCAGTAGTGGGAACATTATTGGCTGATTATGTACAACGTGCGATACAAGAGTGCACTTTACGCTCCAGCCTACCAGAGCAACAAAGGCGCTATGTTTGCCGTGAATTTCTGCTGCAACAGTGAAAACAGCACCTAAATTATTCGTACGCGAAAATGAACACACAATTTCTGGGTTATCGCACATTCCCTCAAGTATCAGTTTACATCCATTAGTTATCGATGTGAGCGTGAAATTGTCAGTTTTAATGTATAATGTGGCTACACTAATTAATTAAGTAGGTACCTAGTCTAATTATGTTTACGCCGGTGATCATACCCCTGGGTTTAGCAGGACTCTCTCGAATTTTGTTGGGTTGTAAAAGTGTTTAGTGAATTTGTTTAGGTACTACAGCAGTGGCGAAAGTTCCATACAACTCGATTCCTACCGGCTTTCCTTTGAAAAATGGCACAGTCAGTATTCTATAGTCAAATAAAATAATCATATTAAAGATAATCTACTCTGGCTTACCTCTTACAAAAATTGACCCTTCGCTATTCCCTTCAGGTGACATTTTTAAGGCTTTGTTTGGTGAAGTGCTGGCTAAATATAAAAGGGGTAGTTTTTACGTAAAATGTTTTGCGTAGAGTTGGTTTGTGTTGCTGTTACCAGGCAAAGAAAGTGCCTTCTTGTAAAAAAATCTAAACTGAAAACTTTGAGAAAGAGTTCTCAACGAAACGTAGAAGGGATTTTTAACGTGCACTACTAACATGTTGATACTGAGGGGGTCGATTTAAGGTTAAGCTACGTTTGCTGCGGTCGGATCGTGGATGGGTGACCATCTATAGCGTGACGAGAAATCACGATAAGCCGTTGGTTCCGGCTGTCATTCGTGGATCTTTGGCAGTCGTTACGTCAGAAGCCCGAAAGTCTGACAACCAGTCTTACCGTTACCAAGGAGTATTGTATTAACCAGTAGCTGGGTGGTGGAGGTCGGATAGGCAGTCGCTTCATGTAAAATACTGGTATTCAGTTGCATTCGGTTAGACAGGAAGCCGACCCCAAGATAGTTGGGGCTGGGAAAGTAGGCAAATTGTTTCTTTTTTTCTTTCGTAAAATATTCGTATTAATCAACCGATATTCTCTCATCTTATTAGATAAAATGAGCTAAAAAACATTTTCCGTTCAAAACTTTGCAGCTCACGTTTAGCGGTTACATCGATAGTGAGTCCGGCGGGGCTCATAATTGAGATGTATCCCGGCGATCCCGGACCGTCCCCGGACGCTCGCGTATTTTATCATTTAATAAATAGTTGCACCAAGTTTTAATTACTGTCTGACCAAATAAGTTGGACGTTTAGGTTAGGTAGATTCTATATTTAGCTAGTTACTCTGGCGAGTTTGTTGGATAGTGCTATTAATTAGGTTTCGTGTGTGTTAAAAAGAATCGAGTTGAATTAGTAGTAATTAACTTATGTGGAAATAAGTAATAATAATAACGAATGCACCCGGAGAGATGGGCAAAGATCGTCACTCTTTGGACGCCTGAGGCAGGATATCGCCGTCGAGGTAGGCCAAGGCGAAGGTGGCGTGACGATCTAATATCATTTGCAAGGCCAACATGGCTAGAGATCGCACAAGACAGGGAGGTTTGGAAGGAAAAAGGGAGGCCTTTGCCCAGCAGTGGGACACAAAATAGGCTAACAAAAAAAAAAACTTATGTGGGTTGTAATGATGTGTTATTTTTATCAATACTTCCTCTATTGGTATAATTTTGCAAACTGTAGGTACTAACTGAATTTTAACGAAGTGATTTGTCTACGATTTATATTAACATAGGCGTTGACATGACAATGATTCACCTTCCATCTTGCGCCGCATGTCCTGTCACCTGCATCCGTGAGGACATAATGGCTGCGTCGGCAAACGGTATTCGCTGCTGAATTTTGGGCCAGACACTGTTTTTTTACGACACCCACGGGAAGTAAGGGGTGGTGCAATTCTTTAAGTCCGGCACCACACAGACAAAAAAAAAGGCGACAAAGGCGACTAAGGGTCTTACCGGAGAATGGGCAGCAGCGTTCTCTATTTATTCCACCATCATACCATACTGCGATCGCCAACCCGCCTGCCAAGCGTGGCGATTATGGCAAACCCCCCCCCCCCCAAAATTGGGGGAGGCCTATGTCCAGCAGTGGACGTCTATCGGCTGAAACGACGACTGTTTTTTTTTGCCATCTACATCTACAACATATTAAGGGGACTACCTACATGACCTAAAGCGCGGTCACTGTCGGTCGACATAGAAAAGAAAGAGAAGCGCGATGACACAACGCTGGTAATTTATTGCAAAAGATGAAGCAATTATCTATTAACAAAAAATCTATTGTTTGGACTAAAAAAATAAAACACTAGTGCTTTAATATGTTGCTTGTAGAATAATCTGACAAAAAATCAGAATGATTGTATGTATATTATATTAGTATGGTTTTTATTGTAAAAAGAAAGTTTTTAGAGGTATCTTCATGATTTTTTTCTATCATATCAAATTGGTTGTATTATGTTTTCAACACACTATCTACCTAGCATATATCCTGAAGAATAGCATATATTTTTCTGATTTTGTTTACTGTAGTCGATCGTATACTTTTATTGCTTCTAAAACTTGAGTTTTTTGCGTTTAGGTCCTGCAATACCCCTTATGTATTTTACGAATGTGAACCTTCCGAGGGTTCGTGATGGCTCAGAGATGCCAAACTCTCTGTTATGAGAAAACACTATTTAATCTAGACCGCCATTGCAACAGTTATTCCCCAAACCCACCGCCCATTCCATTTCACTTTCAAACTCGAACACTGCAAATATCATAGAAAATCGTATGAATATAAACTACATTTTATTGTCAAGTGACTCGCCCCAGTTCTATAGCCGTTGACACGTGCGTGTCTGTTGTATTATTCAGTTCGAACGAGGCACCGTGCGTGGTGTTTAGTTTTCGACTCTATACAGGGTGCGCAAAAAATCGTGGATCAAACGAAACAGGGCAAAAGTTGGGGTTATTTTACTGTAAAAAATCATAATAATAATACAAAAAATTGCAATAGTCCTACACCAACCGGGGGTTGTCCTTGCGTGCACTTGCATAGTGCGAACAGGGATAATCGTCGGTTGGTGCCTGATTTCATTGAAAATGTCTAACGGGCCTCTGCGAGTTGGCTTCGGCCCATCGTAGGCCTTCCAAAGGACCGGGACCCCACGGTCCCGAGATATGGTAAAAAATACAAAAAAAAAAAATTCATCACTTCAACAGTGCTTTTATGACAGTGGGTACCATGATTTATCAGTATTGGCACTTTTTTCGATATCTTTTAAGCAGGGCCTTGAAACGTTACTCAAAATAACGTTTCGCATATTTCCGGTAACGATAATTTGTACCGTACTACCACCAGGATCGTAACAAAATAAATTTCTTAGCAATAACGATACTGACAAACGGAACGAAATCTTAAACTGTTCACTAACAATATTATCAATATATCGTTATTAGTATAACGATATAATAACGTTATTCATTTCGATACTCAACTTTGCCAGCTTAATGACTTTTAAGACGACGAAAAAGTATGAAGAATAACGTTGCAAATGAATCTGTATCGTTTCACCTGTGACGTTATAACAAGCGGATAAGCTTAATGCTACTTAGGGCTGATTTTTCCATCGCCAGATTACTTTTATTCGAGGAATAAAATTGACGTTTGACAGTTTTTGTATGAAATAACTGTCAAAATTTCAAAATTATTCCTTGAATAAAGTTACCAGATGATTGAAAAATCAGCCCTTATACTCATACCTATAACGTTACTTATAATATTGTTATACGAAAATTATATTCTATAACGTTTTGTTTTGTAACGTTATTGATATTTTTAGGTATTAGTATCGTTACAAATTTTGACGACAACAACATTAGTGGTAACGGTACAAAATTCATTACGTTTTCAAGTCCCTGCTTTTCGGTCTCACGAAAAATTATTTGTAAGTTTATAACCTTACTGTAAACTATTGTGTACCCTATTACTAAGACTTCGCTGTCTGTCACCAGGCTGTATCTCAAGAACCGCGATAGTTAGACAGTTGAAATTTTCACAAATTATGTATTTCTGTTGCCGCTGTAACAACAAATACTAAAAACAAAATAAAATAAATATTTAAGGGGGCCTCCCATACAACAAACGCGATTTTTTTGCCCTTATTTGCTCGATATCAAAAATGGCAACAGGTAGGCACTTGAAATATTCACAAAATACTCAGTTGTAATTTAACTTTAATAATAAATAATAAAATTAAAATAAAATAAATATTTAAGGGGGGCGGGCTCCCATACAACATACATGTTTTTTTCGGCGTTTTTGCCTTGTAGTAGTCCGAGTCGCACTTGGCCAGTTTTTTTGTAACGTTATTGATATTTTTAGGTTTTAGTATCGTTACAAATTTTGACGACAATAACATTAGTGGTAACGGTACAAAATTCATTTCGTTTTCAAGTCCCTGCTTTTCGGTCTCACGAAAAATTATTTTTAAGTTTAGAACCTTACTGTAAACTATTGTGTATATTTTTTTCTTCAAATAACTATCGCCCTGTTTTGTTTGTACCGCGATTTTTTGCCCACCCTGTATACATATTTGGGATGGGTCGCTTCGGAGGATGGAGGGTGGATGGATCGCCGAATGGGTCAAGGGGATGACGGGCTTTGATGTTTTGGATATTGATATAAACGTGTCCTTTTTGTTTATTACGGTGTCTAGAAGGTAAAATATGTTTGGGAGAAGTGTCAAGATCAGCTGTTTTGTATTTTGTTGTGGAATAATGTAACTTAGGTATTATGACGGCGTGTTAATGACAGGTTACATACTCTACTCAGTTATGAAAACTATGCTTAGTCTTTTTTAGTTTTACGCATCATACTGACGTCACGCAAAATCCTGCATCTCGCAAGCAGAGTTTACCGCGCAACTAGCACATAGTAATATACAACGACCCGATATAAACCATCGGGCAGTTGCCCGCCAGACACAACACCCGTCTGGTCGGAGGATCCTCCCTTTTCTATGGAGGTTGAGTGAACTTTATACCCTGTTCCTCTTACCTCTATACTCCTCTACAGCCTTGCCAAATCTTACTTTTTTTGCATCAATAGAATGATTTCTTTTTATATACAGCCTTTTCTGTACGTTTCTAAAGACAGGTAGATTCATTCATTCAGAGGGGTCATTTGATGATTCCGAACCCAAAAAAAAAGATTCTTTCTTGTATAGATAATTATGTGTCTTTTCGTCTCGACTTTATCCACGGGTAGCTTTAAGAGCGTTTACGCCGTATGGCATTTCATACAAATTTTCAAGCCCTTGTTTTTCGAAATTAATAAACCGATTTTAATGAAACTTCATACGCATAAGGAGAATACAAAGGTCTAAAAAGTTAGAAGAGAACATTTTCGAAATGTCTTATTTAAAAAAAGATAACTGGAAAACTCTGTTTCTATGGAAAGTTTAAAATCGGTCTAATTTGGCTGTAACACTATTTTTCGAAAATGTTCTCTACTAACTATTTAGACCTTTGTAACCTGCTTGTGCATAAGAAGTTTCATTAAAATCGGTTCATTCACTTCGAAAAGCAAGGGCTTGAAATTTGTATGAAATGCCGTTCGGCGTAAACGCTCTTAAACAATAGATGTTCTTTTAAGTTTGAATGTGGGTCCAATAAAAATACAGAAAATTAATGATGTGGTCAACTGGACCCGCAGTTTCAGAAGCGACCGGGTCCAGCTGACCGAAGACTCCTATGTTATGACGACTTCGTCCGCGTGCTTTTTCCCCCGACCCATCCCATCGAATCGCATCGCCTGCCACCTACTTCGTTTTTGATACAATCATTTCAGCCGAAAGACGTCCACTGCTGGACATAGGCCTCCCCCAAGCACCCCCACATCGACCGGTCCTGTGCTTCCCGCATCCAACGGGTTCCTGCGGCCTTCACAAGGTCATCGGTCCACCTTGTGGGAGGCCTTCCAACGCTACGTCTTCCGGTACGCGGTCGCCACTCCAGAACCTTTCGGCCCCAGCGGCCATCTGTTCTGCGAGCAATGTGCCCTGCCCACTGCCACTTAAGTTTGGCAATTCTTCGGGCTATGTCGGTTACCATGGTTCTCCTGCGGATCTCCTCATTCCTGATTCGATCACGCAGGGAAACTCCAAGCATAGCCCTCTCCATTGCCCTTTGGGTGACTTTTAGCCTTCTTGTAAGGCCCATCTCTCGCTCTCTCGGCGGAAATCTGAGTAAAATTTCATATCGATGAAGTTTGTAGCCATGGCGGATTGTCACATGTTTGTTCCAATTTCCGAACCGGGATAACGAACTGAATTGGATGCTTTGTAGCTCCTAGCCGGATTGGCTATTGGTCGAGCGGTCTTGCCAGGATTAGTTGGACCAATCGGACGTGCCTACGGTAACGGTACATCGAACTGCCTTGAAGCGAAGTTCAATAGAAATGGAAAGCCTCTATTGTTTGTATTCAGTTTGAATTAAATGTGGTTCTCGAAAGTACAGAAGTCTAGGGCTGAATCTATGGGATTATAAACCTATAGGTAATAGGTAATAGGTACTACGGGCTGGTGTCCGCAACTCCACGTCAATGCGCGTATTTTGCGTATGGGTGGGAAAATCGACTATTCGATCCACCCCAGCTCCTCAAAGAAGGCCAGCAACGCCTTGATGTTACTGACCGTCTCACGTAGGGTACCTGGGTTACCGAAGTACTTTGCCCTGTACGTGGCGATCACCGGGCAGTTTAGAAGCACATGTGCCGCTGTCTCGTCGTCCTCCATGCAGGCCCTGCACAACGGACTGTCCGTTACTCCTATGACAAAGAGGTGTTTATTAAATGACCCGTGGCCAGTTAAAGCTGCGGTAACTATACGCAGCTTTTGTTTTGTTAGACGGAGAACCTGTTTCGTGAGGCGGCCATCCAATGTGGGAAGTGCTTCCCTCGCCTGCCTGCATTCACCTTGGTCCGTCCATAGTTTATTGTGTTGCTCTCTTGTGCGTTTCCTTACCAGAGTGCGTATGTACCCGAAGGGGAGTGGCACGATGGGCTCGATTATAAACCTATCTTTTGTTGGGGTTATTTTCGCAGCTTGCTGTAAAAAATTGAGTGACGTAAAAGAAAAATAATCGAATGAAAGTCGAAAAGCAAACGATATACTTACGAATCATTTTGTACCTGTCTGTTCGTTGCGATCATGTATAGCAAAAAAAAGCGGCTAAGTGCGAGCCGAAGTCGAACACGAAGTGTTCCGTATCACCGTACACTTCATTTTGTTTATACACTCGTAAAAAAAAAATCGTAAATTAAATGGGGTACTTAATCCCTTTAATTTCTAACATACTTACTTCCAAGATTTTTTTTTATTATTTATAAATTTTATTATTCTTTCTTATATTATTTTTATTATTTGTTCTTACAGCGGCCATAGTAGTGTTATTATGGCCACCAATTTATGGTACTTACTACTTTAGACACACACACACACACACTGAAAAGTTCAAGTGTCTACTTATTACGGTTTAAAAGATACAGGCCTGTGACAGACGGACGGACAGCGGAGCCTTAGTAATAGGGTCCCGTTTGCACCCTTTGGGTACGGAACCCTAAAAACGAAAGTGGAAAAGACTACACGCCTGATTAATTAGTACTAAGCGACTTTGTCCGCAAACGATGAATTATAAATATGACTGTCCCAAAAAACCTGCTAGAATTTAGAATTGACACCTTATTTATATTACCTCGGATACCTATGATACATTTGATACCCGTCCCGATCTTTCGCGAGATATTTATTTGTAGATTTGCTTATAAAATATATGTATTGTAGCAGCTGTCACAAATATTGAAAATATTGAATCAAACATTGCTGTGAAAAATGAGATAAAGGAGCGAATTTCTATTTTCTTGTCGATAAAGAATTGTAGCTAGGAAAATATATTTTTTGAATGTCAGCTTTTGTTTCTTAAATATTAAAGTTTCTTCTAAAGAAAATTGTGTCTAAGTTATAAGTAAACAAAATGTTTTTCAGAAAATTTATTTTGATATTTCTATGCTTCCATCACCATCATCATTTCTGCTGAATGTTCACAATTCTTTGAGAGTGTTCTCTAAATCCTAAGCACATTTTCAAAGAGTTTTAACAACGTGACCCTCACACCACACGCACATCCTTCACCGTTTTGAGGAGCAGTAGTGATAGATATTGTACATTATGCAATGCGCCTGGGTTCGAACCTACGCTCTACAATTCGTAAGTCGGGGCCATTGCCATTCGTCCACCACTGCTCCTAACGTAGACAATGAACAGGATCAAAATATAGGATACTTTATATAAAGGTATTTGTAGAAGTTTTCCTAGTATGCGAGTGAACCGTAGGCAACAGCTAACTCGTAACAATAAAGTCATTATTTTACTTTATTACCATAAGAATGTCATTGTAATACACCAATTAAAATACAATTTACATTCTCATTAACAACTGAACCCAATTTACAGGAAAATAACTTAATTAATTTCTCTTTCATAACTTAGTTTGAATAAGTACAGCAACATCTGACACAACAAAACAAGCAATTACATACAAAAGAACCGAGAAAGCAGTAGAAGCCCGCCAAAAGACGCACCGATGAAGCTCGATCTGAACCAACCTGGCGGCAAGGTCGATAAAAGATGCCCATCCATAGATAATAATTACCCATCTCTCCACTAGTCCAATGCTTACTCTAGGATGCATATCCGGTAGGCTCTTAAATCCTTACCTATCCTACGGGCACGTCTTCCCTACCATTACCGCGCCCCCCGGTCTATTCCTTGATATGCAATGGTCGCTGTAGCACCATGAACAAGAGGCTACAGGAGCTAGTGCGAATCTTGGGGTTCATTCGATTAATCGAGTCTGGTTTAACCACGCTGGGATCGGTGCAATTCATTCATTCATTCATTCATCATAACTTAGTTTGAATAAGTAGAAATACCTAATTTCGTGGAAATATGTTAAGAAGCTCACATGTATACTAATATTATAAAGAGGTAAAGTTTGTAAGTTTGTATGTAGCGGGTAATCTCTGGAACTACCAGTCGGATTTGAAAAAATCTTTTTGTATTTGATAGCCCAATTCTTGAGAAAAGCTATAGGCTATTAAACATCACGCTTTGACTATAAGGAGCCGAGAAAAAGAAAAAAAAGACAGAAAGAGCGCTAAGGCGTATTTCCCTTTCCGTGTCCAACTGGCGACACCGGTCTCGCGAATTCCACACGCTTTTGTATTAGTACGGAATTCTACTAGCCCGTGTTCAATTCGCGTCAACTGAGCACGCCTTTGTGATAACGTAAAAAATAAAGTAACCTAACAAAACCGAACCTCGGGGTGCCCTTCGCTCGGTCTTGCATTCTATGTCGACGGAGCCCCGCTTCGCGGGGCCCCTATTTCTGTGAAAAGGGTTTAAAGTAACCTAACAAAACTAAACCTCGGCGTGCCCTTCGCTCGTTCTTGTATCCTACGTCGCCTATCGACCGACTGCAGCCATGCAATGTAAGTAATTAAAAAAGTAATTATGTAAGTAAAACCATGTAATTCTCAAAAAAAAAAACAGTAACAAACAAATAACAGCGCGCGAATGCAACTTCGGGCGTCCCGCCCCCGCGGCGGCGGCTCCTGCCAGCTTCGGCCCGGACGATTTATTCCGAACATTTACGAACGCGCTAAATCAGCACGGATTTGTTTCGAAGAGACCAGTTAAAAAACCGTGTTCAATTCAATTGCACACTATTTTGTAAAACCTCTTTTAACGTTGCTTGATCGCAAAAACGTGCGCAGTTGACGCGAATTGAGCACAGGTTGGTTGAATTGTGTAGTAACAGTGTACGTGTGGATTTCGCGAGACCGGCTTCGCCAGTTGGACACGGAAAGGGAAATACGCAGCGCTAAGCAAAAAACGAAGTAATAGCGCGGGCTGGCGATGAGATGCGACGGGGTGGGTCGGGGGAGCGAGAAATTCCACGCGGACGAAGTCGCTGGCTGAAGCTAGTATAATATACAAAAGTGTATTTTTAGCTACTCCATCATCATCATTCTCCTCCCCTTATCCCAATTTATTTGGGGTCGGCGCAACATGTCTTTTTCTTCCATACTTCTCTATTAGTCGTCATCTCGGTAGTCACCCCCTTTCTAACCATATCATCATTCACACATTCCATCCATCGTTTCTTTGGTCTTCCCCTACTCTTATAGCCATCGATGTCCATACTCAAAACTCTCCTCACGACATTTTCCTCATTTCTACGTAACACATGCCCATACCATGACAACCGATTCCCACACAACTTTTCAGTTACCGGTGCCACTTTCAAACTTCCTCTTATGTACTCATTTCTTATTCTATCCATTCGTGTAAGTTTAGCTACTCCATATTTATTTATATTTGACATTTCAGGTCGGCTTTAAATATTCTCATAATGAGTTTATTTCGGTTCTCTGGAACGAGTTTCATTGGTGCGTAAAGTATTTGGAAATATTTTTTGTAATAAAGAGTTTTTTCGAGCAGGTCGATTATAACTGAAAGGTTCTTCTTTGCGACTTTGTGTGAAGCAAAATTTCTGAATTTAAATTAAGTTTATGAATAGTTATTGCCGCGGTTGGTCTGTGGATGGGTGACCATATTTACATAACGGTGACCCCTCCGTGCCTCCGAAAGAACGGTAAGCCGTTGGTCCCGGTTGTCATTCGTGGATCTTTGACAGTCGTTACAGGCAGTCAGAAGCCCAAAAGTCTGACAACCAGTCTTACCAAGGGGTATCGTATTACCCAATAACTGGGTTGTGGAGGTCAGATAGGCAGTAGCTTCATGTAAAATACTGGTATTCAGCTGCATCCGGTTAGACTGGAAGTCTACCCCAACATAGTTAGGAAAAGGTTGGGCAGATGATGATGATGATGATGAATAGTCTAGTTGCCTGTTTGAATTTCCTAGCTACGTCTAGAAAGGTCTAGGTCTGGTTTTTGGGATCCAAGAAGAAGCCTCCTCGTGTAGCTCAGTTTGCTCCGCCAGTTACTCAACTGACCCGAGCGCTCAGCGCATCCTGGACAGTCACACCCAACACCTTATTTGACTGGCCAATTCTTCCTGCGGAGGCGTGCTAACGCCCGCCTGGTTTGCGACCACCCTCCCACCGGAGTCCGGCGTCAAGCAGCCTGCTGGCTTAGGCATCTTCTGGGCACGCTCGTTCCATCATAGACCTCATCCATCGCTTTCCATCAGGCGTGATCGAGGTCAGATCACGCCTGATGGAAAGCGATGAGAGCGAGAGCGGGTCCATTCAGAACCTAAAAATAAAAAATCTACTCATCATCTGCCTAGCCTTTTCCCAACTATGTTGGGGTCGGCTTCCAGTCTAACCGGATGCAGCTGAATTCTGACGTTGCCTGTGGCAGCTGTGCGGTTTCCCCCAGAAAACAAAAAAAAAAAGGTTACCTCACGATGTTTTCTTTCACCAAGATAAATGTAGAAAGTTGTAATGAAAAGGTCACATTAGTACTAGCGCCGTTGCACACCCATAACCTCTCGTGTATGAGAGGCGGGAAAGTTATTCTTCAACAGCAACCTGCTACATATTTCAAGCTAAAAGTAACATTCTCCATAACACACACTCGCTCCATCCATAATCAGAGTGACAACGTCCCAAGAATTGTAATAAGGAACCCTAATATTTCCACATGACTTCATACGGAACCCTTCGCACGCAATCAACCCTTCAAAATCATGCAGGGGTAGCTCTGACCCTGTGTTATTATGTTGAGACGTTTGTTATTAAAAATATGACGTGTTTGGATGTCAAAATGTTATGTGTTTGATGAAGAAGAAATGTTCTCGTCCGGTTCGTGTATCCGGGATATCCCATAACAACTCGTGTTCCTTACCTATGGTTAGTGAATTGGAAACACGGTAGGGCGTTTTGGATGAGATCGACAGATATTTTTGTTAAGTATAATCATCATCATCATTTCAACCGAAAGACGTCCACTGCTGGACATAGGCCTCCTCCAAGCACCTCCACTTCTATCGGCTCTGTGCTTGTCGTATCCAACGGGTTCCTGAGGCCTTCACAAGGTCGTCGGTCTATCTAGGCCTTCCAACGCCATCCGCGTCCGCCACTCCAGAACCTTTCGGCCCCATCGGCCATCTGTTCTGCGAGCAATGTGCCCTGCCCACGGCCACTTAAGTTTGGCAATTCTTCGGGCTATGTCGGTTACCTTGGTTCTCTTCATTCCTGATTCGAGCACGCAGGGAAACTCCAAGCATAGCCCTCTCCATTGCCCTTTGGTTTAGTTAAGTATAATTACCAGCCTATTATTGTCCCAATTACACATACACCGAAAATTGATCACCACGATTTCTCCGGACGTGTTGGCGATTTCAGACCTAAATTAACTGTAAGTCCGGGTTTCCTCACGATGTTTTCCTTCACCAATATCAAAGTAATTTTGTTAAATAATTGAAGTTATTTAGGGCGAATTTGCACACCTTACTGCAGTCACCTGCACCTTTTTACTCTATCTAGATAATCCTAGAAAATGGTATATGTACCGCCTTTGGACAACAATGTATTTGCCGACGCGGTGCCACCTCAGAGAATCAGAGACAATTTTGAAATATTTCATTGAACTTAACAGACTAACTGTAACCTAAAAACCTTTCCAGGGGGCCTAAAAAGGCTACTTTGGCAGAATCATAAAAGGATAACATTATGAATCATAATGTACAGTTAACTGTTAAGTTAATCGAATCAAAATCCCATTCGTGAAGGATTTTTCAGTTATTTTTTTTGTCTATGCTAAAATATCAATCTATCCAATCCAAATCCAATCTCTTTGATTATACCTACGTAGTGCAGCGAAAAAAATAAAAAACACGGACTGTCTTCGCCATATTATGATTCATAATGTTATCCTTTTATGATTCTGTCAAAGTGGCCTTTTTAGGCCCCCTGGTCCTTGATCTATGCATTACACGCAATATATATTATAGGTAAAATAGAACCCAAAACAACATCAAAATTTATGTCTCTCTATCAAAATAACCCACACATCGTGACATACCAACACATCAACAATTAACCCAGTTCTGGTCCCACACCTGCACTCCGACGCATACCGGTGCGGTGACGTCGTAAACTCGTAACGTCATTATCAGATAACATTTACGACACAGCCACGTCTATTCACCCGTATTTTCTTGTCACTCTATACCTTTGTGTTGCTTGGAAACATCACTGGAGCATGACACCTTACTTGGAGCCGCGCTTTACGACATCCCGTGGACTTGTTCCTCTGTTGCCACAATAGAGTCATCATCTACCTAGCCTTTTTCCAACTATGTTGGGGTCGACTTCCAGTCTACCCGGATGCGGCTGAATACCATTGCTTTACTTGGGCAACTGCCTATCTGACCTCTACAACCCAGTAACTGGGTAACACGATTCCCGTTACCACAAAAGAGTAGTATTACAAATTGCTATGAAAGGACAATCTGAAAATCAGGACTATAAAAAGTTAAATATCGCAGAAAATTACGAAATATAATATACCTATTAATTTTGACGCAACAACAAAACGCCAGAAACAATAAACTACCGAAGAAATTTGACATCTAACAAATGGCTATAAACAATTATGCAAATGAGACGTCCGCACTTCGCCGCTGACAGGACGCAACTGATCATATCTCGTCACGCGATGGTGCTGCCACGTGCCTATCACCTGTTTTATGTATGAAGTATTTTTTTTAAAATTTAGTTAGGGTTGTTGAACGGTTGATTGACTGAAATGCCATCGAAAAAAAAAACAGCCATATAAAAATGATTATTGTTTTTATTTGACAACGGCTTTTCTATTAAGCAAACTGTTTATTAAATCATTCCTCAGAAATGATTTAATACAGCGATGAGCTTTATTCAACTTTCCTTTAGTTTTCAAATTAAATCATTTATTTGTTTGCAATACTGGTATTCAGCTGCACCCGGTTGGACTGGAAGCCGACCCCAACATAGTTGGGAAAAGGCTAGGCAGATGATGATGATTTGTTTGCAAACATGGGTATTTAGTACATAGATGTTTTTATTATAAGAGTTCCATTTTCTATCGTCATAATATTATGCAAATCATATTATTATTGTTTTCAGGTAACAATTACTTTCATAACCATTTAATATAATTACTGTTATCTTTTTAATAGAACTTGGAGAGTACCGAAACCGCTAAAGTGTTAACTGTTTTCCTGAACGGCCCCTCCGTTCAGGAAAACAGTCAGAACGAAAAAAACCTTTCTTGTCTCTGTGTGATATTTTGCCTACGTTTTACTTTCTCACATTCCTTGATACCCTTCCATTTTCCCTAAACACTTAAATAAACATTATTCTAACTTCAAAGCTTTATTCGTGTGAATCATATTATTATCAACATATTTCTTGAAGGATGTAAACGTTCACAATCATTCTATATTGTACAGAAGCGATTCTATATTGTATGCGGTGAAGCGTGAGATTTTAATGTTTCCGATTATGAAAACATGTATTTATATTTATTTATAATGGCACTTCAACGACTTACTAAGACATATACAAACAAAAATCACATACAGTTTTAGGAATTGTGAATTCGTCACTTACAGAAGTGCACAGCACTAGCACAGAAATAAATAGTAAGTACAAGATATCGATATCGTTAGTTGAATTACACATAAGTTATAAAATAAAGTAAAAGTACAATTAAAAATTAAAATGAGCAATGTTTACAATTAATACGATCGTAACTAAAATACGATTTAAAAAAAACAACAAAAAGAAGGAGGCTGGCAGGGAAGGGAAAGGAAGTACTTAAATACAATTATTAATGGGTGGCTCGTGTCGCACAGACGACTCTAGACTCGGAGCTGGTTACTAGAGACTCAGAGCTGGTAAGAAGTTTCGATCGGAATTGTCGCAAAGGGTTAGAGTAGATGTCGATGCTATTGGTTCATGTATAACTGACTTTGTTATAAACTAGCTGCGCCTCGCGGTCTCACCCGCATAAGTCTTGATCCTGTAGGAATATCGGGATAAAAAGTGTTCTATGTCCTAAGCCAGTTCATGGTCTACACATGTGTCAAATTTCATCCAATTCCTTTTGTTCGTTTTAGCGTAAAAACGCAACTAACATCATCATCTGCCTAGCCTTTTCCTAACTATGTTCGGGGCGACTTCCAGTCTAACCGGATGCCGCTGAATACCAGTATTTTACATGGAGCGACTGCCCATCTGACTTCCACAACCCTGTGACTGGGTATTACGATACCCTTTGATAACTGACTGGTTGTTAGACTTTCGGGCTTCTGACCACCCGTAACGACTGTAAAAGATCCATGAATGACCAGAATCCAGTCTAAAAATGAAAAATTTTCCACAAACAATGGCATAATATTCTATTAAAAAGCGACGACAAAATATTTTTCATCCATTTTAATACAGTGTATGTCCAGTTCCCGCCCATCTGGTGTGACGTCATTCGTACGACGTCATCTGTACGCGACGTTATTATAGCTTTCATGTGGAATGGGGAATAAAAAATAAAGTTGTGGCTACCGTAGTGACACGTATAGGTACTGTTGATAATGTTCTGGGCTCTGGAAGCGGCCCTTAGTAACCGAATTAAATCACTCTATAGATACACCAAGGTAACCGACATAGCTCGAATAATTGCCAAATTTAAGTGGCAGTGGGCAGGGCACATTGCTCGCAGAACAGATCGAAAGGTTCTGGTGTGGCGACCGCGTACCGGAAGACGTTGCGTTGGAAGGCCTCCCATAAGTGGTCCGACGACCTTGTGAAGGCCGCAGGAACCCGTTGGATGCGAGAAGCACAGAACCGGTCGAAGTGCAGGTAATTGGGGGAGGCCTATGTCCAGCAGTGGACGTCTTTCGGCTGAAATGATGATAGATACAAACACGTTTATTTCGGGCTAAACCTTACCAAATAAACATAACCTAACCTAACCAGACCCTTATCAAATAGGTACACAATTTAAAATGGTGTGAATACCACGATTAATAAAATTTATTTTATTTTTATATTGTTTATTAGCTGTAAGCGCTCCCTGCTATTTATCTGTTATTTATCTTTAGCAGAGCTCTCTATAATATTTTCTCGACTCGCTTCGCGCCTCGCGGTTCCACCCGCATAAGTGTAGATCCGGTGGGAATATCGGGATAAAAACTATCCTACGTTCTTTCCCGGGACTCAAACTATCGCTATAATAAATTTCATCCAAATCGGTTCAGCGGTTTAAGCGTGAAGAGGTAACAGATAGACACACTTTTGCATTTATAATATTATTAGCAGCGCCGCGCGGTTTTACCCGCATAAGTGTCGATCCCGTGGGAATATTAGGATAAAAACTACCCTATGTCCTTCCCCAGGATGCAAATTATCTCTCTGTCAAATTTTATCGAAATCCGTTCAGTGGTTTAGGCGTGAAAAGGTAACATACAGACAGACAGAGTTACTTTCGAATTAATTTGTAGTACTAGTATGGATAAGGAGACCAGGAGACCCGTAGCACAAGTTTTACTTAGTATAGACTGGAATCTTCAAACTTTCATGGAATATAAACTGTGTACATTTTAAAAAATGTGGGAGAAAATAAATAAAATTATTTATTAATACCCTCAAGGAAAAGACAGTTTTTCATGCATAATCAGCCTAACACAAGACACAGGGCGCTTCTCGCTGAGAGGGAGGGGGGCCGTAATCCACCACGCGGGCCCAGTGCGGGTTGGTTACATGTCACAGTCTTCAATTTTTTTTATTTTAGGACATGCCGATTTTTTTGCCGATGCCCGTGGCTAAATAATAACAGCCGCACAGGTCGATCGATCAGGTTAAGCTACGCTTGCCGCGGTTGGTCTGTGGATGGGTGACCATCTTTACATACCGAGACCCCTCCGTGCCTCGGAAAGCACGTTAAGCCGTTGGTCCCGGCTGTCATTTGTGGATCTTTGACAGTCGTTACGGGTAGTCAGAAGCCCGAAAGTCTGACAACCAGTCTTACCAAGGGGTATCGTATTACCCAGTAACTGGGTTGTGGAGGTCAGATAGGCAGTCGCTCCATGTAAAATACTGGTATTCAGCTGCATCCGGTTAGACTGGAAGCCGACCCCAACATAGTTGGGAAAAGGCTAGGCAGATGATGATGACATGCCGATTTTCTCACGATGTTTTACTTCACCGTTTCGAGAGCCGTGATTATGAAATAGTTTACATAAAGTAAAGTCTTATCTGGGTTCGAAAATACGACTCACAACACATTTGCTTAGATTTTCATGACGGCCCACGCTCTTAAAAGAAGCCGTAGCTAGTAGATTGTTTGCCAAGGGAGCAAACAACTATTTTTGAAAGCGAGACTGTTTCTTACTCGCTGCGCTCGGGATTCTACTCTACTACTCTACTCTTCGCTCCGCTCTGGATTCAAACTATTCAACTTACGTCACTCGAGTTTAAAATAATGTTGTTCCCGAGGTTTTTATTATCACTCTACTTTTTATTATTACCCTCTATGAAAAAATAAGTACCTAAGTGCAACTTATGAATGAGAATAGTATACGTTTATTTATTTACATATAATTTTGAGTAAACAAAGGCAGAATGCTTTTCGCGCGTTTTTTATTTTTTAATAAACTTTTTTTTTTTTTTTGGCTCACGCGCCTTTTACTTTAACATACAGCCTGTTTCTTGTTCATACAATGTTCGTGATTGATCTCTTTGGTGATTGGAACTTTTACTAACAATATCCACAATCCAAATTAAAATCACTTTTACTCCCTAGGGATTAAAGAGCTATTTTAGTCCCTGTTTACGAAGAATACACTAGCTCTTTTTGAACAGATGTGATAAAAAAAATATTTCAATTGTTTCGCTCAATTTCAAATCAGCATAAAAAATAACTCACCAAAGAATACAAAACATAAAATCTTCATAAGCTCTAAGGGGACTCGGAATGGCCCCATAGAATATTATAGGCTCTAAAAACCAAGGGCCCGTCAAAATGTAAAACGATAAACAAGCGTATGTTGCAGTCAGTAAAGCAATATTGGACATTTTGCGTAATGCCTATATCCGTCGTAACGGTTTTGCGGCTGAGCTGCGAGTTAAGATAATGTGTTGTAGCCATGTGTAAAGGGAAGTATGTGTTTTTTTATTAGAGGCGTTCTGGGAAAAGTGGATATATTTTGTTTTTGCCGAAATAAATAACTTTGAATTAAGGTATGTTGGGTTTTCTGTGGATTCTTTGTAAGATCTCGTTTTTTTGCCAACAATATGTCTTGCCAAAGATAACTATAGATTTTTAGACATGTTGCGCCGACTCTAAAGTAATTTCGATAAGGGTAAAAGAATAAATGATGATGATGAACGAAAAAGAGACTCGACACAGTCCATCCACATAGGTAGGAAATGACTGTGACAAATAATACTGGTTTTTAACCGACTTCTGTTTTCTGAATTTCTTACCTAGTTATCAGCGCGTATAAAACGTATATCTAGGTTATAACCTGGAGTATAATCAAATGTATTTGTTGTAAAACAATACAGAATTAGGTTAATCTAAGCAATTCATTTGTTATGCATCCCGCGTCTGCACCAAATACGAGTCCAGCTGCACCAAATGTGATGTATAGTTATAGTAACATAAGTAAGCCTTCGTCTAAACATTCATTGGCGTAAGTCAATGTTCATGGTAGCCTTAGACAAATACCTTCACGGCTCTTTTCCCCGAGGGATTGGTTAGAGGTGCTTAGTAGGATCGAGTTAGGTATACAAGTAAAAATAACTTTCCACTAGACTCTTTGGGTACGAAACCTAGCCTAGATTCCGTACTCATTGAGCTCCAACGGGATCCTATTACTTAGGCTCCGCTGTCCGTCCGTCTGTCACACGGCTGTCTTTTGAACCGTAATAGACAGACACTTGAAATTTTCACAGAGTGGGCTATTACGGCCGCTAAAAAAAATAAATTAAATTAATAGGGGTGTCCGTACAAGAAACGTTTTTTTTTTTGCATTTTTTTGCTAAAGTATTTTTAATATAATATGTACATAGTATTAAATGTTGTGTGGTATGGATTCCTTCGTGAGCGAGTCCGCCACGCAATTGCCCGGATTTTAAACTTACTACTTACTTTTATAGTGATTGCAAGTCTATGTAAGTGTCTCTTTTGACTTATTTCGGATCCAGATATCCCAACAATTTCCAAGTACTAAGCTTCATACCTCTACCCGTCAACTTGACGGCTTCTAAATCCGTAATTCCTATGAACACAGAGGTGGCAGACTATAAATTAACAGTAAATCTAACGTGCATTTCACTTAACTGATCCTGTTATCAAGTTAAATCCTTCATTCCCCTGGGCGTTTGCGCTTAACGAGAACTTTGGTAGCTGTAACTGAAATTAGTTGGCTATGTGTAGTTTATGTAGCTGTTGTTACATAAATTTAGTAAAATAATTTAATGTCTGGGTTTTGAAACTGATTGTCGATGTCTTTAGCTATACCTATAATTATTTTAGAGTTCAATAATAAAACTATGTTAATATCATCAAAATAGAGGCGCTCGTGGCTAAATCATAACAGCACGAGTCAATAGAAGACTAAGCTGTCCTCGCCGAGGTCGGTTCATGGATGGATGACCATCTATTACATATCGAGACGAAACCCCTCCGTGCCTAGAAATAAGCCGTTAGTCCCGGCTGTCATTCGTAGATCTTTGACAATCGTTACAGGTAGTCGGAAGCCCAAAGTGTGACAACCAATCTCACCAAGGGGTATCATGTTACTCAGAAACTGGGTTCTGAGGTCAGAGAGGCAGTCGCTCCATGTAAGATATGTATATTCAGCTGCATTCGGTTAGACTGGAAGCCGACCTCAACATAGTTGTAAAAGACAGGCAGATTGGCAATATCATTAAAGAGTTAGTTTGTTAAAACCATCCTGATACAATGAAAACGAACGATCGATTTATCACAAAATGTTAGAATACTGTCATTACTCGTTTCTAATGAAATGTAGGTATTAACTTAGTGCATTAACTTGCTCCAACTTACCTAATAGTTTATCGAGACTTAGGTACTACTAAGTATTTCAAATAACATTTACTGCGGCTACTAGTAGAATATCAATACCGTTCATTTCATTTACTGCTTCTCGTTGAATAAATTACAAAGTATACAGTTTGTAAACCAAATAAAATTAACTGTAAAAGTTAAACTTGACGAAGAACGCAACAGTGTCGATAATTTATCACTCGTTCGCGTAAATTGAAGAAGTTAACTGAATTTAATTGTGATTATATCGTTATCGTTAGTGTAATCAATTTGTTTTTCAAAGTAATTAGCAAATAACTCCTGAATGAGGTGGTCAATCAAATCAGCTTTCTACATTTTAGTGCCAGTATTCCACACTTTGTTTTGTCCAGCTCGTCTCTTTCTTTGGGTTCTGCCGCGACGCCTTCTAGCTGTGTTAGGGCTCCACATGATGACTATTTTGGCACACAGCACATTGGCATGCGGCAGACGTGGCCCACCCCATCCCACTTCAACTTTGCGGCTTAAAGTAGATACTTACCTACTTGGCAGTTTCCAAAATAGTAATTATTTGAGGTTCATAAACAGAGGCGCAATCATTGTATTAGACTGTTCAAAAACATTTTTAGGAGCGCAAAATGGGAATTATTTGAGTAGCGCTCCGCGGTTTCACCCGCATAAGGGTCGATCCCGTGGGAATATCGGGATAAAACTATCCTATGTCCTTCCCCGGGATGCAATCTATCTCTCTGCCAAATTTTATCGAAATCCGTTCAGTGCTCAGGCGTGAAAAGGTAACATACAGACAGACGAGAGTTACTTTCGAATTTATAATATTAGTATGGATTAAATACATTTCACACTCAAAAATTACAAACCTCAAAAGTGAGATTTGAATATAAAATTCAATAAACTTCATAGCACACACGGAAAATAAAAACGCATAATTGAACAGCATCAACATCTAAAACCCAACACTTTTGTAATAAAAAAAAGGCCTGAAACTGATGCAATCACAATACACACGGCTATTTGCATCCAGAAAGGTGAAACTCTACGCCGCACTTACGCCAAACTCGTAACATTTTGAAATTTTCCACACTGAAAAAGGAAATGGGAATACATACAAATTCCAATACAAATAGTCGGAGTTCCAGATGCTTCGAAACACAATATAAACGAATACGCAAGTCGCAGACAATAAATCAACATCGGACGTTTCGCTTAACGTCTGGTTCCGGGCTTTCCCCCGGGGTGTAGCCGCGTAGTTACCCCGTAGTCACCCCGTCAGCAAATACGTGTAAGCGAGGATGTAAGTTTTGTTGGAATTTATTTTATTGCTTGCTTTTTGTTTTAATCTGTTGAAGGATACTGACCGAGACACAATTGGGCTGAGGCCAAACGAGCGTAATTTTTTGAGCTGTGAGTCGCGCATTTTGAGTATCGCAATTTACGTTCAACTGAAATTCGGTTAGACTGCCAGACGGACGGACGTAACTTCAGTCGCACTCTGTAACTGTAACTGACGGTTGCCTCACTCGCACTCCCCTCCCTCACCCCGAGCGCAATTCGGTTGAAATAACGCGCGTGAGTCAGCAGACAACTCATTTTGCGTCGCCGTGTGGTACAAACAGGACTTTAGTATGAAACCGAATGCAGCGTAAATTTCGCGACTCATTTTACGCGACTCACAGCTCAAAAAATTACGCTCGTTTGGCCTCAGCCTTGAAGTTTTATTTTTATTACGTCTGGTGACGTTTAGTGTCCCGCAAAGTTAAGATAAGCTATGTCTATGTATGTTATCTTTTTCTATAATCATTCCAGCCGAAAGACGTCCACTGCTGGACATAGGCCTCCCCCAAGCACCTCCACTTCGACCGGTTCTGTGCTTCTCGCATCCAACGGGTTCCTGCGGCCTTCACAAGGTCGTCGGACCACCTTGCCCGGCCTTCCAACGCTACGTCTTCCGGTACGCGGTCGCCACTCAAGAACCTTTCGGCCCCATCGGCCATCCGTTCTGCGAGCAGTGTGCCCTGCCCACTGCCACTTAAGTTTGGCAATTCTTCGGGCTATGTCGGTTACCTTGGTTCTCCTGCGGATCTCCTCATTCCTGATTCGATCACGCAGGGAAACTCCCAGCATAGCCCTCTCTGGGTGTCTTTTAGCCTTCTTATTTACAATGGACCTTCCATTGTGAGCGACCACGCTTCAGTGCCATAAGTCATCACTCAAGTCGTCATTTTCTTCTATACTATAAACCTAAAGAGTCTGTTTGTTTGTACGTGCTAATCTTTGAAACTATCAGTCGGATTCGAAAAATTCTTTTTGCGTTTGAAAGCCCAGTTCTTGAGGATGGTTATAAGGCTATTTAACGTCACGCTAGGATTCTTATATAGAGCCGAAATTATAGTGCGGGTAGGCGATACGATGCAACCTGGTGGATCGGGGTTACAAGAAACTTCACGCGGACTAAGTCGTGGAAGAAGAAGAAGAAGCGAAGAAGCCATTGAGATATAAGTACTTACGTACTAGAGTGGCCGCCGCGAATCGATAATTTGTAGCACGCTTTGTGGTCCATGGACCAGAAGTCCTTAGTCTGCGCCGGACGCTTGTCGCGACGTGACACGTAGCACTGATACAGTTAATTCTAAAAATGCCTTCGTGTGTATTGAGATACTGTTCAAACCACTCTAGAAAATTGAATAAAAGTTAAGGAGTGACGTTTCGGTAAGTTTATTGTATTTTCTGTAAAACGTGCGTTGCCACGCTGTACAACATATTTTGTTCGCAATGTCAGCTCTAGTACGTAAGTACTAGAGCTCCTCATAGAGAGAGACATAGAGTATACCTCAGTGGTAGAAGCTAGTTTACAATAAAAAACTTAAAAAAAAAAACGAGCTTCAATTTAAATGCGCTAAAAAGAATACTTAAAATAAACTTTCCTTTAAAACTTTTACTATCAACATATAACGTCATTACACAATTTATATGATATAAAAGCTTGTCGTGAGATTTAAGTACTCATATTTACTTAGTTTGAAAATTTAAAAAATTAAAATAAATCAGATCAAGTTATTTAATTTACTTGTTTATCTACACAGGTAAATCTCGCGACATTCTTTTATATCATATAAATTGTGTAATAATGACGTTATATGTATAGTAAAAGTTTTAAAGAACAAGTTTATTTTATTCTTTTTAGCGCATTTAAATAAATGCTTGTTTTAAAAAAAAAGTGTTTTTTTTACTTTTTAGTTAACGCTGGACAGGTTTCTCAGTCTGTTCATTAACTCGCATTCGTATTCTAAGCAAGTCCTTTCATTTGATACCCATATTGTAGGAAAGCATAAAAAACTCAGTCCGCCATCTTTAGAAGTCCGCTATATTGGATTTAGAGTGACGTCACTTTATTTTTCGAGTTAATCTCAGCAAGCCCTTTCATTTCATACCCATAATTGTAGGAGTGCATTAAAAATAACTAGTCCGCCATCTTGGGTGCTCCGCCATGTTGGATTTAGAATGACGTCATACCGCTAACCATGCAGTGTCATCCAAACTAAACGTGTATACAAAATTTCAGCTCAATCGGTTGAAGATATCTGCTTCAAAATTGAGTTGCAAAGGGTCCACCCGAACAAACATAGTTACATACATTGCAAGTTAAATAAAAGCTTGTGAAATAGCATTGATTCTAGACGCCCCTTCCAAAGGGTAGTTTTCGTTTATATTAAACTAGCTGACCCGGCAAACGTTGTTTTGTCATATAAATTATTTCTAGGTGTCCGGCGCTATTTCGTTCGCGTGGTCAAAGTCAAAGTCAAAGTCAAAGCATTTATTTCAATTAAACCATTAACAGGCACTTTTGAATTGTCAAGAAGTCGGTCAGTCAGAAAATATGAAGCTAGTTACCCATTCCAAAGCGTAGGTACCTATGGAGAAGAACGGGCAAGAAACTCCATGGACACTCTTTTTAAATTGTGTTTTACAAAAATATTAGTACATCATTACTTTTGAATTTAAAATTATGTAATGTGAGAACGATGTAATAAATAAAAAAAGACGTAAAACGTTAAAAGTGTCCAGAGTACAACAAATAGTACTTAACAAAACAACAATCAAAAATAAAATAATTAAAAATAAACCGAGGCAGCTAAGAGATGACCAGCCCCAACTGACGGCGCCCGTTCACGAACATGACGCATAGATCAGCACCATTCAGCTCAACCATTTTGAAGGGAGCTAAATGATCCAACACACACGCCACCGTCAGCGAGACAATTGAGTGAGCATGACATACTATCAGCCGCCAGGGCACATTCAAGTCAATGAAAGACATATTAATACTCGGTAAATGGTAGATAGGGTACATAGAACTCACATCTGTGCTATGCAATTATACAATACAAAGGAAACTGAGTCTATACAATGCAAAGATAGTCTTACAATCTTCGACAGCTCCAACAGTATCTTCAAGTGTTAATCAATTAGTTGTGGTTGTGGAGCAGGACCAGCATTGAGCCAGGCGTTCCTATCAGTGATGTAATCCCCTAACTTATAATATGCCTGACTGCAGAGTGTGCGTTTTATACAAGACTTGAATTTTGTCTCATTCAGTTGAAGAAGGTGTCCTACCCCTTACCCTAGCCTACTCCTACCCTGCTCCTACACTACCCCTACCCTACTCCTACCCTACTTCTACCCTACTCCTACCCTACTCCTACAGTACTCCTACCCTACTCCTAATCTACTCCTACGCTACTCCTACCCTATTCCTATAAGTAAAGAAAAGTATTTTTTTAAAAACGGATAAAAAGTATCCTATGTCCGTCTCCTGGTTCTAAGCTACCTCCCCACCATTTTTCAGCCAAATCGATTCTTTCTTTTATGATGAGAGAGATGTCGTGATGAGAGATGTCACGCTAGGACCCTTAGAAGCCGAGCATAAATAACAAAAGATAAAACGGTAAACGAAAACGAAGTAATAGCGCGGGCGGGCGATGCAATGCGATGGAGTGGATCGGAGGAACAGGAAACTTCATGTGGACGAAGTCGCGGGCAGAAGCTATTATTAGCCTGTGATGTCCCACTGCAGGGCAAAGGCCTCCCTACTCTCTTTCCACTTCTCTCTGTCCAAAGCTGCTAAGGACCAGTTCGTGTTGAAGGAGTCCAGCTCATCCCGCCATCTCCGTCTGGGCCTGCCACGATGTCGTTTGCCATTAAGGGACCCATTGGGTCGTAAGTTTGGCCCATTGTTCGTCTGACATGCGGCAGATGTGTCCAGCCCAGTTCCATTTTAGCGTGGCAGCTTTCCAAGTGACATCAGTTATCTTTGCGATGGAACGGATGGTCGTATTCCTAACTCGGTCTGTTACTCCAGAATACTCCGTTCCATAGCCCTCTGGCAAACCTCGAGCGTGGACTTCTGCTGATTTGTCAAAGACCATGTTTGACCACCATATGAGAGGGCAGAAGCTAGTTAAGAAATAAACATAAAAGAGAAGAATGATGGTCGTGCGTTTGGTGACCAGCACCCCAATTGCGTAACATACTATCAATCTGAATCTAAATCATTTTGAAGCGGGTGACACCCGGGCATTTCCTCCCACCTGATCCGGAACAGGAACCTCCCGAAGCAGCCGTGGCTGGTGAGGACCTAAGTTAGGTGGAAGGTGAGGACGCAGTGGCGCCTCTCTAGCCACTCCTCAAAGAGGGTACTTATCGCCGCAATTGTGGCGTGCCCAGCACTGGGTTGCAACAGTCGCACTCTCCATGTCGCCATGAGATTCCGCCGGAGCTCTGTCCGCTGTTCCGCGATTTCTCGCGGCAGCGGAGTTACGCCTCCTCGCGCCACTCCCGTATTATTATGTGGGCGAGGACTTTAGCCTCCAGATCCCATGGCGGCAATCCGGCAAGGAGGCTCGCCGCCTCCCCGGAGAGAGTGCTTTACGATGCAATCCATTGCTTCATAAGTACGAAAAATTTGTCTGCTCAACACGTAAATAACGCAATGGATGTTATTGAACTGGCAAAATTAAACAGATTCTGATTGATAATGTATTACGCAATTGCCCCGCTGTTAGAAGGTAATTGGAAGTCTGTGAGCAGAATAATAATAGGGGTAGTGAGTGAAAGTGAAATCGTTGAGCTCCTTATGTCTTGAGTTGAGCTGCACGCTTTCTGACAAATGCGTGCACTGACTGGACAGGTCCTCTCAATCTGTGTGGTTCTTTCCTCAAAAGACCATCTCAGACATCGATCTACATGGTCTTCATATAACCTGACCAAGATTATGTCTGGACTTTAAAAGAGACTGTGATCTCTGAGTTTGTTTCGGCCTTTCTTCTCAGAGTAGTCAGATAGGAAACGCCGACCTCATCTAGTTTAAAAAAAAACATGATTGACGTGTAAAAGTGTTTGTACAAACCTACTTACAAAAATAAAGTCATTTATCATTTAAAGAAGAAACCTAAAATCAAGTTATATAAAACACATAAAACATACAAATAATAAAACTTTCGGGACCCTTTTCTTTCTATACAGTACCTATAAATAGAACCTGCTTTCCGAGACAGGGGGGTATTCTGATTCCCCCGTGTCTCGGAAAGCAAATTAGGAATTTCTCGAGTAACAGCCCGAAGTTTGAAAGTTCGAGGTCTGCCTCCAACTTCCAAACTCCTGGTTGTTACTGAGAAATTCCTAATGTAAAAACCCAATAAGACTGTCCGACCTGAGAATCGAACCCAGGATCCCACGCTCAGCAGTTGCGCTATGAGAGTGAAGAAAGAGTGAGTGCATCTGTGTCTGCGCACTCACTTGTGCACTGTAGTCTCTCGTCGATTGCTAGTCTTCGTAGAGACTGGTCGCCATGGCGGAGATTCGGTCTGAAAGACTATTATGGATAGAAACAGTTTCCCAAATGTTTTCTGTATGGATTATACTATGCTGTTGCTGTGCTCATCATCATCTGCCTAGCCTTCTCCCAACTATGTTGGGGTCGGCTTCCAGACTAACCGGATGCAGCTGATTACCAGTATTTTACATGGAGCGACTGCCTATTTAGCCTCCATAACCCAGTTACTGGGTAATACGATACCCCTTGGTAAGACTGGTTGTCTGACTTTCGGGCTTCTGACTACCCGTAACCACAGTCAAAGATCCACGAATGACAGCTGGGCCCAACGGCTTAACGTGATTTCCGTGGCGCGGAGGGGTCACGGTAAGTAAAGATGGTCACCCATCACAGACCAACAGCGGCAAGCGTAGCTTAACCTGATCGATCGACTTGTGCGGCTGTTATTATTTAGCCACGGGCCCTTCCCCTGCTGTTGCTGTGCTATGCTGTACTAAATAAAGATCACAATTTCAAAGTACAGGATTCAAATACAGCACAATCTGCGAGCACAATACGAAGAATCTAGTAAGTAGCAAACAATATATCAAAACTGGACATTTCGGTTAACGTCCAGCCTCGTCGGCGACGCGTACCCCTCGGGAGTAATAAAACACCGGACCGTGCTAGCCAAAAAAACTACCCACATTTCTGAAATAATTTATCACTAAGTTCTTATTTTACTTTTCAAAGTTTAAAAACATCATAATACTAACTAGTATAGATGATTCATGTCGGGCCGTTGTATCTATGCTAGCTGCACGGTAAACACTGCTTGCGCGATACAGGATTTTGCGTGACGTCAGTATGACGCGATGTTCGCAAATGTGGCATTGTAGATACCGCTACGCTAGCGTTGAGAGATGAATTATTATTTTTGTGCTATGATAGCTTTTATTTGTGACTAGCTGCGCCCCGAGGTTTCACCCGCATAAGTCTTGATCCCGTGCGAATATCGGGATAAAAAGTATCCTATGTGTTAATCCAGGTCATGGTCTACCCATGTGCCAAATTTCGTCCGAATCCGTTTATCAGTTTTAGTGAGAAAGCGTAACAAACAAACATACTAAGGCAGCAGGCAGGCAGCTGTATGTAGTTCTGATGACAATACAATAATATGGTACTGTCGAACTGACCTGATGATGGAGCCGGAAGATATGAACTGAAACTTCATGATGGAAAATCGTATCATAGCTGTTTTGGATTTCTTAGAAAAGTCTTGTAATGAACTTTGACCATGATTAGGTGTCAAGGTCTGATGATGAAGCCGGAAGATAGGCACTGGCACTCCATGATAGAATATCGTATCATAGTCGTGTTTGCACTTGTGAGAAAGGCCAAGCGTGTTTTTCTAGTGTTTTTTAAACTATTAATTTTTGTTTTTATTGTATTGTGTTTAGATATCGATACACATCACGTTTGCAGAGTTTCGCTAGCTAATCTAATTTGACCCTTTTTAGGGTTCCGTAACCAAAGGGTAAAAACGGGACCCTATTACTAAGACTTCGCTGTCTGTCCGTCTGTCTGTCACCAGGCTGTATCTCAAGAACCGCGATAGCTAGACAGTTGAAATTTTCACAAATTATGTATTTCTGTTGCCGCTATAACAACAAATACTAAAAACAAAATAAAATAAATATTTAAGGGGGGCTCCCATACAATAAACGCGATTTTTTTGCCCTTTTTTGCTCGATATCAAAAATGGCAACATTTGAAATATTCACAAAATAGTCAGTTGTATTTTAACTTTAATAATAAAATTAAAATAAAATAAATATTTAAGGGGGGCTCCTATACAACGAACATGTTTTTTTCGGCGTTTTTGCCTTGTGGTACGGTACCCTTCGTGTGGGAGTCCGACTCGCACTTGGCCAGTTTTTTATTTTATAGTCGTACACATTCCCCTTTCTCTCCCGCAAGTGTAGTGAAAACCAGAAATATCCGGTTTTTCCCGGTTTCTCTGGGGGCCTGGCCGGGTAACTTTAACAGATAATGATTGGGGGTAGATGTTCCCCTTTGACATCGCAAAATAGATTTTTTTCTCCCGCTTACTGAGCTCGAGGTAATAATTCTATATTTTATATTTATGATGACAACTCGCTCTGTGTTGGTGAGTCGGTTTTGTTTGAGTGATTTTTATTTAGAACTAGCTGCGCCCTGCGGTTTCACCCGCGTAAATGTCGATCCCGTGGGAATGGCGGGATAAAAAGTAGCCTATATGTTAGTCCAGGGTGTCAGCTACCTCCATACAAATTTTTATCAACGAATCTTTGTTGGCTAATAACTTTTTAATGGTTTATTATTTTACTATTCTGTTTCTGTACAGAAACAATTAATAATAAATCAAAACGATACGGGTGCACAGTGTCAAACAGTAGAGTAATTACTCTCCCGAAATTTGTATGGAAAAAATATCGACTAGTGGCACCTTAAGTTCGCAGACTCTACTTGGACTCTGCACGCAAAATTCGTTTTAGTTCGGGATTAGTTATTCTGTGGTTCGAGGAAAAAAGTTCATAATAAGATATATCCGAAAGTAGGTTAGTAGCGAAAGATTGAGTGCCTCGAGCTAATCAATCATGTCCAAAAAGGACATGTACTTGCGAAAGGTGGTGCTAGAAACTTAGTTTAGTAGAATTTTATGTTTTCGTGTTTTTCGTGAAATAATTTTTTTCTTTCAAAATTCGCGAAGAATCGTATCCGATCACATGTTAATAATAGTTACATTACCTCCAAAGTTAGTTTCTTGTATGAACAGCCGCCAGCACATCAAGTTACTACAATCTGTCAAATTTCTTTAATAGATTTTAAACGTTATCGCTTAAGCATAAGGTTCAAAGTGGATTGGGAAAATTTGACAGTTTCGGGTAGCTTGATGTGCTGGCGTCTGTACTTGTTGGCCTGTAAATGGTCCTAGTTATGGCCGGAATGAGCCAACACACAATTACACGTTACAGGAACTGATGGACGCTATTGATAGCGCTAAACACGTAGCCGAATTCTGCACGCGTAGCATGAACACTTCTATCTCTACGAAGAGAAGACACATTGCTTTCTATACAAAGTGACATTTCTTTTCTTCATTTTTGACATACCGCCTAGAAATCTTTCTACAATCTGTCATTTTGTCTTTAGTTTCTAACGATCTATGTCTAGGTCCTTTTATAAGTAGACTATTTCAGAAGAAAGTTTTCTATCCCAAATGTCAAAATCACACTGACAACTGTCAGTTGTCTAAGGTAGTGAAGAGATTTTGTAATCGCTAAAGACAGTAGAAAACTTTCTACTCGACGGCCCCAAAGTATATACGGTTATCTACAAAATCCCACAAAAAAAAAAACAAAACTACCAAAATTCTACTGTCAAAGATCCACGAATGACAGCCGGGACCAATTGCTTAACGTGCTTTCCGAGGCACAGAGGGGTCTCGGTATATAAAGATGGTCACCCATCCACGGACCAACCACGGCAAGCGTAGCTTAACCTAATCGATCAACTTGTGCGGCTGTTATTATTTGGCCATGGACCCCTCCTTATAATATGACGTCTTAATATCAGTAAAAATTAAGAATCAAAAAGAAAAAAAAATCGTATGACAAAACAAAGAATTCTGAGTCAAATTAAGTAAAAGAGTGAATTTCGTAAAAAGTGCAGTTGACTCTTTCTACTTTGCTGCCGTCGTACTGTCTACACGGAACGTCATCTTTGTCTACTCTTCCGTCGACAAACCGGTGCTCATGCTACGCGTGCTGGGCAGAGTCCATTTCGATTGCTATCGACATGCTAAGAAGAAGATGACAAAAAATGCTTTGATCAATATCATCATCATTTCAGCCGAAAGACGTCCACTGCTGGACATAGGCCTTCCCCCAAGCACCTCCACTTAGACTGGTTCTGTGCTTCTCGCATCTAACGGGTTCCTGCGGCCTTCACAAGGTCTTCGGACCACCTTGTGGGAGGCTTTCCCACGCTACGTCTTCCGGTAAGGTCGCCACTCCAGAACCTTTCGGCCCCATCGGCCATCTGTTCTACGAGCAATGTGCCCTGCCCATTGCCACTTAAGTTTGGCAATTCTCCGGGCTATTCTTGTGGCAGTGGGCACAATGCTCGCAGAATAGATGATGCCGAAAGGTTCTGAAGTGGCGACCGTTTACCGGAAGACGTAGCGTTGGAAGGCCTCCCAAAAGGTGAAACGATGACCTTTTTAAAGCCGCAGGAGTCCACTGGATGCGAGTAGCACAGAAACGGTCGAGGTGCTTGGCGGAAACCTATGTCCAGCGGTGAACATCTTTTGGCTGAAATGATGATGTATAAAAGATATACTTAAAGAAAGCCAGGATCACAACTTGACCCGTAGCATCTTACATGACCTAAAGCGCGGTCACTGTCGGACTGAATAGAAAATAAAGAGAAGCGCAATGACACAACGCTGGTGATTTATTGCAAAATATGAAGCAATTATTTAATTACACAAAATCTATTGTTTGGACGAAAAAATTGAAACACTAGTATTTTAGTATTTTGCTTGTAGAATAAAACTGACAAAAAATCAGAATGATTGTATGTATATTAGTATGGTTTTTATTATAAAAGAGAGGTATCTTCATGATTTGTTTCTATAGTATCAAATTAGTTGTATTATGTTTTCAAAACACTATCTACCTAGCATATATCCTGAAGAATATCATACATTTTTGTGATTTCGTTTACTGTAGTCGATCATATACTTTTATTGTTTCTAAAACTTGCGTTTTATGTGTTTAGGTCATGTAAGCCCCTAAATGTGGGTCTCAGACTTCAATGCCATCGTTATCCTTAAAAGGCCGAATCTCGAAGCGAATGACCTTATAAATGAGACTGCTAAAAAAAATACGTGACCTTATAAATGAGACTGCTAAAAAAAGTACGTGTTTTCTCGATATCAATATTCAGAGCGTTTGGCCAGTAACAAGGACACTGTCTAGGTTTTTTGTTTCGTAGGAATTCTCCTTATTACTTGAGTGTCTAAATGTTTGGCCTTCTTTGTGAATTGAATTTAGGCTGTAGGGGGCTACCATTTTTAAGTGTTGATTCTTGTTAACTCTTAAAAGGTTACTAGAAAGTTTAAAAATGTTATTCCATGTTTTATTTATTGAAAAACGGATGTCGAATAATGATTTTGTTCTACATAGAGTTTTTAACGTCTTTTGTAAGTATGAGTTTAATCAGACTAATATTATAAAGGCGAAAGTTTGTGAGTGGGTTGTGTGTGTATCTGAGTGTGTGTGTTTATATGTTTGTTACTTCTTCACGCTCAAACGGCTAGACCAATTTTGATAAAATTTGTTATGGAGGTATCTGGCACCCTGGAGTAACATATAGGCTACTTTTTATCCCGATATTCCCACGGGATCAAAACTTATGCGGGTGAAACGGCGGGGCGCAACTAGTTATTATATACAAAGCATAATATGGCTGGCGTTGAATGTGCCCAAATGCTGTCATCGATTTCTATTTCATCGAACTGCTGGCGAGTTACCTACCTAAAATATAATAACACCAGTCTATTATTGAAGTCAAAGGCGCGTTGGGCATTTTTTGGAATGGGAACTCGCAACACTGTTACCGTAACCGACACCGCGCGTCTTTTGTTTATAAGACGATTAAAAAAATACACACGTAATTGTTCGTTTTCACTTCTGTCGGTACTCCCGGAGTGACACTGTTTTTTTTGTCCCACTGCAGGGCAAAGGCTTCTTCTTAAACAGAGAAGGCACGAGAGCTGATCACCACGCTAGCCTTGAGCTAGCGTGGTGATCAGCAGCAGGGTTTGCGATTTCAGATTTATACTAACCAAAAATACAACGTGTAACATAATTAACGCAAGACCTCATACACCCCAATTAGAGTATTGAGTTAAAAGCATAAAACAATAGAATAGAATAGAATACTCTTTATTATGTACACCATATTAATTACAGACATAAGGTATAGAAACTGTACAAAGGGTGACACAATGGGCGGAAATTTAAAGACAACCTTTGGATGGATTAAAAAGGGGAAGGACAGACAAATACTGCAGGTAGTCTGTGGTGTACCATTTACAACAAAACAACAACAACAATCATCAAAACTATTTCTTTTTAAAGCTAACTATTGTTACTAAGTAAATTGTCTTGACCCACCCTATCATTACTTTATGCAATTAAAATTGAGTCTTATTTCCTTGAAATAAGATTTAATTTTCTTTGGCTCAATCTGCGGCCAGTATGGCAAAATACATAATTTAAAAAAAACATCTTAAATGTTACCGAAATTGATTCAGTAATCAATTATGAACAAACTACTTTCAGGACTTGCTACACCTCCTTTATTCTGTTACACCTTGTATAAGAATATTAAACTGTTCAAGTCGCAAGTCGTATAACAAATGCACAGAAGCAATCGACCGATAAAAACGATTCACCTCCTCCAACCCTAGACTTATTTCCGTTTTCCAGCACTTAATAACGCCTCATTAATGTCAGGGAGGGGGGCATTTTTACCTCGTTTCCTCCCCATGAGAGAGGAAATGAGCCTCTGTTTACCTCCCTCCCGCTCAACTTCACAAACAATTGTTTGTGCACGGAGTAATTAAAAAAACGCTCTTTGCCGTTTGTGGTGATGGGCCCCTGGCTTCAGGCGTTTTGTGAAGCTCGCTGTGGTGGAAACGGTTTTTAACGTTTTGCCGTTTTTTTTTTTGTGCTGACATGACCAGAGTGGTAGAAATTCGTTGGCGCGTCTCTTGGGTATTACAAAGGTGTTCTCCGTTCGGTTTTCACTGCCTAGTTAGGGGGGGGGGGGGGAGGGGGTTTGGCGAACAAGACGCCGTTTGAGCTTGTCGGGAACTGTTTGTATTCTGGAATAAAAAAGTTGTAAAACATTTTTTGCTGACATAAGTATCTAATTGCTACTTTTCTTTTGTGCAGGTTTGTAGATATAAAAAAAACACTAGCAATTATTTATGTTCTATTTTTTCTTAACTTAAAAACTACTTAAAAACTGACTGTCACGTCATTGGACCGTCTCACAATATCATAAAATATACATAATTATGTTTCCACTAAATAACTGGGCCACTGTTGTAATGATAACATTAAAAAAAAATATTTGACGGAAAAGGTACCTAGGTGTCTTTCTCGATATCATGAGACATATTTTACAACATTTGTACGCCTTCAAGGCAGAACAAAGCGCCCATATAATTAACCTAAGACCTTTATGTAAATACCTATCTTTCACAAATACATATTCTGATTCTGATTTTAATTACTGTGGGCGTACTACGGGTATTGTTGGTTATTGCGCATTAGAAAAACCGTTTGCAGTTCAAATTAAATTGTAATTTTACAAACAAATTAATCACACTAGCGAATCAGACACTGCACACGACACGACTAGATACGGAACGTGAGACAGTTTCTGAGCACATGTTGTCCGTACGATGTCCAATGGTCAAGAGAGTTTCACACCGCTCAGTAGCGCTCAAGCGCCTCTTGGTGCTGGCGTCCCGAATCATCAAACGAATGACTGACGCGTGACGTACTTCCGACATATTTATTATCCTCATACTATTTATCGACTATCTTGACCTTTGAGTATTAAACCAACTGGAGGCGCCATTGTCAGGCGATCCCCGCTGTCAAAGGCCGCCGGTCATAGCGGTTATAATAATGTGTGCGTATAGTTTATGCTTGTATTTGTTTTTTGTTTTGTATGCGTGCGTAACAACGCGATCGAATTGCATTAGTGTATTATTACTACTTGTGTGCGTTCCCTCGTCCCCCGCGATGAAAGTGACAGACTTATTTGCGTAGATATTAGTACTCGTGGCGTCTCCGGTTGGTTTAATACTCAAAGATCTTGACAGATCTTAGACCTTACCTATTCGATAGTGTGGCTATAAACTATAAATAACATTATGAATTTATCTGCTCCTTGAAAATAGCAAGACTCAACTAAAATTAAAAACGAAAACAAAAAGTACCAACTAAATTAACTTTAGCATATTCACAATTTGTCCGGTTTTACATTATATTTGCAACATACACTGATACCGCGTGAATATAGAAAATATTCTTTGATATCGAACAACAATATCTTGTACAGAATAACCCGTGTTTTCTCTTATTACGGCAATAAATAATAATAGTAATAGACATCTTACTTCTATCGTTTTCGCTAAAAAAACTGGATTCACACGCATTCGATCGTTAAGTAAGAGTGATGGCTCTAACTTATAAGCGAAAGCGATTTAGTAAATAGGTAACATAATATACTGGTATCGAAAGAATATACGGGAGCTATCATCATCTTTCTCCAGCCCTTATCCCAATTTATTTGGGATCTCGACTGCCACCCCCTTTCTAACCATATCATCTATATATTTAAAATGCAAAGTCCTGACTGACTGATATATCAACCAAGAGTTCCATAGACAAAATTTTTTTGACAGTTCCGTCATTTTTGTCGATGGGTAAATCCCATACGGCTTGTATGAAAATAAATTGCCAGAACGGTTACAAGTTACCGAAACTGCACATTTGTGGGGATGACGTATCATGCAATAACACGTATGATGACGTACTCGTATCATACAATAACATCCTGAAACAACAATATTTTTCCTAGTGCAGATACCAGTCTCTCCCACAAAGGATTTATCAGATGTAGTGTCTTCATATATTTAAGGCGCCTTTGTGGAAGAGAAATAAATGTTTATTATTATTATAGTTAAAAAAATATGTCAAATTTGTCACATCGTTTGTATTATTTTGTTAATATTTATGAGGTTGAGTTTAATGTTATCAGAATTTAACTCACTAAATAAGAATCAGCCATATCTAGGTGCATTTCAGAGTAAATTTTGTATTAACTAGTGTCGATATCATTCAATACCTCCTTATTTCAGAAAACTTTTATCCTGCATAACCTATTCAGACGTTTAAAAAGTAAAAGTAAGTTAAAATTAGCCAAATGAATTCGCTCATAACTTGTACCACGCGTCAAACACACGGTTTTTCCGACAGTCAGCGCGAAAACTTTCACCGCACGTCTTCCAGAGTTTCATTGCACCTAGCAAACATAATCCAACCCCTGTCCAATCCAATATCAACCTTAACACCTTCAACATAAGCTCTATTACCACCGCACAATTTTCTTTGTACAAATCTCTTTCTACTAAAAACAATCTGCAAGGAAATATCAGTCTTATGTTAATGTGATTAGAGTTGAATTGAGTTTTCAGGTGTTAGATTACAAGGAAGCGAATTGCGTATGATTATGTTGATTAGATATTCATTTCTTTTCAATTAACTTGTTTGAGTTTGAAGAAATTCTTGCGAAATTGTGAACGGTGACGTTAAAGGGCTTACATGACTTAAAGCGCGGTCACTGTCGGACTGTATATAAAAGAAAGAGAAGTGCGATGACCTTTGAGTATTAAACCAACCGGAGACGCCACGAGTAGGTACTAATATCTATGCAAATAAGTTTGTCACTTTCATCGCGGGAGACGAGGGAACGCAATAATACACTAATGCAATTCGATCGCGTTGTTACGCACGCACACAAAACAAAAAACAAATACAAGCATAAACTATACGCACACATGTATATAACCGCTATGACCGGCGGTCTCGTACTTTTGGCAGCGGGGATCGCCTGACAATGGCGCCTCCAGTTGGTTTAATACTCAAAGGCGATCACACAACACTGGTAATTTATTGCAAAATATGAAGCAATTATTTAATTACAAAAAATCGATTGTTTGGACTAAAAAATTAAAACACTAGTGTTTTAGTATGTTGCTTGTAGAATAAATCTGACTGATTGTAAATAAAAATCAGAATTATTGTATGTATGGTTTTTATTGTAAAGAGAAAGCTTTTAAGTAGAGAGAGGTTGGGTGCGTCCCTGGTGCGTAGGGTGTGGGGCAGCCCCAATGCCGTCCTGGCGATGATCGCGGACCGGATGGACTGCCCATACATACGGCACTGTTGCAATAGGCATGTTGCCGGCAGCAGGGCCGGTTAGATATTAAGTCTTTTATTTTGTTTTCATTTTTATTTTTTATGATTATGTAAGTACTTTATTTTTATTATCCTTTTAATTATGTTTTATTGTGTGTGTGTGTACTCTCAACATATGAGTTATTGTTGCTCGAAATAAATGTATTTTATTTTATATTTATTTTAGAGGTATCTTAATGATTTTTTTCTATCGTATGAAATTACTTGTATTATGTTTCCAAAAACCTCTACCTAGCATTCCTGAAGAATATCATATATTTTTCTGATTTTGCTTACTGTAGTCGATCATATACTTTTATGGTTCCTAAAACTTGCGTTTTTTACGTTTAGGTTCCTGTAAGCCCCTTAGTGACAGTAATTTTATTTGATGACGACACTAACTATATGCAGTTTGCAGTTTATTTGGTGTGGCTTTTGATTAGGTTAGAATAGGCGTGACGACAGTATCAAATAATCAAAAATTTAATGATGTTAGGGGAAAATACATATTAAAAGGATTTAAAACAGTGATTTAGTTTAATTTAAAAACTTGAGATTAATCGGATTTTCACTAAAATAAAAGATTAAAATACTGCAGTCGGCCATTTTGACTGAAACACCAATCACAGCGCATGACGTCACGCCTATGTAAACATCACTGTGGTTCACAGAGTACACTATAGATAGTATACTGACAACATTTGATGTTTACCTAGGCGTGACGTCAGATCCGACGCCATGACACTGTGACAAAAAAAAAAAAAAAAAAAAAAAAAAAAAAAAAAAAAAAAAAATAGAAAAAATATTAGAAAAATGGCTTCAAACTTCGTTACCTAAACTTTAGTTTATTACCGAAATATAGGTGTTTTCGTAAATAGTAAATGTGTACGTACATTACGGAAGAGGATTTGAAAATCATTCGTCATGCCTATTGTACAAGAAAAGTAAAAGTGTTAGTTAAACAAGGCTAGAGGAATATCAGTCTGTGAACATATAAATATAATAAACGTTGCTTAAAATCATTCAATCATGCAATTGCAATCTAACAAACATAAACTCACACACACACCCCCCCACACACACACACACTCACTCACAAACTATCGCTTTTATAATATTAGTGTATGTATCATCATAGAATAAAATAGAATACTCAAACCATCATCCTCATAACAATAATCAATCCAAAAACATACTCTATCTAGCCCCCCCCCTCCCTCCTCGCCGGTCGCACCATGTCATCAATATTCATCCTGCTAGCCGTACTCCTAGAAGGGAGCCGTTAATCAGCCGTGCCGAACTAGTGGCGGTAAATTAAGCCGTTCAATTCCGGACCGAACCGCTTCGGAGCGGTTCGAGGCGGTTACAACCGGATAAATAGGGTGGGGGCACACCGGCTCTTGAGATAATGGAGTGTGGTCGGTTAGTGTAGGGGAAATGTCACGGTGTTTTGCAGTGATGTGGAAATAGAAGTTATGGGGGTTGATAGTGTTGGTTGTGTTGTGTGTGTGCACAGGGGTTTATGATGGACGTGTTTTTAATTGATGCATAAAGGTCGTCAAACTGCAACGTAAAAAACCGGGCAAGAGCGAGTCGAACTCGCGCACCGAGGGTTCCGTAACATCCGGGTTTATGCATAAGGTTTATGTTTATGAAATTAAATGATTTTTTTAATTTTTAAGTTGATTGAATGAATGGTAAATTGCGGTTTACGATTTATGACGTATTAAAAAAAAACTACTTATTAGATCTCGTTCAAACCAATTTTCGGTGGTAGTTTACATGGTATTGTACATCATATATTTTTTTTTAGTTTTATCATTCGCTTATTTTAGAAGTTACGGGGGGGGGGACACACATTTTACCACTTTGGAAGTGTCTCTCGCGCAAACTAATCAGTTTAGAAAAAAATTATATTAGAAACCTCAATATGATTTTTGAAGCCCTATCCATAGATACCCCACACGTATGGGTATGATGAAAAAAAAATTTTGAGTTTCGGTTCTAAGTATGGGGAACCCTAAAATTTATTGTTTTTTTTCTATTTTTGTGTGAAAATCTTAATGCGGTTCACAGAATACATCTACTTACCAAGTTTCAACAGTATAGTTCTTATAGTTTCGGAGAAAAGTGGCTGTGACATACGGACGGACAGACAGACAGACGGACAGACAGACAGACAGACAGACATGACGAATCTATAAGGGTTCCGTTTTTGCCATTTGGCTACGGAACCCTAAAAAAAGGAACATTTTATTCCGCACTGATTTTAATATTTTACCGAATCCTTGTTCAACTGCGGAACCCTAAACATAGATTACGACCCGTGACGGTTGTCCTCTATTTTTAGGGTTCAAACATACCTAAAATAAATAGCTGTTGTGGCTACTTTTAAGATATAAAAATGTTGTTAATGGTCGGCTCTGCAACTCATGTTATAAAAGAAAAATATTTTATTAGGGACACGCTCAGGAATTACATAAAAAGGAATATTTAAAATTTTGTTAAAATTACATTTAAAACAAAAAAACAAAAAAAAAGAGACCTGTGCGAGGTCAAAAAGGCTCCTATCTCAGCATAATGCTATATTTAAAAACTTTTTATTTTTCACTTTTAAGTTGTACAGACGCCAGCACATCAAGCTACCCGAAACTGTCAAATTTTCCCAATCAAATTTGAACCTTGTGCTTGATGTACTGGCGGCTGTACTTACCCCACAAAAATTCGTATAAGTAACATTTGCTAAGTAAATATCAGGGACAGGAAGTTATTTTAACATCACCAATATTTAATAAACTAAGTGGCAAAAATACGTATTATCGAAGGTAACTTAAAAACTACCCAAGCAAAGTTAATAAAAAATTATATGGGACCACCCCTGGGGCATACCCTATCCTTTAAAAAAATAATTTTTGAAATCGATTTTTAATTGCCGGAGATATCACGTAACATACATACAAAAACAATTTCGTTTACTCGAATTTTTAGCAGTAATTTTGGGTTAAAACCCAAACTACTAAACCGATTTTGATGAAAATTCTATGGGACTAATCTGGAAGTATAAGTAGAATTTTGCAAATCGGCTTATAAATAACGGATTTCTGAGGTAACAAAAAAATAATAATCAACCGAATTGATAATCTCCTCCTTTTGTTGAATCTTTCATTAATTTAGTAAATTACTTCGAAGGGTTACAGCCAAAAAACAACAGATTCAGTAAAATAAACGTAACCAAATAAAAACGTCGAAACTAATAAATTGGTTCCATCACTCCCATTTACTTTTTCACAGGCGAACGAACTAAAACGAAAAACATCACACTTCACCCGAAAAAACACTCGGCAATAATTACTTTTTCTTAATTAAGTTTTTTCTCCCGCTGTGTATCAAGCCTTATTGGTGGGACGGTCCTCACTGCCGTCGCTGTTACGTACGGAACCAATAGTGTGGCGTATCAGTCCAAACGTTTACATCGTTTACTGTTCTGAAGCTAAAAATATAAATCATATTTTTGGTTGATTTTGATGATAAACCTATATTTTGTCGATTTTATTTTTTGCTTAGGTTTAATCAGACTGTTCGTAGGAGCATAATTGATTATTTAATTTAAGAATAATCTGTTGTATGGAGGTAGCTGACACCCTGAATTAACATATAGGCTACTTTTTATCCCGATATTCCCACGGGACCGACACTTTTGCGGGTGAATCCACGGGGCCCAGCTAGTAAGTCATATTATGTCATTACGGGCTTTGGGCAATATTTTGATTCAATCATTCAATTTGGCTTATTTTTAATCACAGTGGAAAAAAAACAATTTGGTAAGCTGGTGACTAAATTCATGTGATGAATTATTTTAATCCTGTTATGCACTGATAATGACCTAAGCTTTATTAATTATCTTAGTTGGATTAGAAGGATTAAAAGAAAATAGTAAACGTCTTTAAAAACATAGAAATGATGTAAGTAATATTTTATCATGTTTGTAACACTTAGTGCGTTAGCGAAGAATGGTCATTAAATCAATTTCACATGTAGGTACTGATCCTATTTGTGTTGATCATTGGAACCACATGACTGGACCGATAACCTTATAACCTTATTTGGAACTCTCTATCTGCGTCTGTGTTTCCGAGCGCATACAACCCGAACCTCTTCAAAGTAAGAGTGAACAGGCTTCTTCTGGATAAGCTCACTCCACTTTGTCTCTGTCACCTCTGACCTAGACTAGAGTCAAGAGCAAACCCATTTCAAACAAAAAAAAATGTTGTTTTTAAATGAAGGTCGCGTGATTCTACTTGAAGTAAAAAGTACAGGACCAGTCGAGGCTTGGGAGAGGCATAATATCCAGCATTGGTCATCTTTCGGCTGTATGATGATGATTATGATTGGAAACGCCTTGCTCATCACCATCCTAATGGTGTATCACGCATTCAAGCACAATCCGAAAGATTTTGCAAATCCATTGCGTACCGGAAGACGTGGCGTTGGAAGGCCTCCCACAAGGTGGTCCGACGACCTTGTGAAGGCCGCAGGAACCCGATGGATGCGAGAAGCACAGAACCGGTCGAAGTGGAGGTGCTTGGGGGAGACCTATGTTAATGAAATGATGATTGCTTCATCTATCATGTCTGTGTGGTGCCGGACTTAAAAAATAACACCACCCCATACTTCCCGTGGGTGTCGTAAAAGGCGACTAAGGGGCGTACCGGAGAATGGGCAGCAGCGTTCTCTATGCATTCCACCACCATACCATACTGCGATCGCCAACCCGCCTGCCAAGCGTGGCGGTTATGGCAAACCCCAGCCTTTGGGGGAGGCCTATGTCCAGCAGTGGACGTCTTTCGGCTGAAATGATGATGATTTCGCAGCTCTTAAACAAATTACGTCCGGAGTGCAACAGTGCGCATAATAGCCCCTTGGGGTAGAGTTTACTTTTACTGAGTGGTGAGAACAGAGAATTTTTGTAGTTCCGCATTTGCGGTTTATTGACAAGAAATGATGGATGGACTGTGTGAATGATGATATGGTTAGAAAGGGGGTGACTACCGAGATGACGACTAATAGAGAAGTATGGATGAATAATACATGTTGCACCGACCTCATAATAAATTGGGATAAGGGCTGGAGAGTGATGATGAAGATGATAATGATTTTAATTTAAAAATATTTTGTTTTAAAAATATCTTAGTACAGTTAACAACAAAAGTCGATTAACACTTCAATTTTTGAATCTCAATTATTTAGCTAAATATTTGATTAAAATCGAAACAAAAGTACACTTATGGTCGATTCCTATAATTTACGAATCGTTATTGGTTTAAATTAACGCTTGTAGCTTTAGCAATAATGAAGCAAAGACCTCATAGCTTTGCATAGTAGATCCTCCCATATGGAAGTAGCTATCACAGGTAAAATTCGCTTACGAATCTATTTATATGCCCAGTTTTGCAATAAAAAATGTTACCAAAACGATTCGTTTTTGTTTATAGGAACAGAGCATTAGTATGAAAAGCTAAAATGCAGTTTATCGAATCATTTTCTGTCAATTTTCATGTTATGGCAAAGTGACAGTGTTAATGGACTTGTGTTGCTGACCGTACCTAAAGACTAGGCAACCACTGTTAAATATGGTATTGCTAACTATTGTTAAGTATAGGATTTTAATACTTGTCTAGTCTATTGTCACTATAGATACAAGTAAAGTGTAGGTCACAAATTTTGGGGTATTTCTCGAAACGCACCAACTTTGAAAAGCACCAAAAGCATGCCACGGAAAAAAAAAAAATAATTTTATTCCTCAAAATGTGTCAACAATGAAACAGAGAAAAGCATGAAGGATTCGTAAGAAATGATATCGATAGACGTTTCATTTGGTGCGTTTCAAAGTTGGTGCGTTCCGAGGAATACCCCAAAATTTTTTAACAAAAAAAAACGGCCTGGTGAGAATTTAAATTAAATCAGTTTCTTGTCAAATATATTAATAATGTAATATTTTATTGTTTCAGGTAAGTGCTGAATTGTTTTGCTTCACTGTAACTTGAGATGAGAATGATCAAGCATAGTAAGTATAGTATTTCCCCAGAAGTTTGTGTTTTAGGGCTGATTTTACCAGTCAGAATATATGAAATAAAATTGACGTCTGTCAGTTCTAGTATGGAAGAACTGTCAAAAACTCAAATTTTATTCTCAGATAACACTTATTTTAGGTATAAAAGTTTGATGCAATTCACCCTTATAAATAAAAAATTGCTTAGTTTGCTCAGCAATATATTTACTTTGAAAACTTTATTTTTATCACTGCTTCTTAGAAGTGATAAAAAATATTAAAGTTTTCACTTATTCTGATCACGTAGATATACACTATGCTAACTTTGTTCGATAGATTATTTTTTTAAAGATATTGCATGAATTTTCCTCATTTTATTAATCAATGTTTTCCTTCTGTATTCCAAACAGCTTCTCAAATTTAGCAACAGAGTTCCCCTCTTAAGGGAGTTGAAGGCTAGGGTCAGATTACAAGCGATGTGCGTTTCGACGACGCGAGTTTATAAATGTCTCAACTGGGTTTTAGCTGCAAAATCCGAGTTATTCATTTCTGATCCCCTGAACCCTTCGTTCGTCTTCTGTTTTAATCTTTGTCTTATCCACTATAAACTTTCTCATACCGGTTTGATCCGCTTTTTCTTTTGTTTTTGATCCTGAAGGATCGTCAGCAACAAAAATATGTAGGTACAGGGCTTAATGAAATTCATAAGTTCGTAATTCTTATTGTAACGGATACGTGTCTAATATTATAAATGCGAAACTGTGTCTGATGAACCGATTTAGATGAAAGGTATAAAGCTGGTTTGAGTCCCGGGAAAGGACATAGGATAGTTTTATCCCGATATTCCCACGGGATCGGCACTTATGCGGGTGAAACCTCGGGGCGCTGCTAGTTTAACATAAAGGGGACAAATGGGTGAGTCGTCAAAAACAACTTGAAAAGCCCTAAAATTAATTTGCCAACTTGCGTTGTTCTGATCGTTAGTTGCAGTGTTTGAAGTAATGACGTGGTTCAAATCAATCATGTTTAGTGTTCATCTGACGAAAGTTAAGGCTGACACAAGTATCGTACCGTACAATTTCTTTATATCTTGATGCGGTAAAAGTAGTGGCATGATTAAAAGCTCCTGCAGACTGGTACGACACGATGGAGTGACGCGACTCTGGTGAAAATATTTTATGAAAACTTTAAGAAACTTTTTATGGAAATTGTTCAGGGCCGTCGCTTCCCGCTTATCTGCGGAAGCCATAACCAAAAATATAAACCCCTTAATTTATAAGCGTTGCTTAAAGTTACGATGCATCAAAAATGTATGGTTAATTAGTCGCAAATTAATCAGTACGTAACTTTAAGCAACGTTTATGGATAAGTGCTTGGCCAGACTGGCAGCGCGGGGTGAGCGGCGCGGGGTGAGCGGCGCGGGTGCAAGAACGCGCGCGATCTGCCTGTCCGCAATCGAGCGCGGCTGGGTTCTGCGTGTTATCGTGTCCAGTGTTTCGTCGTTGTCAAACCAAAACCTGCTATGTGCAAAAAGTAGACTTTTGAGATATTGTCAAAAGAAGTTTGGACAAAGTTTTAGCTGCTGCACATAGCACATTTTATTCTGAGGCCATAGTTCCACAACTAGTGGTCATAAGCACATAGCAGTTCTTTTGTATGAGAAATAAGGCAGTGACCTACAAGCTGTGGTCAAAATCTTGAAACCTCAAAAAACGGCACATAGCAGATTTTGGTTTGACAACGACGGTTTGTCAAATTTAAAATTGATGTAGAAGACTTATTTTTACTAGAAAAAAGCTCGAACTAGTTTGAGAACCCCGGTCCCCGCGCGAACCACCCGCGCACCCACTGCGGCCACTTGTATGAACGTATGGCGTGAGACCGCGCCCGCGTGCCCACTATGGACACTCAAACGAAGTTCGTAAGTTTGAGTAGGCCGCGCCGCGCCTGCCTCGTGTCCGCGCTGCCAGTCTGGCCAAGCACTTAAAGGTTTACCTATTCATTCGCTTCTCATAAGAGTCACCACCCGCCTCGAGCGCTCTGTCTGACCGAATCCTTACCAATAAACATCGTCTACTTAGTAGTCCAATGGGCCGTCAATGAAAATAAGATAATATTTTCCCTATTTTTATCACTGGTGCACCCCTACTTGACGACAGAGCAACCGCCGCCCCTCTAGTCTATACACCGTGTTCTTCGCGTTATGCATAAACTTTGGCAAACGCTTCTATAGCTTTTACAAATCAAATCTAACAAAGGAAGTAAGTACTTCAAAGGCTTCGTTACAAAGATATTTGTAATTTAATTAAAGAAATTTAATTGAGCTATGCAGTAAGAAAGGGTCTTAACTTAGTTGTGACAAGTTTCAGCCCGCCAAATCTTATTAATGAAAATACGTCGTTGCCAATTCGGATAAAGAGGCATGCATATCGGGTGATTTACGTCAAGGTATTTAGTTTGTATGAAAATTAACAAAAAATAAGAATTCATTAATGTGTCCATAATGAAAAATGCTTATTTCCATGCTCTGAACATCTGGTCGAAGTTTATGCATATCGTCCGACACGGTGTATATCAAAAAAATAAAAAAAATGAAGTGTCTGTAATTTCAAAATAACGGCTTTATACTAAATGCATAATGAAGGTAAGGTATGGTATATGTATACGGTACTTATAACAAAAAAAAAACATTTTTTTTTTAATTTTAGTCTGTCTGTTTGTGCCCGTTGATCTCCGACCGGTTTTGACGTGACTTTCCCTGACAGATAGCTGATGTTATAAGGTGTAACTTGGGCTAGTTTTATTTTGGGAAAAATTTTTTTTTGATAAATAGGCACATTATTGTTTTCTGACATCCATGCGAACGAAGCCGCGGGGCACAGCTACTCTGATATAAATTCCTTTTCCTTATTCCGTTTTATTATTTCTGCACTTAGGTGCTTAGTTGTTGCCTTGTTTCTTATGTTTTTGTTTTGGGGTGGGCAGAAATCCAAGTTGTAATGTTGGTGTACCTAGTTAGTTTATTAGGGCGTTAACAGTCCAGAGAGGTCGCGAGACTTCTTGATAAATGATTTTATTTTTGTAAGTAGGTTTGACCAAACACTTAATCATGTTTTTTTTTTTAACTAGATGAGGTCGGCGTTTCCTATCTGACTACTCTGAGAAGAAAGGCCGAAACAAACTCAGAGGTCACAGTCTCTTTTAAAGTCCAGACATAATCTTCGTCAGGTTATATGAATACCATGTAGATCGATGTCTGAGATGATCTTTTGAGGAAAGAACCACACAGATTGAGAGGACCTGTCCAGTCAGTGCACGCATTTGTCAGAAATCGTGCAGCTCAACTCAAGACTCAAGGACTTAAGACTTACCATAACCATAATCAGCCCATAATGTTCTCACTGCTGGGACACAGGCCTCCTCTCGGTGAGAGGGAGTGGGCCGTAATCCACCACGCGGGCCCAGTGCGGATTGGCAGATGTCACATGTCTTCGAATTTTTGGTTCTAGGACATGCCGGTTTCCTCACGATGTTTTCCTTCACCGTTTTGAGAGCAGTGGTGATGAAATAATTTACACGAAGTAAAGCGCCTGTCTGGGTTCGAACCTACGACCTACAACTCGTAAGTCGCGGCGGTTACCACTTGGCCACCACTGCTCTTACTTAAAACTTAAGACTTGTACAGTGGTAAACAGGAATACTTGTTATGTGCATTCTGCAGTTTATTTTCTTTTTATTAGCTTGAACTTTCCTGCACCGTTATTGCGTGAAACACTTTCAAAGGCAATCTTAATGATTTTGAAGGACATTGCTGATCCATTGCTTCATATGTTCGAAAAATTTGTCTGCTCAACAATGTAATAACGCAATGAATGCTGTTGACCTGTAACCTTGACATCTGACCTTTTAAGTTAAAATAAAATATATAATTATATATATAATTTACAGAAATCCTTCAGCTGAAAAAAGCTACTTTTATCGTTGACAAATAACCGACACTGTAAAATGGACAGAATGGAATACAATAGAAATAGAATAGAATACTCTTTATTATGTACACCATATTAATTACAGACATAATTATAGAAACTGTACAAAGGGTGACACAATGGGCGGTCTTATCGCTAAAAGCGATCTTTTAAAGACAACCTTTGGATGGACTGAAAAAGGGCAGGACAGACAAGTACTGTAGGTAGTCTGTGGATGGAATGTAAAATGAGAGCAGTGGTGGCCTAGTGGTAACGGCCGCGATTTACGAGTCGGTCTCGGGTTCGATCCCAAGCAGGCACTTTTCTTTGTATAAATTATTTCATCACCGCTGCTCTCAGAACGGTGAAGGAAAACCTGAGGAAACCGGCATATCCTAGAACCAAAAATTCAAAGACATGTGACATCGGCTTATTCCCAGGCGCTCCATAATTTTATTCCCGGGCGGCGTGGGCGGCACCAAATTAAAAAAAAAGCAATGGGAACAATTTTAGTATTATATTATTTTAAGTAATAAAATTATGGAGCTCTTGGGAATCATTTTTGGAGCGAAATTGTTTGGAGAGCTATACAGGTATGAGGAACAGGGTGTAAAGTTCACTCATTCTCTATAGAAAAGGGAGGATCCTCCGACCAGACGGGTGTTGTGTCTGGCGGGCAACTGCCCGATGATTCATGTCGGGCCGTTGTATCTATGCTACATAGTTGCGCGGTAAACTCTGCTTGCGAGTTGCAGGATATTGCGTGACGTCAGTATGACGCGTTGTTCGCGTGCGGCGTTGTAGATACCGCTATAAAGCAATGGATTTGGAGCTCCTTGGCATAAGCCGTGACGTCATACCGCACTGGGCCCCCGAGGTAGTTACAGCCCCCTCACTCTCACATAGAGGACACCTGAGTCGGAGCAGTGGGAACATTATATTATGTAGACTGTATATGCTTATGCAATTCTGTAAAATGGACTCCAAAACACTTACATTTTTTTACGAAACCTCTGTAGTTACAACATGTTTAATAATCAAACAGATATGAACACCAAACACGTTGAGATCTTCAAACGGCGTGTTATCTGGAACACATGTAGTTAATAATTTATTATTATAATAGTACTCATCAGAGCTCGGTTATTAATCAGATTGCATTGTGTGTTCTATTTGTAGACGTGTTGCTTAATAGGGCGAAAGTTATAAGCGGTAGCGGGTTTAGAAAGTATTCGAATATTTTTCGTTATCATATCATAAAATTGGGGTGAGCTATACGATCACTGATGCATGTGAATAATAGTGCTCCGGACGGTATTTCGGCCAAGGTGACCAATCCCCACCGATACTAGCTTTCGGCGAGGGAGATGCAGTGCACAAGTGTGTGCGCAGACACAGGTGCACTCCGCTCTGTCCTCACTGTCATAGTCCTTTGGAACGGGCCGCAATCTGACACGACTGGAGAGAGATCAGGCGCAGGACCCACAGCTTAACGTGCTTCTGCTTGGATGTGTATAGTGTGCTGTTTGTCAGATGACCAGGTCATACTAACTCCAAGGCAGACTCATCAAGGAACCGTTGAATATAAGATTTCCTTTGTAAGAATTTCATAATTCTACCTTAAGTTAAAAAAGCTATCTAAGTTTTTTTTCTGAAAATTATCGAAACAGAAAACTCCAGGGTCTTCTAAATAGTAGACGGTACTTAAAATAAGCATCGCTTGAATTCTTTTCAGCATGTATCACACGTTGTTAGACCTGCACATTATTTTCTGAGTTTTCTTGTTCTATCCATATCTTTTTATTTTGGGCATAGGTTATTAGTATTACAGATGTGTATAAGATACTAAATATCGTAACATTATCATTACACATATTCTGCCCCTTTTTTGTGTGTGGAAATCATCCCGCTCTGAGGGGAGCGGAAGGGAGTGTCAGACTCTTACTGACTAAAACCCACCCATGTTCCTTCCTTAGCCCTTTATGTTCCGGGACAGCGGTAATCCTTTCGGACATAATCGCTGACCCGGCAGACTTCCGCCATAACGGGCCCCTTCATCTGATGCTGACATCTCTTTGAAGCGTGCGTGGAACGTACGCGCCGTCCGGCACGGGCCCGGTCCTGATCGGACGGTGAGCTACCCCTTACCACGTGTCCCTTAAGCCTCCTCTACACGTAGACAGATTCATCAGCAGATGGCCATCTGCCAATGCCTCCGCCGACGTGTAGACGGGGTAATTTGCTAGTCTGTGGTAGGTATTTGACATCGGCAGAAGCATCTGCCACTACTATGCACACTTAAAAGTAGTTAAAAGTACTAAATAAATAAATAGCTGCCGCAGCTACGGGCTCAACATCCATTTTTTTAATGTTGCGCGCGTACGAGTTGCGTCTGTCGAGAATTAACACCGACTGAACGACCAACAGACGTGTGGTCGGCTCGTGGTGATCCATCAGCTGATGCATCTGACGACGTCTGCGCACGCATCTGCCGACGTGTAGAGGAGGCATTACACGCACATCGCTTCCTCTCACCACTTACACCACCAGCCCGTCCGCGATGCATCGCAACAATCCACCCGGTACACTGCGTTGCAAACAAAAGTGCCCAGTTCAATTCGACTAATGGAGGGAGATAAGCTCCCTCGCATTACAGCTCCGCTCCAGCGTACACTTCAGGCAGAGTGTGTGCTCGAGGTATGATAATGCACGCAAGTGTACGATTGTGTGCTGTTTAGGGAGATGGGAGGTCTGAATTTGACAGGGTTTAGAAAATGACTCTTTTTTACTCGAGTACGGGCAGAGTAAATACATATGAGTAGGTTATCTTCATACAAACGCGTATGCGTCGTCGCACGCACAGAGTGCGACACCTCCAACGTATGTTATCGTAACTATCAAATTAACGAAAATTACATTTTTAGATTTACAACTACTTTATAACATAAATTTTCGTATGATCTAATAAAAAAAATATATATTTAATATAATTTATATATTAAATATATTTTAAATTATTATTTAAATTATTTTTTTATATATATTTTTATTTTAGACTTCGTAATACTTCAGTTGTCATTATCAATTTAAGATGGCAGTCTTCCAGGGTCTTTTATGTAGTACAGTAGTGGACATTTCCACTGTAAACATTGCACTTACATTAGCTACAAAACTGCTTGTCTATAAAGTATGTCATTGTCTGTACTACGATGCTATTACATGATACTTTGTCTTCATCTAACAACTAAAAGCTTAAAGCATATTATTATAAACAGAACGCCACTGTAGTTAAAAACGGTCTAAATCTAGTCGCAGTCTCATCTAAACGACGATAAATGTCAAAAACTTGTCAAAAATGTAGACAAAATAGTTCTTTTTTGACAGATGCGACTGTTCCAAAGAATACGAGAATTGCCCCGCTATAACGGCGCGCTAGAGCAATGGTGGCCCATTGGTAATAGCCGCGACTTACGACTTGTCGTATGTTCGAACCCAGCCAGGTGTTTTACTTTGTGTAAATTATGTTATCACAAGTGCTCTCAAAACGTTGAAGGAAAATATCGTGAGGAAAGCGGCATTTCTTGAACCAAAAATTCGGAGACGTGTGATATCTACCAACCCGCACTGGGCCCGCGTGGTGGATTACGGCGCACGCTCACAGAGAGGAGGCCTGTGTCCCAGCAGTGGGAACACTATAGATTATGTTTTATGTTGAGTTGAAAAGCTTCATCCTCTACTCCTAAAGCACAAATAATCCCATGTTCCAGCGATTAATGCATGATTCGATGTACACTAATCGCTCCGTAACACATTTCGTACAAATGCAAGGCACGTCCGCACGCTTTGAGTGCCAGCTTCGACTGGCTGACTCGTGAATGGCGCGCTGAATATTGCGTGCGGGTAGATGGATATATTTAGAGTTGCTTTGTTGTGGCTGGATAACGAGTGTGATTTATGTGAGATTAGAGTATTTTCTGATTTTGCATGATCAGGGTACGTGGTGAATTTTTAATCAGACAATTTGCGTTATTCTATGCCATTTGCCATACTTACTTGTTATTGTCCCAGTACGAGGGGAAAGGTCACTTTAATTCATAGAAGAAACAAGCATGAAGCATTACTCAGTACGACTTAATTTTTTCAGACCATTTGATGTTCAAGTTTTTTTCGTCATTCAGTGATATTTAAGACTAGCTTCTACCCGCGACTTCATCCGCGTGAAATTTCTTGCTCCCTCGACCCATCCCGTCGCATCGTATTACCTGCCCGCGCCTACACTTGGTTTTCGCTTAGCGTTCTTTCTATCTTTATTTCTGGCTCCTAAGGGTCATAACGTGATGTTAAATAGCCCATAGCCTTCATCTAGATTTGGGCTAAAAATATTTTTTTCAACCAAATGGTAGTTCCAGAGATTACCCCCCAACACACAAACAAACAAACATTACCTCTTTATAATATTAGTATAGATTAACTTAGAAGGTACTTAATGGTTCTTGCTTGGTTCATTTAAATCCATAAAGTCAACCCTCACCAAGTTCATAATGGAAACTTATGAACTTGGCTTATAACCATGAATTCTTAAAATACCTGACATTCATGAGCAAATAGTGCAATAAAAAGGTGCCACTCATTGAGCTATTTTTATTACTATTTATTTCTATTACCTCATCGACACAATAACAAAATCCTAACCTTACGATAATTACAATAATAAATATTACATACCGCTCATATCACTCCATATCACCAGCCAAATGTTTACAAGTTTCTCGAAATAGTCATATGATAACAGTATCTCGGCCTATCGCAAGCGGAATATTTTACTCACAGTATCATACTAACCACGGTATATAACACACGAGAACTATAAAATAAGTAAACTTAATACAAAAGTGAACAGTAATATAACTATATATATATAAAGAAGATATAACTACAAAAGAAATTCAACTAGAAGAAGAGACCATAAAGGTCATTGGAAATCTCAAAATGGATTTTACAAACAAAGTGGTAATAGTGGCAGGAGCTAGTTCAGGAATTGGAGCAGCATCAGCAGTCCTCTTCGCGAAACACGGAGCGAAACTCACACTAATAGGCAGAGATGAACAAAGACTCAAAAACACAGCAGATAAGTGTCAAGAAGCCAATGGACTCCTACCGCTTTGCCTCAGATTAGATCTTACGGCTAACGGAAGCTGTGTTACAGTGATAACAAAAACAATTGCTCAGTACGAAAGAATAGATATCCTAGTTAACTGTGCTGGTAAAATGCTCATGGGATCTCTATTCGATGACAGTATAGACACGTTTGACGAAATGATAGACATAAATCTTCGTGTCCCGTACAAACTAACTCATCTAGCGTTACCATACTTAGTGAAAACTAAAGGGAACATAGTGAATTTGCACGCGACGAAATACACAAAAGTTATACATGGATTTTTACCTTATATGGTAACAAAAGCTGGGTTGGAAAGATTTACTAGGAGTGCAGCTGTTGAACTGGCATCTGAAGGAGTTAGAGTGAACGCTGTACAACCCGGTTTGACAAGGACGAATATTTTGAAGAATTTAGCAATGGGCGAAGATGAGATGCAGCTCGTTTATGATCGTTTGTCGCATAAGATGAAGATCTTGGATCCTGAGGAGGTGGCTAAGATGGTAGTGTTCGTTGCTAGTGAAGTGTGTCCCAATCTGAATGGTTCGGATATTGGTCTGACTGGTGCCTCGTCATTTTTGTGATAGAGTAAAAGGGTTAAGTCTGGATTGGTTGTAAGTGAATGATTAAAATCTAAGTAACATGTGACAGACAAAAGTGAATTTGGTTTTACGTGGAGAGAAAAGATAAAACGATGAAATAATGTTATGTTCGAAATAAAAATGTAAGTTCGAGCTCGTCTTTAGTAGGTATTAAGTTATTTTGTACAGTAGGGTTGTTAGTTATTTCTTTTATAAATTAAAATCGTGAAAGAGCCATAAAGCGTTTGCATTTTCCTTCTTCTTTTTAAACACTTGAATATCATAAAAAAACCTGACTTTTCGTTTTGCTGTCTTGATCAGATTATGGAGAAAAAGTGGTGCTCCGTACTCCACTGCTCCCGCTAAGCTAGTCGCATTGGACATCACAGCTTTAACGTTGTTTTAAATACAATCCAAATGTTTCTGTCATAATTCATAATGATTTTCTGTATATTTCTTATCGCTGTTGGTGCCACGCTAACATATTTGCCCATGTTTATCTAATTTATTACTGTTGTGTACTGATATTGCATTGTTATCAGCATTATTATCAGCATTACAAATAAAAACAGCAAGTCAGATTCTGGTATTTTTGTTTGTAGGTAGTCTCTTTATGAAAGACTAACTTTTCTGCCCACAACTTCGTCTGCGTCGCATCGCATCGCCTGCGAGCTCTATTTCTTCTTTTTGCTAAGCGTTCGTTCTGACTTTTTATGCGTTTTGCTTGGCTCCTTAAGGTCCTTACTTACCGTAGTGTTAAATAGCATATAGCCTTCCTCAAAAATTGCTATATCAAATGCAGAAAGATTAAACTACCCAAAAATTTATTCTCCTGTTTGTCGTGTCGTAGGTGCGTTTGATTCCCAGTTCCGAAACAACAATCTGTAGATCATATAAATATTTGCATCGCTACATGAAACATCAAGTAACTGACATAATATTCTGTCATATATCGCATCGAATCTAAAACAACTACAAAATTCACTCGACTATTCTGAAACCAACGTCATTTATATGCAGCGCTCGATCGACATTGATGGACAGGCAGACAATGACAGTAGCACGATTATAGACGCAGATTACATTACCTTATCGAGAGCCATCGCATCTAATGGGATTACTGGTTTACCAGTCTGGTTAGTGTCGAGATTGACCAGATCATGTCAGAATTAGCTGGGTGATCTAATTTCCATTGCTATTTTTAGAACGTTACGGTTTTTGTCTTTAAAAATGTGTCGTTTTTTTTTTTCAAACCTGTCCTGTGGAGGACTTATCTATTTTTACAAAAATACATAACAAAAAGATACATCAAACACTACAAAATATACAATGGGTGACTATCGCTTTCTGCGATCTCTTTCAGGCTACCTTGGAATGGACATTGATTTTTCTGGACATAAAATGGGGCTGTCGTTGGTAAAAATATTATGTATACACTAAAATAGATAAGTACACATATATTACGTATACAAAATAATAGATACCTAAATACATATACACTAAATATATAAGCAACGAAAATAAATGAAGACTGTAGATTATTGCAGTTACGAGAGCAAGATTATAACGACAAGTAATGACCTATCTTCTATGATACATACTCGGATCTCTCTTTACTATCAAATCCATTAAATCATCGTGTAGGTCGTCTTTTTCTTCTAAATTGAGCTAAGAGCTTGTATTTGTTAATTCCTTTATCGCAGCAATATACTCGTAGTCGATTATTTTAACATCTGGCAGTTTTGTTTGTTTTAAAACACGTTTGTTATCAGAAAACTTATCGGAAACACTAAAATTAATTAAAGTTTCATATCAGCTGATAACTTTAGTACTGCACAACATTTTACAAACTGTGCTGCTGTATTTAGTTCATCATCATTATAATTTCAGCTGAAAGACGTCCACTGCTGGACATAGGCCTCCTCAAGCAAATAGTGCAATTTTAGGTGCTGTATTAAAAGTTTCCGGAATAAACTGATTAAAGACATCAATAGTTTATATCTTATAGGAAACTGATTGCATTCGGGTTTTTCTTATAAAGTTTCTGCTTACTTTGAGAGGTTGAAAACGCCGGAGATTGCTTCGATCTTATTTCCGATTATTTTGTTTGCATACTTAAAATTTAACTACTATGATTTTCTTCAGATAAACTGAAGATACTTGTGAAATATTGTGTCTTTTTGCTTACGAAATTCCTAAATCATAACGAGTGTAAAAAAACACTTAACGAAGCCAAAAGTCACTTGTACTCCCCGTCATTATAATTTTTTTTTTTTGTACTGGACTATACCTGGGATACGGAGATATTTAAGCTCAAAAATCCAACTTTTACTGAGGTTATTTTACGAAAACAAGTTTTGAATGTTATAACACAACTTTAAATATCCCTACGACCTCTGTACCTTTGCATGTACCCATGAGCACAATGTTTTGCGTGTGTTACATTGCGCACTATCGCAAACAGCAAATTTTTACACCAAAAATATAAAAGTATTTCAACATCTGCCTAGCCTTTTCCAAACTATGTTGGGGTTGGCTTCCAGTCGAACCGGATGCAGCTGAATACCAGTATTTTTCATGGAGCGACTGCGTATCTGACCTCCACAACCCAGTAACTGGGTACTACGATACCCCTTGGTAAGACTGGTTGTCAGACTTTCGGGCTTCAGACTACCCGTATTTCCCAGCAATTATTTATGTGCAATGTTACTTAGTTTGATGTACAGAATGCGTAGTTGACGGCGATGTGATGGGTCTTTTTACACCCTGTTAAACGCCAAATTCTCAAAACCGTATTTTCTAGTTCATGAGACAAAAACTCAGGCACGAGTAAGCTTCATCAATCTTCGACCACCACGCCGCCTCTTATTAACAAAATAGCTTCTCGCAATCAAATAAGTAAAACTTTGGATGAGCTCCCCTTATCTTAAGTATAAACTTTTAATCAACTTGAGAACACCACAGTCTTTGAGAGATGCACAAGATTGAATGAAGGCGAGGTTCGGAGATATAGAAAAGGAGTTATTTATCTGTTTGATAAAATTGTGTTATGCTTGGGTAATCTTTGAATGGTCAAAGGGGATGAAAAGGCTTTCCTTACATGCACGGGTATCGTAAAAGGCAATTGGATTAGGTACACAAGATTTACAGCAGCGTTCTTTATCTTCTGAAGGCTGCCCAACCAGTCTGAAAAACCAAGCTGAAGAGTGTGTTTGAACGCGTTAATAATTTCTGGAGCTAGCGGTCTGTCTGATTAGAAAAAATATTTTTGCATGTGCAAATTCTTGAGGAAGGATATAGGCTATTTAAAATGCTAGAACTCTTAGGAGCCGATAACAAAGAAAAGAAGTAAGAATTAACGCTAATCGTAAACGAAGTAATAGCGTGGACAGGCGACGGGGTGGCTCGGGGTGGGTCGGGGATCAATAAATTTCACTGGACGAAGTCGCGGGCAGAAGCTAGTATAGTAAAAAAAACTTGACTACAGTAATGGTCCAACTATTCAAATTAAACAAAACTTTAACTTTGAATAACGTAAAAAAAAACTTCAATGATTCGTTTGAAGAAGTTTTGTTCTAACCAAGTTATCAATAAAAGGCGAAAGACTATCGTTAGCTGATAGCTTTTGGCAGGCCATTTCAAATGTGGACCTGGGGCTGAGCAGTCTTGTTGTATCTGATAGTGTGGTGGATATTGATAAGAAAGAAATATGTTTATTTGCGTAAACATGATGCAGAGAAAAAAACACAAAAAGAACAAGCTGAGTTAGAATATACAATCAGGCATACTAGATTAGAGATTTCAGACCATACAGGAGGGTTTGAAATTTGACGCAGTACTGGAACACTATTCAGCTTGCCACCAAAGCTACGATAGAAAACGAATAAATATATGAACGATGAGAATTATGACGATATCGTCCACAAAACTTTTTACAACCATCTGCTGCTTCACAGCAAGTGTGTTCATAATCCATCATTTCTATAGTTAGCGTCATTCGTATGTAGGAAAACTTTGCACCAAGTCAATGTTAGGTACTATTTAAACGGATGTGATATGTGGGGAGACGACAATTTAACGAGATTTTCTTCTTTAGATATGCTTGCGGCGTTTCATCAGTTCGTAGTGTGTGTTAAGTAAAGTTTTGATACGGTACTGACAATGTGTGGAGTCAAAAAAATATGAATCAATTTATATAGTTACGGAGAGATTCTGGTAGATTCTAATACTCATGCGATTCTACTTAGGATTGGAGTAGAAGAATTTTCGTTGAATTCTTGCCCCGGCTTTGAACGTGCACCTGCTGATATTTTCTCATATCTGCAACATCTTATGCTTCTTCTCTTCTTAGCTTGTTGGTGGCAATTTCAATTCAGTCGGCCCAAAATTTGGCTACGAGTTTCATGCTAACTTGTGCTGTTTTTTAATCTGTAACAACTTTGCAAATGTTTTTGTTTTTAATCTGCCTCCAGTCGAATTGTCGCAATTATATCATCAAGGTGTGGTACATTAAATGCGACTGATATGATAAGATAGACTTAGTTTTATGTCCAGTTATAATCAGACTACTGCAGTGAGGTATTTATAATTGATTTTGATTCGTGAGCTAGGTTTTATGAGTTCCATTGTACCCATTGTATTTTTCACGGAAACCTACTAATAGCAAGCATAGCACACTTACAATGGAAATACTTTCATTTTCGCAATTAACCAATATTCATTGCGCTATTTACGTTGTCGAGAAGACGAGCTTTTCAAACATATGAAGCAAAGGTTTATAAATTTCCTTCAAAATTCTTCGAATTGTGATTGAAAATGTTTTATGATATTGGGGTTCTGATAGAAAGATATTGTGTGGTTTCGGATTTTAAGCTTGTGGCGTATACTCATATTAAGTTAAAACCACAAGCAATAATAATCTCATAAACCTGCAAATTAGTTTCTTCGAAATGCTTTACAGCCTCAATTAAAACAACATCGTTGTTTTCGTTTTTATGCACGTTTTGCGTATTAGTGGTCGCAATAATCGTTAATTTTAGTTTACCAGGCTTCCAATCTCTGGAAGCTATAAATTTTGTTCCGAGATATATTAAATTGTTTCATCATCATCATCATTTCAGCCGAAAAACGTCCACTGCTGGACATAGGCCTCCCCCAAAAGGGGGGGGGGGGGGGTTTGCCATAATCGCCACGCTTGGCAGGCGGGTTGGCGATCGCAGTATGGTATGGTGGTGGAATGCATAGAGAACGCTGCTGCCCATTCTCCGGTACGCCCCTTAGTCGCCTTTTACGACACCCACGGGAAGTATGGGGTGGTGCTATTCTTTAAGTCCGACACCACACAGATTAAATTGTTTAGTTTATTTATTTGCGGGCGCCTGATAGATAGTAGAGTTATAATTTACTTCGTATCTTATTTTGAGTTACAATAAAGTTAAAGATCGAGGTAATCGGATAAATGTGTTAATGGGCTTGGTACCTAATGAATTAAAATAGAGAATTAATTAAACATAAGTCAGCTTAGCTAGATTCTTGTCTTATCATGTTTGATTTGGATGAACAAAAATGAAATGTAGATCTATGTGAGTGGAAACCCCAGAAGCGGGACGCTCTAGAAGGATATTTTGATGATGTTCTTCAGAGAGAGGTCAGGCGCGTGGTACTCGCAACAGACGTGCGTGTATGACCAGACATATGAACGTAAACGAAGCCAAAGGTGTATGTAAGTATCGTAGCAGGTGGCGTTCTGTAGTGTCTGGGTAGGAAGAAACCTTCTTTCCATGGGTACCCCAAGGGGAAGACGGCGTGAGTTTATGTTTGTATGTAATTTATGAATAAGCACAGAATCAACAACAGTTCCAGTTTTTAATAAGAGCAGTAAGCTCAATTACTTCGCCATTTCACGATAACCCATTTCACCATGACGTTTTAATATTGTTCCGAAATCGTTTACCAACATCCTTACCCCGACAAACCTATCAAAACCCAATAACTTTAGCAGTCTGTCAGATACGGATCGATTTACAACCATATCACATCCATCATACGGTGTAATATTGAATGGCAAGCGTGTACAATGGCTGAAGCTTGGCGGCAAAGTTGGACTAAAGCCAAAAACGGGGTACCACTTTAGTAAGACACTCCGAACGATGTACATTTCGTTGTAAACGGTACTTTTGTCTTTGAGTCGTGAAGATTTCGGGGGTCAGCTTTAGCTGGTTCTTCAGCGAGTTAAAATATTCTGGTACTAATAAGTTCGTGTAATTTATTAGTAATGATTGTATCGCTTTGTAAAATCTAAACATTCCTTCCTGTCTCTTTATTTCGTTAACTTTTTTTTATTATGCTTTCTTTAATACTGATTAATTACGTTGTAGTCGTTTGTTTTTTTTTTTTAATTTGATTACTGGCATTGACATTCGTGTTGTCGGTTTGCGGTCGAATTGGTTGTGGTAAATCGGATTTCCGACCAATTAAGGGAAATTGTTGGTGACTATTATTGTGTGGTGATGTTAAATCGTTGCCCTCAATCAAAGGTATATTTCTGTTTCAGGGATTAATTTTCAAGTAATTTGTTCTGAAACCATTATACCAAGTTACTATTTTGGGAAAAATATTCTCGGCTATTACTAGGGTAATGTGACTGCTAGTTTTAATAATAATGGTCGTCCAGACAGAATTTCGATCCTGGCTGATAATTTCAGCGGAAACTAGCCATCGGCACGGGGACATTATAGTGCACAAGTGTGTCCGTAGCCTCAGGTGCACTCTCCCTTCCCTCACTCTTATAGCCCGATGGGACGGCAATCCGACACGACCAGAGAGAGGTCAGGCGTAGGACCAACGGCTTGACGTACTTTCCGAGCCACGTGGGAATCAACACAGTCGACTTCCAAACTTCGGGCTGAGAAATCTCCCTCTCACAAAGAGGAGGCCTGTATCCCAGCATTCCCAGCAATGGGAACGCTATAAGCTGATGCTGTATGCTGCTGCTGCAACATCAAAACGTTGACAACGCCTTTATTTAGTTGCAGTTATGGTGGTTTCTTAACCTTTTGAATGTCTTAAGTTACACAGTTCGACATAAGCAATTGTCTATTGTGTCTCTAATTACGGCATTCGATGAGTTAATTGAAAAACCCAATAACAATTTACCTAACCCGGGAATCGAACCCAGGACTCGAGAACGAGCACAACGGAGCAGGGGGCCTAAAAAGGCTACTTTGGCAGAATCATAAAAGCATAACATTATGAATCACAATGGACAGTTAACTGTTAAGTTAATCGTATCAAATCCTATTGGTGAAGAATTTTTCAGTTATTTTTTCTTGTCTGTGCTAAAATACCAATCAATCCAATCTCTTTGATTATACCTACGTAGTGCAGCGAAAAAAAGGAAAACACGGACTGTCTTCGCGATATTATAATTCATAATTTTATCCTTTTATGATTCTGCCAAAGTGGCCTTTTTAGGCCCCCAGGTAGTTTTCGAATGGTATCTAATTGATTGACTGTATTTTCTACCTTCTCAACCACGTTATCAGTTAAAGCCTAAAGCCATAGTAATTATACCATAGCTATGCTTCGTTATATAATTTCATCTGATGCCAATGAAAAGCTATGTTTATTACTAACTAATCCTTATTTACTGCAGCTTTGCTATCTATAAAGTTACTGTTAGGGTTTTATTGTTATTTCCTTGTTTATTGTTTTGATTGTTAGTACATTAATAGATTCGCAGTGCGCAGTACAGTAATCTTGTGTTATAAATTCTGCTTTGACATTGGTATGTAGTACTATTTTCTCCTTCAAATAACTTCTCAGCCTTATTTTGATAATATAATTACCGTCAGTGTGCCATTTACTGTTTCCGTTATCAGAAAAATGCATACGAAAATAAAAATGAACTGCACAGAATGGAACTGTTTAAATTGAATCAAACAGATTGAACACATCGATATGAAAATAAAAAGTTAAATCGCGCGGGTAGCCGGCGAAAAGTTTAAATTTCCGGACGCGCTAGCTCGCGGGCGTCATTCTGTGATCGACACGCGGGCCGGGAGGACGTGTCGCGGAAATTAACTTTAACGTTCACGCGTATCAGATTGGCGTGATAGTAGAATGAAAAAATATGGTTTTCAATACACTATCGTGCCAATTGGATCGCGATACTGCACGCCTGCAAGTACGACCTTGTATTTCGAATTGGATTTTTGTGTTGTTGAACTAAAGAACGACGTATAGCTAGGTAAAAGCTAGTTGGAAGTTTATTAAACTAGTTTTTGGTATAGTTGTTAGAGTCGAAAGTTAATGAAAATAATGCATTCGTAGTCCACAATCTTGCAGGTTTTATTAGATAAGAAAGCAGTGAAGATAATTGTCCGATTGTAACTCAAAGAGACTCAATTATCTTGAAGTTTCTCATAGACGTTTGTATACCTTATACGGTCATAGATGCTCTCACTTGGGCGCGTAATGACTTTGTATCCAATAGCAATAAACCTCACTCGTGGTGACCTTCACCTATGTTAGAAAGCGTGTTTTCTCTCAGCGTACGTACAGTCAACAACTTAAGTTGCATAACACAATTAGGTACACTTACAAAGTATCTTAATGACCGGACCGTGGTAAAGTACAAAATGGGTGCATTAAAAGAGTGATGGTATTTAGGTAGCCCCACCTTGTACAGACGCCAGCACATCAAGCTACTACAATCTGTCAAATTTCTTTAATGGATTTTAAACTTTATCGCTAAAGCATAAGGTTCAAAGTTGATTGGGAAAATTTGACAGTGTCGGTTACCTTGATGTGCTGGCGCAACACAGTTTCAATCACAATCTGAATCATTTTGAAGCATACTGCGAATCCATTGCTGCATTCATGTTCGAAAAAATTGTATGCAATAACGCAATGAAAGTTGTTGAACTATTAAAATGAAAGCCGTTGCTACTGTAAGTGTCTTACGTAATTACCCCACAGTGTAGTATTTTTCAGTAGTAAAGTTATGCCGAAAGTACGCGACCGAAGGTCCGCGGCTGATTTTACGTTCCGGCGTATTCGGCTGATATGACACCTTGTTTTTTTTTTTTTTTTTATTTGGGAAAAACAAACAATTGTACAATATGTCTTATGTGCTGAACTTACGCGGTAGAAATTCACTTGAGCAACTTTGTGTGTATTCAGTGTCGTGGCTTCGTGTCGTGTTATCTAAACAGCCGGAGAGACAGACGCAAAACAAAGTGATCCTGTCAGGGTTCCGTTATTACTTTTGAGGTGCGAAACCCGAAAAATGGACTATTTTACAGTAATAGCAATTGCAGAGGCTTCAGAAAATTCGAACCGAACCGAACTTCGGTCGCGTATAATGTGTGCTCTACAGAATACGTTGCCGCCGAATTGCCGCTGAAGTTACGCCCGACCGAAGTTCTGCTGTACGCTATAACGCAACGTAATCTCGGCATAATGTGTCGTCAGTAATTCAAATAGCATTGCAGGCGTAATCATGCCGAAATTCGGTCGCGCACCTTCGGCCATAGTGTGTTTAGACACTTAAGCCTCGTATTCACTAGGCAACATTTGGCGCGCGACATGTTGCACAACATGTTGCTCAACAGGTTGAAAGTTAGCGCGGAACTTTTGTTTAGCAACGTTGTCTGTCTACGCATGATCAGTCGTCGACAACATGTCGCCAGAGGAACTAGTGTTGATTTCAGTGGCGGTGGCTAGGTATATTTTATCGAAAAATGCATCAAAAAGAAAAAAAACCACGTTGGTGGGTTAGAAATTACTTACAAAATAAAGAAAATATATTCAGTGATCTCCGTGTGGTTGATGGATCTTTTATTTGATTCTTTAACCCGAATGAGTACTCGTTCGTTACACCACACTGATATTTTTGCACGTCACGTCTCCACTCGACAACATTAATGATGCTCAACTGCATGTTGCACGGAAACAAACAACAAGCCGCGGGTCATATTGCGCGCCAGCTGGCAACGTCGCGCGCTGTTATGCAACGCTGCCGAACATGTTGAGCGTCACGTGTTCCGCGTCAATTGTTGCCTAGTGGATACGAGGCTTTATAGTCAAGGTGACACTTGTAGTCTGTATGGTGCCGGACTTAAAGAATACCACCACCCCTTCCTTCCCGTGGGTGTCGTAAAAGGCGACTAAGGATCGTACCGGAGAATGGGCAGCAGCGTTCTCTATGTATTCCACCATCATACCATACTGCGATCGCCAACCCGCCTGCCAAGCGTGGCGATTATGGCAAACCCTCCCAAAATTCGGGGAGGCCTATGTCCAGCAGTGGACGTCTATCGGCTGAAACGACGAACGACGAGTCAAGGTGACACACATGCTCACAGGAAAGCATGCTTTTATTGAGCGATTGAGACATAGAATGTTAAAATCTGACCGCCACCGTGATGGCCTAGGAGTAACAGCCCCCGAATTACGAGTTGTAGATCGTAGATTCGAACCCGGGTAGGTAGGCGTTTCACTTTGTGTAAATAATTTATCACCACTGCTTCCAAAACGGTGAAGGAAAACATCGTGAGGAAACCGGTATGGCCTAGAACCAAAAATTCGAAGACGTGTGACATATATACCAACCCGCATTGGTCCCGCGTGGTAGATTACAGCCCACTCCCTCTCGAAGAGAGGTGGCCTGTGTCCCAGCAGTGGGATCATATTATAGGTTGACCAAAATGCAGCATGAATTTTAACCGACTTCAAAAAAGGAGGTTCTGTATTCGACCCGTATCAAATAAATAACTTTAATTTCGGAAGTCGGTGTCAAACAATGAAAATGCCGAACCAACGACACCGACTTCCGAAATTAAAGTTATTTATCACTTTGTACTGTTTTTTTTTTTGAAGTCGGTTGTTTTTTTTATTACAAGCATGGTTTGTTGACGTTTTAGGTGTTATCGATTTCAGTTGCAGACTGTACCGCGTGAAGCTAAAATGGCGTACATTAAACTATCTTGTTTGTGATAGTAAGCTTGGAATATAATAACTGTTATAACAATTTCGAGAATGTGGGGCGCACACGATAGGGCAAAATTGATCGGAAGTGCAGTTATTTTTACCGACTTCAAAAAAAGGAGGTTATCAATTCGAGACGTAGGTATGTATGTAATATTATTGGAATTGCATTATATTTACATATGCCAATCTACATATAAGGGCTTCCAAACAAATATACAAAATTTTATAGACGTAGGTATGTATGTATGTATGTTTAACCACGCATTTCTCTGTAACTATTTATTAATCGGATATTGACCATTTTTTTATTGGCTTACGTTTACTTCAACTTAGGGAACAGTGCAAGTTTCATCAAAATCGATTCAGTAATTTTCAAGGGACTACTACGTGTAAGTGTGACGGCCTGGCTTATTGATACAAGCTACCGGTGTTGTGTCAAAAGGAAAACATCTCAAAACATTTTTCAAATTCTATTGTAATATTTGCAACAAAACTATTAAGTACCTAATATTCCAGTTTTTACTTAAAACTAAAAATTACGAAATAAAACGTAATTTAAAAAAATTAAACCGACTTCAAAAAAAAATAACTCAAAATTATGAAATAACTTTGAGGCTTTAATTTCGGAAGTCGGTGGCAAAACTAAAATACAGATCCCAAGACACCGACTTCCGAAATTAAAGTTATTTCATAATTTTGACTCAATTTCTTTTTGAAGTCGGTTTAATTTTTTTATTTTAAATTATTTTTTTTATGCGGGCTTTCGCGTGTAAGTTAAATGACATTTGCATACAAATATCAATAACATTTTGTCCGATTTGTTATCGATCCCTCAAGGCTCAGCAGTTACCCAAGAGGCGATGATTTATTGTTAGACAAAAAACGATCGCATTTTCCTAATATCTCTTCGTAGGAACCAGCAAAATAAACCACGTAGGTACTTACCGTTTTTCGCTTATTCAGGAGGTTGTAATTATAGGAAACTTGATTTCTGTTTTCAAAATGACGAATGCTAGAAACTCAATAAAGAATTTGCGGGGTAACGACCGCTATTCATCATTTCTCGCTCATATGCCAATTTATTTGGGGTTGGGGCAACATGTATTTTTGTTCCATAGGTACATCTCTACCCATACTTCCCGTGGGTGTCGTAAAAGGCGACTAAGGATCGTACCGGCGAATGGGCAGCAGCGTTCTCTATGCATTCCACCACCATACTATACTGCGATCGCCAACCCGCCTGCCAAGCGTGGCGATTATGGCAAACCCCCCCCCCTTTGGGGGAGGCCTATGTCCAGCAGTAGACGTCTTTCGGCTGAAATGATGAGGTACATCTCTATTACTGTGACCCCTCCGTGCCTCGGAAAGCATGTTAAGCCGTTGATCCCGGCTGTCATTCGTGGATCTTTGACAGTCGTTACGGGTAGTCAGAAGCCCGAAAGTCTGACAACCAGTCTTACTAAAGGGGTATCGTATTACCCAGTAACTGGGTTGTGGAGGTCAGATAGGCAGTCGCTCCATAAAATACTGGTATTCAGCTGCATCCGGTTAGACTGGAAGCCGACCCCAACATAGTTGGGAAAAGGCTAGGCAGATGATGAAGTACTTCTCTACTAGTCGTCATCTCGGTAGTCACCCCCTTTCTAACCATATCATCTTTCACACGTGTGCATCCATCATTTCTTTGGTCTCCCCCTACTCTTATAGTTATGGGGCTGTTCATTTATTACGTAAGATAATTTTGACCAGTATTTGACCCCCCCTCCCCCTACGTAAGAAAAGATAAAAATTGGATAAACCCGGAGGGGGTTTCCCCTTTTTAATCTTACGTATGATCAGTGCCTACCAAAATTGCAAAGAAAAAGTAGCAAAAACTTAAAAACTTTTTTGCTTACTTTTGTGATCTTACGTAAGAACAGTTTAGAACCCACCCCCCCCCACGTGAGAAAAAAAAAGCAGTGGCACTCCGGGAAATAAAAACCGACAGAAGTGAAAACTTGAACAATTAGGTACGTGTGTATTTTTTTAATCGTCTTATAAACAAAACACAAACATAATACTTTGCCATCACTCGCTGACATATCGGATATACATTAAAACCGAGTACATCCCGAGGACAGCAGAACACATCCAAATGTAGCGTGGTGTCGGTTACGGTAACAGTGTCGCGAGTTCAATGGTTTTTTCTCAGTCCCAAAAAATTCCCAACGCGCCCATAGAAGTTTTCACTTCAAAAATAAGACTTGTTTGGACCCTCTCCCCCCTCAAATCGTCTTACGTAATAAATCAACAACATATCGAAGTTCATAGTTAAAACTTTCCTTACGGTAATGACCGCTGTTGCCATGCTAAGTAACATCAACTTCAGTTACATTTTAGAAAATTATATAAAAATGCATTTATGATTCAACTCGTAAAACAGTGTGAAAATTCGCATAAAATTCATTCGTTGGACGTGTTTTATGTATATGTTACCGGAAATGTATGAAGCCTGGGAATTTTACACAATTCCTAGGAAATATATACAACTCCGAGCCTACTTAGGAAACGTGTAAAATAATCTTACAAAGATTCTTCTTTAATACACACATTTCCTGTGAAATGTATGTGTTTCCTAGGAATTGTATGCAATTCCAAGATGGTACTAGGAAATATATGTATAAAAAGTAATGCTTTCTGTGACTAAAAGAAATAAAACACGTTTGTGAATTTCTCTAATCATAATAATGATTAAGCATAGCATTCTAAAGCATAAATTTAGCATGCTGCATGTTTTATTTCTAACGACGTCGTCGTCGACGTCGACGTTAGGTCGACCGGGGCTCCTATTTCTGTCTGCATAACCAAACCGAACCTCGGGGTGCCCTTCGCTCGCTCTTGCATCCACTTCGTCTAGTAGCACAACATATTGAATTTTTAAGATTTCCGATTGCTATTTAGGAAATGTTAGATTTCCTAGGAAAAGTGCATATTAAAAAATATATCATAGATTTCCTATCCATTTTAGGAATTGTACACATTTCCTAGGAATTGTATAGAATGACGGATTGCACACTTTTCCGTTAACATATATATCAGACGATAATAAATTAGCGTTGTTAATACTGGTATTATCATTGTGACAGCGATGTAATCTATGTAATTACGGTGAACAAGACAGATAACTTTGTTTCACTTTTATTACATTTTAAATTAACGTTTTGTTGATTTTTTTTTTCAATGCATTTTCGCGGAAATTATTTGAAAACATGGTGAAAACTGACGTGCAATTAATGTTTTATTTTGTGGATAATACTTTGTTTACTAATCTACATCCGCGATTTATTTGCCAAAAATGTAAACAAATATGAGTTTATGGAAAAACAACTTTAAGCCCTACACAATAAAGTTCAGTTTACGCTACAACTTTAAAACAAATTATAACTTTTTCAAAAACTCTAGTCACTCTGAAATCAACTTAATTACAAGTAGCGGCACGTAAGTTGGCAAGAGTTTTTGTAGTGGGGGAAGTTTGCGCACGCACAATTTCATACATTTTTATATGCGCGAACTTCCCCCACTACGAAAATCTCTTGCCAAGTTACGTGCCGGTAACTATAACATTAAAATAAAGTTGATATTTGTTTAACTTGAAGTAATATTAATTTGAAACAAGTGTGAATAGACTTTAGGTACATCATCATGCCATCACGCCTGTATTTCCTAAAGAAGTAAGCAGAGACATTGCTGTTATGCATCGGTAAACAATAAATGCCAACAAAAAGATAACTTGTAAAAAAAGCCAAGTCTCGCAACTCAGTTCTTCTACCGTAAAAAGTTGTGTGATCCATGTAATACCAAGTCGGTTAATTTATTCAGTCCCCTGCTTAAGGGACCTTCTTAAGTTATTACGTTAGCTAACCTAACAACATCTTATAGTGACCATATCAGTATTAAAAATCTTTTATGTTTTAAATAAATAAATAGATTGACTTGGCAGAAGTTGTCTGCTAGAAGTGCCTTAGAGTTTTGATGATCGATCAGTCAGTCAATCAGTCAGTGAGTGAGTGAGTGACAAAATTAAGAAACTTTGACTAGTTATAATTCTTAAACTACTCGTTCAAATTGAATGAATTTTGGAATATACCGTGTCTATACAATGCCTGCTTGATTACTGAAAATTCAGGCTTCTAGTTTTGTCCACAACGAAGTTATAGGGGGTCGAAAATGGCCTGAACTGCTTCGAGAAAAGGAAGGTAAGGCCGTGCCGCTTTTTGTTCGACTAGGCGGGGGCACTACCGTGCCCCCAGATAATAATGAGAATGCGTTTCTGACAGCTGTCAGTAACAATAATAATCCTACGGACCGAATTTCGGCCATGGCGACCAATCTCGACGAAGACCAACCTTCGGCGCGGGAGGTATTATAGTGCACAAGTGTGGCCCGTGGCTAAATAATAACAGCCGCACAGGTCGATCGATCAGGTTAAGCTACGCTTACCGCGGTTGGTCTGTGGATGGGTGACCATCTTTACATACCGTGACCCCTCCGTGCCTCGGAGAGCGCGTTAAGCCGTTGGTTCCAGCTGTCATTCGTGGATCTTTGACATTCGTTACGGGTAGTCAGAAGCCCGAAAGTCTGACAACCAGTCTTACCAAGGGGTTATCGTATTACCCAGCAACTGGGTTGTGGAGGTCAGATAGGCAGTCGCTCTATGTAAAATACTGGTATTCACCTGCATCCGGTTAGACTGGAAGCCGATGCCAACATAGTTGTGAAAAGGCTAGGCAGATGATGAAGTGTGTGCGCAGACACAGGTATACTCTCTCTTCCCTCACTCGTTTGTTTACATAGTTTGTTTACATTTTTGCTTTTCCTCAATCAAATCGCTCAATCAAACACCAATTTTGTTTGTAACTATTGCTCGCTTACTTTCTGGCTTGCTGCCAGCCCTCGGAGAAAGTTGTTGGAGACATTCTATTGACATATTATTATAGTACTACAAAATACTACATTTTCCTCACAAAATATGAATTGACTATTTTTAACACTCCTGCACACATGTGCAGATCAGAATAATTTGCTCACAATAATCACGTTATAATAATTAGCAGTGCCCCGAGGTTTCACCCGCGTAAGTTTCGATCCCGTGGAAATATCGGGTAAAAAGTATCCTATGTGTTAATCCAGAAAATGGTCTAGGTATCTATGTGTCAATTTTCATCCGAATCTGTTCAAAATCAAAAATCAAAATATTTTATTCACATAAACCTATATGGGCACTTATGAAGCGTCAGAAGCTAGGTGCACGGTTCCAACTGGTCGTTTCCTATGGAGAAAAGCTGGCAAGAAACTCCACGGTTACTCTTTTTAAAAATAATTGGCTTTTACAATGTTTTCAAATTACAGTAGGTATGGGAGGACGGCGTAGGCATGTCAACAATTACCAGGTACTGGATAAAAAAACGGTCTACAGATCTAGTCTACAAAGCCTACAAAGTCCTCACATTTACAAAATAAGAATCTTACAAAAAGTTTAAATTTAAAATAAAATATAAAACCTAGTCGTGATTGAGTAACAAACATCCAAACATCTTTACAAACTTTCACATTTATAATATTAAGTAGGATTAGCCTATCATGTTCCCATTGCTGGGACACAGGCCTCCTCTCTTCAAGAGGGAGTGGGCTGTAATCCACCACACGGGCCCAGTGCAGGTTGGTAGATGTCACATGTCTTCGAATTTCCGTTTCCTCACGATGTTTTCCTTTACCTTGATGAAATTATTTACACAAATTAAAGAGACTGTCTGGGTTCGAACCTACGACCTAAATCTCGTAAGTCCGGGCCGTTACCACTGGGCCACCACTGCTCCGTAATCCATGTGTCTGTCTGTCTATCTGTTACTTCTTTACGCTTAAACCGCTGAACCGATTTAGACGAAATTTAGCATAGAGATAGTTTGAGTCCCGGAAAAGGACATAGGATAGTTTTTATCCCGATATTCCCACTCGATCGACACTTGTACGGGTAAAACCGCGGGGTGCAGCTAGTATAAAATAGTTGAACTGTGCGATAATTTAACGCATTTTTAGGGTTCCGTACCCAAAGGGTAAAAACGGGACCATATTACTAAGACTTCGCTGTCTGTCCGTCTGTCTGTCACCAGGCTGTATCTCAAGAACCGTGATAGCTAGACAGTTGAAATTTTCACAAATTATGTATTTCTGTTGCCGCTATAACAACAAATACTAAAAACAAAATAAAATGAATATTTAGAGGGGGTTCCCATACAACAAACGTGTTATTTTCGGCGTTTTCGCCTTGTGGTGGAACCCTGTGTACGGAACCCTTCGTGTGCGAGTCCGACTCGCACTTGGCCGGTTTTTTGTCATTATTTCTGCAACCAAACATAAATTTAAGACTCCCGACAGTATACAAATCAGTGCAGAATTATTTTCTCACTGTTAAAATGTAACATAGCTCGCAAATTAATTAATGTTGTAATTGCAATGTACTGTGTACGCCGATGGACGAGCGAATCGTTTCTTAGTTGCGAATTTATTGCAGATGAAATGATTCAGGGCTAAATGATGCTGAACGTTGAAATAATTTAGCTATGTTCCGGCATTGTGCCAGGATTCGCTCTCGATGAAGTCTTTGCCATTTCACTCAGTTTGTGTACTATCTATGGTCGGTTTTTGGCTGCTAAACTGACTTTCACAACATCTCGGCTACATGTTTTTTTTTTTTCGATACTGATTGTTGTTGTTTCAAAAAACTTACAAAAAGTTCATTTGTTTTTAAGTAGAGTTGACATAGATATGAGCGTATTTTTTTGTGATTATACAGGGTTATTGGTGAAACATTAACAACCTCTTAAGAGGTCATTGTACTCATCATTATGAACAACTTTTACTACGGGACCAAACCTGAAATCGCGAAAAAAAATCAGCTGTTCTCTACATTTTGACGAGTTATACGAACATAAATGTAGGGAACAGCAGATTTTTTTTTTCGTGATTTCAGGTTTGGTCCCATAGTAAAAGTTGTTCATAATGATGAGTACAATGACCTCTTAAGAGGTTGTTAATGTTTTACCAATAACTCTGTATATGATGCAGGTTGACGTAAATACTAGTTAGAAATTCATATTAGGAAACAAACCATTCTTCTTCAGTTTTTGAATTAATAAATTATTTTATTTCTGTAAGTAGGTTTTTACAAACACACGTCAATCATATTTTGATAAAAACTAGACGAGGTCGGCGTTACCTATCTGACTAGGTACTCTGGGGAAAAAGGCCCAAACAAACTCATAGCTAAAGGCTGAATAAAGTTATAGCCTTTGTTTAGCTAATAATTCACTTAGTGCTTGGCCAGACTGGCAGCGCGGGGCGGGGAGCGGCGCTGGTGCGGGACCCGCGATCTGTCTGTCCGCAGTGAGCGCTGCTTCGTTCTGAGTGTTGTCGTGTCCAGTGTTTGTCAAAATATAATATGGATGAAGAAGACTTCTTTTTACTAGAAAAAAGCTCGAACTAGTCTGAGAACCCCGGTCCTCGCGCGGGCCGCCCGCGCACTCACTGCGGCCACTTGTATGAACGAGGTATGGCGTGAGTTGCCCGCGCGCTCCCCGCGCCACTCACCGCGCACGCGTGCCCACTATGGACGCTCAAATGAAGTTCTTATGTTTGAGTACGCAGCGCCGCGCCCGCCCCGCGCCCGAGTTTGCAGTCTGGCCAAGCACTTATAATTTGTTGCGTTACCTACGTCATTTATAACAAAACAACATTATTCCGAACGAAACTTAACTAATGAGCCTCCAAATAAGATCTTTTCATACCATTTCAAATACTTTTCACCTTGACATCTCTAAAGAATTTCTTTTTCTTTTAAGAAAAAAAAGCTCCGACTCAGGGACGGCGAAATAAAGGGGAAGCTCCATTAAACTTCTGTAAAGGTTTCCAGTATTTCCAGTTTTGTCTCTTTTATGAAAAATCTTAAAATTCCGCTTTATCTTTTGCAGTATTTCGTTTTAACTTTTGGAAACAACGTTTCTGGTTTATTGGTTTTCATGAATATTTTAAAAGTGTGATGGAAGAAAGTTTTTTTTGGTTTTGTCATTTTTTATATTGTAATCTTTCAAGTTAGTTATTTTTGTTGGTAAGAGTTGATTCTATTCAATTACTTTATTACACTTTAAAATAATAAAAATAAAAAACTGGCCAAGTGCGAGTCGGACTCGTACACGAAGGGTTCCGTACCACAAGGCAAAAACGTCGAAAAAAATATGTTTGTTGTATGGGAGCCCCCCTAAAATATTTATTTTATTTTAATTTTATTATTTATTATTAAAGTTAAAATACAACTAAGCATTTTGTGAATATTTCAAGTGCCTACTTGTTGCCATTTTTGATATCGAGCAAAAAAGGGCAAAAAAATCGTGTTTGTTGTTAGGGAGCCCCCCTTAAATGTTTATTTTATTTTGTTTTTAGTATTTGTTGTTATAGCGGCAACAGAAATACATACTTTGTGGAAATCTCAACAGTCTAGCTATCTCGGTTCTTGAGATACAGCCTGGTGACAGACAGACGGACAGACAGCGAAGTCTTAGTAATAGGGTTCCGTTTTTACCCTTTGGGTACGGAACCCTAAAAAGGTTTATCATTCCGCACAATCAAATTACATTTAAAGTTATATTATGAATAATAACACTAAATAAAAATAAATTTAACTTATTTAAATTAAAATTTTCATTCTTTACATTGTTGTTTGATTTTAAATTACCACTTGAAAATCATCATAATCAAAAAATGGCACGATTTGGTTTCATATAGATCGTGGTACTTGTGTTATCTAGGCCTTTCTATATCTGTGCCTCCCCCAGACATCAGTCATGTGCTTCTCGCATCCTTTAAAATACCAGTAGGGATTTACACCCAGTTTCATAATAAATAACTGGGCGTTGAGTAAATTCGGTCTCGATGTGGGATTCGAACCAGTTAATCTTTATTACGATGGGAGCTGTACGCTACTGCTGTGCGATAACAATGTGACTGGTATTGATAACATTTGCATTGATAAAGGCTCAAACAGGCGCGACACGCGATAAAATCGCGCGCGACACAAAGGCACCACAAGTCGCGCAACGAGCGGTGCCTTTGTGTCGCGCGCTATTATATCGCGTGTCGCGGCTGCTTGTAGGAGCCTTTACAAACATTTATTTTTTGATGAATTCCGAATCGGTTTGCAGCTGGTTTGATTAAAGTATTTATAAATCCATTTTATCACTGACGCTGGGTTGGAAAATCACTTTAGTCTCGTATCTTAATACCTTACGTATGGCAAGCAAAACCTATTACAATATCGTTATTAGTTATTACTGATGCTGCTTATAAAATGGCTTGTTTTATAGAGCAAAATGCGATCTGGTGATTCTCAGTTTATCAGAGAGCAAAGGTACTAAGTAATCATTAATTAACGGCTTGTGTGCCGTAATTACAGACACAATTAAAAAGCCATTGTGTCTCGCGTAGATCTACGTTCCGGCAGACTATGGGTTAAGGGGCTTACATGACCTAATAGCGCGGTCACTGTCGGACTGCATAGAAAAGAGAGAAGTGCGATGACACAAGGCTGGTAATTTATTGCAAAATATGAAGCAATTATTTAATTACAAAAAATGTATTGTTTGGACTAAAAAATTACAACAGTAGTATTTTAGTATGTTGCTTGTAGAATAATCTGACAAAAAATCAAAATGATTGTATGTATATTAGTATGGTTTTTATTGTAAAGAGAAAGTTTTTAGAGGTATCTTCATGTTTTTTTTTCTATCGTATCAAATTAGTCGTATTATGTTTTCAACACACTATCTACCTAGCATATATCCTGAAGAATATCATATATTTTTCTGATTTCGTTTACTGTAGTCGATCATATACTTTTATTGTTTCTAAAACTTGCGTTTTTTTGCGTTTAGGTCCTGGTAAGCCCATTAAAGCTTATTTTCTAATTTAGCTAATCTATTCCACTCTTGTTTAATTGAGAGCAAAAGAAATCTCTTGCATTGCTTTGACTAGTCTTAATCGTAAAATAGAGGGTCAAATTAAATAGCTAGGGAAACTGTACAGACGTAATAGATGATCGATATCTAATTACGATAAATTAAAAAACTGGCCAAGTGCGAGTCGGACTCGCACACGAAGGGTTCCATACTACAATGCAAAAACGCCAAAAATACGTTTGTTGTATGGGAGCCCTTCTTAAATATTTATTTTATTCTGTTTTTAGTATTTGTAGTTATAGCGGCAACAGAAATACATCATCTGTGAAAATTTCCACTGTCTAGCTATCACGGTTCATGAGATACAGACAGTGGAGTCAGTAATAGGGTCCCGTTTTTACCCTTTGGGTACGGAACCCTAAAAATGTTTGTATTTTGTTGTTGGTCACCGATTGCTGGTAGTGTTTTCACAGTTGAGAAAATCCGTTTTTTTATTTTATCGTGTTTTTAAACCTACACCAATTTCGTCTGTGAAGTATAACACAAAAATAAACTATCTACACTAACTCAAGTGACTCTCTACCAACAAAACGACGACGACCCTAGAAAACATACCATAAATATAATTTGACCTTTTGTATTACTGTTTTGTTTAGGGTGTCGCAACAAGAGCGCCGGATTTAGTTTTAAAGAAAAACACTTAGTTTTGAATTAAGCAATATTTCAACATAAAGAAAAATAGTTCAACAACAGGCAAAAAGACTACCACGAAACCTCTGGCACCGGGTTATTCTTTTGTTGAAATGTTGAATAAAGTTTTCGCATAAACCAATAACGCGCTGTATTTCCACTTTAAGATGTTCAACTGTTTGTGTCGATTCATTTGGCGCATTATTGCGACCGAAAACTTGACGTAATAGGCGAACTGTTTTCACAAGACTTTCACCATGTTTGTAATGTGTTTTTACAATATTAAACGTTGTTGATTTGATTACTACTCCATGTTCTTAAATCGCGTGGTCTTTAAGTGACAAATGTCAAAAAAAAAAAACATCGTACAACTCGTATTAACAAAATGGCGGCTTTAAATCCGGCGCTCTTGTTGGGACACCCTTTATTTAAAAAGTCTGTGACACAACAAGAACGTGAAGCGCGCCGGCGGAGCACCGCCGTGTCCTCGTAGAGGCGATCGGCAGCGGCGGCGACCTCTCGCGTCCGGCCCTGGTGCAAGCCATGGTCCAGGGCGAGAGGGAGTGGGAGGCAGTCACCTCCTTCTGCGAAGCAGTCATGCTAGCGAAGGAGGTGGCGGGAAGGCTCAGGGAAAGAGCCTCCCGTCCCAGCCGCCGCCGTAGGCGCGGGCCTGCGGGCGGAGGGAGAGTAATGGGTAGCTCACCGTCCGATCAGGGCCAGGCCCATGCCGGACGGCGCGTACGAGTTCCACGCCCGCCTCAAAGAGATGTCAGCATCGAGGAGGGGCCCCTTAGGGGCGAAACCTGCCGGGTCAGCGGGATTGTCCGAAAGGGTTACCGCTGGCCCGGAACATAAAGGGCTAAGGAAGGAACACGGGTGGGTTTTAGTCAGTAAGAGTCTGACACTCCCTTCTGCTCCACCCAGAGCGGGAGGAGTCATTTGATGATTTCCCATCCGCAAAAAAAAAAAAGAACATGAAGCGCCATTATTCTTCCACCGTCGTCTACAACGTATTATGTTTCTAGGTGTAATGATTTTAAAATAATTGAAGTCCGTTTCTATATTTGTTTAATTTAATTATACGTCTAAAAATAAACAAAATGGCGGCTTATTGAAATCCGGCGCTCTTGTTGGGACACCTTTACCTATATAAAAAGTCTCTGACACAACAAGAACGTGAAGCACCAGTATTCTTCCATCATCGTCGTCTACAAATTTTCCCCTGCCATAATTCAAATCCTAAATATACGTCACATATGAAGATTTTATAATATCAAACGCGAACACTTCTGACGATTTTATTTATTAATAAGTTTTATTACGCCATATTATTGTCTCCAAGCTATGATTTGTGGGCAGCGTTAAATTACCGATAAATGGTCGCTAGTGTACGGTAATGCCCCAGATACACGAGGCTAGTTAATAAAGGGGTACCAACGGAACCCTATTACTAAGCCTTCGCTGTCCGTCTGTGCGTCTGGCTGTCAGCGGGATGTATCTCATGAACCGTAATAGATAGACAGTTTAACCTTTTACCAAGTGTGTATTTCTATTGCCGCTAACAACAAAGAATACAAATAAAATAAAGTAAAAAATTACAGGGAAAATCCCCGTTCAATTTTTTACTTTATTTTGTTTTTTTATAATAAACGTGTTTTGTTTTTTTCGTCGTTTTATGCCTTTCGTGCGCGAGCCCGGGACTTTTTTCAAAGCTAGTATAGCAAGCTAAAACCTCGGTATACTTTCCTGACTTGGCATATACTAGTGCTGTTTACATGATGCCAGATAATTTTATGTTAGTACCATTGCTAGGAAAATAGCAGATACTAGCTTTGCCGGCCACATGATTGCTAGTACACAAGCTAGGAAAGCTAAATCTGTGGTTGGGGTGCTACTTGTGCAAAGAATAGAACCTATCCTAAGCTAAGCTTGAGACGCTAGCTTACTAGCTTTCTCACTAGCTTGCTAGTCTAGTAATTAAGGGGACTAAAAAATTCAAAAACTAGTGTTTTAGTATGTTGCTTGTAGAATAATCTGACAAAAAATCAGAATTTATTGTATGTATATTAGTATGGTTTTTATTGTAAAAATAAAGTTTCTAGAGGTATCTTGATGATTTTTTCTATCGTATCAAATTAGTTGTATTCTGTTTTCAACACACTATCTACCTAGCATATATCCTGAAGAATATCAAATTATATTTTTCTGATTTTGTATACTGTAGTCGATCATATACTTTTATTGTTTCAAAAACTTGCGTTTTTGTGTTTAGGTCCTTATGTATACACGAAACCAGAGTTAAGAGCTTGCTAGCTTACCAAAACTAAATGATAAATGGTTTAATTTCTGTAAGTAGGTTTGTACGAACACTTTTACACGTCAATCATATTTTAAAATCTTGATGAGGTCGGCGTTTCACATCTGACTACTCTGAGAAGAAAGGCCGAAACAAACTCAGAATTCACAGACTCTTTTAAAGTCCAGACGTAATCTTGGTTAGATCATGTGAAGACCATGTAGATTGGTGTCTGGAATGGGCCTGTTCAATCAATTATCAGTAATGATCATGCAGCTCAACTCAGAACTTAAGGTGAATGCTCCAACCAGCCCGCGAAATTCAAATTTTCTTACGTTTTTTGCAATTTGCAGGCCAGTGCTAGGTTGTATGTTGATTAAAATATTATTCGCGGTTGTAAGACATATATAGGTACAGAATTATAATCATGAAAATCATCAATAAAACGCTCTAAGTTCATAAAGCTGTTAGAATTACTTTTTCTGTTTTTTTTTTTGTTTTTACACCTTTATGAAGTTGGAGGTTTGTATTGGTGATTTTGATTATTATAATTCTGTAACTACATACGTCTTACAGCCGCGAATAATATTTTAATCAACATACAACCTAGCACTGGCCTGCAAATTGCAAAAAACGCAAGAAATTTTGAATTTCGCGGGCTGGTTGAAGCATTCCCCTTAAGGAGCTCAACGATTCGACGAACAATACCAAAGAAAGGACATTTGGGTAGGCCACATAAATTACATTACAACTAGCCTCGTGTATCTCTGGCATAACGTCTTTTGTTTTCATCTAACGGCTATTTTAGTACGACTATTAATAACTAGATGTCGCTGAATCGAATTTGAATTACGAAATTTATTGGCGCCGTAAGACAATAATTACGGGCAATAATACTATTATAATAATGTAACAGATTGCTGTAATAATTGTTAATTAGGACAACGTTTATGATGGGTTCGCGGAAGTCGTTTAAATCATTTGTGTAATGGGCTGTTAAATTGTGCGCTGAATTGTAAATTAAAGGAGGTGTTATGTTTATCTTGTTTTGATAGGCTTTCAATTTTGTATCGTCGTCGTCGTTACAGCCGATAGACGTCCACTGCTGGACATAAGCCTCCCCCAATTTTGGGGGGGTTTGCCATAATCGCCACGCTTGGCAGGCGGGTTGGCGATCGCAGTATGGTATGATGGTGGAATAAATAGAGAACGCTGCTGCCCATTCTCCGGTAAGACCCTTAGTCGCCTTTTACGACACCCACACGGGAAGTAAGGGGTGGTGCAATTCTTTAAGTCCGACACCACACAGACAACTTTGTATAGCAGGTTATTATTAATATTAAAGTTTTTCCTTGTTTAGGTAATCAGTATTTTGTACCTAAGTGAGTGGCAAAATTAATATATATTTACTACATTTTTATTTGTGTAGCTTCCGCCCGCGACTTCGTCCGCGTGAGATTTCTTGGTCACCAGAGTTACCGCGTCGCATTGCATCGCATCGTCCGCCCCCGCCATTACTTCATTTTGGCTTAGCGTTTTTTCTAAAAAATTTCTAAATCTTCTCTTGCTTGATAGACTTTTATTTTTTTATCGCAAGTACTTAATTATAAATTTCGAAGTTTTCTCTTGTTTTATCAATATTTTGTACCCGAGTGAGTTTGTGTTTTAGTGCTAAAATTAATAGACATAATACTTAAGAACATTAACATTTTGTTAACCAGCTGCAGTCCGCGGTTTCACCCGCGTAAGTGCCGATCCTGTGGAAATATCGGGATAAAAAGTAGGCTATATGTTAATCCAGGGTGTCAGCTACCTCCACACAAAATTTTATCAAAACTTGTACAGCCATTTGAGCGTGAAGAAGTAATAAACATATAAACACATACACACTCATAAAATTTCGCCTTTATGACATTAGTGTGATGATAACACAATTTGTTTCTATTTTTTCGTTCGTCTCTTCTTAGAGTAGTTTTTGTTCATCAAAAATATTATTTTTACACAAACTTATACTGACTGTTTTGGATATTTATTAAATACCTGCCATTAATTAATTTAGAACGCCTCGTTTGTTTAGAGGTCGCAAGATACTAATAAACTGGGTTCGACTCCTGGGTCGAGCAAAGTGTTATTTATTGAGTTTTTTCCATCTGGACTTTGGGAAATCATCAAATGACTCCTCCCGCTCTGGGTGGAGCGGAAAGGAGTGTCAGACTCTTACTGACTAAAACCCGCCCGTGTTCCTTCCTTAGCCCTTTATGTTCCGGGCCAGCGGTAACCTCCTCCGGTATCCTCCCCGATGCTGACATCTCTTTGAGGCGCGCGTGGAACACGTACGCGCCGTCCGGCACGGGCCTGGTCCTGATCGGACGGTGAGCTACCCATTACCTACACTCCGCCCGCAGGCCCGCGCCTACGGTGGCCGGGAGTCGTCACGCAGCTCCCGACGCCCGGGGCGTCCCCCGCGGCGGCTGAGACGGGAGGCTCTCGCCCTGAACCGTCCCGCCACCTCCTTTGCTAGCAATAGGCTCACCCCCACAAACCCAGTAGAGTAGACGAATAGTTCATGAAGAAATATAACTTCTCGCTTTCTTTCGATGAGAGAGACCTCATCATCTGCGTAGCCTTTTCCCAACTATGTTGGGGTCGGCTTCCAGTCTAACCGGTTGCAGCTGAATATCAGTATTCACGGAGGGGTCACGGTATGTAAAGATGGTCACCCATCCACAGACCAAACGCGGCTAGCTTAGCTTAACCTGATCGATCGACCTGTGCGGCTGTTATTATTTAGCCATGGGCCCCTCCGATGAGAGAGACCTATCCACCTAAATATAGTCTGATAAATCAAAGTACAGGATATGAAAGCGCGCTGATCAGTTGGCATGTGACGAGACAATGGCGCTGGGTTTATTTAGTGGCGATATTTAGAGTGTGCCAAACTAAGTGGAGCGGAATGTTAGTCTTCGAGCTGTGCGTGGCGCGAGCGATGAGTTACAGCGGGCTAAGTGATGAGCGTTTTGTGGGCAATTATAAGCAGGGACTTGAAAACGAAATTAATTACGTTCCGTTACCACTAATGTTATCGTATAACGTTCCAAAATTTGTAACGATACTAAAAACTAAAAATATCAATAACGTTACAAAAGAAAACGTTATAGAATATCATTTTCGTAGATAAATATTGTAAGTAACGTTATAAGTATCAGTAACATTAAGCTTATCCGCACGTTACAGATTCATTTATAACGTAATTTTTCGTATTTTCGTCATCTTATATGCCATGAAGCTGGCAAAGTTGAGTATCGAAATGAATAAACGTTGTTATATCGTTATACTAATAACGATATATTGATAATATTGTTAGTGAACAGTTTAAGATTTCGTTCCGTTTGTCAGTAATCGTCATAGCCAAGGAATTCATTTTGTTACGATCCCGGTGGAACGGTACAAATTATCGTTACCGGATCTACGCATAACGTTATTTTGAGTAACGTTTAAAGTCCCTGATTATAAGCGCTTTTGGAAGGGGAGTTGGCAAGGGAAAATCGCAGATTTGGTCCGATGAAAAATATACGACTAATAGAGACGTATGGAAGAAAAAAGAAAATTGCACCGAACCCAAATATATTGGGATAAGGGTTGGAGAATTATCCAGATGATAGGAAAAATTAAACAAAATTGGTATGAAAATATCTACCAAAAAATTCTCAAGATCTCTTTCCAGATTTCACATGAGAGCGATGAGAAATCTGGAAATATGATCTTGTGAATGTGGTTTTCTTTTTGCTAAATGCAGCGTAAAAGAACATGATATACTTAAGTCTTCTATTCTGATAAATAAATAAAATAAAACAACATTTTTCGTAAATTTTAAAGTTTGTGAGTGTGTTTGTTTGTATGTTTGTTACTTCGTCACGCACAAATGGCTGAACGGATTTGGATGATATTTGGCACACATATAGTTTTTAACCACGGTTAACACATAGGATACTTTTTATCCCGATGTTCCCACGGGATCTACATTTATGCGGGCGAAACCGCGGGAAGCAGGTAGTTGAAAATAATTATATTTCTTTTGTTTTATGAAAACATATTATGAGTCACTCCTATGATCTTTATACTGTGCTCCTACTCTCTCTCTCTCCATGCGACTAGCCACGCATTCTCTAATGTCAGCCAGCACGATGTATAGGCACATTGTTTTGTTTAATTACATTGTCTGTGGTGTCACATTATTTTAATTATGATGTTCCGTCACTGATATAATGTTGCGTCCACTGCCAAACTAGTATTTAGAGCGAGGGAATGAAAGATATAAGGGGAATGCTGATAAATTGTTCATTGTAGTTTTGTTGTTGTAGGTTTATGATGCATCGTATAATAATTTGGGTTGAATTAATGACAAAGATTTATCTCTTTTTTATTGTGGTAGTACCTAACTTACGAAACGAGTCCTGGAGTGGAGACCGCGTATCGGTAAGCGTAGTGTGGAACACCCTCAGCTAGATGAACTGACGACTTTTAAAATACTGGATGTGTAAGGCCCCCGATAGGGTATTGTGATTCAACTTGGGAAGAGGCCTATCTCCAGCAGTGGACTGCGACAGGCTGAGTTTTTTTTTAAATCTATTTTATTATAGAGAGTTTAATCACAAATTGATTATGCCACCCTCATCGGTACAAACAATTTTCCTTATGATCTAAATCCTATTTTTACTTACTTATATAAGAGTCTTGCATCCTTTGACAATGGGGACGCAAGAATGCTATTACACCTTCCAACATCCAGTGACTTGAATAACAATATGACTCTTTCGGCCTCGTTCCGAACGCACTCCATCAGTATACGGTAGGTGTCTTCCACCAGGCTAGGTTCATTCGATTGATAGTAACTTACTGCTCTACTAGTCCACACTTACTTAGCCAGTGTCCAAATCTTGCCACGTATGTATTTACTAGTGTGAACTTTTTAAATTGAGACGCAGTGACTTTCGGCGTGGTGTACACATACATTTTGCAGAATAATATCTTATAGTTAGTTCTTATGTCTAGTAATATGTATTCTCGAAATAAAAAGCTATAACTTTTATGTTATTTATACCCGTGTTTTTTTTTTATTAACTTTGTAGGGGCACTCCTTAGCTGCGGTATTTGCGTAAGTAAAACAAACGATTGAGGTTCAAAATGAGAATGTTTTATTATCAAAATCCTAGGTCCTATATTTACAAAATGGAATGTCAGTGTAGTGGCTGGTTGTACTCATACCCAAAAATCGATCAGCCAATCAGACGTAAAGTCCCTGGTCTCCTGGCGTTCGGTGTTCGGAGTGCGCCGACTATAAATACTTGTAGCGCCACTGTACGGCGGTTAGTTTCTCATCAGCTTCGCTGTGAGCATGTCACGCGGCGCGCGCGCCAGCCGTGCGGCCGCGCTCCCTTGCCAGAGGTGTCGCACCGGCGCGGGCTCAGTGTGTGCCGCGCGCTCCTCGCGCGCGGTCGTCTGATGCTTGCAGGTTTGCAGTGAACGAGCGCGTTGTGTTTATGCATGTCCCCACATCACTCCCCTCTAAGTGAAGCGTACCACAGGCTTCACGACTCTGCCGGATCTGGTGGTGTAGGGCTGAGTAGGTCTAATGTCCTGGTGGTGCACTATATCTTCAATGGGCTCGTTGTACATGAAGGCCGGTTTGAGTCTATCCAAAGATACCACTGATGTGCGTAGCGGTAACTTGACTCTGTAGTACTTGTGGTAGCGCTTGATAACTTCGTAGGGCCCATCGTACGGCGGCGTTAGCGGCGACCGTACTGTATCGTTTCGCACGAAAACATGTGTGCACGTCGCGAGGTCCTTGTGTATGAATGGCTCAGTATGACCGCTGTTCGAGCGCGGCGCACTTTTAACTGACGCCATTGTTTCCATTAGGCGACGTACGTAGTCGCTTTCATTGATATCTGTTTTTGTCTTTACGATTAAGTCTGATGGCAGGCGAAGTGTTGTTCCGTAAGTCATAATTGCCGGGCTGAGATTATTGTTGCGTAATGCTGTGCGCAGTCCCAATAGCACAGTGGGTAGCTCTTCTGTCCACTGATTGGTCGAACCGCGTGCCATTAATGCTGCCTTCAGCGTCCGGTGCCATCTTTCGATCTGGCCATTTGACTGAGGATGATATGCCGTAGTGCGTATTCGTGTTATGCCAAATTTCTGCATCAGCGATCGGAAGAGCTGGGACTCAAATTGCCGACCTTGATCCGTTGATATTCGCAGTGGACATCCAAACCTTGCAATCCAGTTCTCGTATAGGGCTTTTGCAATCTTTTCAGCGGTTATGTCGGGCAACGGAACAGCTTCGGGCCACTTGGTGCAGCGATCGATGATGGTCACGCAGTAACGGCAATCGTTTGATATTCGTAGCGGGCCGACGATGTCCATATGTATGTGTTCAAAGCGTTCAGATGATGGGAACTCGCTCAGCGGAGTTACGACGTGGCGATGTACTTTAGCTCGCTGGCAATCGATGCACGCTCTGGTCCAATTGCTGACGTCTTTATTCATGTTCGGCCAAAAGAATTTTGATGTTGCCTGCTTCCGTGTCGTTCTGATACCGGGATGACACAAATCATGTTGTGCTTTGAAAGCTACAAAACGATATGTATTCGGTAGATATGGTCGAGGCGTCCCAGTCGAAGTTACGCACGTGATTGGTCGGTTTATACCAGGCATTGTGACGTCAGTAAACTTCAGATTAGATTGGCTCCTCAGTTGCTTTAACACGGGATCGCTTGCTTGTTCGCTCGCTAGCTTTTCGTAGTCGATAGTGGTGGGGCATTGGATGTCTTCTATGCGTGACAAGGCGTCGGCTACTGTGTTGTTTTCCCCTTGCACGTACTCAATGCTAGTGCAGAACTGACTGATAAAATGCAACTGTCGTTCTCGACGAGGTGTGTCACTGCTACTTGCCGGGCGTGTTAGTGCGTGGGCAAGTGGTTTGTGGTCCGTATACACCGTTACGTTGCCTCCTTCGATAAGCGTTCGAAAATGCTTCACAGCTGTATAAATCGCCAGTAGTTCGCGATCGTATACACTGTAGCGTTGCTGCGTCATACTCATCGCTTTTGAAAAATAAGCGAGAGGTCTCCACGCGTTATCGATCCTCTGTTGGAGTACTGCGCCGAGGCTGTAGTCTGAGGCGTCTGTCATGATGGCGAGGGCACAACCGGGGACTGAGTGCGTTAGTTCAGTAGCTTCTAAAATGCTTTGACGGCACTTTTCAAAAGCTAACTCTGCTGCCGTGTTCCACTCGATGGGTGTTTTGTCGTTGCGCTTCCGATTGTGTAGAAACTTGTTGAGTTCCGATTGTAAGTCGGCTTGACGGGGTAAGCAGCTACGATAAAAATTGAGCATGCCTAGGAAGCGTCGTAACTCGGCGACAGTGCTCGGTTTCGGGTACTTAGATATTACGTCTGTTCGCTCTTCTGTGGGTTTGATACCGTTTGTTGACACCTCGTAGCCAAGAAAATTTATCTTTTCCTTGCCAAACTCACACTTTTCTACTTTTAACATGACGCCGTACTCTTTGAGACGTTCCAGCACTTGACGTAAGAGTAGTTCATGTTCTTCCTCGGTCTGCGAGTACAGTAAGATGTCGTCGATGTAACAGAAGCAGTTATCTAGACCCCGTAGAACTTGGTGCATAAATCTTTGGAACGTTTGGCTGGCGTTCCGTAATCCGAAGGTCATGCATTTAAATTCAAACAGCCCAAATGGTGTGGTAATAGCTGTTTTCTGAGCGTCTTCTTCATTTATCGGTATCCAGTAGTATGCCATTTTGAGATCAAGTTTTGAAAATATCTTCATGTTTCGCAGCTGGTAGGTGAAGTCCTGTATGCGGGGTATCGGGTATCGGTCGGGTTGAGTGACTGCGTTTAGCCTACGATAGTCACCGCAAACCCGTAGTCCTCCGTCCTTCTTTTTCACTACATGTAGTGGACTTGCCCATGGGCTCTTAGAGGGTCTGCAGATGCCCATCTCCAGCATGTGATCGAACTCTTCTTTGGCAGCCTTGTATTTATCGGGTGGCAGCGGGCGGGGCCGGGCGAAGAGCGGGGGGCTTGTTGTTTCTATATGGTGAACGACGTCGTGCTTTGCTGGTTCTTTCAGGGACATTGGCCGCAAAACCTCTGGATATTGCTTCAGTATTTCGTAGTATGCTTGTTCGGAGCTAATTACGTGTACTGTTTCTTCGCCGGTCGTTATTTCAAGCGCATCGATCGATAAGTCTGTCACATTATCTATGAGCTTCTTCCTGTGGAGATCTACCAGTAATTTGAAGTGACGCAGAAAGTCGGCTCCCAGGATTGAAGTTTTCACATCTGCCACGATGAACTGCCACAGAAAACTACGACGAAGACCAAGATTCAGTCTGAGCGTCTTTTCACCGTAGGTATTTATGGGCGTATTATTTGCCGCGTATAATCTGTACGCGCTGGCGGTCTTCATTTTTCTTTTGCTTGTAGCGGCTAACACCGAAATATCGGCGCCTGTGTCCACAAGAAATCGCTCTCTGGTGTCACGGTCGAAGACGCAAAGGCGGTTGGTAGTACACGGGACACCGACGTCCGCCACCGTCGATGTCGGAGCTAGTTTAACGATGGCTGAGTCTTGTTACGTCTACAACACGGTGATTCGCAGCGCTTTGCCTTGTCACCGTAGCGGTAATGGTATCTGCACTCCCACGTTGGATCGCCGGGTCTGGTTGTTGACTTGTTCCCCTGCCGCGACCGTGACTGTGAACGCGACCGGGAACGAAACGGGCGTTTGTAGCGATGAGCTGTGCGTCCACGTAACTCGGCGACTTCTAGACATAGTTTCTCCATTTGCTTGGACAAGACATCTAATTGTGCGGACATCACGGGCTCTTGTGACGTGGACACTGCGGCGACCGTCGATGTTGAGGGTTCTGAATATTCTGCCATCTTGTCAGCCATCGCGGCGAGTGTGTCGAGTGATGATTCTGTGTTGATCGACAACACGACGCGCATTTGTGTGGGTAGGTGGTTGAGCCACTCGATCTTCAAACCTTCGTCCGTGATCATGCCGCTGCCGAGTTCTCTCATCTTGCGAAGTAACTGCGTAGGTTTCTGGTCACCCAGTTCCAGGCCACTGATGAGCTTTTGAAAGTTTTTCACGTCTGATATGTCATACACTGTCAGTAGACGATTCTTCACGGCTCCGTATTTGTCCGTGGCTGGCGGATTGTATAAGATGTCCGTGATATGTTGTAGATCGGTGGTTTGTAGCTGCTGCAACACATATCGGTACTTTTGATCATCCGATGTCTTCAAAGGATCCACGACGGCTTCAAATTGGATAAACCAGGCTCGTGGTATCTCTCTCCAAAACGGCAACAGTCTTGATTGGATGGAGACTGCAGCCAGGTCGACTTCGGGCTTCAACATTTTGCTCTCGCTTGGGTCTTGCGACATCTTCGAACAGGGTTGTCGGTTCACGTTGGTTCAGTTGTCGGGGGTCACCAGTTGTAGGGGCACTCCTTAGCTGCGGTATTTGCGTAAGTAAAACAAACGATTGAGGTTCAAAATGAGAATGTTTTATTATCAAAACCCTAGGTCCTATATTTACAAAATGGAATGTCAGTGTAGTGGCTGGTTGTACTCATACCCAAAAATCGATCAGCCAATCAGACGTAAAGTCCCTGGTCTCCTGGCGTTCGGTGTTCGGAGTGCGCCGACTATAAATACTTGTAGCGCCACTGTACGGCGGTTAGTTTCTCATCAGCTTCGCTGTGAGCATGTCACGCGGCGCGCGCGCCAGCCGTGCGGCCGCGCTCCCTTGCCAGAGGTGTCGCACCGGCGCGGGCTCAGTGTGTGCCGCGCGCTCCTCGCGCGCGGTCGTCTGATGCTTGCAGGTTTGCAGTGAACGAGCGCGTTGTGTTTATGCATGTCCCCACAACTTGTTGTTTTCTCTCTATACATATAGTCTGCAAGTCATTGTTGACAGGATTGCTATCTACCCATGAACTTCATATTTTTAAGAAATGTGACACAAATCGCTACACAAATCGCTTGCGCTTATAACATAGACGCCTCCCAATCAAAACATGTGGGTAGCTTTATTTAATCACATGTCATTGTCTCCACTGCCACTACAGTCATGACGACTTGTACGAACAGTGCGGACATGCATTATTTCGATTGTGATGACACATCGAAATTAGGTAGGTATCTGATGACTCCATTACTGCTGTAAGAGAGGTCAATGGCCTTAATAATAAAAAAAGGGTTAGGGTATCTTTATTGTTTACAAAACATAGAGTCCTCCGGACCGAGGGGCCCGTGGCTAAATAATGGCGGATGGGTGACCATCTTTACATACAGAGACCCCTCCGTGCCTCGGAAAGCACGTTAAGCCGTTAGTCCCGGCTGTCATTCGTGGATCTTTGGCAGTCGTTACGGGTAGTCAGAAGCCCGAAAGTCTGACAACCAGTCTTACCAAGGGGTATCGTATTACCCAGTAACTGGGTTGTGGAGGTCAGATAGGCAGTCGCTCCATGTAAAATACTGGTAGCTGCATCCGGTTAGACTGGAAGCCGACCCCAACATAGTTGGGAAAAGGTTAGGCAGATGATGCCCATATTCGGCTATGGCAGCCAATTTCAGCAGAGACTAGCCATCGGCGCGGGAGTTATTAAAGTGCACAAGTGTGTACGCAGACACGTGCACTTATTCTTCCCTCACTCTCATAACAACACACACACACACACACTCTCTTAGTGCAGCTAAGTGATACTAACATAGTTATTACGTTTTATTTACTAACAAAATTGTTACTATATTATGTATACTTTGGTTAAGGTATGTTTCTATGGGTCTTTGTTACCTGATAATAAATGGATTATTATTATTATTATTTCCTTTATTTCAATAAATACATATAAATTACATTTTTAAATATTAGAATACAAAAACATTTAAAAATATAAAAAATAGTTGCCCACCGGTATGGGGATCAGGGTCCAAGCTACCGGCGGTCAGGGCTCCAGAGAGAGGAACCTCCTGACTCTGTGTCCAGAAGTACTGCTTTCTGAATCAAGCCCTTGATCCAGCTGCCCAACGAGAGCCTCTTCAGGCTTTGAGTATTAAACCTACTGGAGGCGCCATTGTCAGGCGATCCCCGCTGCCAATGGTACGAGACCGCAGGGCATAGCGGTTATATACATGTGTGCGTATAGTTTATGCTTGTGTTTGTTTTTTGTTTTGTGTGCGTGCGTAACAACGCGATCGAATTGCATTAGTGTATTATTGCGTTCCCTCGTCCCCCGCGATGAAAGTGATAGACTTATTTGCATAGATATTAGTACTCGTGGCGTCTCCGAAGGGTGTTGGTCGAGGCTCTTGGCTATTAATTATTATTATTATTTATTATTATAATCCGATATGATTATTAACGTTGCTGAGCAGACAAATATTTCGAACACAATTTCCTTCAAAATTATTCAGATTGAGATACACAATTATGCAGATCATTGCTCCCAAACCCACCACACGCTAAATGAATCGGGTCCGTGGCTTAGGCCCCCAGTGGTCGACGCACCTGTGGCCGACGCTCCCGATGCGATTAATTTAATTCAAAGTAATTTTTGATCAAATGTACTGTCAGGCACAAATCGAATCGGGGGCGTCGGCCACAGGTGCGTCGACCACTGGGGGCCTAAGCCACGGACCCAATGAATCAACACTCCTGTAAAAAATCACGAACACACAATTCCCTCTAACAAAAAACGGAACGTTGAAAACTTCAGCAGTTATTAAATTACAGTATAATTTTATGAGCGCTCACATCTCGCTTGATGAATGGAGTTTTTATGAAAATAACGTTATATCTCTTTGTTTCAGGTAAGGAAATATGCAAGTTGGCCTGTTTTGAGCTTCGTGATAAGTAAAAGGTTTAACAGAAGGTTTGGTTTTAATATTAATGTTACCTCCGTGATTATGAAGTTGTGAAGTGTGCTTTATGAGTTCATCCAGGATTTTTTTAGGGTTCCGTACCCAAAGGGTAAAAAAAAAACTGGCCAAGTGCGAGTCGGACTCGCACACGAAGGGTTCCGTACCACAAGGCAAAAACGCCGAAAAAAACATGTTTGTTGTATGGGAGCTCCCCTTAAATATTTATTTAATTTTAATTTTATTATTAAAGTTAAAATACAACTGAGTATTTTGTGAATATTTCAAGTGCCTACCTGTTGCCATTTTTGATATCGAGCAAAAAAGGCATAAAAAATCGCGTTTGTTGTATGGGAGCCCCCCTTAAATATTTATTTTATTTTGTTTTTAGTATTTGTTGTAATAGCGGCAACAGAAATACATAACTTGTGAAAATTTCAACTGTCTAGCTATCGCGATTCTTGAGATACAGCCTGGTGACAGACAGACAGACAGACGGACAGACGGACAGACAGCGAAGTCTTAGTAATAGGGTTCCGTTTTTACCCTTTAGGTACGGAACCCTAAAAACGGGATCCTAGTACTAAGATTCCACTGTCCGTCTGTCTGTCTGTCACCAGGCTGTATCTCATGAACCGTGATAGCTAGACAGTTGAAATTTTCACAGATGATGTACTTCTGTTGCCGCTATAACAACAAACACTAAAAACAAAATAAAATAAATAAATATTTATACGGGGCTCCCATACAACAAACGTGTTTATTTCGGCGTTTTTGCCTTGTGGTACGAAACCCTTCGTGTGCGAGTCCGACTCGCACTTGGCCAGTTTTTTTACTATGTTTCGAGGTAGTGATTGTGATAAAAACCTAATTAGTATTCTGGCGTGTATAGTTAATATTATTTTCATTTAAAATACATGTTTTTCTTTGAATTAAGATTAAGAACAACGTTTGGGTCGGATCTAGTACCGTTTGGCAGGAGGAGGGGGGTGAAAGAGGTAAAAGTTGGTAGGATTTGGTTCCCTGATTATAACGTTATCACCCTATCCTAGGCACCCTATCCTTTGTTACGTAAGGGTGAAGGGGTCGCACTTCCCACAGCGCCGGAGACGTTGCACAAGCAACTTTTAAGTGTTTAGAGGTTAGGTTACAATAATTTTTTTTTTCTCTAGAACGGTGTCTTTTTTTCATGGGAGTGGTGCCAGGGGGGAGGGGCATCCCCTCCCTCCTCCCCTCCACTCCCCTACCCCCTCCGCCTGCCAAACGATACTAAATTTTACTCCAAAGTTTTACCTAATATTTATAAGTCGCCAATCATGACATATCGCAGATCACGACTTCAGACCGCGTATCGGCAAGCGTAGTGTGCTATTCCCCCAACGACCTTAAGAAGGTGGTTGGGACAGGCTGGATGCTGAAGGTGGAGGACAGGGTGTTGTGGCGCAGCCTGGGGGAGGCCTATGTCCAGCTGTGGACTATGACAGGCTGAATTGATCGTTAATTGAATCATGAGAGCTGGAGAAGTTGACCAGCCATATTGAATTTTCTGTTATCTCATAACATGTTCTGGCTAAAGATGAATCTAATGAAAGATCATGTGTCGTAATCAGTTCAGTATACTTCGTCTTCTTGCCAGCGACAGCACTAGGAAGTGGTGAAGGGTGGGCCAAAACGCGCGCCTTAAAGAGATGTCGGCATAAATCGAGGGGCCCCTTAGGGCCGAAGCCTGCCGGGCCAGCGGGATTGTCCGAAAGGGTTACCGCTGGCCCGGAACATAAAGGGCTAAGGAAGGAACACGGGTGGGTTTTAGTCAGTTGACACTCCGTTCCGCTCCGCCCAGAGCGGGAGGAGTCATTTGATGATTTACCACCCAAAAAAAAAAAACAAGAAGGGTGGGCCAAACGTTTTTTTGGGAGACTGTCTTAAGTAATTTTGACGTTCGAAAAGTGCTGATTCTCAGCCTAATTTGAATACCTAAATGTCTTGATTTTGATACATATCCTAAAGGCGTTTCTTACCTTACCTTCTACCTACGTCATCTTCCTTTGCTCACTTCCCTCCGAGACGCGCGTCGTCGCTGTAAATCATAGCGATTCATCCTGACGCTGCATTCACAGCAACGGCAACGCCGCCATGACAAAGTCTCACACCCAGTAACGTTACTGTGGCGTTAATTTTGTTTTGTTATTACTTACGTGTTTCTCTGTTTGCATTATACTCAGATAGTTTGCGAGAGAAAGACATTTTCAGAATTCGTGTGTGAAATACTGACGAGGTGCTTGTGGCTAAATAATAACAGTCGCACGGGTCGATCGATGAGGTTAAGCTACGCTTACCGCGGTTGGTCCGTGGATGGGTGACCATCTTTACATACCAAGACCCCTCCGTGCCTCGGAAAGTACGTTAAGCGGTTAAGCCGTTGGTCTCGGCTGTCATTCGTGGATAGTCTTTACGGGTCATCAGTAGCCCGAAAGTCTGACAACCAGTCTTACCAAGGGGTATCGTATTACCCAGTAACTGGGTAGAGGAGGGCAGATAGGCAGTCGCTCCATGTAAAATACTGGTATTCAGCTGCATCCGGTTAGGTTAGGTCAAAATTGGGAAAAAGCTAGGCGGATGATGATGTGTGAATTAATACTGTTATTGTCATCCTGCATCATCTCACTGCTGGGGAAGGCTTGCCGTTGTTTCGAACCAGGGCGGGGAACTTGATTGATAGTCAAATTGACTTTTAGCTTAAATTAACAGTTTCAGGGACTACTCACACTTATCAATGATTTTGTATGAGATGCGCACGCACGCGTTCAGCCGCGGAAAGCTGAACGGACTCCATGCAAAATCGTTGTTTTCTATGGACAAAAGCTGAACAGAGCTGAATAAGTGTGAACTGCCATAATTATAGGTATGCTATGACTAATGACACGGCAATTGAGTTTGTTCAACAATCAAGTTCCCTGTATAGAAGACGTCTGTTATGGATAACAGAAGAGACATTTAATTTATATCGATTTGGCACTTAAATTTTCATTTAATTCAATTTCGTTGACATTTAAGTTACATTTGATTGACATTTAATTTACATCTAACTCGCATTTAATTTTCAATAGGTCTTACCTAACATGGAATGGACGTGGTTGTGTTTGGGCTTTTTATGATTGGACATATAAACATTAATTTAATTTATATTATATTATACAAACTATATGTTTCTAAACAAACTATATGTTTCTATACAAACTATATGTTTCTAAACATAAGGCGGACTTGTTTTTAAACAATGAGCTATGGCCCGATGGAATTGTGTTTAGGCGTTTTGTACATTTTATGTATCGAACGAAACCTCAGGAGCCTAAAGTTATAGTCAGTTAACGCCTTAACTTATGGATAGAAAAAATAGTAATAAGTACCTTAAATTAACTAGTTTTAATTGTAAGTCGGCTAAACGGTCCATAGATAATATTAAGGATCTATGTGGGTGGTCCGATTTGGTGGCCTTGCAAGAGACGTGGCTGCTTCCCCATGACATTCCAATGTTAGGAACAATAAGCCCTGACTTTGAGTGTACGGGTAAGTCGGCTGTGGATACTGCTGAAGGGTTGTTGAGAGGAAGACCCCATGGGGGGGTTGCCATTCTCTGGAGGAAAGGCATTTTTGAGAAAGTTTCTGTTGTTGACTGTAGCAGTCCTCGGTTGGTGGCCATCACGGCCACGTCACGGGGTCGTACTATTATTGTATTTTCAGTATATATGCCTACAAATTGCCCAGATAACTTAATAACTTTTACGAATATATTAAGTGAGATTAGTGCTACTATAGCAAGCTGTGAGGTAGAGAATGTGTTCGTATTAGGTGATTTCAACGCTCACCCCCAGGAATTGTTTTATAAGGAATTAATGAGTTTTTGTTCTGATCAATCCTGGGTTTGTGCGGACATAAAGAAGCTAGGTGTTGATAGTGGTACCTACACCTTTATAAGTGATGCGCACGGATGCAGGAGATGGTTAGATCACTGTGTAGTATCTGTATCAGCTTGGCATACAATTAGAAATGTTGATGTATCCGAAGATGTTTACGTTTCGGATCATTTACCTATACATCTGGAGTGTGACTTGGAAGTTGTGAGACCTAAGTTAATGACTGGGGGTGTAAGCCGTAATTCAGTCTTTTGGGGTGAAAGAACTAAGTCAGAAACGCAAAGTTATCATAATTTATGTAATAGTAAATTGCGAGACATTGATTTCCCCCATGAGTTTGAGAGGTGTAGCGTTGGATCATGCGGTTTGGCTGAGCATAGGGTTATTCTGGACAGCTTGTACGAACAGATTGTGGAAATCCTATGTGCGGCGGCTAGGCAAGCTAGAGGGACATCTGTAGGGGGACCGAGGCGAGGTAAGCGAGTGTGTGGGTGGAACGAGTATGTGAGGGACGCCCACCGCGAGGCCAGGTGTAGCTTTCAAACCTGGGTACTGAACCATCGTCCTTCGTCGGGCCCGGTTTATGATGACATGCATGAAAAGCGAAAAGTCTTTAAAAGTCGTTTGAAGTTTTGCCAAAATAACGCTGAACAAATTGTTATGGATAGGTTAGCAGAACAACGAGCTAGTAAAGATTTTTGTAAATTTTGGAAGTCCACTGGCAATTTGGATGCGAAGCCTGGTCTCTCTGCGAGTGTAGAGGGGATAAGTGATAAGAAGGGAATTGCGAATGTTTTCAAAGATCATTTCAAAGTTCAATCCCCACTCGGCCCCTCATCCTTGGTGAATGATGGTGAGCCCATCTGTCCTGGCGCGAAGCCTCTGATACGTTTCTCAGCCAAGCAAATATGTGCTATCATCAACAACATGAAACGAGGTAGGTCTCCAGGTCATGATGGGCTTAGCATTGAGCACCTGAGGCATGCAGGTGTCCATCTGCCGCGAGTCCTGTCCTTGTTTTTCACAATGTGCATTAGTCACGCGTACCTACCGGCTAATCTAATGAAGACCATCGTGGTTCCCATTGTGAAAGACAGGACAGGTGACATTGCGGACAAGGGTAATTATCGTCCCATTTCGCTTGCGACTGTAATAGCAAAGGTGTTGGATGGTGTGCTTGATTCTTGCTTAAGTAAATACATACATCTTCATGATGCACAGTTTGGGTTTCGCCCCGGACTATCAACTGAAAGTGCTATTTTAAGCCTCAAGCACACCGTTCAATATTATAAAGATCGCGGTACGCCGGTGTACGCCTGTTTCCTTGATCTCTCCAAGGCGTTCGATCTTGTCTCATATGATAAGCTATGGAGAAAGATGGGAGACAGGGGTATACCGGCGGAAATATGTGGGCTATTCCAGTATTGGTATGGTAACCAAGTTAATCTTGTGAAATGGGATGATACAGTCTCTGAGCCGTATAGGTTGGAGTGCGGGGTGAGACAGGGTGGTCTGACGTCTCCCAGACTCTTCAACCTCTACGTGGATGACCTGTTAGTCGCACTGAGCAGCATGCGTGTCGGATGCAGCGTTGATGGGGTTAGAATAAACAACATCAGCTACGCAGATGACATGGTGTTGCTTGGGCCGTCGGCGGGAGCAATCAGAGAGCTGCTTAAAACGTGCGAGGCTTATGCTGCCGCACATGGATTAGTTTACAATGTCAAAAAATGTGAATATATGGTCTTTGAGGTCAGCGGCAAACACCGTGGAATGGGACCTGAGCTGGTATTGAACGGTTCATCTATTAATAGGGTGTCAACTTTTAAATACCTAGGGCATCTTCTTGCCGTTGATCTCAGGGACGATGTAGACATTGAGAGGGAGCGCAGGGCTCTTGCGGTCCGGAGTAATATGTTGGCTCGCAGATTTGCACGGTGTACAGATCAAGTAAAAATAACACTTTTCAAGGCTTATTGCCAAAGTCTGTACACGGGCAGTCTGTGGGTCAATTGTACTAAGAGATCGCTGGATGTCCTGCGCGTCCAATATAATAATGCCTTCAGGATGCTGTTAAGACTACCTCGTTACTGTAGCGCGTCGGAAATGTTCGCGCAAGCCCACACTGACGGTTTCCATGCGATTTTACGCAAAAAAACTGCGTCGCTACTGAGGAGAGTGAGGGACAGTCGGAACAGCATCCTGAAAACTGTAGCTGAGAGTTTCGGCTCTCCGATTACTCAGAAGTTTATGCAGAGGTTGATTTTTACTAACACTAGGCAATAAGTATTTTGTATTTTTACTAACACTTTATGGATTTCTATGTCTGCAATAAAAAAAAATTATTATTATATTATTATTATATTATTTGATTTTTGCTTCTTTTAGGGTTAAAATGTAATTATTTTGTAATTCGAACACAATGTAAATTGTTAATGAAATAAAAAAAGAATAAATCATCGCTATAAAATTATCAGCTGAAAGGAGTAATAGGAGGAGTAGTAGGAGTAGTTTACTGCTAGACATAGGCCTTCTCCAAGCACTTTCACCCCCCCCCCCCCCGCCCTGCCGCCCTCACTATGGGTCCCTCACGCGGACCTAGTTGGCCGCGCCTGAGGTATATGAGTGGTGGGATGGAGGGGCGGAAGCGCTTTGTCATTACTCAGTAGTCTCAGTACGTGCGTTGCGAAAACTAGGCAACCCAATGATATATAAACTACTAGCTTCTGCCCGCGGCTTCGCCCGCGTGGATGGCGGAAATTATCCTACGGGACAGTACCGATGAAGTAGTACTTGCCAAATTTATCGAAATACGTTCAGTGGTTTAGGTGTGAAAAGGTAACTTACAGAAAGAGGTACTTTCGATATTGCTCACTATTTACGACTACCACATAAAAGGTAGATTTATGCTGTCACGGACATTTATTTAGAACTGTTTAAGACAAACAGTCCCACGGTACATTATATTCGTGTAACAACAACGCGTCTGCGAGATTCAGCCGTTGTAAAAGTTTCTGTGGCTTTTTGGGATGCCATGTAAGTCGCCTGCTGCTGACGTCGAGCTTGAGACTGCTCTGGTGTCTCCGCAGCCCGCTGAGACACCAGATACAAAGCATGCTGTTGACGCCGATCTTGGACTGTTCCGGTGTTTCAGCAGCCCGTTGCGACACCAGATACTCAGCATGCTGTTGACGCCGATCTTGGGATTGTTCCGGGGTTTCAGCAGCCCGTTGCGACACCAGATACTCAGTATGCTGTTGGGGCCGATCTTGGGACTGTTCCGGTGTTTCAGCAGCCCGTTGAGATACCAGATACTCAGCGTGCTGTTGGGGCCGATCTTGGGACTGTGCAAGTGTTTCAGCAGCCTGTTGAGACACCAGATACTCAGCATGCCGTTGACGTCGCGGTTGAGACTGTTCCGGTGTTTCAGCAGCCCGTTGAGACACCAGATACTCATCATGCCGTTGACGTCGAGGTTGAGACTTTTCCGGTGTTTCAGCAGCCCGTTGAGACACCAGATACTCAGCATGCTGTTGGGGCAGATCTTGGGACGGTTCCGGTGTTTCAGCAGCCCGTTGAGACACCAGATACTCAGCATGCTGTTGGGGCCAATCTTGGGACTGTTCCAGTGTTTCAGCAGCCCGTTGAGACACCAGATACTTAGCATGCTGTTGGGGCCGATCTTGGGACTGTCCCGGTGTTAAAGCAGCCCGTTGAGACAAAAGATACTCAGCATGCCATTGACTTCGAGGTTGAGACTGATCTGGAGTTTCAGCAGCTCGTTGAGATGCCAGGATACTCAGCGTGTTGTTGACGCCGATCTTGGGACTGTTTTGGTGTCTCAGTAGCTCTGTGTGCTGTCTCACGCGCCGCCTGCTCAAACCTTTGAAGCTCAGTTTGTTGAGACGTCTCGTTAAGTTTAGCTATTTCATAGCTCGAGCTTTATTAGAGCTTTGTGGAATATTAGATTTACGCTTTCGCGTCATTATTGTGAGTACTATTTAAAAAATCACAAAATCGGTAGTAATATTCAAACTAACTAAAACAATTCCAATAGGCAATTAAGAGGAAAACGAATCTATCTTCTCTACTTACAACACAACCTAAACCTAAAACTACGTTATCCTTAAACTCGCAAAAAAAAAACAATTTTATTGTAATAATCTAAGTACTTAATGAAAACAATAACGAATCCATTTAGGTACTTAATATTTACAAATACAACCTATACCTAACTAACTAAAAATACAATCCTATAATTAAACAAACAAAGAAAGCAATTCTAATATGACTATAATAATTAAATTAATAACGAATCTTTTCTACTTAAAATATACTACCTAAAAATTATGATTATGCCTACTGTAAGTTAGTAATAAATCGCTTCGCAAAATGAACAGAACCGTCAACGACGTCTGCCGGTCTGCCATCACGCCCAGTAGGTATTATAAAAAGTTCTGCGTGGTCATACATAAAAAAAAAATATACGCGTCGACTTGAGAACCTCCTCCGTTTTTATGTCGGTTAAAAAGTGCTCTGTGCCTCACGCTTCTGCATGCCCACGTTCGGGGCTTGGTCGCGCACTCGGAGATGGCGCGCGTCCGCGCGTCATTGCCTCATAGGCGCTCCACTCTGGTCAATCTTATCGTGATAACTTTTAAAGTATTCGTCCAAATTGCTTAGTGTAAAAGACAAAGTTTATCTACATTAAATATCGAAAGCGATAAATGTATTAATTTTGATAAGAATTAACTAAGAACTCTATAATATGCATTGTAAAAAAGTATCCAATTTAAATGTATTTATTGCTCACTATTTTGGATATAATGGCTTCCACATAAAAGGTAGATATATGCTGTCGCGGACTTTTATTTAGAACTATTTAAAGCAAACAATCCCACCATACATTATCTTCGTGTAACTTTAACGGTTTAGGCAGCGCACGCCAAAATAGTTCTCAGAGGGCAGGAATTTTTCCGACTTACTTGATACTTATCGTTATATTATGGCCAAATCACACAAAACCTTAATAAATTGTAGCCTATGTGTCATTCTGATGTATAAGCTATATTACTGTGAAGTCTCATCGAAATCCGTTCAGGAGTTTTTGTGTGAAGGAGTAACAAACATCCATCCATCCTCACAAACTTTCGCGTTTATAATATTAGTAGGAATAGTAGGACTAGTAGGATAGGATATTAGTAGGATAGATACGTTGCCCGCGCTCTGTAGTGGCAACATGAATGGAAGGTAATTACCGCAGTTCCATTTAGTCGCGTACCAACCAATGCCGCGGCTGTACCTGACAATAAAATAACTAATTTGTGTGAATAACTTCCTCAAATATAAAAAAAATGCCGTCCTGTGTTTTTAGGAAATGTAAAAATTATACTGCAACTGTGAAAGATAAAAAGTATCATTTCATGCGTAAGTTTCAAGAAAAATGTATTTTTTTTTTCGATGCCCTCTAATGGCGGCTGGCGCCCACCACAGAATGACAACGTAATTATAGAAATATATTTATCTCTCTCTAATAACAGAAATTCCGTAGATGACATTTAATTTTCTTTCCCTTTCTTCGTGCGTATTAGTTGCTATGGCTACCAATAGTATTTACACTGTTTTTGATTGCCGTGATGTTCATGCATGACGCGTCTATTTATAATACGTCATTGAGGCAACCCCGCCCCCCCTTACCCCAGTCCCCACCTAAGACGCGGGCAACTAGTTCCGCGCGGACTACAGAAGATTCTCTCGACCTTCACTAGGTCATCGACTTCGCTTTAAATTATGAATCATTAATGAATAATTATGTTCTCTTGCTGATGTCAAATTAATAATTATGTTAATTTTGGATTACAAATTCCTTAGTAGGTTATCTTTGAGGTCGCATTTGTCGATTAATAAAGATTAATGAATGGTTTGAAAATTAAACTACAAGCATTTTTAAACACACTTTTTCGTTGATACTTATTTAATAATAGCTCTGTTAGGCCTTCCCCAGGGTTCAAAGCAACCCCATAGGTGCCAAATTTCATACTTCAATTTTATTTATTTTTATGTAACTAAATTCGAACTCAAAAGCATTAATTTCAATTAAACCAATTACAGGCACTTTTGAATTGTCAAGGGGTCGGTCAGTCAGAAAGATGAAGCTAGTTGCCCATTCCAAAGCTAGGTACCTATGTAGAAGAACGGGCAAGAAACTCCATGGACACACTTTTATTAAGGTATTTATGCAACATAAAGAACAATAATAATATTGAATGTTTCCTTAATTATTTTAATATTGATAGATTGTAAGGACTACAATGAAAATCTCTATTAGTATAACGATTTAAATTTGGTAATAATGTAATGAAATACTGACATATTTTTGTAAAAATGTCTCAATGACATATTCTGTAATAACGACATAAATTTCAATAATTAATGCATGCTTGCTTGCAGGCCGAATACAGTGACTTTTAGGCTATAAGATCTTCCTTGTAAAAATGTATTTCTTGCAAATAAATATAATTATTATTAAAAATCATAATAGTACCTATAGAGAATAGATTGACGCTACAATGTTATTTCTTCTAAAGAATCTGCCATCTCTCCAAGTCTCATTGAGATCTTTCTTATAAATCGTAACCAAACCAGACTCCACAGCCAACTCACATATTTTGCAAACTACATTAAAACATACCTCTTGCTATATTTACTCCAAGGTTACTAACAAAAACACTATCATCCACATTAAGGTTAAAACGTCAGAAACAAATTATTTAATACTCTAATTTAGTTCAAACCACTGGCCTTGCTTACAAAGTAGCCAGCTTCAAATCTGTCACTCCAACATACGATTATAGTCCTTATCGCCTTGGGAATGCTGATCAATTCAGTTTCGTGAATAAATTCTACTTTGTGTATAATAAAATTGGGAGTTATGAAGACAGACTCTATTAGAATTATGGCTTTTATTGGATATAAATAGTGGGATATTTCTATTACAGCTGAACGAGATTAGATATTTTTCAATCCGGGTCTATTGATTGTTGATAAATATTTGCTGTAAACAGTTCAGACTACGGTTTGTGCTAACATCGTTTGTTTACACAATTTCCGATACAATATTAATAGTGAGGAGGCGAAAAAAGTTTCAATTACGGAACCTAATATTTTTGTAACATTTGAAGTGAAAATATTTTGAGATTTTCAAATAATTATAAATATTTTGTAATTTCTCGCACGCACGGTTTTGACGACTTGACAAAACGTCGAGATTTTTTTATTATATGCATGTTTAATATCAATGTATTATACACAACGTTCCGGAATAAATTCTTTAAATGATTGTGAAAACCGCATCAAAATCCGTTGCGTAGTTTAGAAGTACATCGCTTAAAACAGATAGTAGTTAATTTGAAAATATTAGTTATACAGAGTCAAATTAAATTAGCTAGCAAAACTTCGCAGACGTGAGGGGTCATTGACCTCTGATCGTGTATTTACTTTAAATATCAGTTTAAAAGTTTAAAAAATTTTTTTTTTAATGTTAACTTAACAGGCATGATTGGTATCGATATCTGTCTAAACACGATAAAAAACTCATACTTTAATTAACAACACTACCAGAGGTTGTTGACCCCTAAAAAACATCAAATATTAAAAAAAATATTTTATCATATTTAGATGTCGATAATCAGCACGTCTGCAGTTTCGCTAGCTTATTTAATTTGACCCTGTAGACGGCTGTAGAAGTAGGTAGAAATTAAAAAAAAAACACAAATAAAAACATAAATGATCATACCAAAATTATTATAAACAACCAATTTTATTTACAAAATCACTGTCGCATATAGCACCACTTTATCACGCATTACAGGCCGCACCATCGAACAACATATCCGAACCATTTAAACTTGGGAATACATCACTAGCTGCCAAACACACCAACAAGGCTACTTCTTTGGGATCTAACATTTTACCATCAAACGTAGATTCTTGCAAAGTACTGTTTATTTGTTCCCTCAATTCTGGATGATTAACTATTACGCTTGCCAGAATATTCGTCTTTGAAGGTCCTGGACTGATGCAGTTGATTCTTACGCCTTTTGGTGCTAGTTCGAACGCAGCTTGTCTTGAAAACATTTTCAAAGCTGCTTTTGATATGGTATACCCCAGAACTCCAGGTGTAGACCCTTTTGACATCGAAGATCCTATATTTACTATATTTCCTTTTGTTTTCACTAAGTATGGTAACACAAGTTGCGACAAATGGTACGGTACTCGAAAATTCACGTTCATCAGTTCGTCCAATTTCTCCATAGTGTGGTCAGACAGAAATGATATGGCCATATTGCCGGCACTGTTCACTAGTATATCTATCCTTCCATATGTTTCCGCTGTTTTGTTCACCACTGCTTCGCAAGCACCTTCATGGGTTAGGTCCTGTGGTATAATTATAGGAACTACGTTGTTTTCTGCCGCGCATTTGTTTGCTGTTTCCAAAAGTCTGACTTCATCTCGACCAACTAGTGACAGTCTAGCTCCGAATCTGGCAAATGCTATGGCCGTTTCTGCACCAATTCCGGAACTAGCACCTGTTACTATTGCCACTTTTCCTGTTAAATCTATATTATCCATTTTGGTGACTTTTTCTTCAAACCTTTTAACTTTTCTTTCAGGATTATAATTCTTTTCGTCAACTGCTGTTTTATTATATTTGTTGCGTTTTATATTTTGTTTGTTATTGGAAACACGTCTGTGTATGACGGTGGTTGGATAAATACTGATAAGACTATCAGCGTTTATCAGTCTGGCTGTCTTACTTTGTTTACTTGTTGCCGAGTTAAGATTGTGTGTATTTTATAACCTTGATAATTATTTATGTACTTTTGTATTTGTTATTTTTGTATTCATGTGATAGCATTTTGGGACGCATGAAGAAGCCTCGTGTAGCGCAGTTTGTTCCGCCAGTTACTCAACTGACCCGAGCGTTCGGCGCATCCTGGACAGTCACACCCAACACCTCATTTGACTGGCCAATTCTTCCCTTGCGGTGGTAGGGCTAACGCCTAACGGCCTGGTTTGCGACCACCCTCCCACCGGAGTCCGGCGTTAAGCAGTCTGCTGTGTTTCGTCGTTGCGTGGGAGTTCCAGTGCCTTACGCATCTTCTGGGCACGCTCGTTCCACCATAGACCTCATCCATCGCTTTCCATCAGCCGTGATCGAGGTCAAGAGGGGTCCATTCAGCAATAAAAAAAAAATAAAAAAAATTAAGACTTACATTTAGAATACACTTCCTTTGCAAATAGACAAGTTTTTTTTATTTGTTTGCATTCTATGATAAGTTTTATTAAATTATTTATTTATTTCATTTCTAGACACAAACGTTTGTGTAGTATCACAAGCGCCAGACCATTATAACTTAGTTCCTATAAAACGAAGCTATGTTGATTTCTGTATCAATGACGCAGATTTCACTACTAAATCCTTCAATATTACCCCAAAACTAGTCTAAAGATTCACACTGAGCTTTCTCTGACCTTTTTCATGCAAGAAAATTGAAAGCCCCATTTCGTATCATACAAAATGTGAGGTATGATACAACATTTGTGAAGGCCAAGATTTTTTGCCTGAAAATAACCTGAAACTACACGACCACGAACAGAGGGGCTTACAAACAATGCTGAGGTTTTCATCAGCGGCACACACGAAGATTTTTGTTGTTTTTACAAGTAAATATAGGCTTTGCATTGTTTGGGAAAGTAGGTGCTTTCATATTGAATGTTGCAGGAATTGTAGAAAGGATGATTGTGCTTGGTCGTCGGTTAATACTTGATTGTCTGATTGATAAATACTTTTTGGATACGTCTTGTGCACTTCTAAAACTTGCGGGGTAAGGGTGAAGCCAGACGAGCGTAACTTTTTGAGCTGTGAGTCGCGTAATTTCTGCTACATTCGGTTTCATACAAAAAACCTGATTCGTTCACACGGCGACGCAAAATGAGTTGTCTGCCGACTCACACGCACAATCCCGGCTGAATTGAGTTCGCGGCGAGAGGGGGGCGAAGGAATCAACAGTCAATCACGGAACGTGTGGAAGTCCATACATTAATTTCTTTGTCACAATGTTTGTAGACACGGAAAAATTGATAATTGAAGTTGAACAACGGCTAAAGACAAGGCTGTCTGTGGAATTTATCAGAAAAGTCGTATAGTGGATTCACCCAGCATAATTTTCTATCATCATCTTCTGTGTCTTCGCTATAATTATGGTTCGTAAGTACACAACGTTTTTATTACATCCAATGCACTACACAAACACCCAGTACAAGCGTTGAAAAGCAACTGAATAAATTACGCTCGTCTGGCGGCCCAACAGAATTTCTGCCGAGCAGAAATTACGCGACTCACAACTCAAAAAATTACGCTCGTCTGGCTTCAGCCTAATAACGTAACACAGTATCAGTAGATTCAGTAGCAATTCAATTCCAATCCACACCATTCATCGCTTATTTTGTCTTCGCCTACTCCTATAGCCTAATGTCACCCCTGCGCGGTAATTGCAGTAGCAATTGCTTTAATTTTGACTGTTCAACAATACTCATTGCGTTATTTTTAAGTTGTTGAGCAGACACATTTTTCGAACATAAGTGATTGAAAACAAATTGTGATTGAAAGTGTCTTACGCAATAACAGTTACGGTTAAATAAATTAAATTCTGGTAAGAATCTAATACCTCGAAGAAAAATGCGTCTAGAATGGCTATTCTCTATCACAAGGCATTTACATCTAGTCTCATTCCATGGGTGTCCAAGAGTCGAGAAACAAAATATGGTAGATATACTGTTAGTATAATGGCAGCACCAAATTCAAGTTCAACAAGGAATGAGATAATCATGTTTGTATAACCTTGAATTTTCTTAATGCCAACATATAGCATAGTAACTATAAAAATCACATGTTTATGAATGAACTGTCAAATCACAACAACATAGTCAAGTATTTACACATGTTGCTACTTACACGTTAACTCGTCATTCGTTACACAGAATAATACAGAAGGTAGGCTCCATACATCTACCTAATACACAATTACACATGCACACATGGACACGCTTCATCTACAGAGAGTGCAAGCGCACTGGCGATCGGCATTTGTTTGAGATCGCCGTACGTACGCGTCTGTGAGCGTGCGCCTGTTTTCTCTCGTTGTATAGAGCTGACCTTCTGTATTATTCTGTGGTCATTACGCACGAGTTTCCGTCATCACAATATTATTGTACGGTTTTCCTCATTCGGAGTTATACTGACTTGCTTAACCGGTTTGAGATCTATTTTTATATACCTGTTTTTAAATATGTGTTCATTAGAATCATATGGCTATGTTCTTACATAATGATTTAGGTAAATGTCTTGGAATTTAGCGTTTATGTGAGACGACCATTTTTAATTTAACTTAATATCTCATGTATATGAATGTAAACAGAAAAGGTAGAAACAGTTTTTGTAATCTAGTCAAAAATTACAAAACAGCGAAATTTAAGTGTTTCAATAATATTAAGTAGGTACTTAATCGTCCACATCCCAAACAATTTAAGCATTGTGTACAAAATCAGCTATTTTGATGTCAATGCCACAAAGCCTATATTTGGGTACATGCCAATGGACACCAATTAAAACGAAATTAGTTTCAAAATACGAGTTTTTACTCCATTAACTTATATCGTATTATCATTTGGATGCTTACCGATCTGTAACATTTACGTTTTTGATAAAAATCCATTGTTGTTTACATCATATACGATAGCTTCATAATTTCATTTTATCTTATCTTTAATCATTTCCAAACACCAAAACTATATTACTTATACACTATATTATATCACATCGTTCATCGATTGTCACTTCAACATGTTTGTCACTAAACGCCGCCAGATGCTGCTCCGTCTACTACCAAGTTAGCACCGCTTAGGTTTGGGCTAGTATCACTAGCAACAAATAAAATCATTCTAGCTACCTCCTCAGGCTCTATTATCACATTATTCGGTACTGTTTGAGCAAGCTTCTCATACGCGTGAGGCATATCATCTTCCGGCACGTTTAAATTCGACAAAATATTAGTTCTAGTCAATCCTGGACGAACAGCGTTCATTCTTATACCTTCGACAACTAATTCTAAAGCACCAGCCTTCGTGAATCTTTGCAATGCATCTCTGACCATCGCGAAATGTAGGAAACCAGGCCTTACTCTACCAGGAGCAGCAAAAACATTCACGATATTTCCCTTAGTCCTCCTCAAATGCGGTATACACAACTGCGTCAATCTGTAAGGCACACGAAGATTCAAAGCCACTAGATCATCGAAAACATCCATATTCGTATCAAACAGCGAAGTAACACTAGCTTTTCCAGCACAATTCACAAGTACATCTATCCTTTTGAACGTCTGCGCTGTTTTTCTGACGACTTCATCGCAATTTCCGTCGATTGTCAAGTCGTAGAGGAGACATAAGGGTCGTATTCCTTTTGCGGCTTCGCACTGACTTGCGACGGCGTGTAATCTTGTTTCATTTCGTCCAACTAGTGCGAGTGTCGCTCCATGTTGTGAAAACAATTTGGCAGTAGCTGCTCCGATACCGGAACTGGCGCCGGTTACGATAGCGATTTTGCCGGTAAAATCCATTCCGCGGTACCGTTTGTGATGGTGGTCGCCGTGAGACTGTCGACATACGTCGCTCAAGCTTTGAATATTAGCGAACTGGTTTCTATAGTTTCGAGTTCTCAAAGTTTTATTGTTCTTCAACTGTTTTTTTTTTACTTCTACCAGTTTTAATTCGTCAAATATTGACCAAGTTTTACCGAGTCATTGAAAATAAGGAAGATTATAATTATGCAGATATTCATTTTATTATTCAGGGAATTTCTCATGAGAACAGGTTTTTACATGAAACCATTTTGTTTTCGGATTAATTCGATTCGTGAACACAGTCAATTGAAATGCAAAAGGCTTAAAACCCAGAGAAATTAACATTTAAATAAAGGATTCAGGAAATCTGCATACTTAATTTCAATACACAGGACTTTATCGTAATGGTTGAGAAATTTCGGTTCGTTTATTTTCAATACATCATAAATTATTAACATTAACTCGTATATTTATTCATCACATACCCAATTTTCATCTTTTTTGATCTGACGTAAAGAATAATGTAGATTGGTATGGTTTGGTTCAACTCAAATACATGTTCTTGTACAGAGAAGGAACGAACATTCTTCTTGTTTCTCTTGTCTTATTTCACTTGGCGTATTTTCTCTTCCATTCTCTCCTGTAAACTGTCACTCCCTTTTCATTCTTAGAAAGAACGATTCACTCCCTTTAAATCAAAGCTCTCGCAGCATAGGTTTTCTAAAACAATCCTAGTTTGAAATACCATTACCCCGTTGAAAACTCACTTCTTCCCCATATAGCTTTCCACAGTTTCAACATAGTTAGTGTTTTCCAACTTTTAGGAGCGGACACGAGTTCGGGAAAGTTCCTGAAACCTAGGGAAACGTACAACGTTAAATACACTGAAATGCATAACACTGCATGTGAAATAACAGCTGGTGTAGAATGTAGAATCCATTATTTTCATGCTAGTCCTTACCCTTTTGAGTGGTCAAAAGTTATAACTCTAAAGCTTGAAATGTAACCAATATTTGGGTTTTAAAGGGTGTCTGTAGTCCGTGGAGTTTCTTACCCGTTTTTCAAACTAGCTTCATTTTTCTAACTGACTGACCCCCTGAAAATTCAAGTGCGTTTTGATTTATTTGAAAATAGCTAACCCGGCGAATTTCGTGCCGCCTCAGAATGAATAAGAACGAATGTAAGAGAAAATTAATTAACTTCATTATTATTATTTTTTTCGTGAATTTGTCCCATATTCGGGGCGGAGACTAATCCCAAAAATCAAAGATCATAAAAATCGGTCCAGCCGTTCTTGAGTTATAAATGGTGTAACTAACCCGACTTTGTTTTATTTATATAGATAGAAGATATATGCTTTGAGTTTTTATCATCATCAACAATGCTCTCTGTTGATCGGGGTTTTCAGTCGGACAAAAGGACTCACTTCCTTTACATTCTGATATTGCCATTATCACTACTTTTGATTCACATAATGTTCATTACATTATCTACTAAATTGTCGGCAGCAAAAACGAGGACCCTGTTATTTTCCCGACTCCCTTATCATCACTTGTAGCATTAAAGAAAAGAAAAAGGTAGATGTGTTTTTCCATAAACTTTACTTTATTCAAAACTTTGACAATCGCAGCTCCATTAGACAACACCATGTTAGTCAACAGAATTCATTTTAGTGACGTAGCTACGTCCTTCACCTCGAACTGAGTTAATAACACCGCATCCAGTCATTATGATTTTCTATATTCACAATGATATAAATAATTATAGGATTTTGGGCCCAACGGTTTCGAAAGATTTTTCCGTTTTTCTTGTAGTCTTGGAGAAAGTACACTTGGTAATTTCATTCTTATTTTGGTTTTCAAATCATGGAAGAAGGAACTTCATCCCAACTTTTTCTGTTCCGGTCTTTTATGCATGAGCTTTTTAAGCTGGCATCGGGCTAGTGTCAAGCTTTTGGGGAGGTTTAGAATCGAATAGAACTCTTTATTATGTACACAATATAAATTACAGACATTATAAAGAAATTTCGTCATTCAAAATGTCGTAGACTCCAGTTTTTAGACTAAATTTGCCATTATCACTGTGTGATCGTCGTTACGGGTCGTCGGAAGGCCGAAAGTCTGACAACCAGTCTTACTAAGGGGTAACGTATTACCCAGTATAAACTGGGTTGTGGAGGTCAGATAGGCAGTCGCTCTATGTAAAATACTGGTATTCAGCTGCATCCGGTTAGACTGGAAGCCGACCCTAATATAGTTGGGAAAAGGCTAGGCACATGATGACTTTGAACTACTACATAAATTATATTAGTGGTCACCACAGTACAGGACTCTGAAGCTAATATCCATTGGTCTGACTCCTTCATCGCTCTTCTCACACCCTAGGAACCCTTCAAAGATTCTGAAGATCCTTCGAAGTTTGAAGGAGTTTTACTATGGCTTTGTAAAACGTTGAGGATCACAGCCCTATAAGACAACACATTCGCATAGAACTCTATCCAGTCATGGTGGACTTTGATCCATATTTCATTGTATTGGAGTTTGAACCCTCACCACAGTCATCGGTGTAGGTTTTTTTAGCGAAATTTTTGCACCGTTTTTTCCTTATGAGCATGTGGAAAGTTTTTGTGTGATTTAATTGGGTTATGCTTTTTTCGTTGATTCGGACCTTTTACAGCATAAAAGAATTTGTTGATGGGAACCATTTTGTAATGTAACCAACCTTTTTTTTTTTTTTTGCGGATGGGAAATCATCAAATGACTCCTCCCGCTCTGGGTGGAGCGGAAGGGAGTGTCAGACTCTTACTGACTAAAACCCACCCGTGTTCCTTCCTTAGCCCTTTATGTTCCGGGCCAGCGGTAACCCTTTCGGACAATCCCGCTGACCCGGCAGGCTTCGGCCCTAAGGGGCCCCTCCCCGATGCTGACATCTCTTTGAGGCGCGCGTGAAACACGTACTATTTTTTTCGTATTTCGTAAAAAATTGCCGTTATTTTTTTCGTATTTCTTTATTCCACTGTTATTGGTTGAAGCAAAAGGGGGCGGAAATCAGGCTTGATCATCTGTGCAAGGGATTTTGTTTTGAAACTGGTAAGGTTTGGCTGCTCCTGATAGTACGCGCCGTCCGGCACGGGCAATGTAACCAACCTACCTATATTATTTGCATGATAAGCAAAACATAATGTGCTCTATAATGAATTTTTGAAACAACTTTATATCCCATGTTTTATGCAAATAAATATTATTTCTATTTCTGTTTGTACTTTATGGTTTATATGTAACGTTATTAGGAATAATCATAGTTGTTCCGATGTCCAAAGTTCAAAGTGTTTTGGGATTTCCTTTTGGCGATGTTAGCGGAATTTAGCCGAATGTTCTTTGATCAAAGGCGATGTGACGACAAAGGAAGAGGATATTAGCTTTAACGTTATGAGATAATCCAATTCCTTAAATGTCTCACAGAGTGAAAATAAAATTAGGCTTTGGGCACTAGATGACGCGGACGCTCACCCATGAGATGGAATGACTGACCAAACAAAATCCGCAGCGGGTGATCCCTTGTACGAGTGCACTAAAAATACCAGGAATCGAAGTAGGTTGCGAGAACTCGTGAGGCGAATCACAGCAGCCTCTAGACAAGAAACTACACGAGGACCACGCCCGCCCTGACGACAAAGAGTGCTACGAAGAAGAAGAAGATGTTCATGTCTGCAAAAATCGGTCCAGTTTCCAAACTATGGGAATCGAATGCACACACACTCACATAAATCAGCCTATAAAGTTCCCACTGCTGGGACACAGGCCTCCTCTTGCTAAGAGGGAGTGGGCCGTAATCCACCACGCGGGCCCAGTGCGGGTTCGTAGATGTCACATGTCTTCGAATTTCTGGTTCTAGAATATGTCGGTTTCCTCACGAGGTTTTCCTTCACAGTTTTGAGAGCAGTGGTGATGAAATTACTTACACAAAGTAAAGCGCCTATGTGTGTTCGAACCAGGGACTTGAAAACTATGTTATCGTGTTACGTTCCAAAATTTGTAACGATACTAAAACCTAAAAATATTAATGATGTTACAAAAGAAAACGTTATAGAATATCATTTTCGTAGAACATAATTATAAGTAAAGTTATAGGTATAGTTGCCGGTACATAACTTGGCAAGAGTTTTTGTAGTGGGGGAAGTTTGCGCACGCACAATTTCATACATTTTATATGCGCGAACTTCCCCCACTACGAAAATCTCTTGCCAAGTTACGTGCCGGTAATTGTATCAGTAACATTAAGCTTATCCGCTTGTAATAACGTTTCAGGAGAAACGTTACAGATTCATTTATAACGTTATTCTTCATACTTTTTCGTCATTATATATGTCATGAAGCTGGCAAAATTGAGTATCGAAATGAATAACGTTATTATATCGTTATACTAATAACGATATATATTGTTAGTGAACAGTTTAAGATTTCGTTCCGTTTGTCAGTATCGTTATAGCCAAGGAAATTAATTTTGTTACGATCCTGGTGGAACGGTACAAATTATCGTTACCGGAACTACGCTAACGTAGGTCGTAGGTTCGAACCTACGACCTACAACTTGTATAAGTCGCGGGCTTTAACCACTGGGCCACCCACCACTGCTCTAGAATCGAATGCTATCTAAATTAAATCCCACAACTACAGTTCCAGTATTTTATCTAACAACAGCAGTCGACCAGTCATAAATCAGCATATATTGCTGATCGCGCGCATTGTGACGTAATACACTCTCAACTAAACCGATCGGGAATTTATAGCTCCAGTATTGACGGGTAGTTTTGTTTTTACTGTAACCGCTTGGGGTTGAAATTCATCAGGATGGAAAATTGGAACGGATTGTCTGTTCCAATTTTCCGTACAGCTTCTGTTGAGCCACGAATTCTATCTTAATAATTTCATTGTCCGTTTACTTATAAGTTAACCACTCAAACGTCTCCCCGCGGTTACGTCATCTAGAATTAAGTTCAATGGCGCTGATTAATTTGACAGGACTAAACTGAAATTTAACTTCTGTCCTTTTAGAGAAATAACGACAATATTGGCGCCGATTCTGTTGTTCACCAACTAAACTAAATTTACGTTCAGGCGTCTTCTTCTTTCTATTTCATTAAGAAAAGGACAGAAGATAAATATTGGTTTAGTCCTGTCAAATTAGTCAGCGCCTGACGTAAATTGACGTATTTTTAATAGCCAATTTTTTAATCTCGTCTAAATTGTCTATGGAGTATCTTAATTTGACAGGACTAAACTAATATTTATCTTCTGTCCTTTTCTTAATGAAATAGAAAGAAAAAGATGCATGAACTTAAATTTAGTTTAGTTTGTGAACAACAGAATCGGCGCCATTGTCTCTGAATTATTGGTTTTATTAGGAAAAGCAGAAGAGAGGCCATGTTGTGTGTTTTGGGTTAACACATTGAAAAACACATTTTAAAGGGAATTGTCTACGATATTTTTCGTCGCCCTTTTCACCATTAAGGTATACAGGGTCAAATTAAATCAGCTAGCGAAACTCCGCAGACGATACGAGATTTATTTTTAGAGTTCCGTACCAAAATGGTAAAACGGTACCCTTATGGTGAGACTCAGTCTGTCCGTCTGTCTGTCACAGCTGGATATCTCAAGAACTACTAATGCAATCAACTTGAAATTTGGAATATTCTTTGAATATTGGACTGAAAAATTCGAAATGGGGCTACTTAGGGCATGTGGGGTATAACATTGTCTACTGACTCGCAAGATACAGGCAAACGCCTAGTTTGGGGGTCACCGTTTATTCTCTTCTTGTACTAATAATTGTGACTAATAAATAATTTTGAATTTAATTTTTGAATTTGAAACATTTTTTGTCGACTTTTGATGAAAAATGTAAAAAAAATTGCCGTTCACAAACCCCCCCCCCCTTCTTAAAAAAAAATTTGAAATTATTCTATGTGATAAAAGTTTATGTAAAGATTACGGGAAAAATAAAACGAAGTCTTTAAATAGCACACTTTTTCAGAAATCATCAACAAAAGTTACATTAGTTCCACTATCGGTCAATATACGGCGCTGACATAAAACTGCAATATTCTACACCGCAGTGCACACTGTTAAAATTCTCTGATGAATATTGGCGTCGCCAATGAATTTTTAAAAACATGATGCTACGGAACCCTCAGGGCGCGAGTCCGACTCGCTCTTGCCCGGTATTTTTTTTTAGTTCATTTCTTTTTGAAGTCGTTTTAATTTGTTTTTTATTAATACTTTTTTTTAGTTTAACATGCTTAGATATAGATACCCATCACGTCTGCAGAGTTTCGCTAGCTAATTTAATTTGACCCTGTATCGTATTACCCAGTAACTGGGTTGTGGAGGTCAGATAGGCAGCCACTCCATGTAAAATACTGGTATTCAGCTGCATCCGGTTGAGACTGAAAGCCGACCCCAACATAGTTGGGAAAAGGCTAGTCAGATGATGATGATGACATATAACACTACTAACACAGTTACTACTGTGATACTAACATAGTTATTAAGTTTTATTTACTAACAAAATTGTTACTATATTATTATGTATACTTAGGTTAAGGTATGTATCTATGGGTCTTTGTTACCTGAAAATAAATGGTTTATTATATTATTATTATATTATAACACATTGCATAAAGTGCCCGTGGAAGCAAATACAGGTCCCTTTATGTCTTTCATCGCATAAATTCCACTTGCACAACTGCCACTCAAAAACTGCCCTATAACATAATAACAACATCCAAATCAAACAACAGCCAAACAAAAGTCCCAACTACCAACCATCACAGACCTGTAAGCGACATTCCCGAATCACATCCGTCCCCACTTGTGGTCGGAAACTGCGACGTTTGCACTCGCCCCGTTGTTCCGCGAAGCCGATGTTTGGCTGAAATTTGGCCATTAGGGGCAAGCGAGGTTTCATGTTTAAGAGTCTATTTTCTTGCGATTTTAACGCTGTAGGCGAAGAGTTTTTGGAGTTAAAACCCACAAGGGTTTTGAGGGGATGATAATTCGGGTTTAAGGGGCTTACATGACCTAAACTCAAACTCAAACTCAAAGCATTTATTTCAATTAAACCTTGTACAGGCACTTTTGAATTGTCAAAATTAAATAGTCTGTCAGTTAGTCAGAAAGTTGAAGCTAGTTGCCCATTCCAAAACGTAGATCTCTATGGAGAAGAACGGGCAAGAAACTCCATGGACACTCTTTTAAATCAAGTTATTACAAAATCCTGGGTACATTATTCTTGTTGCTTCTATATGTGAGAACAATGTAAAAAAAAAAAAAGACAAATGAAGAAACAATTCAAAATATAAGATTAAAAATAAGCCTTGGCAGTTAAGAGATGACCAGTCTCAACCGACGGCACCCGTTCACGAAAAAGCGCGGTCACTGTCGGACTGCATAGAAAAGAAAGACACAAAGCTGGTAATTTATGGTAAAATATGAAGAAATTATCTATTTACAAAAACTATTTAATAATAAATAAGCCATCACTGAATGCACTCTGGCATTAGAAATTTAATGGAATATTTTTAATTATAATTAGAATTGTTAATGAAGGGAAAAACTGCTTTTAGAGACAATCAAGAGGTGTATTTGATGATTTTTTTGATGCATGTATGTTTAATTATGATTTGAGTTCCATCACTGTATTAAAATAAGACTTGCAAATATCATAATTTTTTTTTTGGTCAAAATTATTAGATTTAAAAAACCTACTTTTTGACCGTTTTCAAGGAGTCTCCGCCTTAATGTGGATATATAGTTTGTTTTAAATTCGGCTTGGATAATAATGAAATTGCATCTTGCGTCATACAGACTTGATATGTTATCGTTTCAGCCGATAGACGTCCACTGCTGGACATAGGCCTCCCCCAATTTTGGGAGGGTTTGCCATAATCGCCACGCTTGGCAGGCGGGTTGGCGATCGCAGTATGGTATGATGGTGGAATACATAGAGAACGCTGCTGCCCATTCTCCGGTACGCCTCTTAGTCGCCTTTTACGACACCCGCGGGAAGTATGGGGTGGTGCTATTCTTTAAGTCCGGCACCACACAGACAATATGTTATACAAGCAGCTAAAGGCAGGCCATATTGTGTGTTATGGCCAGTTATGGGTATACTGTAAAAACCTCAATTAGCGTATAATGTTCACAGCTGGGACACAAGCCTTCTCTCTTTGAGAGGGAGTGTGCTGTAATCTACCAATTTGTCTTTTAGGGTGACACTTGAAAAGGTGGTGCTTCCTCGTATGGGACTGGGCAGTGAGATCCGCTACAATCTTGCGCGCTCGCCAATATTTATACCACAGCATAGTCTTTTCTCAGAAATATGTCGCTTATACGAGGAGAAAAGGCTTCTTGTCTTCTTCGTCTTGCATCATCAGCCTAATATGTTCCCACTGCTGGGACACAGGCTTCCTCTATGTGAGAGGGAGATAGATAGCATCGGCTTAAAAAAATATGATTTCTGGAAATTCAAGCACATTGCACATGTCAACTTTTGAGTGATAGGCGCACTCGAAGAGTGGCCATGTGCCATTTCCGTCAATTACTGATATAAAATAATTATATAGGACTAAAAATTTTTTTTTTTTTGTGAAATTACATAAGTAAATGAACGTTGTTAAAAGATTTTGGCAAGCGGGAATTAAAAACTGTCACCACGTTGGTTGTCACAGCTGTTGCAATTATGTTAATGAGCTCCATTAATTACTCCAATCACTCCACTTTGTATTAAATTAATATATTGCTACAAAAAACGATTGTATTAAACACGTAGTATACATGTCGCAGCCAACTGGTTAAATTAGCCGTTTATTTAACCGCCTGGCCTTTGGAAGTAGTGCTCGTCTGGCTTTGCTCTTCGCTCGCACGCGGTTGATCACAGTTCTAACCTAACCTAACCCATTTGGTCGGGGTGCCCTAGCTTAGTTACTGCGACCAATTCGGCTCGCGCATGATTGGTTACAGTTCCAACCAAATAATTGAATATCATTCAGGCCGTTAATTAAACGGCCGCCGATTAGTTAAAAGGCTAGGCGATTAACTAAACGGCTAATTAAACCAGTTTGCTGCGAGATAATCTGCTGTTTCATACATTTTGGTCAAGTAGGTATTGAAGTTTTGTATGAAACAACTGATTTTTTTTTCGTGATTTCAGAGTTGGTCCCATAGTGAAAGTTGTTTACATTCATGGGTAGAACACCATGTAAAAATTTGGATGGTCTTTGAAAAGTAACCCTGCATTTTCCTTTTCATCATGAGTTCGAAAAATTTGTCTGTTCAACAATGTAAACAACGCAATGAATGCTGTGTATTGTCAAAATGAAAGCAATTCCTACTGTTACGCAGCTACACCGCAGTTCAAAAAACAATTCCCTACCTCTCCTAGTAAACCCGATGCAAAACTTGAAGACTTTTTCAGTATTTCCCCCACGATCTGTAACACGTACGTGCTCATAATCAAAATTCATCAAGCGAACGACAGAATTACGCGACTGTCGGCCATTTTGTTCTTCTCTCATTTTCCCGCGCATACTTAGCTACAAAGAGTTTGACGGTGGAGTTCCATTGTCGAAAAGTTAAAACCTTTTTTCTGTGGGACTTAACTGTGTGACTGTAATTTGGAAGGCAATCTTTTTTTATTTTTTTTTTCTTTTTCTCGTAATTTGATTATGTACCTCTCATGCAATTATTATGGTGGATTAATTTTATTATTTGTGCCCTTTTTAACCGACTTCAAAAAAGGAGGAGGTTCTCAATTCGACTGTATGTTTTTTTTTTTTGTGTGTTTGTTACGCGATTATTCCGCCAATTGTGGACCGATTTCCAAAATTCTTTTTTTGTTTGAAAGGGTATACTCTCGAGGTGGTCCCATTATCATCAAGTTGGAATCTGATAAGACGATCCCATGAAAATCGGCTGGACCGATTTTGACGGGACTTTCAATGGGTAGCTGATGTTATAAGGCCTAACTTGGCTACTTTTATTTTAGAAAAATAATAATGGATCCGCGCAAAAAAATTAAATCCCATGAAATCCAATAGGCACGAGAATGAAGACGACGCAGAAGGCACAGTAATACATACAATTTCACTGGATAGCTGATGTTATAAGGACTAACTTAGATTACTTTTATTTTAGAAAAATAACTATGGTTCCGCGCAAAATAATTAAATCCCATGAAATTCCAATACGCACACGAAGAAGTCGCGGGCACAAAAAAACATAAAAGTAACTCTTTCAGCAACTCATTTCGTTCGGATTCTTCAACACAACCGATTCATTAGTCTCCAAAACTTCACTTAATCGACGTATTAACTCGCCACATTCTTCTACTCAAAATATATCTTTCCTATGTATATTTGAGTCCGGACAAACGATACGATTATTTAATATTACCCCCGTTAGGTATTAATTGTTTTGAGTTGTTACCCCGAGGGCACTTGATTTTCTCCCCGTCAGGGATGGAAGGAGTGTTGAAATAGTCGACGAAATTCGAGATATTGTTTTTTTTTTTTAGTTCTAAATGGGAATGGGCTTATGTAAAAGGATTGGAATGGGTTATGGTCCTATTTTTGGTTGACTTTTAAATTATTTGCTGTGGTATTTTGTGTGGTTGTTTGCAATTGCCGTATAATTCACAGTTATTATGCGAAATGCCGTTTGAAGTCTTCATTTAACAAAGTAGGTATCTATTTGCAATAAGTATTCCGGCCAAGTTTATCTTTAGTAAGGTCCAGACGCCAGCACATCAAGCTACTACAATCTGTCAAATTTCTTTAATAGATTTTCAACTTTATAGCTTAAGCATAAGGTTCAAAGTTGATAGGGAAAATTTGACAGTTTCGGGTAGCTGGATGTGCTGGCGTCTGTACCTCCCACAAGGTGGTCCGATCACCTTGTGAAGGCCGCAGGAACCCGTTGGATGCGAGAAGCACAGAACCGGTCAAAGTGGAGGTGCATGGGGGAGGCCTGATGATGATGATGAACGTACCTACAACAGAAAAACTTTTTATTGATTTCCAATCAACATAGTATAATTAAATATTATTAATAGACACCTTTTGTTGGCAAATAAACACCTATTTGGACAAGGAAATATTAACATCGAAATGACAAAAAAAATCTTTTCACTCAAGCAATACCAGGGGCACATCTTGTCTTAAATATCTGTGTAGCCGTGCTAATACTCTAATAACTTGAAGCCAAAATTTAGGTTAAATGGTAATTTATCTAATAACCGTTTTCTTGGAACCCCGTCCCCATGTTAATTTATTTAAAACAATTATTATTGTGACGCAGTTCACAAATAAATTTAACTTCGCAATTTGTATGCAAAACTCGGGTGACAAAACTTCTTAATTTGGTTGGTTATTCATATTTATTGTTATGTTTATTGTATTACTTTCTGTTAAATCACACTAATATTATAAAGGCAAAGTTTGTGAGTGTGCGTGTGTGTTTATATGTTTGTTACTTCTTCACTCTCAAACGGCTGGACCAATTTTGATAAAATTTTGTATCGAGGTAGCTGACACCCTGGATTAACATATAGGCTGCTTTTTATCCCGATATTCCCACGGGATCGACATTTACGCGGGTGAAACCTCAGGGCGCAGCTAGTAATGTCATACATTTCAGTTTATTTACTGATTCAATCGTGTATTCGATTTCGATTTGTTTAGTTTCGAAATTGTAACCGCACATCCATCCATCAATCAATCAATCAATCAATAGCCCTTTTATCCTCAAACTCCTTTCTTGTGCTAGTTTAATTGTTGTTATTTTCTATCCTGAGTTGTAATATATGTCGGAGTTCAGTATGCCTCTTGTCTAAGGCCCTCCTCTAACGGTTTCCATTGCTTTCTGTCGTTTTCAACTCTTCTTCAGTTTGGACCTGCTGTAAGATTGAGTTCGTCCTCCCATCTTTTACGTTGTCGACCTCTATTTCGTTTGCCATATGTAGGGTAACATTCTGGCAGAATTTTACTCCATTTAACTCCGCATCCGCACATATCGATCTATAAATCGATTAGGACTTTAAGAATCGATACTTTGGAGAAGTACGTTAGGTGAAATCCAGTTATCGAGGCCTGTAATTAGTATCTGCAAATCCATTACACGCTCGGTTCCTATAAACAAAAACTAATCGTTTTTCTCACCAATATGGTAGCATTTTTTATTGCCAAACTGGGCATATAAAATAGATCCGTAAACAAATTTTACTTCATCATCATCTGCCTAGTCTTTTCCCAACTGGGTATGTTGGGGTCGGCTTCCAGTCTCACCGGATGCAGCTGAATACCAGTGTTTTACGTGGAGCGACTGCCTATCAGAGCTCCACAACCCAGTTACTGGGTAATACGATACCCCTTGGTAAGACTGGTTGTCATACTTTCGGGCTTCTGACTACCCGTAACGACTGTCAAAGATCCATGAATGACAGCCGGGACCAATGGCTTAACGTGCTTTCCGAGGCACGAGGGGTCTTGGTATGCAAAGTTAGTCACCCATCCACAGACCAAACGAGGCAAGCGTAGCTTAACCTGATCAATCGACTTGTGCGGCTGTTATTATTTAGCCACGGGCCCCTCGTAAACTGATTTTACTTGTGGTAGCTAATTCCATATGGGAAGGTTTACTATGCAAAGCTATGAGAGGTCTTTGCTTTATTATTGGTAAAGATACAGGAGTCTTTATTTTAACCAATAACAGTCACTAAATTATAGAAATCGGCCATTAGTCTGAAAGCCAAACTAGGCGTTTTCTTTCATTCTCCAGATAATATTATCAAATTGGGGAAAAGTTGGCTTTCAAAGATATATTTCTGCCTTTTGAGGGCAAAAGAACATTCCTGCCTACACACGACTGCCTACAAATGTGTATTTCTGGCCTGAGGTAGTTTCGAGCCCAATTCTTAAACTGGGCAATTTAGTTGCGAGGCAGGGCAAAAAGTTTACCGTTCCAACTCTTTGAGGGCACGTGAAATTGCCCCTGTGATTATCATGTTTAGGTCTCATAGGGGTAGTTGTGTAATCGTACAATATATGGAGCTACTTTAGAGCGTGTATTTACGTTTTATTTTGTTACTAGCTTTTGCCTTAAAACGGGTGTAAAAAGACACTTTACGAAGCCGAGAGCCACTTTTACTCCCCGTCATTGTAATCATTTGTTCGTACTGAACTATACCTGGAAACCCTGCGTGATCGAATCAGAAATGAGGTAATCAACATAGCCCGAAGAATTGCCAAACTTAAGTGGCAGTGGGCAGGGCACATTGCTCGCAGAACAGATGCCTCGCAGCCGATGGTGCTGAAAGGTTCTAGAGTGGCGACCGCGTACCGGCAATCGTAGCGTTGGAAGGCCTCCCACAAGATGGTCCGACGACCTTGTGAAGGCAGCAGGAACGATGATGAAGATGTTATAACACAACTTTAAATACTTCCACGACCCCTGTAACGTTGCATGCGCTCATAAGTACAGACGCCACCACATCAAGCTACCCGAAACTGTCATATTTTTCCAATCAACTTTGAACCCTATGCTTAAGCGATAAAGTTGAAAAACTATTAAAGAAATTTGACAGATTATAGTAGCTTGATGTGCTGGCGTCTGTACAATGTCTTGCGTGTATTATATTGCGCACAACCGCAAACAGCAAATGTTCACACCAAAAATAAAATTCGTTTCCCAGTGCAGTGTTACTTAGTTTGATGTACAGAATGCGTAGTTAACAACTATGTGATATGTCTTTTTGCACCCTGTATCATATGACCAATACTGTGGCTTCCCATAAGTGAAAGAATTTTCGGAATCCGATCAGGAGATGGAATCATCTTGTTCAAACCGGCATGTCCTAGAACCAAAAAATCAAAGACATGTGACATCCACCAACCTACACTGGGCCCACGTGGAGGATTATGGCCCACTCCTGCTCACAGAGAGAAGGCCTGTGTCCCGGCAGTGGGAATATTTTAGGCTAATTATGCATACCTCCAACAGTCATTGTAGTCCATACCTACTAGGCAAACATAAACTGCAAAGTAATAAAATTTATGAATAACACATATGCCTCATATGTCTTCCTATCGTATGTTATTCCACCAAAAAATGACATAAACGAACCTAAGTAGACTCAGCTATCTTCAAGCTCTTAATCTCGTATTGGTGAGCAGCATTCTAAGTGGAAGCATACTAAAAATCTCGCTATTAAAGCTGGTAAAAGCCACTTGTGGCTAGAACGTGTGACGACTGGAGATCAGAGTTTTGCAAGTTTTATAGGACTAGTGTAAATATAGGTCAGTGTAGTTGCAGATGCTATATATCAAAGGTATGATATAAAGAAGCCTTTAAGTATGGTGTATATTAAAGGTAATTTCTGTGAAATGTCTGTTGTGAACCTGCTATAATATGAATCGTTTTTTAAAAAAACGTGTCCCTGAGGGATCCCCGTCAGGAACAATGTTCCTTAAGAGATACTCACGCACGCACGCACACACACTTGTGTTGTTTAGAAGCTCACATACAGTTGTCCTCACTATTAGCTGCAGCACCCTCGAAAACCATGAAAACGACACCCATGACGAAAATTTTCAAAATTTTCGCTGCCGTCATCTTGGATTTTCATTTTGACCTCACTATTAGCTGCACCACCCTCGAAAACAATGAAGCGTCACCCATGTCGAAAATTTTCAAAATTTTCGCAGCTGTCATCTTGGATTTTCATTTTGACCTCACTATTGGCTTCAGCACCCTCGGAAACCATGAAAATTATCTCTGTCTTTAGAGAGAAAGTCGCTTGGAGGAAAAGTTACGCTTTTTCGTTCCGTGACGATTTCTACCAGTTCTACTCCTAACGTCAGCCGCGTTAAAGAACCTCGTTCCAAAAAAGAAGTCATTTCTTTTTCTAGCTACAATAGGAACTTGTGGTCATCATCATTCTCCTGCCCTTATCTCAATCTATTTGTGGTCGACGCAACATGCCTTAGTGCTTGTCCAGACTGGCAGTGCGGGGTGGGGAGTGGCACGGGTGCGGGAACGCGCGCGATCTGCCCGTCCGCAATCGAAAACGGCTGCGTTTTGCGTGTTGTCGTGTCCAGTGTTTGTCAAAACATAATATGAATGAAGAAGACTTATTTTTACTAGAAAGAACTAGTTTGAGAACCCCGGTCCCCGCGCAGGCCGCCCGAGGACCAGGGCGTACAAACCCAGTTTTCCAGTTTTGCTAAAAAGTATGCTGCGACGCGCGATCAGCTCCGTTACCTGTCGTCGTATCCAATCGAGTCGTCCAAATTTTTCTTTTACTCTTCTGTGTTTTATGATTATTTTCTTCTTCCTCGAATGCAATAGCCAACAATACTACGTCGACTTTTACAATCTCTAAACGATATTAAATCGTGTACACAGTGTTTAAAGTCTATATAACCAAGCCGCGCACAGCAGCTTGACTTTGGACGTCTTCCGCGACACGCGATCGTAGCCAAAAGTATGCTACGACGCGCGATCGGCTCCGTTCGCCTGTCGTCGTATCCGATCGAATCCTTTCGGCTGTCGTCCAAATTTTTCTATTCCTCTTCTGTGTTTTATGATTATTTTCTTCTTCTTCTAATGCAATAGCCAACACTACTAGGTCGACTTAAACCATTTTCAAAAATTAGAACACGTTAACACGGTAGGAAAGAAACTATTTGACTAGGTGCAGAAACGGATACGTTCGCAAGCGAACGGCGAGCGTACGGAGCCGATCGTATGCGTCGACATGTTGCCGGACGCTATCGCCTGTCCCCGCATCCGTTCATCTCCTTTCCGATCCGATACGATGCAAGCCGTTTGGTGGAAATCATTAAATCCTAGTCGCCGTGTCCCAACTCTAGCGTTTAGTGATTTATACGGGGCCCAACAATAGAAGGAATTTGAGTACGTTTTACAACTACTTAGGTAATTACAGTGAACTCGGTAATTAATATTAATTTGTTTGATATTTATTGAGGGTTAGTCGACAAGGTTGTTATTGTACCGCCTCCAGGATTCCAGATATTGTTGGTTGTTTCGTCGCCCTCCAAAATGTTAATGGAAATATTTTTGGGTGATTTAGATTCTCGAGGTTCCATGGATTCAAGTTTTCATACAAATTATAATAGGCAATTAATTATAAATTGTTGGAATTTAGGTAAACGGTTCCATAAATTATTTTTGTGTGCTTACTCACTATTAATGGATGTTTAAATGGGCCAATCGAGTTCATCAGAAATGCTCTCATAATTGCAAACATTGCGTTGTTTACGTTGTGCAGCAGACGAATTTTCAAACGTAAGAAGCAATGGATTAGGAATTTCCTTCAAAATCCTCGGGTTGTGATTGGAAGTGTGTTCAATAAGTGAAAGTGATACATTTTCACCAAAAATGACCTTCAAGAATCAAACCGACAAACTTCATCGCATCTTCAAATCCAAAAACCATAAACCGAGCTTACTCAAACATCTATTCTGCCCGTCAAGCAGCTTGAATGCTTTAAAATCACCGCTTCATTCAGCTGTTGGCTAAACAAACTAAAATCTTGCACATTCAGCTCTTTCGCTGAGGTTCCACGGCAAACATGGGAAGCGGCTGCGATTTAGCGCTTGTGAGATCAAAAGAGGGCGGGGTGACAACTAAAAGATGGCGGTTGGGACAGTCCTCTAAATTTTTTTGACACTGAAGAATTCAATGGAACTGTTACGCTGGAATTACACGGTTTTAAATGTTCATGAAGGTACCAAATTGAATCTTGTTAACAAAAATTGAATGACGGCTACACCATTCTTTTCTCCCCTCAAAGTACTTAAATCAACTTGATTGAGTCGTGTAGTATTGTCATCATACATTTACTCAAGAGCGAAGTCTTAGCGCATTATTTGATCTGTTTTAGTTCATCCTGCTTTCATACTCGCACTCCTTACTGCATTCAGGTTTTCAAATTATCTTCCATCTATGGCCATCGTTAAAATCCGGTCAAGTGAGAGTCGTACTCGCACACACAAAGGGTTCCGTACCACAAGGCAAAAAACGCCGAAAAAATCACGTTTGTTGTATGGGAGCCCCCCTTTTTTGCGGCCCTCCTGCACTGGGTGGAAAGGAAGGGAGTGTCAGACTCTTACTGACCAAAACCCACCCGTGTTCCTTCCTTAGCCTTTTATGTTCCGGGCCAGCGGTAACCCTGTCGGACAATCCTGCTGACCCGGCAGGCTTCGGCCCTAAGGGGCTCCCTTCAATTTATGCTGACAATGGGAGCCCCCCTTAAATATTTATTTTATTCTGTTTTTAGTATTTGTTGTTATAGCGGCAACAGAAATACATTCATCTGTGAAAATTTCAACTGTCTAGCTATCACGGTTCATGAGATACAGCCTGGTGACAGACAGACAGACAGACGGACTGTCCGTCTGTCTGTCTTAATAATAGGGTCCCGTTTTTACCCTTTGGGTACGGAACACTAAATAATTTAAAATAATTTCAAGGCGGTCAAAATCGTGTACAATTAAACTTTCAACAATTCTAATCTTCTAATTTTGGCTACATAAGCCACATACGAGCTCAAGAACGGCAGCTATTGCGGAATTGAAGCAATCGACCTGGCCGAAATCGGTCGGATTGCATCATCATCTTCTAATTTAATTCTTGAACAAAAATCTTAAGCATCCTCCAAAGAAGGAACTTGACCTGATAGCAGCCCAATTGTTATTCCCTTACAAAATGAAATATTTAAGTTGGAATCGATCTTAAATCTTCCACTTAAGTCCCTCAAGTTAAGTACAGATGAAAACGTGAAAGGGTCCCAAGAGCTCATAGAATCAATTACGATTCCTTTTGTTTATATCCAATATATTTCATCTGTCTTCCTTATTTCGAGATGTCTTGACTTTATTGCGTCAATACTAAAATCGAAGGTAATCGAAAACTTGACTGCTTTACTGAAAATTCTTTGAGGCGTGTTTTAATTCACTATTCCCAGAGGTTTAACTCTCATTCTAGGAAAACTGCATGTATCCGAATTAAAAGCGCGGCGGCATCTACAACGCAACATGAGAACTACGCTTTACACTGACGTCACGCAAATTCCTGCATCGCGCAAGCAGAGTTTACCGCGCGGCTAGCATATATACAACGTTCCGACATCAATCGTCGGGCAGTTGCCCACCAGACACAAAACCCGTCTGGTCGTAAGATCCTTTCTTTTCTATGAAAGATGAGTGCTCCTTACACCCTGTTCCTCATACCTCTATATAAGCATTCTATGTTTTAATTCAGGACATGGACAATCTGTGTGCCAAAGTTTATGAAGTGTTCAGCCGATAATGTATGTGGTTAGAATAACAAACATACAAACTTACAAAACCTATAATGTTAGTAAGGATAATACAGGGTGAAATTGAAAACATGCGACAAACCGAAATGGGAGATTGTACTCATCATTATGAACAACTTTTACGATGGGACCAAAGCTCCCTACATTTTGACGAGTTATGCGAACATAAATGTAGGGAACAGCAGATATATTTTTTCACGAATGCAGGTTTGGTCCCATAGTAAAAGTTGTTCATAATGATGAGTACAATCTCCCATTTCGGTTTGTCGCATGTTTTCAATTTCATCCTGTATGTGGGATAGCATGAAATAGGAGCACTTGCAGTTTTGCTCGAAGTATCCCATAAAGGTGTCCAAAAACATGGTCTCCAAATAGAAACACTTTACTTGACTATGTTTATTTACACAAATCTTGAAAACCTACATTTTTAAGCCAACATCTCCAGTGTCCGACATTTCTTTATACACAAGCTGGTGTCACCATGACACTGGTCGCAGAACATTTGGGTCTCTTTTTGCTCCGAGCACGTTTTTGCACACCCTTTGATAACTCACGCAACTACACTTTTGCTACACTTTTAGTCACTTTGAGGTACCGAGGACTCTTTGGGAATAGTTAGTGCAATCTCGTGGAAAAGAGGGTAGGAGAAGGTGGGGTGATATAAATGAGGTCAAAGTGTCATCATAACAGAGGGGAAATTCTTGTAACTTTAAGAACGTTAAAGATAAAGATATATTTATTTGTTAACTCACGCAACTACACTTTTGCTACACTTTTAGGCACTTTGAGGTACCGAGGACTCTTTGGGAATAGTTAGTGCAATCTCGTGGAAAGGAGGGTAGGGGAAGGTGGGGTGATATAAATGAGGTCAAAGTGTCATTATAACAGAGGGGAAATTCTTGTAACTTTAAGAACGTTAAAGATAAAGATATATTTATTTGTAAACATGTGTAACATTAAACCTTTGAGTATTAAACCAACTGGAGGCGCCATTGTCAGGCGATCCCCGCTGCCAAAGGTACGAGACCGCCGGTCATAGCGGTTATATACATGTGTGCGTATAGTTTATGCTTGTGTTTGTTTTTTGTTTTGTGTGCGTGCGTAACAACGCGATCGAATTGCATTAGTGTATTATTGCGTTCCCTCGTCCCCCACGATGAAAGTGACAGACTTATTTGCGTAGATATTAGTACTCGTGGCGTCTTCGGTTGGTTTAATACTCAAAGCATTAAACATATAAATGCAAATGTGGATGTAAAAGTGAAAATCTGTGAGTTTCAACATGTTTTGCCACCATAGGCGTACAAAATGAATTGTAACCACTTGAAATTATAATACAATTAAGACAGAAAAAATAAAAAACTACATTCACAGTGAAATCCAAATCCGTCTTTTTTGACGGATTTGGATTTCACTGTGAATGTACCTTTAATTTCCCGACATTTTTGACAAGATTTTGATATTGTTTGTTGCAGGTAAGATTGCGACTAGATTTTAAGAGCATTTCATACAAACTTTCAAGCCGTTTTCGAAATGAATGAACCGATTTTAATGAAACTTCATACACTTATGCAGGATACAAAGGTCTAAAAAGATACTTAAGAAGATTTTCGAAAAATAGTGTCACAGCCAAATTAGACCGATTTTTAATTTTCCATAGAAACAGAGATTTCCAGTTATCTTTTTTAAAATAAGACATTTCGAAAATGTTCTTAAGTAACTTTTAGACCTTTGTATTCTGCTTTTGCGTATGAAGTTTCATTAAAATCGGTTCATTCATTTCGAAGAACAAAGACTTCACTAACTAGCCTTCAAAACTTCATACGCATATTAAGCAGGATACAATGCTGCCGTCTTAACGAAAAGTGCAATAACTAGGACCTGATTTCGAGAAAAACGCGGTTAAATTTTTTTTTTTTTGTTTTATTTGTTTCTCCGTCACTATATTATGCTTAGTATTAAAACCGGCTACGTCATGGATACGTAAAAAGTGTCTAAAAAGAATATTTGAATCTCATTCTGCAGATTCAAATTATGTACTTATCTCAATTTGGGGCAAAACTCGAGTTATTGCACTTTTCGTAAGGACGGCAGAATGGTCTAAAAAGTTACTTAAGAACATTCCATGAATAAACATTATCTGTCGGTTGAAAAATCAGCCCTTAATGCAGTAGAAACGAAAAAAAAATATTTCAAAAAAAAAATTCCCGGCAATCAAGTGTGCAACCTGAAAACATTGTAGGTTGCGAAAAAATAAATTAATGAGTTTTTTTTTATAGATTCGTTTCATCCATAGGAGGAACTCTATTGAAAAAATGGCTCTTTTATTCAAAGTAAAAAAAACTAACTAATGTAATATCTATGGTTTGTTATACGATCAAATGAACATTATGAGTCATGCACTTTTGGATTTTCCATATTTTTTTTCCATTTATTTGGCACAGATTTCTAAATCCTGGTAAAGCCATCATCTGCCTAGCCTTTTCCCAACTGTGTTGGGGTCGGCTTCCAGTCTAACCGGATGCAGCAGAATACCAGTACCTATATTACATGGAGCGACTGCTCATCTGACCTCCACAAACCAGTTACTGGGTAATACGATACCGTTTGGTAAGACTGGTGGTTAGACTTTCGGGCTTCTGACTACCCGTAACGACTGTCAAAGATCCACGTATGACTGCCGGGACCAACGGCTTAACGTGCTTTCCGAGGCACGGAGGGGTCACGGTATGTAAAGATGGTCACCCATCCACAGACCAACCGCGGCAAGCGTAGCTTTACCTGATCGATCGACCTGTGCGGCTATTATTATTTAGCCATGGGCTCCCCATGCCCCCAGCCATGATATAGTACATCATTGGGTTAAACTGCCTAACTTCAAAATGGATTTGGAAAGTGGGCGCAGATACTTGCGTCCACTAGAGTAAAGGCACTCATTATTGTGTTCAGTAAAGAAAATACCTGTTGTGGAGACTCGTAGGTATCTACGAGATCCAATTAGTGGCCTATTGTGAAAGCTGAGATAAGAGGCAATTAACAAACTATTCATGTTAAGAGGACTCACGAAAGTGGAGGATTTTGCCGAAAAGTGGATGCTATATTATTTGGGTCTTTATTGTAGAATGGATGTCGAAAATTCCTTGAAAACCAAACAAGTTTTGAAGTGAAAACTTCTTTAGGCGCGCTGGGCATTTTTTGAGATGGGAAAAAACCACTGTTACCGTAATCGACACCTCTGTTTGAAGTTTTGGCCATAATAAAGACATCGACGCGCGGTACATTTTCTTTGGGAAGAAAGACCTTCAAAAATATTTATAAAATTAGTATGCTTTTTCAAGTTTTCACGTCTGTCGGCGCTCCTGGAATGCCACTGTTTTTAGGGTTCCGTACCCAAAGGGTAAAAAAGGGACACTATTACTAAGACTTCGCTGTCTGTCCGTCCATCTGTCCGTCCGTCCGTTTGTCTGTCACCAGGCTGTATATCAAGAACCGCGATAGCTAGACAGTTGAAATTTTCACAAATTATGTACCTCTGTTACCGCTATAACAACAAATACTAAAACCAAATAAAATAAATATTTAAGGGGGGCTCCCATACAACAAACGTGTTTTTTTTCGGCGTTTTTGCCATGTGGTACGGAACCCTTCGTGTGCGAGTCCGACTCGCACTTGGCCAGTTTTTTTTTAAAATTAAACTTTCTCAATACGTCGTCAAATTCTCTAATGTTGTTGGGTATTTTAGTCATCCAATAACAACAATTTCTTCTAAGAAGTTGTTGTGATTGGTTCCCGTACTGGGCCCGCGTGGTGGATTACGGCCCACTCCCTCATCTGGAGGAGGCCTGTGCTGTGTCCCAGCAGTGGGAATGGCTGATTATGCATTATGCAATCACAACAACTACCATTGTGCACCAAAGACCAGTGGCTCTAGCTTTTAAATACCGGAAATTCTTCAATGTAAACGTTAAAACATTCTTAAGTAACCGTAAACCTTTTAAACATTCACCTAACATAGCATTTTAACATTACCATAGATTAGTGCAGTAATAAATCTTCTCTCTAAGCATGTGCGGGCACGGTAAGGGCGCACTCGTAACTGTTGATAATTTATTAGATAATAATCTCCAGCAGGGAGATTAAAAATGTGCGCTGAATTAAGAGGAAATGGGAGTGGTCGTATTTTTTACAGAATAATAAAGCCCCTATGTTTTCCTTTTTGATGATACATTATTTTTATAAGCACTAGAACTCTCAAAAATGCTCAAAATTGCCGATTTAAACCGCTGTCAACAGAGGCCTAGTGTACAAATTTGACAGCTATTAATGAAAAAAGAAAAACTTAGGGACACAGTATATATCCTTCTTGTTCAGATTATCAAATATCTTTAAAATTGGTCCAATACTGGAGGAAGAAATAGGCGAGAGCCAAACCTCGAGTTATGATTTTTTACTTAGGCTTTTTCAAAAGTCTCTCCGACCGCATTGCATTGTTTGTAGAAGAGGTGGGAACGTGGGGGTTTTTGTTTTAGCCATGTTGTCCTGGTTTTTGCTAGACTGAGTGGGTATACAAGGTGGCATTGACACGTACATGATTCTTAATGCCCCTGCTTAGAAAGTTTTGGTCGGTTATTTAAAAAAAAAGCTGTTCCATACATTTAGATCGCGTAGGTATTAGGATCCACCAACCCGCACTGGGCCCGCGTGGTGGATTACGGCCCACTCTCTCTCACCGAGAGGAGGCCTGAGACCCAGTAGTGGGAACGTTATAGGCGTTACATGCGCGTTCGCACACAGCTCGGGGCACCAGAAAGTACTTGGAGAAAACATTTGGGTATTGCCGTGGCCTCAATCCTATCGAGCATGCATGAGACATAAAAAAAAAAACGTTTTTTCGTATGTCAAAAAGAGTAACCTAGATAAAGTGGATAAGACAGAGATTTAACAGAAGACGTACTAGCAGGGGATCGGGGAGGTGCGGTTCAGGGCATCAGACCGGAATAAATCGTTTCATCATGGGTGTTGATTTCGTGGTTTTCTAGGGTGCTGAAACCGATGGTGAGGTCAACTTTGCCATACTTTTTAATACAGGATAACCACTTTCTATAGGCAGTCGCTCCATGTAAAATACTGGTATTCAGCTGCATCCGGGTAGACTGGAAGCCGACCCCAACATAGTTGGGAAAAGGCTAGGCAGATGAAGAACCACTTTCTGTAGTATGTTCAACATAAAATAAATCCTAAATAGTTTTACCCTGTATTTTAACTATGCTGTAACTGTGATTTATTCCGTCCACAATTTTCTAATATATCATTGTTCAGCGGTTAACGTTGCGGTGTTTCGAATTAGTAACTACAGTTCTGTGTTGTGTGTGATAGCAAATTGTGATTGTGTTTGAACCGCATCAATGGACTCGCGGTCGCAATCATGGCCGGCGATCGTGTTTTGTTTTTGGTCGAAAACAAGTCTGTGTGTTTTCGAAATGTGTGTGTCGTATTTATGGGACAGTTGGTTGGTTTTTTTCGCGGAGGGGCCCGTGGCTAAATAATAACAGCCGCACAGGTCGATCGATCAGGTTAAGCTATGCTTGCCGCGGTTGGTCTGTGGATGGGTGACCATCTTTACATACCGTGACCCCTCCGTGCCTCGAAAAGCACTTTAAGCCGTTGGTCCCGGCTGTCATTCGTGGATCTTTGACAGTCGTTACTTGTAGTCAGAAGCCCGAAAGTTTGACAACCAGTCTTACCAAAGAAACAATAATGCTTGCATTAAATTAAAATAAATATTTATTGATGAGAATATTTATTGATAAGTTATCACTTCCTCCTAGAAATTGAGCTAGCCAAACAATTCAAATTAAATATACACTTTTCTTGCCTTTTTATCGGCAAATTGATTTATTAAATCATCTATAGCTGAAGACGATTTCAGTATTTCTAAAATTTCTGCCTCTATGTATAGACAATAGTGACAAGTCTGATAGCCGACATTAAGTGACATTGTGGATAACATATTACTAATTTTAGCTTACATACGTTAGGGGCCTCTGTAGCCCGGGGGCCCCGTATCATTGATACGGCTGATACGGCGGTAGATACGCCCCTGGACCAAACCTAAGTGCGTGTTCAGACCGCGCGAAATTTATGCGTTTGTCGCGCGTCACGGCGCTTCCGCAACGGATAGACGGACGCCCGGCTAATGTACGTCCCGCGGATAATTTACGAGTCACACGCGATTTGCCGGCTTAATTATATGTTGTGGTTGTGTAATTAGTGTGGCATCGTGATTAGGGTTTTTGTGCGACTTTTTTTGCTGTAAATACGGAATCTGTGCGACTGTGATTGTGTGATTTTGTAATCAGTAGTGTTATAATTATAGTTATCTTCGTCCGTTTTCTGACAGCAAGAGTTGGATGGAAAAGCCGGTCCAGATCGAGTCGGACTCGCGCACCGAGGGTTCCGTACCATCATGTTTTTAGTTTTTCATCGGCGAGGCCTATATACGTCAGAGAATTTTAACAGCGCCATCTCTTGACCGATAGTGGAACTAATGTAACTTGTGTCCCCTGACCCCCTTTCCTCGGGCCTGCGGGCAGAGAGTAATGGGTAGCTCACCGTCCGATCAGGACCAGGCTCGTGCCGGACGGCGCGTACGTGATCCACGCGCGCCTCAAAGAGATGTTAGCATTAAGGAAGCCCCTTAGGGCCGAAGGCCTGCCGAGTCAGCGGGATTGTCCGAAAGGGTTACCGCTACCCCGGAACATAAAGGGCTAAGGAAGGAACACGGCTGGGTTTTAGGCAGTAAGAGTCTGACACTCCCTTCCGCTCCACCCAGAGCGGGAGGAGTCATTTGATGATTTCCCATTCGCAAAAAAAAAAACCTCCTTTCAGTCCCTGTTGCAAAAAATATACATATATTTTTATTTCTTTCTTATTTGCAAAATAATCGGGCAAACGATATCTAAAACTATTCCAAATTTCAAGTTGATAGCATTAGAAGTTCTTGAGATATCCTGTAACAGACAGACAGACAGACTGACTCTCACCATAAGAGTTCCGTTTTACCATTTCGGTACGGAACCCTAATTACTCATGTGCATGCTGTAAAAAGATCATTCAGTCAGTGGAGCTGATTGTCCAGGGAGTGTTGTATTGATACATCCCCCTATCAATCTTGCTCCGGAGAATTTTACGAGGTCAATCAATCAATCAATCTGTCGATCCTTTTCCCTACTATGTTGGGGTCAGCTTCCAGTCTAACCGGTTGCAGCTGAATACCAGTATTTCACATGGGGCGACTGCCTCTCTGACTTCCAGAACCCAGTAATACGATACGATACCCCTTGGCGAGACTTGTTGTCAGACTTTCAGACTTCTGAATACCCGTACGACTGTCCAAGATCTACCTACAAATGACAGCCGGGACCCAAGACCACGGAGGGGTCTCGATGTGTGCTGTATGGTCACCCATCCAAAAACCGACCACGGCAAGCACCCTGACCCGGGCTGTTATTATATAGCCAAGGTCCTAAATAATTCAAAGTCCCGACTGACTAATATATCAACGCACAGCCTAAACCGCTGGTCCTAGAGACATGAAATTTGGAGGGTGTGTTCTTTGTGAAGAGTAGGTATCCACTAAGAAAGGGTTTTTCGAAATTCCACCCCTATGAGAGTGAATGGCAGAAGCTAGTCAGAACATAAAACAATCAACAAGATAACCTTTTTCTGGGAAACCAGTCCATTTTCCTCATTTTACAGCCGTTTGAAACGCTCATACGATATAATTATCTTGAGTAACATATTCTGACAGAATGCTCCAATATTTCATCGCACATGTTACCAAGATGTTTGTTCAAAGGGAAATCCTTTAAAATGTTTGTTTTAATCTTGTTAATGGGAGAGTTGGGGCGTTTTAAAGGCGCGTTTAGATAGAACAAGAATAAAGGCTCGATTTTTAGGGTTCCGTACCTAAAGGGTAAAAACGGGACCCTATTACTAAGACTCCACTGTCCGTCTGTCACCAAGCTGTATCTCATGAACCGTGATAGCTAGACAGTTTAAATTTTCACAGATGATGTATTTCTGTTACCGCTAGCCAAAACCAAGCGTGCCATTTTTTGACTACCTACTATGACGTCACAAGCACTATTTAATGATGGGAAAATCAAATCGATTCAAAGATGGCCGCCGCGTGCGGCACCCGTCTTGCCCCACCCCCGGGGCCTAGCGCCAGCGCAGCGCTCACGCTCACCCACCCAGCAGTACACAGGACTGAGCGCGAAAGTGGCGGCTTACGATTTTTGTACGTAAGCTGCATGCGAAGTAGTTGCTCTTGCGTTATCTAGCTAGGTGTATGAAGGGCGTATCTTTATCTGTGGTGTGAGAGTTTAGTTCTTCTAGCTCACCCAGCCAGCAGTACACAGGACTTGACAGAACTGAGCGCGAAAGTGGCGGCTTACGATTTTTGTACGTAAGCTGGTGCGATTTGATCTGTGCTGTGAGAGCTTAGTGCTTCTAAACTACACAATGGATTTTGATGCAACTTTAACCATAATTCAGAATATGTATCCCGGAAGGTTTGCTTCTGTAATAAACACCAACTCCTAAAGACTGTGCAAAGCAAGGTGCGGGTGGGTCACTAGTAATCAGAAGGCAATTCCCGTAATAATAACGTTAAAAATGTAGAAGCAATCTCATCTCAGCGACAATCAGTGTCAAAAACTTGTCAAAAATGTAGGGTAGTTAGAAATATTTTTGACAGATGGAGACTGAGTTCAGACTGTGAAGGTTCTTAAAATAACGAGAATTGTCCCTCTGATCTAATCACCATCTAATGTTACGTAACGCAACTCCATCATCTGCCTAGCCTTTTCCCAACCATGATAGAGTCGGCTTCCAGTCTAACCGGATGCAGCTGAACACCAGACTGCCTATCTGACCTCCACAACCCAATTACTGGGTAATACGATACCCCTTGATAAGACTTGTTGACAGACTTTCGGGTTTCTGACTCCCCGTAACGACTGTCAAAGATCCACGAATGGCAGCCGGGACCAACGGCTTAACGTGCTTTCCGAGGCACGGAGGAGTCACGGCATGTAAAGATGGTCACCCATGCACAGACCAACGGCGAAAAGCGTAGCTTAACCTGATCTATCGACCTGTGCGGCTGTTATTATTTAGCCATGACCAAAATAAATGCAGCCCACAAAATAACTATTCTTGTTATGAATCTAGATAGTCTAAACCTACCTTTACGGAATATATAATGTGATTTTACTGTTTGAGTACCTACCTAACTTTGTACGTGACTATCTTGTTGAACTTAATTTTTAGCTAACTACCCTCTAACTCGTAACGGATAGGCGGTTTCGTTGTTCTAATGGTTTCAGAGAAATCTTTAGAAGTCTGCTTTGAGTGTAATTAAGATTTTCTAGCCCCTAAATGTCTTCTTCCGACCTCTTTGAGATATTTATTAGTAGTACTTCACCGCCAGTAATCCCCGAAGGGTCATACCTGGGTGTACAGACGCCAGCACATCAAGCTAACCGAAACCAGGCCTCCGTCACTCCATGTACTTGCGCGCTATAATTACCTACCGCCCGGCCGAGCGGTCTCGGGCCGTTTGCGGACCAAATTCAGTGCGGTTTTCGCAAGCGAAGCGCACGTACAAGTAGCGGCACGTAAGTTGGCAAGAGTTTTTGTAGTGGGGGAAGTTTGCGCATGCACAATTTCATACATTTTTATATGCGCGAACTTCCCCCACTACGAAAATCTCTTGCCAAGTTACGTGCCGGTAACTATACGTTATTTAATTTTAATCGTTCCATTCGTTTGTACGCGTACCTACGATGCCGTCTGGTGCTTTAATGGGTGCAAATCAATTAAAAGAAGGGATAAACACCTAACATTTTTCCATTTACCTGACAATGAAGATGTCATGTCATCTTTTACATGTATTGCACACTCAGCACCAATTTATAAAAAAAATATTTTATAAACGATACAATTTTAAACTACCACCTATAGTCAGAACATATTCAATTTCTCAAAAGGTTCTCAATAAAATAGACAAATAGTTATGTTAATTTAATTTTATCGAAGAGGCAGCCCTGCGATTGCTGTGGGATCGCGCGGTGCGAAGCAATCACAATAGTGTACGCTTGAGCATTTAGGCACATTTTAGTATGCAGCGGTTGCTGACGCGACGGAGTAGGCTATTATACAAGGCTAGGCAGATGATGATGATACATTTTATGTAAAATAAACTCAGTTTATTGGTAAAGTTATGACGGATTGCTTGCTAGCGAGTTCGATTCCCGTGTCTGTTTGGTGTGATTTGATAATACACCCGACATTAGTTACCAAATCATTAAACGGGTAAAGGTCTAGAGAGATCATAGGTTCTCAACGTGGCCCGATAACTGCCCCTCGTGGGCTCAGGGGGGCAGTAGAAGACCCTGTCAGGTTCGCGGGTTGTTCGAAAGAGTTACTGTGGCCCCTGGCACAGGCAACTGAAGGAACACGGGTGGGTCAGTAAAAGTCTGACACGCCCTCCCCGCTCCGCCCAGAGCGGTAGAAGTTATTTGATAATTTTCTACACAACAAAAACAAGGAGGCTGTAGAAGACCCAGAGAAAATTATGTAACCTATCTTAGGACTAGATAATATTACACGACACACGTTTAAATATAATCGAAGCAATAGTTGTTTCCGACCTCGAAAAAAATATTCTCAAACCCGGTGGGCAAAACAAGGTTGAGAACCTAGATAGTTAGATAGTAGGTACCTTTCACACCAAACTCGATACCTCAATATCACCTACACCAACCGACAATACCTCGTCCCCTGCTCACCCCCCACAATGCAATACATTTCCACTATGACGTCGACCGGTGGCAATTCATCACGCCTCTATAGTGTCGGTGACAGATCGATGTTGCAATTTCCTGCCGCTAGGTGGCGCGCACGCCTTTTTGTTTTGTATTTAGAACGCGTATGAATTGATAGATGACCAATGGGAGTGGAGTGAATGAGAAGGTTTGTGTGATAGGGTAATTTGTCATTGGTTTGTTTTTTTGGACGGTAGTTTTTCGAATTTGTAGTTTTGGTGTTTTACGGAGTTTTACGTTACTAATTTATGTTCTGTGTTTGTTTCAGGTAAGTGCCGAGTTATTTTGCTACTAGTATTCTACAACCACAGGTGATATAATATGAGGGTAAGTTTAACTGACATGACTGATAATGGCGGATTTTAATTATTGGAGACTAGCTTCCGCCCACGGCTTCGCTCGCGAGGTATGTCGATAAAAACTATCCTATGTCCTTCCCCGGGATGCAAGCTATGTCTCTGCCAAATTTTATCGAAATCCGTTTAGTGGTTTAGGCGTGAAAAGGTAACATACAGACAGACAGACAGAGTTACTTTCGAATTTATAATATTAGTATGGATATCCATAATTAGTACAGTCCCTGCTTCTTTCGGCGCGAACATAAAAATACCTGGCCCAGTGGTAATTGGCCCGACTTGCGAGGTGCAGGTCGTGGATTCGACCCCAGTTAGGCGCTTTACTTTGTGTAAATTATTTCATCGCCACTGCTCTCAAAACGGTGAAGGAAAACATCGTGAGGAAACCGGCATGTCCTAGAACCAAAAATTCGAAGACATGTGACATCTACCAACCCGCACTGGGCCCGCGTGGTGGATTACGGCCCACTCCCTCTCACCGAGAGCAGGCCTGCCTGTGGTCCAGCAATGGGAACATTATAGGCTGATTATATGCTATTTTTTGACATCTCACTTCACCTAAGTTTTTACGTTGAGATTTTTACAGGATAGACTGACAGAGGCCGTGGTTAAAATAAGAATTCACTTTTGTTCCTACAGTTTCTGCCTTGCTCCTTTGTGTTAAGGTGCCACTAGTCGATATTTTTTCCATAAAAATTTCGGGAGATTTCGGGGGATTTACTCCACTGTTTGACATTGTGCACCCGAAGTTAAACATGATATCGTTTTGAATTATTATTAATTGTGCCTGTACGGAAACAGAATAGTAAAATAAAAAACCATTAAAAAGTTATGAGCCAACAAAGATTCGTTTTTCTTGCTATTTTTAATGTAACTTTGGTGTACTGTAAATAAGTCATAAAATAACGGTAAAATCTTCAAATCCAAGTCCGCACCGACAAAGCTCAGTTATCGAAGAGTTTAATAAACTTTATTAATAATTGATTTATGCAGTTGTTTTTTCATAAAACTCTATTTTCCAAAGCACTTTTTGTATTTTTTTACGTGCCTGTTAGTTCGGAACGGTGTTTCTGTGCGTGAGAACTAGACGTTGTGCGTGTAGACTAGCGTCTAACTGCTCGTCACTGATACGAGCTCTGTCAGACACGAAGTCAGGTGAGACAGCGTGCTTTTTGGCCATGACCACCAGTGAGTTCGAGCTCGCGACTAGTTTACTCTTAAGGTTCGTAGCAGGTGGCGTACTATAGTTTCTGCCTAACCCCATGGGGAGACGGCGTGAGTTTAAATATGTACCATCGACTAGTTTACTCTTAAAGATGTTATGTCATGAATACTATAAATCTTGTACATACACACAGAGGATGCTCTGTCATCATTGTACATTGTACACTATTATTATAAACTTTATCACCACATAAATAGTGGAGTTTGTTCATTAAAGTGCCAAGGACAGCTTACAACATGTTACTGTAACATTGTTGCTTTTAATTAAACGGATAGGTACCATGAAACTAAAAACTCAAAGCTTTTATTTCAATCAATTAAACCATTTACAGGCACTTTTGAACTGTCAAAATAGTCGGTCAGTAAGTCAGAAAGTTGAAGCTTAGTTGCCCATTCCAAAACGTAGATCTCTATGGAGAAGAGCGGGCAAGAAACTCTAATTACAAAATACATTACACAGGTACATTATTCTTGTTGCTTCTATATGTGAGAAACAATGTAAAAAAAAAAACAAATGAAGAAAAAATTCAAAGTTTAAGATTAAAAATAAGCCCTGGCAGTTCAGAGATGACCATTCTCAACCGACGGCGCCCATTCACGAACATGACGCGTGGATCAGCACCAACCAGCTCAACCATTTTGTAGGGAACCGAATGATCCAACACACGCGCCACCATCAGTGAGCATGACATATTCTCAACTGCCCTGCTCTTTCAGGTCAACATCAAAATATCATAAAACGGGTTCTAACATTTACAAAATTTGCTTCAAAAAATGCTTCTCAATTATACAAAACGATTGTTTGCAATTTTAAAATAAAAGTAGCTCAAGTTACTCCTTATAACAGCAGCTATCTGCCCGTGAAAGTCCCATCAAAATCGGTCCAGCTATTTGAAATTTAAAAAAAATATTTTTTTGTTATAAGTACTGTATTTATACTTTTATAGAGGTATGAGGAACAGGGTGTAAAGTTCACTCATACTCTATTGAAAAGGGAGGATCCTCCGACCACACGGGTGTTGTGTCTGGCGGGCAACTGCCCATTGATACATGTCGGCCGTTGTATCTATGCTAGTTGCGCGGTAAACTCTGCTTGCGCGATGCAGGATTTGCGTGACGTCAGTATGACGCGTTGTTCGCATGTGGCGTCAAACAAACACTTCAATTGTATTTATTTGTATAGATTATTCTCGTAGGTATACCTTTTTTTTTAACTAGTGTAACCTCAATCTCCTTATAAAAATCTTATTTTGAGAAAGGTTCTCTCAACAGAAATAAGCCTCAGTAATCAAAGTAAATCGAAACTGTAGCCACTAGCCATACTGAAACTCCGTGAAGTGTAACTAAAACTTTGATCTGCCCACTAGTTTCGGTCCAGGCCTCACTATTGCGACGTACGGACACAAACAATATAGATGCAGAAAGCCAACTCTATACGTACAACAAACGACAACGCACACACATAATTATACAGCGTTATTGGTTAAACATTAACAACCTCTTAAGTGGTGTTTGTACTCATCATTATGAACAACTTTTACTATGGGACCAAACCTGAAATCGCGAAAAAAAATCAGCTGTTCCCTGCATTTATCAGCTGTTCCCTACATTTATGTTCGTGTAACTCATCAAAATGTAGGGAACAGCTGTTAATGTTTTACCAATAACCCTCTATTGTCTGTTTGGAAGTGTAAACAAACCCTATCCAGGTTTTCTTATGCGATCACTCACAAAAAGGCGAAGGTGATTTTAGCTCCTCGAATCGGATACTCGTAGATTAGATTTCTTTTGTTAATTTAATATAGAAATAAGAGTTGCTTTATAGTTTGCAGAAAAGCTGAAGAAATTAGAGAAACTATGATGCAGGAATAATCGGAGCAACTCAGGCAGGCATCTTACCTGATCGTGGTAGCTTTGGGGCCCCTAGGCAGGCTGGGCCCCTAGGCCTTGTGTGCCTAGGCGTAAATCCTAGGCTGGTTGTCACAAACGATAACCGATTTCCGGCCACCGCAGGCGCGGGCTTCCGGACGGCAAGCAATGGGCAGCTCGCCGTCCGGTAAGGACCAGTCCCGGGTCGACGGCGCGTTGTGTTCCACGCGCGTCTCAAAGAGATGTCAGCACTAACTGACGGGGTCGCGGGCTGTTCGAAAGAGATACCGTGGCCCCTGGCACAGGCAACTGAAGGAACACGGGTGGGTTTTAGTCAGTAAAAGTATGCCACGCTCCGCCCAGAGCGGGAGAAGTTATTTGGTAATTTGAACCAACAAAAAAAAAAAGGCTGGTTGTCACTCGTATGGAGCCGACCTTCTGTCACTATCTATTTTGTGATTCGGATCTCACGGAGTCTGAGGCACGGATCACGAGACTATAGTGGCAATGGTAGGGTTATTGGATGAGAAACTGTTTGGAGTTATTTGAATGGTCGAGTGTCTGAATTTTGGTAAAATAAAAGAGATTTTTGGGTGTGTAGTGCTAGGAGTAACGTGCGTAAAATCATAATTTATATGAGAAGTGGCCAGTAAAACGGCTAATCGCAGCACAGAAATCTGTAAACATTATCAATTGCTGATCATGGGGGGTCTCCATACTGGCTGCTGTAGTAAGATACAGCCCCAATCATTTCGGGATGTATGAAGAAGCCTCCTCGTTTGTTCCGCTAGTTACTCAACTGAAACTGAGCGCTCGGCGCATCCTGGACAGTCACACTCAACACCTTATTAGACTGGCCAATTCTTCCCTGGCAGTGGTAGGGCTAGCGCCCGCCTGGTTTGCGACCACCCACCCACCTGAGTCAAGCAGCCTGCTGTGTTTCGTCGTTGCGTGGGAGTTCCAGTGCCTTAGGCATCTTCTGGGCACGCTCGTTCCATCATAGACCATATGGCCATTATGGCAGCTCTGAAGTGTGCTACTTGCTGTGCAGTACCTCACCCCTCATCCCCGCTGACACGTGAATATGTTACTACGCAGGGACTCACCTCATGTTCCAAGCCGCCAAAAGGTTTGAATCGGGCTTTACCTGTACCTTAGCAATGCCTCTCAAATTGCCAAAAACATCGAACAATTACATACAGCTTCCCATCACTTACAAAAAAAAGTGGCTGTGACATACGGACGGACAGACAGACGGACAGACCGACAGACAGACAGACAGACATGACGAATCTATAAGGGTTCCGTTTTTGCCATTTGGCTACGGAACCCTAAAAAACAGTGGCACTCAGAGAGTGTCGCCAGAAATGAAACCAAAACACAAACGGAATACTTTGCCAATACTTTGCCAAATGGCGGATACTAGTCAATCAATAAAATTCAAACAATGCCTCACAGTTCAACCCTTCCATTGCTACAAGTCTCTCGATCAGTGACAGTCTCACTATTCGGAATATCCGCCCGGCAGAGGGACAGACCGAAAGTTTCAGCAGTTCCGAAGTTTCTCTAACTATTATAACTACAGTTGCTATTTAGTTTTACTTTGGGATAATATAGGTAAATTGTGTAAGTATTATTTATTTCTATCTTAGTGTTTTTTTTTTTGACATCTGAATTCTGAATCTCTTTCCTCATACTTGGGGTTTTTTTGAAGTGAAAATTTCTGTAGGCGCGTTGGGCATTTTTCAAGATGGGAAAAAACCATTGAACTCGCGCCACTGTTACCGTAAGCGACACCGCGCGTGTTTTGTTTATAAGACGTTTCAAAAAATACCCGCTTCGGATGTGTTCGGCTGTCCTCGGGATGTATTCGGTTTTAATGTATATCGGATATGTCAGTGAGTGATGGCTAAGTATTCTGTTTGTGTTTTGTCTTCATTTTTGGCCGCACTCCCGAAGTGCCACTGTTTTTTTTAACATATTCGCTTAGCATTCTTTCTGACTTTTGTCTTTTTGATCAGCTCCTTAGGGTCCTAGCGCGTTGTTAAATTCCAACTGGTAGTTTCAGACATTAGCGCGTTCACACAAACGAACACACTCTTCAGCTTTATTATTAGTATTAGTATAGATTCTAGTTGAACTTTATTGTATTGATGATATGCATCATAAACTGTTTCGTTATTCTTTGGAAGTGTGTGTCGTCGTCGTCGTTTCAGCCGATAGACGTCCACTGCTGGACATAGGCCTCCCCCAATTTTGGGGGGGGGTTTGCCATAATCGCCACGCTTGGCAGGCGGGTTGGCGATCGCAGTATGGTATGATGGTGGAATAAATAGAGAACGCTGCTGCCCATTCTCCGGTAAGACCCTTAGTCGCCTTTTACGACAAGTGTGTGTAAAGTGTTTAAATACCCTTTTGCTTCGACTATGCCAGTAGGCTTACCACGAAGGTACCTACCTAGTTAGGATAACGTAAAGTCAAGGTGACATGAGTTTTTAAACTGGAGCCATAACTTTGCCTTACGATCTGTCCGGCACACTGAAGCTTCATGACCTGACTTCTTTCTCTCTAACCTTATGACCGCCACAGTCATGTATAGATGACAAACCAATATGTGCCCAGCACGCCACGGTTCGACTACATGACAGAATTTGAGTTCTGACTTCAAGCCCGGAAAATGCTGCAATTGAAACATCCAAAACTTCCGATTCCGTAAACATACGTTCTCTTCCTATCCACGTAGACGGAACAATAGCCATACATAACACAATTACCAGTTACTCCGTAGATTTGGCAGGATCTCTGACTGAAGCCCTATTACCTAATTTCTTTAATCTAATTTCATCTGGATTCCGGCTTCAAGCCCGGAAAATGCTGCAGTTAACATCCAAAACTTCCGATTCCATCCATACGTTCTCTTCCTATCCATATAGTCGGAACAATAGCCATTCATAACATAATTACCAGTTACTCCGTAGATTTGGCAGGCTTTCGTCTTTCGGCGCCCAGAGTGACGTCAGGCATCGTCTTGGCACTGGTGCGTACCTGTTGGACTTGCTTGGGTTTGCAAGTGAAATGACAGGGCTTAAGGGATTTCCCTTGTGCCAAGTGGAAGGAAAAATTTAGCTGCAGTTCAATTAATTCATCTTAAACCTAGAATGCCTTAATAGAAGCTCGCTCTTCGATTTTTTCTTTTTTTTTTAAGCACAGATCCGGTCGTCGTGAGTGTAAGGAAATTTCCATACATATTCAACTTGTCTTTCACACCGAGCCGATAATATGCTGTTAGTGGGCCTCCTCACAATCGGCGGCGGCGCCTGGCTATAGACTTGGGGCTGCCTAGCCATTTCCCAACTATGTTGGGGTCGGCTTCCAGTCTAACCGGATGCAGCTGTGTACCAGTATTTTACATGGAGCGATTGCCTATCTGACCTCCACAACCCAGTTACTGGGTAATATGAAACCCCGTGGTAAGACTGGTTGTCAGACTTTCGGTCTGTCAAAGATCAACAAATGACAGCCGGGACCAACGGCTTAACGTGCTTTCCGAGGCACAAGGGGACTTTGAATTTTATATTTATCGATAAAGTGCATGGTCTGTCTGAGTTCGAATCCACGACCTTCAAACAAATTACCGTTTTTTTCAAACAAATGACTGCTCCAAGTTTTTTCGAAAGCAATGTTATTTAATTTAGGAAGCAAGCGACTGTAGAATCCTAAACCGGATTAACTCAAGTTACCGAAAAACTGAAGTATCGGTTAACTGCTAACGTACACTAATTAAATAAACAGGATTAAATACAATATGGAAACCACATATATGCAATAAATTATCCTACCACATATTATCGCCTTTTCTGACGATATACAAAAAATGAAAGAAATCGGTCGCGAAAAATAAATCAGCTGTTGACTACATTTTGACGAGCTATGCTAACATAAATGTAGGGAACAGCTAACTTTTTTTCGCGACCAATTTCTTTCATTTTTAACACGCTTTTATTAGGTTGACCTATAGGTAACTAACTATGTCATGTAATGGAATCTAAGGTAACTAATTTAACCATCTTCCAAGGGTCGTAGCGTAATGAAAATTGGCAGCTGTATGTAGTTCTGATGACAATACAATAATATGGTACTGTCGAAACTCGAACTGATCTGATGGTAGAGCCGGAAGATATGAACTGAACTTCATGATGGAAAATTATATCATAGCTGTTTTGGATTTCTTAGAAAAGTCTTGTAATAAATTTTGACCACGATTAGGTGTCAAGGTCTGATGATGAAGCTGGAAGATAGGCACTGGCATTCCATGATAGAATATCGTATCAAAGTCGTGTTTGCACTTGTGAGAAATGCCAAGCGTGTTTTTCTAGTGTTTTTTAAACTATTAATTATTAGGGTTCTGTACCCTGTGAAGGGTAAAAACGGGAAAGGGATTGTACTGTGACCGGTAGGTAGGTAATAGGTAATACGGGCTGGTTTCCGCAACTCCATGTCAGTGCGCGTATTTTGCGTACGGGTTAGGGTAACCGTTATTAGGGTTATCTTTTTAGGACTCCATACCCAAAGGGTGCCAACAGAACCCTGTTACGCCTCCACCGTCCGTCTGTCCGTTCATCCGTCTGAGTGACAGCGGGCTGTATCTCATGAACCGGAATAGGTAGACAGTTGAAATTTTCGGTCAGTGGGTCGTCTTATTTAACAGTGTGTCTTTCTATTGTTGGTAAAACAACAAATAATAAAACGATATAAATTATATAACAGTGGCCCGCCCGAGCTTCGTATGGGTGCAATCTTTTATTTCGATATTCCGAAATTTTCTTTCATACAAACTTTGTCCTGGCAATACCGAATACAACAAAAAAAGAAATATCCAATTTGGTGCAGTCATTCGGAAGTTATGCGCTTACAGACATTTTGGCGACTTTGTTTTACACTATTTAAGGATATAGGTTCCGTAGCCAAATGGCAAAAACGGAACCCTTATAGATTCGTCATGTCTGTCTGTCCGTCCGTATGTCACAACCACTTTTCTCCGAAACTATAAGAACTAACCTGTTGAAACTTGGTAAATAGATGTATTCTGTGAACCGACAAAAATAGAAAAAAAAACAAATAAAATTAGGGTTCCCCATACTTAGAACCAAAACTCAAAATTTTTTTTTCATCAAATCCATACGTGTGGGGTATCTATGGGTAGGTCTTCAAAAATGATATTGAGGTTTCTAATATCATTTTTTTCTAAACTGAACAGTTTGCGCGAGAGACACTTCCAAAGTGGTAAAATGTGTGTCCCCCCCGTAACTTCTAAAATAAGAGAATGATAAAACTAAAAAAAATATATGATGTACCATGTAAACTACCACCGAAAATTGGTTTGAACGAGATCTAGTAAGTAGTTTTTTTTTAATACGTCATAAATCGTAAACCGCGATTTACCATTCATTCAATCAACTCAAAAATAAAAATAAACATTTCATTTCATAAACATAAACCCGGATGTTACGGAACGCTCGGTGCGCGAGTCCAACTCGCTCTTGCTCGGTTTTTTTTATTTATCTGAAATCAAAACTTTTTCAGACCGTATCACCTGTTTAAGATATTGTGGAGAAAAAAACCGGTGCGAGCGAGCCGGACTCGCGCACCGAGGGTTCCGTATTGTGAAACGTGAAATGTTTTTAAATTTTCTTCAGCGAGGCCTATATCTATATATATAACATCACGCTACGACCCTAAGAAACCGAGCTAATAGAAAAAAAGTCAAAAAGAGCGCTAAGCGAACACGAAGTAATAGCACGGGCGATGCGATGCGACGGGGTGAGTCGGGGAGCAAGAAATAACACGCGGACGAAATCGCGGGGCGAATAGCTAGTCATTTTCATCATCATCATCATCATTTCAGCCGAAAGACGTCCACTGCTGGACATAGCCCCCCCCCAAAAGAGGGGGGGTTTGCCATAATCGCCACACTTGGCAGGCGGGTTGGCGATCGCAGTATGGTATGGTGGTGGAATGCATAGAGAACGCTGCTGCCCATTCTCCGGTACGCCCCTTAGTCGCCTTTTACGACACCCACGGGAAGTATGGGTTGGTGCTATTCTTTAAGTCCGGCACCACACAGACAGTCATTTTATAATAAATAAATTAAATAAATGTTTCATTATTCAGTATTGAAATCGGTAAAATTATTACATAAAGTCTTAGAAATTATTTACAAAGGTATAATAATGTTAGATGCCTGTACTATGATGAACCTGTATCACAGACGGCATGAGCATACTTAATGGTATATAATTGTAGGACTACAAAATTACTAACAATATTTAACATTAGAAGTCTTAAAATAATGACAAAATTTTACTAATTTATTATTTTATACCTAGTTTACTTAAATACTATTTACCTTAAAGATCAAAATAACAAAAAGTCTTATTGTATACGAATTATTGAGTCAGCGTAAAATAGTTTCTTGCACTTGAAAACTAAGCTAAACACATATGAAACAAAAAATGAGATATAAAATTAGACAGATTAAAATGTAAAATTTTCAACACTACTCAACTACGAATTCACAACTTTTTACGAACTCATTATCTCAATTTTAAAAAGTTAATTCAAACGTTCCAAAAAGTTTTTAACCGGGCGTTCGGCCAAAGTTGGCGGGCGGCGCCGGCGCGGTCAACCCGAACTTTTAAGTCCGCGTTAAGTTGTTTTAAGCCGGGTAATACGCCGACTTCCAGTTAGTGTGTTAAATGGGGTTTATTTTGGTTTTTTCAGGGATAAAGGGAGTGGGGGATGGTTTTTGATGGACTGGGGAGGTTTTTGCTGCAGAAATGTTTGCTTGCCTCGATAGTTTAATGGTCGCATGCGCAACTTCGGAATATGAGGTCCTAGGTTTGGTTGCCAAGTCAGGCAAAGTGTTACAGTTAGTGTTAGTGTGCACCGCCATGTCCTCGTAGAGCGATCGGTAGCGACGGCGACCTCTCGCGTCCGGCCCTGGTGCAAGCCATGGATCGGGGCGAGAGGGAGTGGGAGGCAGTCACCTCCTTCGGCGAACCAGTCATGCTAGCGAAGGAGGTGGCGGGACGGATGAGGGAGACAGCCTCCCGTCCCAGCCGCCGCGGGAGACGCTCCGGGTGTCGGGAGCCACGGGACGACTCCCGGCCACCGTAGGCGCGGACCTGCGGGCGGAGAGTAATGGGTAGCTCACCGTCCGATCAGGACCAGGCCCGTGCCGGACGGCGCGTACGTGTTCCACGCGCGCCTCAAAGGCAATGTGTTATTGCGGTCGTCTGTCAGAGATTTCTCAGTATCAGCCGAATTATTCCGTTCTGATCCCCTGAACCCCCCTTCCACCCCCCCCGCCTCGATCCCCTCCTAGATCGTCTTCTGTTTTAATCTCTGTCTTATCCACTAAAAACTTTCTCATACCGGTTTGAACCGCTTTTTCTTTTGTTTTTGATCCTGAAGGATCGTCAGCAACAAAAATAAGTAAGTACAGGGTTTATTGAAATACATAACAGGGTCTGGCTTTGTGATCGGTTGATGGCACTAGGCTCACCCTTACCCCTATTACAGGGTACTTAAACATAACTGGCGAAATGTGGATGTTGGACTGTAGGTGCTATAGGTACACCTCTGCCTAACCCTTCAAGGACAACGGGCGTGGTGTTTTGTTACATATCAAAATCAAAATATTTTATTTCACATAAGCCTACATGGGCACTTTTGAAATGTCAGAAGCTAGGTGCACGGTTCCAATTGGTGGTTTCCTATGGAGTAGAGCCGGCAAGAAATTCCACGGTAAAATTTTAAACATCCTGGCCTATCATAATAATGTGTATGCTTTGGTATGTCCAGCAGTCCATCTTAAACTATATCTTGCTTTGGTTTGTCGTCGAAATCGAGGGGTTTTCAATGGATTGGTATATCATCATCAGCCTTCAGCAGTCCACTGTTGGACAAAGGCTTCTCCAATTACACGCCATTCAGCTATTAATCAGCCTATGTTGTTCCCACTGCTGTTCTCTTCGAGAGGGAGTGGGCTATAATCCACCACGCGGGCCCAGTGCGGGTTGGTAGATGTCACATGTCTTCGAATTTTTGGTTCTAGGACATGCCGGTTTCCTCACGATGTTTTCCTTCACGGTTTTGAGAGCAGTGGTGATGAATTTACACAAAGTAAAGCGCCTCTCTGGGTTCGAACCTACGACCTACAACTCGTAAGTCGCGGCCATTACCACTACGCCATCACTGCTCTCATCTCCATTCAGCTCGATTCTCGACAACTCTTATCCAGCTGCTACCAGCTACCCTGCGAAGATCGTCGCTCCATCTAGCCTGACGGCCTATCTTGTGTTTGCTTAAATCATTGATTAATCCTAATTCTGATTCTAAAGTTGGCGGTTTTTTATTTTTTTTGATTGTGGGAAATCATCAAATGACCCCTCCCGCTCTGGGTGGAGCGAAGGGAGTGTCAGACTCTTACTGACTAAAACCCACCCGTGTTCCTTCCATAGCCCTTTATGTTCCGGGGTAGCGGTAACCCCTTCGGACAATCCCTCTGCCCACAGGCTTCGACCCTAAGGGGCTTCACTGTTGCTGACATTTCTTTGAGGCGCGCGTGGAACACGTACGCGCCGTCCGGGACGGGCCTGGTCCTGATCGGACGGTCCCTACCAGCTACCCATTAAGTACTCTCCGTCCGCAGGCTCGCGAAGTTGGCGGTTGACATGTCTTTTGTGAGTCTCCTTTAAATGAGTAAGAAGAAAATCGTACATGTTCTTGACTTAAGATTTGCAACTAATTTGTGCATAAACTCTCATAAAACTTTAAGGTAAGTATCATTAAAGGGTCCCCATACAGGCGCCACGCGACGCGCGACGGTGCGATGCGATTCTGGTAGAACAATTTCCATGAAGTTTTAATAGAAATTGTTCTACTAGAGTCGCGTCGCACTGTCACCTGTCTGCGGGAGACTTAAGGTGCCACTAGTCAATATTTTTTCCATACAAAGGATGTCACCAAAATCTGCCCAAACGAAGTACCGAGGTACACTTAGTGTCATAAAATACACTAGATTACACTGAATAATGTTGCATTTATATATTTTTCTTATGGTTACCCGGGGACGAGAATAAATTAACTTTTATCGTAATAAAAAGCTCGCCATTTTAGGCACAATTATACTACCTTGGTCCATTACCTTACCTAATAAAAATAAAAAACTGTCAAGTTGACGTTTCAGTCTATCAAAATGTGAAGTTGAAAGTTGTCTGCTGTCGGCTTCAGCTGCTGTTGTTTTTGTTTCAGTTCAAATATTTTTATATTATAATTCAATTTATATTCAATAATAACTCTCATTGTCTATTCGATTATCGTTTGGCAACGTTATGTACTTACCTAACATAAGAAAGGATGCTTATACCCAAAAGCAGCTGAATACAAGCTGTGAATGTTGATGACCAGTACATAATATTAGAAGCAGTGTTAGAAGTCTATCAAAGCGATTAACAAACTCGATAAATAACTGAGTTCCTTAGCGTCGACATCCAAGGGTTTCAAGCAAGCTTAACATAAGCTAGTTCATCAAGTTTCAGTGAATAGAAGTCGCATTTAAATAAAGTCTTTTATTGACTTCATCTTGATTTCTTGAAATAAACAAAACATTAGGCCAAGAAACATCGAATACTTACATAAAACACCCTTTTTTATGCTTACTCTGCCTTTATTGTGATGTGCATAAGGGCTGGAAGTTGAATTTGAGATTCGATACTGAGTAGCCCACTTCATGGAATTCAAAAGCATTTCCTATTGTTATCGGGCCCTGGAGCCCGAGCGGCACTCAGTCAATTAAAGCCTGGAAGTCATCTTTCCAGTAATATCTACCAATAACATTGGAATAAAATGACTTATCGAGTTAGTTGTATGGAATAAAACAATAAACATTTGTGTTTTTTTATTAGCATTCTTCATTTTCAATTTCATCTCTCACTAAAATATTATCAAGGAAAGTGGCAGGCGCTGTTGAGGATTGTTCGCAAGGGATTGTTGACACCATACACAATTTGATGTTTCATTTGATGGTTGGCTTTCAATCACAGCAATATGTTGGCTATCACTATCTTGTGTTACTGGTGATGTGCCTTGCCGGTCTTGTTGTCTTCGTGCATTCCTACGAGCTGCCAGCCAACAGGCATAACAGACTTTACTTCCAGGTTGAATCTAAAATGAAGACATTTATTAGATATTCCGATCTTGATTAGTCATTAATTATTTGCAGTATTTTTCTATTCATTGTTTTAATATAAAATAACTATTTGAATAAGTTTAGAAGATCTTACTTGTCTAGGAAGTATGAGGAGAGCTATATAATCTCTTTCGGGGCCTTCTGATAGGGAGTGAGCATGACATCCACTAACTGACTCGAAGTACCTTACACAACGGTTTGCAGTCACACACAATATTAATTGTGTTAGTCGACGTACAGTATTATCGAAACATTTACTACATAACACCATCATGATCAACCTAAAAATATATTGAAATTGAATGGATTGTTTTTTATATTCATGTGACATTCACATATTGATTTACATAGTAGAATAGTTACCTGATGGTTTAATATTTCTTCCAAGAACACAGTCAGCTCAAAACCGACATGAGAGATATTGTAAGACTGTATATGTTATCATCCTGTACCTACTGCTTGACAAGAAACGCACCTCATGTTTGTAAGCACTAGCCTGAAAGCAATAGATTTGTTAAAATCTTAAGTATTTTATTCTCTTCATAATGATAAAACGTGAACAGGATACTTAGGCGACGCTCAAACCAAAAGCCTGAGTATCCAAATCGTAATGTCCATTATGAAGGCGACAAACGGAATACCTACCAGAAAGAATAGCCAAGTTATTATACAAAATACACAACACAGACGAGTATCCCGAAACGCAGAAACATTTATATTTATATATTAGTCTATGCAGAAACGAACGGAATAACATTTACCCACGAAATAATGTGATGTCCACAGACAGGACAGAACACGTATACTCTTAATGTCAACTCGTACATGCAAAGTTGCCACATGATTTAATTGTGTTACAGGTTATTAGAACTTTAAATAATTTATTATGTAGTTTTAAATTATTTATGGATAAAAACACAATTATTTTCGAATTCCTCTATTTTTTCTCTAAAATTTGGTGCACGTGTACCTCGAGGTACATGTTTGGGCAAAGTTGTATGGGCTTTTGCTGACCTCCTTTCGGAAGAGTATTACTGCACTGTTTGACATTGTGCATCCAAAGTTAAACATGATATCGTTTTGACTTATTATTAATTTTGTCTGTACGGAAACAGAATAATAAAATAAAAAGCCATTAAAAAGTTATGAGCCAACAAAGATTCGTTATTCTTGCTATTTTTAACGTAACTTTGGGTGTAAATAAGTAATAAAAGAACCTTCAAAACCAAGTCCGTTCCGACATATCTGTTATGGAAGAGTTTAATAAATTTAATTTGTAATTTATGTATGCAGTGATTTTTCATAAAACTCGATTTTCCGAAGCACTTTTCGAAATTTTTTTCTCTCCTGTCAGTTCGGAACAGTGTTTCTGTGAGTGAGAACTAGACGTTGTTCGTGTAGACTAGCGTCTAACTGTTCATCACTGATACTAGCTCTGTCGGACACGAAGGCCAGGCGAGACGGCGTGCTTTTTGGCCAAGACCACCAGTGAGTTCGAGCTAGCGACTAGTTTACTCTTAATTGTTTTAAGCTTTGCCATGAATATAATTTTGACAGCTGCGCCAGGAAGGGTCTCGTTCGACCCTAAAACTTCATTGTTATTACTAGAATAATAACCCAAAACGTGACAAAATCTTGCGTCATTTTGGTAACCATCTTGTCACAGTGTAATAAAGTTTATACTGCGGTCTTATCTGTGTGCATACACACGATCGACGTGCGTCGACAACATGTTGCTCGTATTCTTGAGTCATCATCATCTGCCTAGCCTCTTCCCAACTATGTAAGGGTCGGCTTCCAGTCTAACCGGATGCAGCTGAGCACCAGTTATTTACAAGGAGCAACTGCTTAACTGACCTCCACAACCCAATTACTGGGTAATACGATACCCTTTGGTGAGACTGGTTGTCAGACTTCCGGGTTTCTGACGACCCGTAACGACTGTCAAAGGTCCACGAATGACAGCCGGGACCAACGGCTTAACCGCTTAACGTACTGTCCGAGGCATGGAGGGGTCTTGGTATGTGAAGATGGTCACCCATCCACGGAGCAACCGCGGCAAGTATACCTTAACTTGGTCGATCGACCCGTGCGGCTGTTATTACTTAGCTCCTAGAATTGAGTTTGGTACTCAAATACGTGTGTATGCACATTTTTTTTTATCTTCGGCTGTCCCACTCCAGCAGGGCTAGGATGGCCGGAGACATTTTATCCACGGGAGAGGAGAAAATACTATTCCCCTCTGTCAATTTTGTCCACCCTCCGAGTACGGCGACATGGGTGGATAAACTATTCACGGTGGACAAACCAGCAGGGCTAGCATGGCCGGAGACATTTTATCAAAATCAAAATCAAAATGTTTTATTTCACATAAACCAACATGGGCACTTATGAAACGTCAGAAGCTAGGTGCACGGTTCCAATTGGTCGTTTCCTATGGAGAAGAACCGGCAAGAAACTCCACGGTTACTCTTTTTAAAAATAATTGGCTTTTACAATGTTTCCAGATTACAGTAGGTATGGGAGGACAGCGCAGGCCTGTCAACAAGTACCAAGTACTTGATAGAATAAAAATTGGTCTACAGATCTAAAGTGTATAAGGCCTACAAAGTCCTCCACGGGTAAGTATCCACGGGGAGAGGAGAAAATACTATTCCCCTCTGTCAATTTTGTTCACCCTCCGAGCATGGCGACATGGGTGGATAAACTATTCACGGTGGCAGTAAGCACGAGACATTTTTATAGTACAATTAATTATATTTTCTCCAAAAGATATTATTATTAAACCCACCGTCTAAAGACGAGGGCAAATTTCTCCCTTTGTTATGTCAAAATATCTGTAATTTTTCTCTTCCACTAGTCGCCATGCTATAGACGGGGGGTGAGTATCCACGTCTAATGTAAAAAAGTAATATAATTCTCTTTCCCCCTGTTGCCGTGCTTTGGCAGGTGGATAAAATAATTGTATCCCTTGTCAGTGGAAATAACCGGTGGAGAAAAGTTTTATCCCCAGCCCATGCTAGCCCTGCTGGACAAAGGCACTCCACTCCTTCCGTCTTTCGCGAGCCCGCGCGTCCTCCTTCCAGTTTTGATGGAACCTATCCAGCTAGTCCCGCCATCACCTATGTGGTCTGCCGCGACCCCGCCTCACTATCTCAGATCACCAATTCTGCGCTATTTGGGCCCACAGTTTGTCCGGCATGCGGCAGACATGTCCTGCCCAGTCCCATTTAAGTTGAACAGCCTTTTGAGCTTTGTTTTGGACCGCAGTATTGTGTTTCGAACATTTTGCTTCTACTTTTATAATGTTCAGCAACAAGTTTCAACCATAACATTGTTAGGGATAAAATCTCTACTTACCCTGGAAACAAACAAGACCCACAAACTTACACCAGAAAGTCTGTTGCGCCCTCACGTACCGTACGTGATCCGAACGAGATTTAAATTTAGAACACGAATCCGATCGAAATTCAAATCGGGACAACCCTATTGGATTATGGACGACCAATCGTGTAGCCAGGCTGCGTGTGTGCGGTGTTACAAAGGCTTTTGGTTTAACGGTATTTTTCGAAGTTGGAACGTTTATTCTGTTACGTTGTTTTGTGCCGGAAAATAGTTCCTGAAAATGTTGTTGAAGTTTCTCTTGCCTTTATATCGATACGGTTTTTGCCAACACGTACCTGTGTGATTAATAAAGTAATAACGGTATGCTTTAGCAATAAAGTTGAAAATCTATTGAAGTTGAAAATTAATTTGACAGATTGTGGTAGCGTTAACACAAACGTTGTTACCGTTCAGGGTTATCGAACATTTTGATGTGTTTGAAAGGATCGTGCAAATTGACAACGAAAAGGCTTGCCTGACAAAATAAGAAACTAGATGAAGCAAAAAGTGAACTTAGGTACTGTATGTAAAGTTAATTACATATTGCGACATAAAGTATCTCCTGATAAGTCTGCTCGCCTAGTACCATGCTTCACAAAATGTTAAATAAATTGATCTGTGTGATTTTTTAACCGACTTCAAAAAAAGGAGGAGGTTCTCAATTGTGTATAATTTTTTTTTAACACGCTTTTATTAAGTCTACCTGCACGCGTAGCATGAACACCGATTTGTCGACGGAAGAGTAGACGAAGATGACGTTCCGTGTAGACAGTACGACGGCAGCAAAGTAGAAAGAGTCAACTGCACTTTTTACGAAATTCACTCTTTTACTTAATTTGACTCAGAATTCATTGTTTTGTCATACGATTTTTTTTCTTTTTGATTCTTAATTTTTACTGATATTAAGTCACATTATAAGGAGGGATCCGTGGCCAATTAATAACAGCCGCACAAGTTGATCGATCAAGTTCAGCTACGCTTGCCGTGGTTGGTCCGTGGATGGGTGACCATCTTTACATACCTAGACCCCTCCGTGCCTCGGAAAGCACGTTAAGCCATTGGTCCCGGCTGTCATTCGTGGATTTATGACAGTAGAATTTTGGGAGTTTTGTTTTTTTTTTTGTGGGATTTTGTAGATAACCGTATATACTTTGTGGCCGTCGAGTAGAAAGTTTTCTAATGTCTTTAGCGATTACAAAATCTCTTCACTACCTTAGACAACTGACAGTTGTCAACTGTGATTTTGACATTTGGGATAGAAAACTTTCTTCTGAAATAGTCTACATAAAAAAGGACCTAGACATAGATCGTTAGAAACTAAAGACAAAATGACAGATTGTAGAAAGATTTCTAGGCGGTATGTCAAAAATGAAGAAAAGAAATGTCACTTTGTATAGAAAGCAATGTGTCTCCTCTTCGTAGAGATAGAAGTGTTCATGCTACGCGTGCTGTATGTAACTAACTATGTAATGGAATCTAAGGTGACAAATTTAACCATCTTCCAAGGGTCGTAGCGTAATGAAAATTGGCAGCTGTATGTAGTTCTGATGACAATACAATAATATGGTACTGTCGAACTGATCTGATGATGGAGCCGGAAGATACAAACTGCAACTTCATGATGAAAAATCGTATCATAGCTGTTTTGCATTTCTTAGAAAAGTCTTGTAATGAACTTTGACCACGATTAGGTTTCAAGGTCTTATGATGAAGCCGGAAGATAGGCACTGGCATTCCATGATAGAATATCGTATCATAGTCGTGTTTGCACTTGTGAGAAAGGCCAAGCGTGTTTTTCTAGAGTTTATTAAAGTATTAATTATAATTTATGTATGTCACCTCAGTACGCCGTTATTTATAAACCGATTTGGAAAATTCTTTTTTTATTTAAAAGGATATGACTTCCAGATTGGTCCCATTTTTATCAAAATCCAGTTCTGTATATATAATCCATGAGGTCTAATCACAAGCTCTTTTGGCGTTGAGTGTAAGTACCTACTTTTAAGTAGAACGGCTGTAACGCGACTGATCCGAGAAAAAAATCACATTCAAGAATACAATACGGCCATGAACGGACGTTGCGCGTAGTGGACGTAACGCGACTCAGTCTCGTCGGGGGAGGGGAGGCCCGAACTAAGAATCAATGACAACTCGATTTGACAGTTGCCTTGACTCCCGATGTGCGTCCGAAAAAGTTAATTAATTGGGAGTAGGGTTCAATTCGAAGTAGAGAACTACTTTATTATTATGTTCACGCCATTGTTGACGGACTTAGAAAGTAGCAGACGGCCGAGTATACCCGATTCAGCGTCACCAACCCGAGTGTGATGGGTCAGTTTCGTTCACTGTTCAGAGAGAGTGCAAAGTGCGCTTCACGAAGTTTGTACAGACGCTAGCAAATCAAGCTACCCGAAACTGTCAAATTTTCCCAATCCACTTTGAACCTTATGCTTTAGCGATAAAGTTGAAAATCTATTAAAGAAATTTGACAGATTGTGGTAGCTTAGTGTGCTGGCGTCTGTACTTCAAAAATATATCAAGACAGATAGAAAACTGTTTGACTATTGGAACTCTTTCGTTGTTTAGTGATTTGCTTACAATGAGGGATTTTCTTTTTTAACTGTTCCCTAGTCGCTGGATAGATGGCGCTGAACCTGGTATGTTACTGTAAGGAACGGAACGTCACATCATTTTTTGATTATTTCACTTGGATGAATTTTGAGATCGTAAAACGAAAGTGTCAGTCAACGAGCATATGTGACGTGACGCAATGTTTTTTTTTTCCAAGCATTTTGACTTTGCCACCTAGTAACGTAGACAGTTCAACGCCATCTACAGAGTTCTTGGAGCCTATGTTTTTTTTTTAATACTCAAAAAGAAAACGTCTCATTCATTTATTTGAATTAAGAATTTGTAATAATTTTCAAGTTATGGAACAACAAACTGAGTGTCACACCATAAAATACAGCTGTTTTGTGGTCATACTTAAAAAGTTCAAATTCCATTGCAACCAAAAACTTACCTTACCTTTTTGTTACAAGACTAAAAAGGGTAAAACCTTTTGAGTTATTTTAGTGCAGTGTAAGTGAACAACTGTAGTGCAAGTGCTGTATATATTTTAAAGAACACGTGAGTCAAGTGTCTTCCCCTTAACTTATAGTGAATAAGAAAGACGTTATTGGACGATTTCTTAATTTTATAGTTACTTAGCAGTTTAAGTTATATTTAAATTACTTATTAGCTAATAGGCTAGATTGTAATGTAAATAAAGTATCACCTACTGTGGTACTTTATTAAAAAAAAAATAAAAAAAAAACCTTTTTGTTACAAATGGTCACTGAAAAATCAACTTAGAATACATTTCACTAAAGTTGATAACGATGGAATGTAAATGATTTGAGATTATGAACACTGTTATACAACATGACGTGTGTTTCATGATAAACCGTTTCCTCTGTAGATTACGAACTAAACACAACATTTTTATCCAACAAAAGAAGAAAACCTTCAATACAACAAAACACTTATTACCGACATTCACAAAAAACTCTTTGTAACAGCAAAGATTTATACCATTACGAAAACAGAAAAACAAACGCGAAAATTCCAACATTTCATAAAGAAGTTTCCGTTCATTAGTTAGGCTCGTGTGTGACAAAAACTGGCCAAGTGCGAGTCGGACTCGCACACGAAGGGTTCCGTACCACAAGGCAAAAACGCCGAAAAAAACATGTTTGTTGTATGGGAGCCCCCCTTAAATATTTATTTTATTTTAATTTTATTATTTATTATTAAAGTTAAAATACAACTGAATATTTTGTGAATATTTCAAGTGCCTACCTGTTGCCATTTTTGATATCGAGCAAAAAAGGGCATAAAAATCGCGTTTGTTGTATGGGAGCCCCCCTTAAATATTTAATTTATTTTGTTTTTAGTATTTGTTGTTATAGCGGCAACAGAAATACATAATTTGTGAAAATTTCAACTGTCTAGCTATCGCGGTTCTTGAGATACAGCCTGGTGACAGACAGACAGACAGACGGACAGACGGACAGACGGACAGACAGCGAAGTCTTAGTAATAGGGTTCCGTTTTTATACGGAACCCTAAAAAGTTAATTAATTTTTTTTAATAATTTTTACCCTAATTTTTACAGACTTCAAAAAAAGGAGGTTATCAATTCGACACGTAGGTATGTATGTAATATTATTGGAATTGCATTATATTCACATATATGACAATCTATTAGGGCTTCCAAACAAACACTTATACCAAATTTTATCGACGTATGATATATGTATGTACGTTTGTCCACGCATTTCTCCGCAACTATTAATCGAATCGTGACCATTGTTTTTTATTGGCTTACATTTAATTCAACTTAGTGGAACAGGTACAGTGCAAGTTTCATCAAAATCGATTGAGTAATTTTCAAGATATGGACTAATACGTGTATCTGTGACGGCCTGGCTTATTGATACGAGCTACGGGTGTGTCAAAGGGAAAACATCTCAAAACCTTGGTCAAATTCTAGTGCAAAAACTAAAAATTACGAAATAAAAAAGTAATTTAAAAAAATTCAACCGACTTCAAATAGAAGTTAACTCAAAATTATGAAATTACTTTAACATCGGAAGTCGGTGGCAAATAACTAAAACTAAAATACAGATCCCAAAGACACCGACTTCGAATATTAAAATAATTTCATAATTTTGAGTTAATTTCTTTTTGAAGTCGGTTGAATTTTTTTAAATTACTTTTTTATTTCGTAATTTTTAGTTTTTGCACTAGAATTTGACCAAGGTTTTGAGATGTTTTCCCTTTGACATACCCGTAGCTAAAACTAAAATACAGATCCCAAAGACACCGACTTCGGATATTAATTTCATAATTTTGAGTTAATTTCTTTTTGAAGTCGGTTTAATTTTTTTAAATTACGTTTTTTTACACATACAACTAAACAAAATACACGGAGCCAAACCTCAAACAATTCAGTGTCGTGCCAAAAATATTCTGAATCATGAATCACGGTCCGATCATAGCAACCACACAGCGGGTTCAGCAACCCTGATTAAACTGTAGCTATTGTTATACACAACATCACGACTGTTATGCTGTTTCACATCAAGGGACCATCATCATCATCATTTCAGCCGAAAGACGCCCACTGCTGGACATAGGCCTCCCCCAAAAAGGGGGGGTTTGCCATAATCGCCACGCTTGGCAGGCGGGTTGGCGATCGCAATATAGTATGGTGGTGGAATGCATAGAGACGCTGCTGCCCGTTCTCCGGTACGACCCTTAGTCGCCTTTTACGACACCCACGGGAAATAGATTCAACTTTATCGCTAAACCATAAGGTTCAAAGTTGATTGGGAAAATTTGACAGTTTCGGATAGCTTGATGTGCTGACGTCTGTACACCTCCATTTCGGAAGTTTTGTTCAAGGATACGCTAAGGAAGCCCGCAAAATTCAAATTTTCGTACGTTTTTATGGTTCCGTACCCAAAGGGTAAAAACGGGACCCTATTACTAAGACTCCACTGTCTGTCTGGCTGTCTGTCACCAGGCTGTATCTCATGAACCGTGATAGCTAGACAGTTGAGATTTTCACAGATGATGTATTTCTGTTGCCGCTATAACAACAAATACTAAAAACAGAATAAAACAACTCAGCACCCTAATTCCGTAACACACTATAAATCACAATCTGAATTATTTGGAAGATTTTTGCTAATCCATTGCTTCATATGTTCGAAAAATTTGTCTGTTCAACAACGTGAATAATGCAATGAATGTTGTTGAACTGTCAAAATGACAGCGATTGCTTCAGTTATGCAATTACCCTTTATGTTGATTAAAATATGATTCCCGACCGTAACAGTACGACTACGTACGTACTATAATCTGACAAATTTCTTTTATAGATTTTCAACTTTATCGCTAAAGAATAAGGTTCAAAATTGATTGGGAAAATTTGACAGTTTCGGGTAGCTTGACGTGCTGGCGTCTGTACAAGACGCTTTTGGCTCGTGGCCAAAATAGGAACTAACGCCGCTTTCTTACAAATAAATAAACAAATTCTTGTATTTTTTTTTTCGATACAATCTGTGACAATTGCACATAGTTTACCTTCAACGCGCCCCTGTCAATGACAGTTAGGCGCCAAAAGATCCTTGTAGCACTAAAGTGTTTTTCAAATAAACTTGCGATAAATGTCATTCAACCACCCTGTACCAAAAAGTCCAAATAACTTACGATAGATATCGTTCGTCATACAAAACTGTCGCTAACATTGCATCGGTTGAGTTTCATAATACCAAACACGGAGTAAGTCAATGTTTTGATCGTGTTACCGACACTGCCCATACATTTTTTTCGTATGGTTTGGAAATATTGGGATACATTAGTAGAAGGAGGTGAACAAACTTTATCGCAAGTTTATTTGAAATGAACTTTAGAGTGCGGACGACGAAAGAATGCGTTCTTGACACTTGTCATGTTCATACAAACGAATACTTACGTGTTTTGCGGATTTGATGTTTATTAGTTACTGGCGCCGATTCCCTTGTTCACAAACTAAACTAAATTAAAGTTCAGTGCATCTTTTTCTTTCTATTTCATTAAGAAAAGGACAGAAGATAAATATTCGTTTAGTCCTGTCAAATTAAGATACTCCATAGCAAGTTTAGACGTGATTAAAGACATGGCTACTAAAAATACGTCAATTCACGTTAGGCGCTGTCATCATGTCAATTTGACAGGACTAAACTAATATTTATCTTCTGTCATTTTCTTAATGAAATGGAAAGAAAAGTTGTACTGAACTTAAATTTAGTTTAGTTTATGAACAAGGGAATCGGCGCCATTAGCTGTGCCCGCGACTTCATTCGCGTGAATTTCGGAAAACAAATTGGATGGGTTTTATTTTTATGTTTATTGCGGGGAACTCTAATTTTTCTAAACTTTGTCTACGTTACTCTTTTAAGGCCAGGACTCTCAAAATTGACCTATTTTTGATTCAACATTAAACAATCAAATATTCTTTGTTTTAATCTGAAAAAAATATATGTTGCAGTTCAATTAACACTCTTGATTATTCTACGGTTCAAAACACGATATTTACAACTTCACTCGATCATAAAAAATCGCAAACAAATCGAAAACAAGGAAGTTTTTGATCGTTTTTCAAGTTTTACTTGAAGTAGATCAAACTTTTACTCACAAAAAATATGTCAAAAAATAGGCAATGATGTATAGAAGAAAATTCTACGGGTAATTTTTCTCAAAACAGAATTGTATTGTTTTAACAAGATATAATATAACAAGGCGGCCCGCGCTCATCGCTTCAGTAGCCTGCCAGGCGTCACCGAGGTAGGACCTGTGTCGCTTTTCCTGGCTCGCTGCGTTCCCCCGCTAATCGATCGAAATATACGTTCACAGACTGAAATATAATGCAGTATTGTTATTTACCGTGTTTGTGTATTCGTTTTAAAAATCAGTCTGTAAATATTGTTGTAGGTTCTAGTATTAATAATTAAACTAGATATTAGTTTATGTTGTTGAGGGGCCCGTGGCTAAATAATAACAGCCGCACAGGTCGATCGATCAGGTACGCTTGCCGCGGTTGGTCTGTGGATGGGTGACCATCTTTACATACCGAGACCCCTCCGTGCCTCGGAAAGCACGTTAAGCCGTTGGTCCCGGCTGTCATTTGTGGATCTTTGACAGTCGTTACGGGTAGTCAGAAGCCCGAAAGTCTGACAACCAGTCTTACCAAGGGGTATCGTATTACCCAGTAACTGGGTTGTGGAGGTCAGATAGGCAGTCGCTCCATGTAAAATACTGGTATTCAGCTGCATCCGGTTAGACTGGAAGCCGACCCCAACATAGTTGGGAAAAGGCTAGGCAGATGATGATTAGTTTATGTTGTAGTAGGTATATTATATAGTGATAATTAAGATTAAATTATGGGGAATAAAAACAGAAGGAAGAAAAAATGTCCAGCATTGAACTGCGGGAGCTTAAAAAAAAAAAAGTAAGTTTGATTATTATTTTTCTACGTATTTATGACTACTTACCTATTTGTAAAAGTCGACGGGACAGAACAATATTGTAGTTGTTTATGTAATTAGGTACCTACTTGCTTTCGTCACAGTACTAGCAGTAGCAGGTAGGTACAGACGCCAGCACATCAAGATATCAGAAACTGTCAAATTTTTCCAATCAACTTTGAACCTTATGCTTTAGCGTTAAAGTTGAAAATCTATTAAAGAAATTTGACAGATTGTAGTAGCTTAATGTGCTGGCGTACCATAAATTTACAATAAAATTAAGTATAGTAATATCAAAGTAAATATAAACTAGTTGATATTTTAGTTTTTAATATTTCAGTTTATAGACAAAACAGTAGCACAACTACAACAAAGATAATTTTTGCTAATAAAACTTTTTATCTTTGCAGTTCATCGATACCAAGATCTAAAGGCGTATTTAAAAAAAAAACCGGGCAAGAGCGAGTCGGACTCGCGTACCGAGGGTTCCGTAACATCCGGGTTTATGCGTAAGGTTTATGTTTATGAAATTAAATGTTTTTTATATTTTTATATTTGAGTTGATTGAATGAAAGGTAAATTGCGGTTTACGATTTATGACGTATTAAAAAAAAAAACTACTTAGTAGATCTCGTCAAACCAATTTTCGGTGGAACTTAACATCATATATTTTTTTAGTTTTATCATTTTCTTATTTTAGAAGTTACAGGGGGGGGGGGGGGGGGACATTTTACCACTTTGGAAGTGTCTCTCGCGCAAACTATTCACTTTAGAAAAAAATAAAATTGAGTTTCAGTTCTAAGTATGGGGGATCCCCCAAAATTTATTGTTTTTTTTTTCTATTTTTGTGTGAAAATCTTAATGCGGTTCACAGAATACATCTACTTACCAAGTTTAAACAGTATATTTCTTATAGTTTCGGAAAAAAGTGGCTATGACATTCGGCAACGGAACCCTAAAAATGCACAGGCGAACAGTAACTACATAATCTACAACTCGATTTTTTTAGTTAGAGAATGGGATTTAGAATGACGACCGACGCGACGGCAGTATTTGCTTCTCGCTCAGGCGCAATAGCTACTACTACGTGAGCGACAGACATGTACACACTATTATCTATACAGTATTGTGACTCGGCCCTCTTCTAGAAATAATTACAGACCTACAGCCGCGCGTAAACACGCAATAGGGCTGCCCGCCTACAGTATTTTAATTTCATCAACCTGCCAGCTTCTTTCTAGTTTTGTGATTGTATAGGTAAAATATTATATTTTTTATTTAAAAATATGAAATTCGTTGTGAATGAAATAGGAAGAGTTCAAAAACAATACATATTTTTGTTTTTTTTTATTAGTAGATTTAATTTTTAAAAAAACTTATTGACGAATTCAAGCAACCAAAAACAGCACAATATAGTCTATAATTGCTCTTTACCATATTATTAAGTAAGTACTTGTATTAATTATTTCAATGAATACACACATCAAAAGTGTCTAGGGATCAACATATATTTTTGCAATAACTTTTCTCCTGATTGATATTAATTAAAATTTTCTTTAAGGATTCATCAAATAAAGTGTTTTCGTTTGTCACAGTAACGATAAACCAAGTCACCTTTGCATTAATAAAGAAATTTGCCATTTTCCTAATAAAGGGATTTTTGACATTTGAACCACTAACACAAAAGTTCGAAAAAAAGACTGAAATAACAGTTTTCTTTAAAATTTTATTGGGTAACTTAAACAATTAATAATCCGTGTTTCTACCGCGAACACTAACAACACAAAAACATCGGTTTGGCATACTCAAAATGAGTTCATCCAAATCACGCTGTGGAATGGCCGCCCATGTTCGTTGCAACAACAAAAAAAGGTCTTCTTGCGACTGGATACCCTCCATATTCGGCAGAGCTCTTCTCTGTAGCATATCCCATGCATGCTCAATCGGGTTCAAGTCTGGCGACTGAGCAGGCCAGGGCAGGACATTGATGTTAGCTGCGGCGAGAGTCTGTCTTACAACTCTTGCGGTGTGCGGTCGTGCATTATCATGCATTAACTGAAATAAGGGACCGATTTGCACTTGTAGAGGAACGATGACGTCTGATACAATCGTCTCAGCATAAATTTGAGCGTTGAGGTTGCCTCTGATCCAAATCAACTCAGTTCTTCCGCCGATCCAAATACCCGCCCATACCATGATGGTTCCACCACTATAAGGATGGACTTCCTGGCAGGATTTTAATCGCTGTTGGCGTCCAGGGGTTCTCCAGTGTCGATACGTCTTGTATCCGGTCTCATACCAAAACGAGACTCATCAGAAAAGCACACGAAACGCCATTGTTCTTCTGCCCAATTTCTGTGTTCAAGAGCCCATTGATATCGAATCCTACGATTGTGCATTGCTATAGGTGGTACCCGTAGCGGTCTTCGGGAATGAAGGTTCACTTCATGCAAGCGGTTTCTGACTGTTTGGTCGCTAATTAAGTTCCCTGAAGAGTGATGAAGCCTCACGGCTAACATCATGGCGGTTATTGTTGGAGCTCTGCGAGTTAAGATTTGAATGTATCGGTCTTGTCTCCGTGTGGTGCAGCGATACCGTCCTCCATGGCGCTCAGCCACGGTACCAGTGCTTCGGTAACGTGTCCAAAGTCGACTGATAACACTCTGACTTGTATTCAGAGCTAAAGCCACAGTACGTTGCCGGGAACCAGCTTCTATCATTCCCACGGCTCTGAGCATTTCTTCCCTGCTTAAATGACGTCGCCGCTCCATAATAACGTTGGTTTTAATCAGTAGTAGGGAAACAGTAGCACTAATAATGTCTTCAATGCGTTGTATGTTTTTATAGGGAAAATATTGACAGCTGATTTTCATCTTTTACTCGAATTTGATTCACAGTTCCTGATACAAATTATGAAATGCACCAAAAAGGATCCATATAAATTTATAAAATCATAAATTTATTACAAAGCCACATCTCAATCTCAAGAAATCCGCATAAAAATGCTTGATCCCTAGACACTTTTGATGTGTGTATTTGTCACAAATAGCACGCTTACTGCTTACAAAACGATCACACCGTCCGGCGTCCGTTCATCAATGCGGAGCATTCGAGACTGTTTGTTTACCGAGTGTAAACCGGACTCTAGGCGCGTAGGTATAACTCGTGTTCCGACCGTTTGTATGAAGATAGTATACTGTATAGATAATATTACCGTGCCTACTGTATCTATTCTATAAATTATAATAATAATGCAAGGTTGTTGATGTTGTTGATAGTAGAGTGTACGTAGATGTTTGTTACCTCCTGATTTAACGACTGACTTACTACTCGACTTACCGATCGACTTACCGACTGACTTACCGACTTACTGACTGACTTCCTGCGGGAAATTGAATTACGCGGGTAAAACAGCGGGGCAAGCTCGTCTAAAATAATTTCGATGTTTCACATCTGCCAGGCCTCTCACGATGGCTCAATTTATAGATCATCTTTTTATTATAATATACATTACATAGGTACCTACCTAATTACCTATAAAACTTAGTAATAGGATAAGCTTGCGAATGCGTCTACAGTAGGTTTTTTTTTTAGCATTGATCTATCTTTCAGACACTCTGAAGCAACGGAAAGCACCAGTGGAGATGGAGCTGGAGAACGTGATCCAAAAACTCAATCGCTTATGAGTCGCTGAAGACATACTAGAACGAGTCAACTCCGACCCAACATTCATGAAACGCATTGTTACTGGTGATGAGACGAGTTTGACATGCAAACTAGTCAACAAGCTTCGGAGTGGCGCCTTCCAACTGAACTGAAACCGAAAAAACCACGCCACGGCCAAAGTCGATCAAAAGTCAGTCATGTTGACTGTTTTCTTTGACTATCGCGGTATTGTACACTCGGAATTCATACCGGAAGGTCAAACGTTAAATAAAATATATAAAAAAAAAGTTAATTCGAGTAAATTCGAAAAAAAGGCCAGATTTGTGGAAAGAAAATTGTTGGATCTTGCACCACGATATTGCGCCTTCGCACAAGGCCATCACTGTGAACGAATTTTAGCGAACGAAGGAGAATTCACGGCGTAAACTAAGCTCAATTCCGGAAAAAGCGTTTAAAAAATGTTTTTATGATTTGGTTATTCGTTGGTGTAAGTGTGTCGTTTCTGAAGGATCATACTTTGAAGGGGATAAAATAAATTTGGATGAATACCTAACTAACATTTTGTGTATTATTTGATCTCGGTACGTCTTTGACAGAGCAGTATTTTAGTATTTCTTATTTCTAATAAAGAATTTATTATCCTGTGCATTGTATTGTAATGAGTTTTATCAGAATTTATTTAGTCCAAAGTATATAACTAATAATAAATAACTAGCTTATGCCCGCGACTTCGTACGCGTGCACTATAAATTAGTTATTAAACATACCCTATGTGATGGATGAAAACCAAAGCTAAAGAATATCGAAACTTCCATCAAAATCCCTTCAGTAGTTTATTATCAGACAAAAATTCGACAAAACGGATCATTCCTATGGGTAGTGCGGAAGCGATATAACAGTCATGAAAGAAAAGATTAGGTAGCAATTAAAAAACTGCGCACCGGACTGCGGACTAGCGCAACGAGGGTTCCGTACCATCATATGTTTTTAAATTTTCATCGACGAGGCCTATATTCATCAGAGAATTTTAACATTGTGCACTGCGGTGTATAATATTGCAGTTTTATGTCAGCGCCATCTCTTGACCGATAGTGAAACTAATATAACTTTTATTGATGATTTCTGAACAAGTGTGCTATTTAGAGACTTCGTTTTATTTTTGCTGTAATCTTTACATAAACTTCTATCACATAAAATAATTTCAAATTTTTCTGTTTGCAAACTTCGGAGATAAGGGCGGGAAAGGTTTTTTTTTGCATTTTACATCAAAAGTCGAAAACAATGCGGCCCAAAAAAAAGAATAAATGTTTGAGAATGTGCAAACTGTTTTCTTTCATATGATACCCCACGTGCTCTAGTAGCCCCACTTCGAATTCTTCAGACTTCTTTTCAGGCCCTGTTGCAAAAAACGTACATATATTTTTATTTCTTTCTTATTTGCAAAATAGTTGAGCAAACGTCATCTAAAACTATTCCAAATTTCAAGTTGATGCATTAGTAGTTCTTGACATGTCCAGCTGTGACAGACAGACAGACAGACAGACAGACTGAGTCTCACCATAAGGGTTCCGTTTTACCATTTTGGTACGGAACCCTAAAAAGAAAATTTTTGGTAGGTAATAAAATTAATTATGTTGCTATATTTATATTTCCTTAAAAACTAAACACCAGAAATATTTTAACATAAATTTTATACATAATATTAAAAAAATATAATATTTACAATCACAAAACTAGAAAGAAACTAAAGTAGGATGATGAAATTAAAATACTGTAGGTGAGCTGCCCTATATTTCAAGAATAGGGCCGAGTCACAATACTGTTAGATGAAATAAATTACCGTGGCAGCAGCGGGGTCAGCGAGTTCATTCGAATTGCGCGTTCGCGGAACTTGCCACGCGCGGAGGGAGGTAACGCTAAATGCCTACTGCGCTCGAATATCCTGGCCTTAACCTCAGCTATCTGTCAGTGAAAGTCCCGTTAAAATCGGTCCAGTCGTTTTGGATATTAGCCGGAACAAACAGATAGACAATAAGAAAGAGTGGACTTTCTTGCCCGTTCTTTTCCATAGGAACCTCCTAAGCTTTGGAATGGGCAACTAGCTTCATCTTACTGACAGACTGAACCCCTTGACAGTGCAAAAGTAAATAAATTGAAATAAATTATCTCATCGTGTAGAGAGAGCAGCGGTGGCCCAGTGGTAACGGCCGCGACTTACGAGTTGGAGGTCGTAGGTTCGAACCCAGACAGGCGGTTTACTTTGTGTAAATTATTTCATCACCACTGCTCTCAAAACGGTGAAGGAAAACATCGTGAGGAAACCGGCATGTCCTAGAACCAAAAATTCGAAGACATGTGACATCTACCAACTCGCGTTGGGCCCGCGTGGTAGATTATAGCCCACTGCCTCTCGAAGAGAGGAGGCAAGTGTCCCAGCAGTGGGAACAATATAGGCTGATGATGAAATCATCTCATCGTATGCTGCATCGGTTGACGTTCTCACGTCAACGTCGGCTGTCGCTGAAAACCAGCACTGGAGCTGTTTCCCATGAAGTCGTAGCATTATGCTGAGCGTTGGCCGTTTTGCGTGGATATGACGCATGTTTACCCCAACTTGTTCTTTCTTGTGTTTTTTATCTGAGTCATGTTTACCGCAAATTAATGTATTTTCTTTTTTCCTTTTCAGGGTTCCGTGTTTTCCTTTCCGTACGGAACCCTGAAAAGGAAAAAAGAAAATACATTAATTTGCGGAACCCTTATACGATCGCTTTGTTGTCTGTCTGTCTGTCTGGCCCTTTATCTCGGGAACGCGTGGAGGTATCGAGTTGAAATTAAATTAACCTATATACTCAGGTCTACGGTCCCTTGAAGCTGTGAAAATCAAACTTCTAAGTTAACGTAGAAAAAACATACGGCCGTTTATGCCGCAAAAAACGTATATTTCAACACTCAAGGGAATCAAAATGTATAGGGTACTTCCCGTTGACCTAGAATCATGAAATTCGGCAAGAAGCAAGGTCGTGTAGCACAAGTAAAGGAAAAAATCCGGAAACCGTAAATTTGAAGTTAAATTTAAAAAAAAATCCGTGATAATCTTTTTACATACCTTTGCACGGAATCCTCGGTGCGCGAGTCCGACTCGCACTTGACCGATTTTTCGATAGTTTGAGTTTGATGCTTTGCCATACCACAGATAACGGGAAATGTCTCGTGAATTCTGTCGCGTTTGAGTCATAGTCATGACAAAGATTCACCAACTCTATTTCAAACACTATAGTTATTGTCAAGCAAATCTGTTTTCAGTACCAAACCGTTTGATGTTCGTGTCAGTTTTGACTGACATTAATGACTTTCTGATTGTTAAATGTAATCGTTTGATATTTTACACTTTTCATGAAACGTGTTAGAATTCTGACGTTCAAATGGATTGTCGTGTTTCGAGTTATTTATGTATGAAAGGGCTTGATATATTGGTAATTTATTGTGAAACAATTTTCAATGGCAGACGGGTATTATTCATGGCTTATTGAGGGAACCGTTTTAGCGCAGTGACTGAGTTATTTACAAGATCTAATATCGTATTGCTCGGAGTTTCTTTGGAGGATAAAATCAGAAATGAAATTATACGGAAAAGAACCGGAGCTACTTACTATAGCTTGCAAAGGAAGCAAGCTGAAGTTGGCTCCGGGCGTCGGGAGCCACGGGACGACTCCCGGCCACCGAAGGCGCGGGCCTGCGCACGGAGCGTAATGGGTAGCTCACCGTCCGATCAGGACCAGGCCCGTGCCGGACGGCGCGTACGTTTTCCACGCGCGCCTCAAAGAGATGTCAGCATCGAGAAAGGGGCCCCAAAGGGCCGAAGCCTACCGGGTCAGCGAATTGTCCGAAAGGGTTACCGCTGGCCCGGAACATAAAGGGCTAAGGAAGGAACATGGGTGGGTTTTAGTCAGTAAGAGTCTGACACTCCCTTCCGCTCCACCCAGAGGGGAAGGGGTCATATGATGAGTTTCCACCCGAAAAAAAAAAAACTGAAGTTGGCTGGCCATGTTTGTCGAAGGACCGATGGCCGGTGGAACAGTCGAGTCCTAGAGTGGAGACCAGAGTGCCGCGACCGCAAGCATCCCGGCTAGATGGACCGACGACCACCTTAAAGGCTCCTGCAAACAGGCGCGACACGCGATATAATCGCGTGCGACACAGAGGCACCGCTCGTTGCGCGACTTGCGGTGCCTTTGTGTCGCGCGCGATTTTATCGCGTGACGTGCCTGTTTGAAGGAGCCTTAAAATGGTGGCTCTGCAGACTGTATGCGGAATGCGGAGGACAGGGTATTGTGGCGCAGCCGAGTTGATTGATTAGTAGTATAGCTCTTTGCGAAGAAGCTTATGCGGGAAAGGTGCTACCACCTTACCTATTTCTGCCACCAAGGCGTTGCCATGCTCCTTCGGCTTTGTCTCTGCAATACCCAGAGGCATCTGCCTGCGATGCCACTTTGTATTGCAAATGGTTTGCAGTCTGATCGGCGATCGTTATTTGTTTTTTTATGAGAGGACTCTGCTACCCTTATTTTCTAAACATTACCACTTGATTTGATTTATCGACCCTGAAAAGGGGCCACCTGTTACAAGATTCTCATACCTTTCCCAATAATAGTATCTCCATGTACCTTTATTTTCTAAACATTACCAGTTGATCTGATTTACCGACCCTGAAAAGGGGGCCATCTGTTACAAGTTTAAAATATCTACCTAATAAAAGTAACCAAGTAACCAAACTGCCGTAATATATTCTAAAGATATTCAAAATGATATATATACCCGGATATCCCTCGTGAGCATAATGCATCGCCATCCGATAGCGCATGCATTAACCCTAATGCATTCTAAATAACGTCGCGACGGTTTGTTGTGCATTAACTTAGGAAGCATTGTAGGTTTCATGTTTTGACATGTGCCGCTTACGAATCGGGAGCATTCGAGAGTACCTACAGATTAGTTTGTAAATGTCACCAAGACGAATGTTGCGAGAGTTACTGTTTTGTTTTTAGCAGACTTGTGGCATGTTGGCAACAATTATGAAATAAAATGTACCTAGCCAAAAGACTTTCGCAACCGAAGCAACTCTTCTTCATCTTCTTGTAAGTTTGAATCTTTAGAGTAAACTAGTCGCGAGCTCGAACTCACTGCGGGTCATGGCCAAAGAGCACGCTGTCCTGGCTCCGTGTCCGACAGAGTTAGTATCAGTGATGAGCAGTTAGTCGCTAGTCTACACGAACACCGTCTAGTTCTCACACACAGAAACACCATTCTGAACTGATAGACGAGTAAAATAATTCGAAAAGTGCTTCGGAAAATCGAGTTTTATGAAAAAACCACTGCATAAATCAGTTACCAATAAAGTTTATTGAACTCTTCGATAACTGAGCTTTGTCGGTACGGTGGGTTTGAAGATTTTACAGTTCTTTTATTACCTATTCACACCCAAAGTTACGTTAAAAATAGCAAGAAAAACGAATCTTTGTTGGCTCATACCTTTTTAATGTCTTTTTATTTTACTATTCTGTCTCCCCATACTTCCCGTGGGTGTCGTAAAAGGCGACTAAGGGTCGTACCGGAGAATGGGCAGCAGCGTTCGCTATGCATTCCACCACCATACTATACTGCGATCGCCAACCCGCCTGCCAAGCGTGGCGATTATGGCAAACCCCCCCAAGAACTTGGGGGAGGCCTATGTCCAGCAGTGGACGTCTTTGATTGATTGTCCGAATGACGGGCAGTGATTCAATTGCTGTCTTGAATCGCGCAAAGGGAAATAGAAAGAAAGAAAGAAAGCAAAACCTTTATTTGGCACAATACGGTAATCAAGGAACACATTTTTGAACAAATTAAAACCGCCCAAGTGCGGCTCGGACTCGTACACGAAGGATTCTGTACCACAAGAAAAAAACACGTTTCTTGAATGGAGACGAGACCCCTATACATTTTACTTATTTATTTTTTATTATTTATTGTTTTAGTGGGGCAATAATAGGTTGGTGCTCTGGTAGGCAATACTTATACTAGTATTGAGTACCTAAACCACTCATGTGATTTCAACTTGTGTTTTCCTGTACTATAGACTATTTATATAGTCCTAAAAGCATAACAGTTCCTAGTCTATAAATAACTTAGTTATCAATATAAACCTGAAGCTCCACGTGCAGTAATTGGATCAATCAACACCCACTCGATTGTAGAAATCGAATACATTTATGAAATAGTACTGCACCACCCCACCCCACCTTTGTTTGAGTTGATAGAAATGATACCGTTCTATTTTCTAATATGTATACCATTATTAAATAAAATTGAGAACTTATGTTACGAGACTAAGGGCTGATTTTTCAATCACCAGATAACTTTTATTCGAGGAATAAAATTGACGTTTGACAGTTTTTGTATGAAATAACTGTCAAAATTTCAAAATTATTCCACCGATAAAATTATCTGTCGATTGAAAAATCAGCCCTAAAACAGATAAATTCATATGGAAGTCGGTAGACCGTTCTGTGGAACACCTTCTATTCTAAAGAGGTCCCCGACTGCCATATGAATTTATCTGTTTTAGTCTTGTTACTTAAATTCATTAAGTCGGGGGTTTTCAAATTATTCTTTTCCAAGTACATTTAATTTTATTGTTATTTTGTGTCGGTTTTTTAAATTTAATTTATATGAAACTTCTTACGCATAATTATGCAGAATACAAAGATCTAAAAAGTTAGTAGAGAACATTTGGCTGTAACACTATTTTTCGAAAATGTGCTCTACTAACCTGCCGTACGGCGTAAAAGCTCTTAACAAATGTATGTTCTTTACCCGTTTTTAGTTAAGCGTGGAGATCAATGACGGTAATAGACTTGTTTTTTATAATTTATTTTAGTACGTTTGTCTTTTCCTTTGACAGCATACTTAGTTCTAAACCGAGTTTGGATCGACGTAACGAGCTTGCCACGATATAAATCATAAAGAAATTTATGACTCACTAGCAGCGCCCCGCGGCTTCACCCGCATAAGTGTCGATCCTGTGGGAATATCGGGATAAAAACTATCCTATGTCCTTTCCCGGGACTCAAACTATCTCATACCGGTTCAGCGGTTTAAGCGTGAAGAGGTAACAGAAAGACGGGCACACTTTCGCATTAATAATATTAGTATGGATGTATGGAAAAACTTTAAACCCGCTTTCCGCAAAAGTGTCGACACAACACATCCGTATCGTGAGCCAATAAATTAAAAGTTAATTAACGGAAAACCTCATAAAAGAGCATAGTTTTCACACTCAATAACAAAATGTGGCAGGTAATTAATATAGGAAAAACGATGTCAAAAGCCAACGCGCAGTTGTGAAGGCGAAACAATTTGCCCGTCGATGCGTGCCGGTCTGACATTTAATTATTGCAACGGGTAAGATGAATTGGCGCCCAACGCGGGACCGGCAATATGGCGCATAATTCTTTGTTGTTTGTTTCGATTTGAGTTCGATGTGTGTTTTTATTATTGATATTGTGGATTTTTATTATTAGTGAAGTACTGGATTATTTTTCTTGATATACATACTTGAACTTACACTTTTTCCATGTGGTTAGGTTAGTTTATGGTCAATATTTAATTATTTTAAACGGTAAGATGAATTGGCGCCCAATGCGGGACCGGAAAAAGGGCGCGTAATTATTCTTGAGAAAGTGTAGGTACTTCCAGACACGTGTTCTTACAGTCTTTTTAGCTTCATTTTCGTTCATACATCTGGTCAGACAATTGCATTCCTTTCAGTTTCTAAGTTTGGAAATTTCGTTCGGCCGCCATTAACGACATAATGAATATGGTAGACAGATTAAGCAATGGATTACGTGATCGAATTTGTCCGATTCCCTTTATTCGATAAATCAGTTTCGGACATTCGACGCGTTTCTATTTATACCCTAACTAATCACAAAAGCCGAATCAAGCTTAGTATTTCACGAAGTGCGAGCCCTGCTAAATCAACCGTTTATAATAGAATCGGGAAAGCCATCAAATAGAGAATCTATTTCATGTCGATTCGTACCAGTTTGAAGTTTAATTATTGCAACACGCAAGATGAATTGGCGCCCAACGCGGGACCGATTCAAGGTTTTTGGGGGGAAATGGAATTGTAATTAATGATGTTTCGAGATACATAGTTTATCGTTGGTAGAAATATGACGTCATAATCCTTATAATTGGTTGTTAGATTTGTATTCTTCGCCGACTGACATTTATTTTTTATATTGTCTTTCACATTGAAACAAAGATTCTTCGTCATCGCATCGCAGCCTTGTTCTACCCACTGCTGAGTGTAGGCACCCTTTTGTGCCATGCTTCCCTGATCTGTGCGAGTCTCGTCCAGGTCTTCCCTGAGATCTTTTATAGGTCGTCCACCCACCTGGGTATTGGTCAGCCAACGCTCCTTCTACCGTTTCTCGGCTCCATTGCATGCAAGAGCCAAGATTGCAAGCCCAATTGCGTAACACGCAAAATTGCCAATCCATTGCTTCAAAAGTTTGAAAATTTCGTCTCCTCGAAAACCTTAATAACGCAATGAATGTTGTTGGATTGCCAAAATGCACTACCATTACAGTATTAGGAAATTACCCGCTGTTATAGACGTGGACAATTTATTAATACAATTAACGTACTTATATAAAAATAAAACCTTTCTGAAAATACCCTCAAAAGAAAGGAGAAAATCCTAGGTAAAACAGGATATCCTGTCGGAAACGATGCCGGAGGCACAAGATAGAAAGCCTTAAATCCGATTAAAACAAAGCTTTGGATGCAACTGATATCGATTGTTTGTTGTTGTTGTAATGTGTTCAATTGCTGTCTTGGAACGCGCAAAGGGAAAATAGAATGAAAGAAAGAAAAACCTTTATTTGGCACAATACGATAATCACGGTTGAACAAATTAAAATCGGCCAAGTGCGACTCGGTCCGGCAAACGAAGGGTTCCGTACCACAAGGCAAAAACGCCTTCTTTCCACGTTTCTTGTACGGACGCCAGCACGTCAAGCTACTACAATCTGTAAAATTTCTTTAATTGATTTTTAACTGTATCGCTAAAGCATAAGGTTCAAAGTTGATTGGGAAAATTTGACAGTTTTGGGTAGCTTGATTTGCTGGCGTCTGTCAAAAAAAAAAACCGGATTGGTATTGTATTATATGGAGCACATTTGAATGAAGCCGTGAGTTTGGTACAACTCTCGGCAATCATTCTAATTTAAACTTTATTTATGACACAGCGCTGCGCCAGCGCTGGGGCTCTGTCTCGTATAGGGTCTTAGCATTATGCTGAGCGATGGCCGTTTTGCGTAGATGTGACGCATACTTTCTCCCAAATTGTTATTTTGTTTTATTTTTTGTTTGTGTCTTTATTTTTATGCGTCATGTTTGCCGCAATTAACGTTTTTTCTTTCTTTCTTTTCTTTACACATTGAAATAAATAACAAATGGTTTTTACGTTTAAAAAAAATACAGTGAATGTGCATTACTTCACCAGAGCCACTACGTTTAACTTCGTTAAAACCATCTGATTAACGGCTTATTTCCATAAACCAACACACAGCACATTCACAAACATTCGCTTCCACATAATGCAACAATGTAACTGAAAATCCTTTACTAACCCAGAGATTCCCAGTTAAAACAACGCGGACGGATATACATAAAACATACCCAGATACGAGAGGATTTAAATTCAATTTACTGCAAGTTCGACTACCCACTTTGTGTGCCACTTATATTTAGGTTAGAAATGCACTCGGTGCTGAATCTTGCGGATAAATCTGTCTTAGCGACTGTAATCTTCTTTACTCTGGAAACATTCCTGGAGTTGTCTGAAGTTAGTCTTGCTAAAGAACTGGTTACTTCAAGTGCATGATTGCTCTATTCATGATAAACAGTTTTTGCTTGTCTTACGAAATGTGTTCATTCATCAATCAAGTTTGTGGCTGAGTTTCTATGGCTACTGTCAAAACTAATGTTTCTATAGTGACAACTTTTCTCCAAGTCCTGTCTTCTAAAAAGAATAAGTTTGAAGCCTTTCAGTAAACTACCTGTGCTCTCTATTATTAGGTTAAAAAATTGAGCCTAATTATTGTCTATACTTACACCACAAGGTTACAAACAAGAGCTTTACTTGTTCGTGCACTTGAAATTATCATCATCATCTGCCTGGCCTTTCCAAACTTTGTTGAGGTTGGATTTCAGTGTAACCCCATGCAGCTGAATACCAATTTCTGACAAGGAGTCTTTTTCTTAGCGTGTCGATAGCAATCAAAATGGATTCAGCCCAGAATTCGGCTACTTGTTTGGCGCCATCACCAGCGTCCATCCTGTAACGTGCAGCTGACAGGACACGCAGGACACGACATTAAGTGTCCCATCGTGTGTGGAACAGCACAACATTTACACTCCAAGTCGGAGTCGCCTATGTATCTCCACCTGAACAGGTGTAGGTATAAGGAGTGACTGCCTATCAGACATCCACAACCCTGTTACTACGTAACACGATATTCCTTGGTAAGAATGGTTGTCAGAATTTCGGGCTTCAAACTACCCGTAACGACAGTAAAGATTAAAATGCACCTGACATTTTAACATTCCCAAAAAGTTGCACCACTTTTTAAGCGTTTAGCATAAAAAGCAGGCCACATGTAAAACTTATATGTAAATAAAAGTAAAAGAGTTCTCTCCCTACTCAAACAAGGCTAGTAGCGTACATAAAACATGTGAGAGATGGACGTTCTCCCGGAGACTTTAAATCCGATTAGCGACTACTCACATTCTGCGGCTCTCGTACCAGGGCTACGCTACTGGCATTGATTGTTTATTTCTTATTCCTTCTGCTGGATATTGGTTGGGGTTAGCTACTTTTGATCCTTTGGAAGTGAACTTATTTATGTTGGTGCTTAATGTTTTAGAGGGTAGTTTGAAAAAGTGGGGGCATTCACTCTAACATCCGTTGTATTTTTATACTTAGGATTGCTAGAACTTTTGAGATTTATACATCGAGGGAGATATTTGAGGTTATGCTCATATACCGGCTGACTTTTTTTGTAGTCTGGAAAAAACAGGGTATGAAAAGTGCACGGAGTAGAAGCCAATGGCAAAGAACATAATTATAAAAATTCAATTGAAACGCACCCTTCTCTACGCGCGGAAATTATCAATGAATTCGTATTATTAGTAGCAACATTCAAACCTTTGATTGAAGTCATTGGCCGCCTTCACCTTGGATTGAAGCCAGCCACATTTAATGTAAAAAAATAAAAATAATTTTTTTATAGAATTTTTGTGAAATAAAAATCTGTGCCATAGGTAATAGACTCCGTTAACCTTTTATACTTACCCTGTTTTTGTCCAGACGGTAAAAAAGTCACCCGGTATATATCCATACTAATAATATTATTAATTCGAAAGTAACTCTGTCTGTCTGTCTGTATGTTACCTTTTCACGCCTAAACCACTGAACGGATTTCGATAAAATTTGGCAGAGAGATAGATTGTATCCCGGAGAAGAACAAAGGATAGTTTTTATCGACATACCTCGCAGGCGAAGCCGCGGGCGGAAGTTAGTATATGAATATATACAAAAGTGTAGCCTTTGTTTTGGAATAGCCGTGTATTACAAAGTATTACTTAAATGGTGATGGATCTGAAAAAGGGTCATTGTACTCATAATTTTGAACAACTTTTGCGATGAGATCTTACCTGAAATCCCTATAATAACATAATAAATATTTTAGTATAAATAAAAATAAGTGTAATAAAGATTTTGCATATATTGGAATAATCCTTTATATTATGCAAAATCTTCCCATATCGAAATGAGTATATATAAGTATAAGAAAGATATTAAAAATAAAGCCTAAAGTATTATATGTGCCATGCCATAACTCATATCCGGCCGCCCTCCGAGACTTGATCGGATTAGCCGCGTTTTGCGACTCGTATGTTATAAAATAATGTATGTATCTGGGTAAGAGATGTAATTAGCATGGATTTCTGCCTTATCTTTTTCTTTCTCATCCGTTTATATCTATATTCCTCGGCCCGAGTAATCAATTATACAAATATCTTTTTTGATTGTTATGCATCTTTCTAATCTTTATTTTATCATAAGGGGCTTACAGGATCTAAACACAAATAACGCAAGTTTTAGAAACAATAAAAGTATATGATCGACTACAGAAAACAAAATCAGAAAAATATATGATATTCTTCTGGATATATGCTAGGTTGATAGCGTGTTGAAAACATAATACAACCAATTTGATTTTCTACAAGCAACATACAAAAATACTAGTGTATTAATTATTTCGTCCAAACAATAGATTTTTTGTAATTAAATAATTGCTTAATATTTTACAATAAATGACCAGCGTTGTGTCATCGCGCTTCTCTTTCTTTGCTATGCAGTCCGACAGTGACCGCGCTTTAGGTCATGTAAAGCCCATTAAGTAGTAGTTATTTATAATTAGCATACTAATTATTTTTTGTTTTTTTTCAGGTATGTTCAGTTCCGTTTTACGAAAGTCTTCGGTACTTGTGAGTAGAACATAGAATAGTCAATTACACACGTCTCATAAGATATTGTAGTTACAGCTGTTCATAATCAGCCTATATTGTTCCCATTGCTGGGAGTGCTGGGACAACCCTCCTCTCTGTGAGAGGGAGTGGACCGTAATCCACCACGCGGGCCCAGTGCGGGTCGGTAATGTCACATGTCTTTGAATTTTTGTTGCTAGGACAAGCTGGGTTCCTCACGATGTTATCCTTCACCGTTTTAAGATCAGAGGTGATGAAATAATTTACGCAATGTAAAGCACCTGTCAGGGTTCGAACCTACGACCCGTCAAGTCGTAAGTCGCGGCCGTTACTACTGGGCCACTACTGCTCTACTTTTACTGCTGTAATAGGCACAATTAAACTTAACTGACTTTGATATCTTGGGAGCTTTGTGTGAAAGTTTTATTTAGAATCGAGATCATGAAAGAGATTTGCGAGCACTCATTTTTATTTACATAATTTAAAGCTAACAGTCTTAAAATAATAATAATAATATGTACTGTTATCTCTGGTGGTTCTCGTCTGGCTAACGGCGAGTACTTGCACAGGCATAACCAAGTGGCGAGGATTATTCACCAGCAACTTGCTTTGAAATATAAACTCGTGGATTCTGAGGTACCGTATTACAAGTATGTGCCCGACCCAGTTCTTGAAAATGACCATGTCACGTTGTACTGGGATCGGGCTATTATTACCTACTGACAGGACTATTCGCCAATAAGCCTGATATAGTGGTGATAGGTCGATTAGCGCGTCGCACAATGATTGTCGATGTTACCATTCCACATGACGGGAACCTCGTGAAAGCTGAAAAAGAGAACCAAATTAAATATCTCGACTTAGCACACGAGGTTGTTGACATGTGGAATGTGAGCTCGGCTATCATTGTGCCGATTCTCGTACCGGCCAATGGTCTTATAGCCGAAAGCCTCGATCAACATCTATCGAGGCTCTCGTTCGGCGGTTGGATCAAGGGCCTGATTCAGAAGGCAGTAATCCTCGATGCGGCTCGCATTGTGAGGAGGAGTCTGTCTCTGGAGCCCTAATCACCTGTTTGACCCTGGCTTGGACCCTGCTCCCGACACCGGCGGACAACAATTTTTTTATGTTTTTATACTTATTTTTATATTTTAAGAAATATTTAAAAATGTAAGTAATAGAATAAGATAACAGAATAAATAAACGAAATAATATGTACAAGTATATAAAAAGGAGGTGAAATAATCAAAGGGCATCTAAAAATTCGTCCGCATCGCTGTCAATAGGAAACGTGCCCAAAAGGCTAAATTAAATTTTGCAAATAAAAATTGGGCAAATTGGGTACATTCCTAAGGAAGAAAAATTGCCGCTCATCATCTGCCTAGCCTTTTCCCAACCATCTTGGGGTCAGCTTCCAGTCTAACCGGATGCAGCTGAATACCAGTAATTTACATGGAGCGACTGCCTATCTGACCTCCACAACCCAATTACTGGGTAATACGATACCCCTAGATAAGACTGGTTGTCAGACTTTCGGGCTTCTGCCTACCCGTAACGACTGTCAAAGATCTACGAATGACAGCCGGGACCAACGGCTTAACGTGCTTTCCGGGGCACGGAGGAGTCACGGTATGTAAAGATGGTCACCCATCCTCAGAGCAACCGCGGCAAGCATAGCTTAACCTGATCATTCGACCTGTGCAGCTGTTATTATTTAGCCACGGGCACCTCTTGTCTTAGAAGAAACACTGCAGCTGTCTTCTTAAAAACAAATGCACAACGCTTTGCCAAAATCCTCGCTACTCCAACCCGACGCTCCCCAATACAAGAACTCCGTATGAAATTTTCATGAAAGCAATTTCCCCGTAGCGAACATCCAGACCCAGACCCACCAGTTTCAGGAGAAAACTGAACCAGATAAGACACTCTATCTGTAGTGTCTTAAGTTTCTAATTAAATTTACATCACCCTGTTATCTCAGTGCATATCTGATGCAGTCGCGTTGGATCTTATTTCGTGCACAACAGAGCTCTTTTCCCATTGTTTGGCTACGTTTAAATGGTGTCGGGTAGTGGTGTAAGGGTAGGGTCGTTTCGTGCTTCGGCGCGAGTTTATTTATTAATGTTTTAGTGAATTATGATTTAAGATATGGGGTTCATTTTTGTAGAGGGTTTCTTGGGTCCCTAATTAGAGGAAATCTGTTTGGATTAGGGATTCATTTTGTGCTGCAGTATACTCACCCAATATCCAACTAGCCTTTTATCAACTTTGTTGGGGTCGGCTTCAAGTCAGCTGAATACCGGTATTTTACACAGTTTTTTCACAACACAGTTACTGGGACCACGCCCCTTGGGAAGACTGGTTGTCAAGACTTTTGTACTTCTGACTACCCTTAACGACTGTCAAATATCTACAAATAACAGCCGGGTCCAACGGCTTAACGTGCTTTTTCGAGGCACGGGTCTCGATATAAGGTGAATTTTAACCCATCTACGAATCGATCGCGAGAACCTTAGCTTAACCTTCGATTAACTAGTCCGGCTGTTTTTACTTAGCCACGAGCCACCCAACCGTGCAGCTTTAAGTTGACTAATAGTGTTACTTTTTTTTTTTTTTTGATGGGAAATCATCAAATGACTCCTGCCGCTCTGGGTGGAGCGGAAGGGAGTGTCAGACTCTTACTGACTAAAACCCACCCGTGTTCCTTCCTTAGCCCTTTATGTTCCGGGCCAGCGGTAACCTTTTCGGACAATCCCGCTGGCCCGGCAGGCTTCGCCCCTAAGGGGCCCCTCCTCGATGCTGACACCTCTTTGTGGCGCGCGTGGAACACGTACGCGCCGTCCGGCACGGGCCTGGTCCTGAATTCCTGATCGGACGGTGAGCTACCCATTACTCTCCGCCCGCGCCTACGGTGGCCGGGAGTAGTGTTACTTCGTTCTTATTTCTAAAATGATATTGATTCTACTACCTCAACAGTTACTGTAGCCCTCTTCACCGTCTCCGGCGACTTCTACTCAGACTAATTTTCATTCCTTTCACATTCTGCAATTAAACATACCTTAACCCAACTCCCCTTTTTTTTTTTGTTAGCCTATTCTGTTCCACTGCTGGGCAAAAGCCTCCCCCGAATCCTTCCAGGAACTCTTTTCCCGCGCCACCTCGAACCAGCCCTCGCGGTACGCGTCCAGGTCATCTCGCCATGTCTTTCTGGGCGGGCCTCGGCGGCGCCGTCCATCTTCAGGCACCCATTGTTTGGAGATTTTTGCCGAGCGGTCATCTTGCAACTTCCCATATTATACTTAATTTTCAGATTTGTAGTTAATTGGTAATCGAGAGTTATCTGCACAGAAACATTTGATTCTACTTAACACCATCTTTTCGAGAGGCCTAAAACAAAGAAATCCATAGGTATTTTTAATGACCTTTATCAAGAATCGCAATTATTTGTTTTTGCTCGCTTCCGCTGTCACTGCGACCAGACCTCGCGAAAGATAGCGGATCTAACTTTGTTTAAGTAGTTTATTTTACTTGATTTAAGTTTCCGAGTCCTCACTAGAGAGATGACATTGAGGACTGTGCATTTGTTTAGTTGCACATTTGAGAACTATTTTAGGGTAGTCGTGAAATTATTCAACAGTCTTCATTGTAACGAATTTCGGAGAGAGCGTGCTGAGATGTAAATTAATGTTGCATGTGTGTTTGTGTACTTAATTAATTTTGTTTGTTTGTCAGTGTTAGAAGATTAGATCTTGAGTTGATTGAGGATTTTGTCGTGGGTAGTGTACTGGGGCGCAGTATAATACAAATATACAGTTAATTAAACAGAGTTGTTTAAAGCATGTTTATTTGTCTAGGGTAATTTTAGTAGGTAATGTTAAATTCCCTATCTAAATAAAGAGCGAAATTGATCGAAATTCAGAATAGTAGCTTATACTGTTCTATTGATGTCCGCAAAGAAACCATCTTAAAGAAAATCTAGATATACTTACTTCGATTAAGAGAAGAGCAGTGGCAACGGCTTACGCCGTACGGCATTTAATACAAACTTTCAAGCCCTTGTTTCTCGAAATGAATGAACCGATTTTAATGAAACTTCATACGCATAAGCAGGATACAAAGGTCTAAAAAGTTACTTAAGAACATTTTCTAAAAAAAAATCAAACTTCTAGTTTGATTTTATTCACTGCTTCAAGGGATTGCAGCCAGGTATTTAATACTTATTTCAACTTGATAACTCTACGCGTTCCTGAGAAAAAGGGCCTTGATAGACAGACAGACGGACCACGAAGTGATCTTATAAGGGTACCGTTTTCCCTTTTGAGGTACAGAACCCTAAAAAAGCGTACATGTTAGTAAATATGTAAAATATATATTATGATAAACTGTGTGTGTATACAACTACAACCTGTACACAACCCTGACAGAAGCCTTACCTTGTGTAAATTATCTCATCACCACTGCTCTCAAAACGGTGAAGGAAAACATCGTGAGGAAACCGGCATGTCCTAGAACCAGAAATTCGAAGACATGTGACATCTTCCAACCCGCACTGGGCTCACTTCCGAAGAGTGGACTCCTGTGTCCCAGCAGTGGGAACATTCTAGGCTGACCATGCTACTTACTTCCAACCGCTTGCAAAAAGTGAACAAGCGCTGGCAATTCCAACTCTCACTTCTTCCCTGTTTGGGAAGAGGTATCAATATATCAAAGGCTTATATTTTGAGTTGAGCTGCACGATTTCTGACAAATGCGTGCACTGACTGGACAGGTCCTCTCAATCTGTGTTCTGGTTCTTTGCTCAATAGACTATCTCTGACATCGATCTACATGGTCTTCATATAACCTGACCAAGATTTATGTCTGGACTTTAGTCTGGAGTTTGGCCTTTCTTCTCAGAGAAGTCAGATAGGAAACGCCGACCTCATCTAGTTTAAAAAAAAAACATGATTGACGTGTAAAAGTGTTTGTACAAACCTACTTACAAAAATAAAATCCTACAGCGGCACCACGTAACCACTATTTGGCATCTTAGATTAGACAGTTAGCATTTAGAGTTTATCGTGTATTAAACCGACCATATCATTCAGTGGAAATGGACCCAAGATGCTCACAGCCGCTCGGCCACAACTTCCAATGCTACCAAATTGAAACGTACAGTGTACCCGCATTGTATTTCATTGCTACTGCCCAACAGTACTGCCCTCTCTAATTTGGACGGGTTGCGGTCACTCTGTACTGGGTATATTAATAATAATAATAATAATAAATAATAAAATAATAAAAGTTTATTTGGAACAAGTATCAGGACACAAATTTACAAAAGGAAACGAAGATAGCTACAAAAGTTAAAACTGTGGCGCAGCTATCAACGCCCAGGTCGAAAATATGGTTCATTAGTTCCAGACTAGTAATTAAAAAAAAAGAAAGAAAATGATTAATATAAAGGTACTAACTATTGTGTGTGTGTGTGTGTGTGTGAGTGAGGGTGTGTTTGAGTGAGGGTATGTGTGAATGAGGGTGTGTGTGTGTATTGCGGGGTATGCGAATATTGAAGTGTTATGTTACCACAAGTTTTTCTGTTTCTTCGTAGGAGTATGATTTTAACAATTCTGACAGTTTTTTTCTAACTAAAGTTCTTGTTAAAGGATAGATTTAAATGTTTCTATTTACGTTATTGTAAAGTTTAGGGCTAAAGTAGTTAAAGTGGCGTCTTACTAGTGTCAATCTGGAGAAAGGTATCTTGCAAACTATGTCGGAACGTCGCTTTTTAGAGAGGTGTTGTGGGTCGTACTTCGTGAGGTCGTGCTTCTTGATAACAGTTTGAAGTATAAATAACTGCCTAACAGTGAGGACGTTACAGAGCGAAAAAAGTTCTGACGTTGGGAATCGGGCAGGTTTCTTAGCCAATACTTTTAGCACTGCTCTTTGCGCTCTCTCCAATCGCAGAATAGTAGTCTTGTGAGTACCTCCCCATACTGTAATGCAGTAGCCAAGGACTGACTGGGCGAGTGCGAGGTAAGTCAATATAAGACATGGGAAGTCGGCGACCGCCCTGAGCTTTTTGAACACGTATATAAGTCTTCTTACACGGACCACCACTGAGTCAACCTGTTTTTTCCACGTAAGGCAATTGTCTAATGTGACTCCAAGATATTTAATGTGGTCGGAGCGCTCTATCTGGGCACAGTCACAGGATATGGTGGCCACAGTATGAGAACAAACATGGGAAGTATTTGTCTTTGTGTTTATGGTAAGACTGGAAGGGAGCGGTTCATTGGCCTGACTGTTGTAAGGCAAGTTCGAACCTCTGATTTTGAGGTCCAGGTTCTGGTAACAGCTGCGCCCCGCGGTTTCACCAGCGTAAATGTCGATTCAGTGGGAATATCGGGAGAAAAGTAGCCTATTTGTTATTCCAGGGAGTCAGCTACCTCCATACAAATTTTTATTAAAATGGTCCAGTCATTTGAGCGTGAAGAAGTAACAAACATATAAACGCACACACATGTGTGTGATGAAAGTGCATAGTTCCACTCTTCTTCCATAGAAAAGGGAGGAACCTCCGACCAGTCGGGTGTTGTGTCTGGTGGGCAGGCCCGAAAATTGTTGTCTGGGACGTTGTACATATGCTAGAAGCGCGGTAAATTATATTAGGAAGGTCCTCTTTTTTTTGGTTGAGAAATCATCAAATGCCCCTCCCGTTCTGGGTGCAGCGGATGGGTGTGTCAGACTCTTACTGACTAAAACCCACCCGTGTTCCTTCCTTAGCCCTTTATGTTCCGGGGTAGCGGTAACCCTTTCGGACAATCCCGGTGCCCCGGCAGGCTTCGGCCCTAACGGGCCTCTTCTCTGTTGCTGAAATCTCTTTGAGGCGCGCGTGGAACACGTACGCGCCGTCCGGCACCGGTCCTGATCGGACGGTGCCAATTTCAATCTTAAGGAAGGTCCCTTAAGATTGAAATTGGCTCGCCATCTAAAGTGGGAAGTGTTGCATTGACAAGAATGTAGGAATCAAGTCGAAGATGAATCTTTAATAACTTGTTAATTATGCCTAGCTGTATATTGACTCGTACAGCCTATTTTTTTTTATACGTTTATTTGCGGTAAACTTGACACGGAGAAAAAATAACAAGTTTGTCACTTCCACACCAAACGGCCATCGCTCAGCATAATGCTACTACAATACTATATAATTTAAATTATTTTACCTAATGCAGAAAAAATCGCAAAAAAAAAAATCAGCTGTTCCCTACATTTTGACGAGTTATACGAACATAAATGTAGGGAACAGCTGATGTTTTTTCGCGATTTCAGATTGGTCCCATAGTAAAAGTTGTTCATAATGATGAGTACAATGACCTCTTAAGAGGTTTTTGGTGTTTTTGCAAATAACCCTGTATACGCGTCGACTTGAGAACCTTCTCCTTTGCGTCAGTTAAAAAACTGGCCAAGTGCGAGTCGGACTCGCACACGAAGGGTTCCGTACCACAAGGCAAAAACGCCGAAAAAAACATGTTTGTTGTATGGGAGCCCCCCTTAAATATGTATTTTATTTTATGTTTATTATTTATTATTAAAGTTAAAATACAACTGAGTATTTTGTGAATATTTCAAGTGCCTACCTGTTGCCATTTTTGATATCGAGCAAAAAAGGGCAAAAAAATCGCGTTTGTTGTATGGGAGCCCCCCTTAAATATTTATTTTATTTTGTTTTTAGTATTTGTTGTTATAGCGGCAACAGAAATACATCATGTGTGAAAATTTCAACTGTCTAGCTATCGCGGTTCTTGAGATACAGCCTGGTGACAGACGGACAGACGGACAGACAGCGAAGTCTTAGTAATAGGGTCCCGTTTTTACCCTTTGGGTACGGAACCCTAAAAACAGCCATATAGGGTGTTTGGGAGCTGGAAATGGTGTCACCTCCTGAATGCTTTGCGCATTCAGGAGGTGACACCATTTAGAGCATTTTGAGCCATATACAAGGCTATTGGTAAAACATTAACAACCTCTTAAGAGGTCATTGTACTCATCATTATGAACAACTTTTACTAAGGGACCAAACCTGTTACGCGAAAAAAAATCAGCTGTTCCCTACATTTTGACGAGTTATACGAACATGTAGGGAACAGCTGCTTTTTTTTCGCGATTTCAAGTTTGGTCTCATATTAAAAGTTGTTCATAATGATGAGTACAATGACCTCTTAAGAGGTTGTTAATGTTTATCAATAACTCTGTATAGTTAAAAATAACAAAAAGATACTTCGTCTAAGACATGTATGGCTCGAAATGCTGTAAATGGTGTCAACTATCACTCCCTTAAAGCTTTCGAAGATTTTTGGTCATTTTAAGAAAGAAAACTTTTCCTATCTCAATAGTCTGCCTAAATAAAACTGGTACATAATGTTTTAGCCTGATGCCGTTCAGTCCAGTTTGAACCGTCGGCGTCGGGACACAGCGGGCGAGCGGGTGTTGCCGACGACCAAATTAAAACAAATGGTTCTGCGCTACCAACTTTAGTGTGCGGTCTTATCGAACCCGGCTTTTATGGATACCATGAGTTTAGATATAGTGGAAGGGTTGACTCAGTACGTTGCGAACACTAGGCAACCCCTCCGCCCGCACCCCCGTCCCCACCTAAATATGTTTTATTGCTGAATCTGCACTTGACCTCGTTTATACAGGAAGATTTTTTTGTCACCATCCAAATTTTTACAGGGTGTTCTACCCGTGAATATGAACAACTATCACTATGGGAACGACTCTGAAATCTTGAAAAAAAAAAAAACAGCTGTTTCACACATTTTGGTCAAGTAGGTAAATTGAACTTTTGTATTAAACAGCTGATTTTTTTTTTTAATTTTCCTGTAAAAATTTGGATGGTGATAAAAAAACTCTCCCTGTATAAAGCTTTTAGAAAAAATCACATCATCTTTCGTATAGAATGGGATATTCATTCTTCCTAAAACTCCTGAAAGCGTGGTCGCTGTACTGGTGTAATATCAGATGATAGTACCTACAGCGGCGGTCGCATCCTGCCACAGGGAGCTTAGTTTATTGGTTCGATTAATGGACAAAGCCTGGAGTTTTAGCAAGCTGGACTTATCGGTTAGAACTTCAATATGTACTATCATTTTGTATCATGCTACAAGTTAATAGTCCTACTATCCTACTAATATCCTACTATCCTACTAATATTATAAACGCGAAAGTTTGTGAGGATGGATGGATGGATGGATGTTTGTTAATCTTTCACGCAAAAACTACTGAACGGATTTGGAAGAAAATTTGGCACACAGATAGCTTATAACCAAGATTAACACATAGGATACTTTTTATCCCGATATTCCCACAGGATCGAAACTTATGCGCGTGAAACCGCGGGGCGCAGCTAGTCAGCCTATAATGTTCCCACTGCTGGGATACAAGCCGTAATCCTCCACTCGGGTTCACAGCGGGTAGGTAGATGTCACGTGAACTCGATTTTTTGGTTCTAGGACATGCCGGTTTCCTCACGATGTTTTCCTTCACCGTTTTGAGAGCAGTGGTGATAAAATAATTTACATAAAGTAAAGCCCCTGGGTGGGTTCGAACCACAGATAATATACTAGATAGACCTAGATAAGGCAAGTATCACGAACTGTATGAAAACCAAGCGTGCCAATTTTTTACTACCTACTATGACGTCACAAGCTCGCGCTCTCGCTCACGCTTACCCAGCCAGCAGTACACAGGACTGAGCGCGAAAGTGGCGGCTTACGATTTTTGAACGTAAGGTGGTGCGTTTTTTGGTACGCGAAGTACCTAGTTGCTCTTGCGTTATCTGGGTGTATCTATATTATGTAGTTCGAACCTACGACATGTAACTCGTAGGTCGCGGTTGTTACCGCTGGGCCACTATTACACGCACGCCGGTTGCGACTTGCGGGTACTACGCACCTGATATTTCTAAGTGTTTGGCCAAACTAGGGGGCGGGCGCGGGGCGGGCGCGGCGCGGCGAATTCAAACATATGAAGTTCCTTTGAGTGTCCATAGTGGGCACGCGGACGCGGGGAGAGCGCGAACAACTCACACCATAGCTCGTTTCAAGTGGTCGTAGTGGGTGCGCGACACGGGGACCGAGGTTCTCAAACTAGTTCGAGCTTTTTTCTAGTAAAAATAAGTCTTCTTCATCCATATTATATTTTGAGAAATTCTGGACACGACAACACGCAGAACGCAACCGCGCTCCAATGCGGACAGGCAGCCCGCGCGCGTTCCCGCACCCGCGCCGCACCCCGCCCCGCGCTACCAGTCTGGACAAGCACTTAGGAACATCAGCAATAAGGTTCATCTAAGGCGTCCTTTCCATCGTTTTCACTCACGTTTGCCTCGTAAAAACCTTTTGTTAGTCGCCAACTAAACGTCCCCACAGAAAAAGCCATAGTTTTTACCGACTTCAAAAAAAGGAGGCTTTCAATTCGACACGTATGTATGTACTAATATTGGAATTGCATGTATGTATGTTTGTCCACGCATTTCTCCGCAACTATAAATCGGATCGTGACCATTTTTTTTATTGGCTTACATTTACATCAACTCAGGGAACAGTGCAAGTTTCATCAAAATCGATTCAGTAATTTTCAAGATATGGACTAATACGTGTATGTGTGACGGCCTGTCTTATTGATACGAGCTACGGGTGTAGTGTCAAAAGGAAAACATCTCAAAACCTTGGTCAAATTCTACTGCAATATTTACAACAAAACTATTACCTAACAAATATTCCAGTTTTTAATTAAAATTAAAAATTACGAAATAAAAAGGCAATTTAATAAAAAAAAAATACACACATACTGCATTGACAACTTACTACGTCAAAAAGGTCAAGATGTCTTATAACATCGTTTATTTCTGCCATAACAGCACAAGGTTCCAGTCTGAGACTCGGAACGTATGTGTGTTATTAAAATAAGACCTAACATTACATTCCGTGACCACAAGCTGCAGAAATGCAACAGTAGTTTATGGTATAGATTACAAGGAGCGATGTCGAATGTTCTGTTGTATTCTGGTCGCACTTTTCATGAAGCTCGTCTCTGGCTTTTAAAATTATAGTGCTTACTGTGTTCAAAAATAGTGGCGCCCATTCTGTTGTTCACAAACTAAATTTAAATTCAGTGCATCTTTTTCCTTCTATTTTATTAAAAAAAGGACGGAAGATAAATATTAGTTTAGTCCTGTCAAATTAAGATACTCCTTAAACAACTTTAGACGTGAATAAAAAATTTGCAATTAAAAATGGTCAAGTTACGTCAGGCGCTGATTAATTTGACAGGACTAAACTAATATTTATCTTCTGTCCTTTTCTTAATGAAATAGAATGAAAAAGATGCACTGGACTTAAATTTAGTTTAGTTTGTGAACAACAGAATCAAGGCCAATGTAGCGTTTTTGTTTGAAGTTATGAATAAGTTTCAGAAACGTCTGAAACGATTGAAAAAAGGCGATATTGTTGACTTGCTGGTTATTTGTGTAGGTATGAGTAAATGAATGATAAATAATTAATGAATTGACGAGTATATTTTATGTTTTTTAAAGTCGGTTGTTTTTTTTTGTACGACATTATTATAACGACAAAATTAGGCGAAGTCACTGGTCCCTATGATACAGTTAAAACTAGTTTATGGGCCAGGGGATTCATATATTTTTGATGTAATCTTTATTATGTCAATAAAGTATTTTATTATTATCCTTTATTTAAAAAAACTACCTTTATTACCTACATTTATTAAAAAACTCAACGCCAGTTTAAATTTTTTGTTTTATAATCTCACTAGGGGTGATCATCCCCTTTTCCCGCCGAAAACAGATAATTAGTCACATCTGCCTTCAACATTCACGAAATCTACGATTTTCATTAAAAACTTTTTTTAATACCGTTTTTTGGTACCCTTCGCCGTTGCTGTTAAAGGTTTAATATCCATACTATAATACTATATTATATCTATATCCATACTCATGCAAGTATTATAAATGCGAAAGTGTGTCGGTCTGTCTGTTACCTCTTCACGCTTATACCGCTGCACCGATTTAGATGAAATTTGGTATAAAGATAGTTTGTGTCTGGGAAAGGACATCTATGTTCTATGTTATGGGTTTGGTTTCCGCACTTAGTCCTTCAGTGGACCATTGTGCGTGGGCCATGGCGGCCGTCGGTGGTTCTTCCAACCAGCCCACCTCCCTCCAGAAGCTGATCAAGTCTCCTGGTCTGTTTAGAACATCTGTGTACGATCTGGGTGTCCCGAGGGTTTCTGATCTTATCTGGGTGATGCCTGTGCACTCAAAGAGCACATGCGCAATGGTTTCATCATCCTCCATGCAAGCTCTGCACAGGGGACTGTCTGTTATGCCCAGTGTGTGAAAGTGTTTATTTAGCGAGCAGTGTCCCGTGATGGTCCCCGTCATCAGGCGCAGGCCTTTCCTGTCCAATCGTAAAAGGCGCCTGGTTAGCCTGCCGTCCAGTGACGGCATGGCTTCTTTGGACTGCCTGCAGCCTGGTGACGACGACCACCAGCTTTCTGCTTGTGTGTGGGTGTGCTCCTGTAGCCACCTGCGTAGTTGGTTGAAGGGGATGGGCACGATAGGTTCCGGTCCACAAACTGACATGCTGGAACCCCTACTGGCCAGCTCGTCAGCTGCGTCGTTGCCTAGCGATCCACTGTGTCCTTTTATCCATTGTGCTGAATTGCGGTTCGATACAGTTACCCGCTCAAGCGCATTGTGACATTCTAGTATTAAGTTCGATGTGATGCATTTTTTATCTAAGGATTGGAGGACCGAGGCGCTGTAAACGACATAGGATAGTTTTTATCCCGATATTCCTACGGGATCGAGACTTATGTGGTTAAAACCGCGAGGCTCAGCTAGTTTGACATAAATCTACCGACCCAGGCTGCCTGCGTGGTGGACTACAGCCCACTCCCTCTCACAGAGAGGAGGTCGGTGTCCCAGGAGTGGGAACGTTATAAGCTGATTAGTGAGCAAGTATCTTCAGGACTCTTTACCAACGCCTCGAAAAAGAAAAACAGTTTCCACAAGAAACTGCATATTCCGAAACGTATAGATTTTTATGACCTCATATTATCAGTTTTCTCGAGATGGCAATCTTTTTACGACTCTGTCATAATAAAATCATCTTTATTATGATAGTTATAATGCTTATTATAGCGTACATTTATCGGCGATAGCGCATGATATTCGCTCCATATAGATTAGGTTTATGTTCGGATTTATGGATTTTTAGGGTTCCGTAGTCAACTAGGAACCCTTATAGTTTCGCCATGTCTGTCTGTCCGTCCGTCTGTCTGTCCGTCCTCGCTTAATCTCTGTGACCGTAAGCACTAGAAAGCTGAAATTTTGTAGGAGTAGGTATATCAGTTACGCCGACAAAGTGGTAAAATAAAATTTTGGAAAATATTTTTTTTTAGAGTAGCCCCTACATGTGAAGTGAGGATGAATATTTTTTTCATCATCTACCCCATCGTGTGGTGTATCGTTGTATAGGTCTTCTAAAATGGCTTAGGGGTTGCTAAAATTATTTTTCGATTTAATGCACCATTTACGAAATATTAAAGTTTAAAGTGCAAATTTTTGTTCCAGTAGGGCGTCCCCCCCCCCTCTAAAAGCTAAGCTACGGGCTTGAAAAATCTGGAAAAATTCTCGATGATAGCGCATTTTATGAACTTTAAAGGAAAAGTATAGCGGTTAATATAACTTTATTAGTTTAGCAGTAATAGTCGTTGAACTTGGGTGTTGGATAATTTTGTACCAAATACAAAATCCTTAGTATTAATCCTTTAAAGTGACTAAGGGCTGATTTTTCCATCGCCAGATAACTTTTATTGAAGGAATAAAATTGACGTTTGACAGTTTTTGTATGAAATAACTGTCAAAATTTCAAAATTATTGCTCGCATAAAGTTATCAGTTGATTGAAAAATCAGCCCTAAGATGAAGTAGTTGCTTGTTTATAATGGGTAAAGACTTGCATTGAAAAACAAAATATGTTTTTTTTTTACCTATTCAGAATAAAGAACAACAGAATCGTACTACATTGTGATAACGAGCTACTACGGAACCCTACACTTTGCGTGGCGCGACACGCACTTGGCCGGTTTTTTATAAGGACTAGCTGTGCCCCGCGCTTTCACCCGCGTGAGTGTCGATCCCGTGGGAATATCGGGATAAAAAGTAGCCTATATGTTAATCCAGGGTGTCAGCTGCCTCCATACAAAATTTTATCAAAATTGGTCGAGCCGTTTGAGCGTGAAGAAGTAACAAACATATAAACACACACACGCATACACTCACAAACTTTCGCCTTTATAATATTAGTGTGATTAAGTTTACCACCTGAATACGGTTCATGAGGGTTAAATTGTTCTGTGACGTGCTTCCATACGTGCAAAGTTTAAATTTTTGGACGTATCCTTCTAAATAACATTGTTTTTTCCGTAAATAAGACATCGAAGTCACTTTTACACGACATGTTAAAAAAAAATTAAGATGGAGTTGACACTTCCTATTTGACTACCGGGTAAAAAGGTTTATTTTTATCGAAACCATAATCATCATCATCATCTGCCTAGCCTTTTTCCAACTATGTTGGGGTCGGCTTCCAGTCTTACCGGATGCAGCTGAATACCAGTATTTTACATGAAGCGACTCACCAACGTGACCCTTACAACCTAGTTACTGGATAATACGATACCCCTTAGTAAGACTGGTTCGAAACCATAATAGCATATCATAATCAGCCTATAATGTTCCCACAGGCCTCCTCTCGGTGAGAGGGAGTGGGTTGTAATCCACCACGCCGGCCCAGTGCGGGTTGGTAGATGTCACGAACACCTGTATGTAACCCATGTATCACAAATAAACGATTTGATTTGACATGTCTTCGAATTTTTGGTTCTAGGGCATGCGGGTTTCCTCACGACGTTTTTCTTCACCGTTTCGAGAGCAGTGGTGATGAAATCATGTACACAAAGTAAAGTGCCTGCTTGGGATTGAAGCCACGACCAAACTCGTTACTCGCAGCCGTTACCACTGGACCACCTCTGCTCTAATCTCTGAAATCATAATACAAGCACATAATTAAGGTGCAATTTTGGAATTTAAGGTGCAATTTTGATGTTAAAACATACCATTTCTCAAAGCGAATACTTCCCTTTGGGATGACGAAGCACATCAATCCGCCAATATAGAATCAAACCCTGCGATACTAATATAAAACGGTGAGAGGTCAAGCGATCCCCCAACATGACTTGCGTGAAAGCATAACATTTCGCTATGACGTGCCGATTTGTAAAGGGAAAATTTGTAGAAATTTGTGAAAGGTTTTCCCGAAGAAATAAGGGGAGATTTTTTTTGCCTGAAAAGCGCTAGTAAAGGGAATGCAAAGGTATATGTAAGGATGAGATGCACAAGTTAAATTTGTTTTAGTATGCTTGTTATCAACGAAAGATGCAAACATCTATATTAAAAAATAACGTTTTTACGTAAAAATCCTGTCTAATTCGTGAAATCGGTAAAAAATAAAACTGTCCTCATATCTACATATATGTCGCAGCCAACTAGCTATATGCGTCTTTCAGTTAACTGCCTACCCTTTGGAAGCAGCGCTCCCCGGTCACTGCTGCGGCACCGCTCGCTTCGCTCGCTCGGCTCGCGCGCGGTTGGTCCTGTGACCAACCGCGCGCGAGCCACCGCGATCAAATGGGTTAGGTTAGGACTGTTCCTAACCTAACCCATTTGATCGCGGTGGCTTAGTTACTGCGACCGATTCGGCTCGCGCTTGGTTGGTCACAATTTCAACCTAACCTTTATTGAATATCATTCAGGCCGATAGTTCAACAGCGCTGTTAGTTAAAACGCTAGGTTGTTAACTGTAAGAATATTTAAGCTATTTGGCTGCGAGACACACAATAGCATGATTTTCTGTCATCCGCGATAAAATACAGTTAGATTTATCATGCATCATCGGCATTCTGTCATCAAAAAATCTAGAAACGACAGTACAGGCAAAGACGAGGAAAAGCACGGAAAATAAAATTCTACCCTATTCACAAAAAACATTACTAAAATAAAATCAAAATGCTTTCCTGTTTTAAGCTCTGAACGGTGTACACAAATAGACTCCGTTCTAGATTATGGACTGAATCAAAATCCTATTTAAATGTTCCTGTCTCATAATGCGGACTGATTGTTTATTCATACAGCTCTGTGTAAGCAGTGCTAATAGACTGGATGTCAGCCTGTCTGTATGTCAAAATATACATAGAATTGAGGAAGATATGATATGGAAATAGCTAATGTTTTGGTTTAAAATGTTTAATTGTTAAATGTTTGTGCCTCCCAATTTTTGGAATCGAATACTGGAAGGGCTCTTGATAAACAAAGGTGTGATCTACGATAGGTGGCCAAAATAGGAAGTAACGTCGCCATCTTGTTCTTTCAACACATTTCTTCAAACGCCACATGTGAACTACGCGTCATACTGACGTCAGACGAAATCCTGCATCTCGCAAGCAGAGTTTACCGCGCAACATATTATAATACAACGGTCCGACATGAATCATCGGGCAGTTGCCAGACACGTCGCCCTTCTGGTCGGAGGATCCTCCCTTTTCTATGGAAGATGTTCACCTCTGAATTTACATCACTGTCCAAATCACAGTGAGCTTTATTCTCATCCGTATAAGGTTGCTGATGGGTTGCTGCCACTGACAAGTCTGTCAAAATCATTGTGATCTTTATGCACGGTACAATAAGGTTGCGATTGGGTTGCTGCTATCAGGGGTGAAATAAGTGTGAACGGACTGTAGTAGTGTATCTCTAAGTACGGATTTCACCAATTAAATTGAACGTGATCAAAAAAAACGTGATCAAAGTGGAGTGTGATAGGCACTTCTATACCGCGTCTAAATTCATTGGTGAAATTCGCCCTTAAGGGGAATGCTCCAACCAGCCCGCGAAATTCAAAATTTCTTGCGTTTTTTGCAATTTGCAGGCCAGTGCTAGGTTGTATGTTGATTAAAATAATATTCGCGGCTGTAAGACGTATGTAGTTACAGAATTATAATCATCAAAATCACCAATACAACCCTCCAACTTCATAAAGGTGTAAGAACAAAAAAAAAAACAAAAAGTAATTCCTACAGCTTTATGAACTTAGAGCGTTTTATTGATGATTTTGATGATTATAATTCTGTAACTACATATATCTTACAGCCGCGAATAATATTTTAATCAACATACAACCTAGCACTGGCCTGCAAATTGCAAAAAACGTAAGAAAATTTGAATTTCGCGGGCTGGTTGGAGCATTCACCTTAACCAAACAATTTAAATGTCAGTCTGTTTGTATATTAACGCAACTATGTCATTCATTCATCCATTAGTCTCACTGGCACTAATGGAGTACCAAATGTCTTTGGACGACTGTGTTGGTTTATAGCACTGCTGAAGTGGCACTGGGTACTCCTCTAATGCCGGCGGAGTGATGTTATTATGAGATTTGTGGAGCAGGGCTTTAATTGTTTTACTTTGTTGCTGTCAGTGTCTTTATTAGCTTGTATTTGTGTTAATGTAGACACACACAGACGCCTGTATAAAGGTAACTTCAACAAACCGTTTTGTGGCACTTTTGAATTGTCAAGCGGTCGGTCAGTTAGAAAAATTCAGCTAGTCGCCCATTCCAAAGCCTAGTTTTCTCCATGGTTCTAGGACATGCCGGTTGCCGGATGCTTTCTGATGATGATGAAGAAATAATTTAAACAAAGTAATGTGCCTGTTTGCGGTTCGTACCTACGACCTACACACAACTCGTAAGTCGCGGTCGTTACTTCTGGGCCATCACGGCTCTCTCTGCTCCGGCTATCATTATCATCATTTCAGCCGAAAGACGTCTCCTCCCCCAAAGGGGGGGGGGGGGGGGGGTTTGCCATAATCGCCACGCTTGGCAGGCGGGTTGGCGATCGCAGTATGGTATGGTGGTGAAATGCATAGAGAACGCTGCTGCCCATTCTCCGGTACGCCCCTTAGTCGCCTTTTACGACACCCACGGGAAGTATGGGGTGGTGCTATTCTTTAAGTCCGGCACCACACAGACAACTCCGGCTATAATATCATTTAATTCCGCCACTGAGAAATCGAACAATCAAAATTACCACAAAAAAAGAAACACATTCAAAATTAATCTTGCACCGGTTCTCTCCGTTCTTCATTTTGAATCACAACATTGTATTCCCAGTCGTTCTCAAACTTCGCAACACACGACCCCCGAGATGACGTCACTCGCGTCGTATGACGTCACAACATAGCTTGCGCCGCCATTTAATATTTATTGTCACCAATTTGACGTTAAATTGCCCGTGAGTATGATACGGGGCATTTCGTTTGTAATTTGAGTGTAGAATGTGTTGTGAAGGTGTGATGTTGTTTTGTTTCGAGTCACCTTTTCTGTGGACGAAGGATACATGGTGATCTCTAAAGGCTCCTACAAACAGGCGCGACACGCGATATAATCGCGCGCAACACAAAGGCACCGCTCGTTGCGCGACTTGCGGTGCCTTTGCGTCGCGCGCGATTTTATCGCGTGTCGCGCCTGTTTGTAGGAGTCTTAAAGGAATGCTACGTAAAACACATAACATCACGCCTGTAAGTTTTGTTAATCTCAGTTATTTTGCAAAATATTAACACTTCAGTTTTTTTTAATCTGTTATTGAAAAAAAAATTTCGTTAAAAATTGTATTTATGCTGCAATTTTGAACAAATATTTTGCTCAATAACTGAGATTTAAAAAATGTATGTGTTAATCGACTTTTGTTGCTGACCGTACCTATATATAGCACACACCCACATTTCGCCAGTGATGTTTAAAGTCACATGTGATAGGGGGCGAGCCTACTGCCATCATCATCATTTCAGCCGAAAGACGTCTACTGCTGGACATAGGCCTCCCCCAAAAGGGGGGGTTTGCCATAATCGCCACGCTTAACGCTTGCCATCAACCGGGAACAAATACGGACTTCGGGCTACTACTGAGTCCCGGAGTCCGGATTTGTGCCCGAGAAATTCCTGATGGAAAAACATAATGGACCTGGTAAGGAACCTGCCCCACTTGGGAATCGAACCCAGGCTACATAGAAATTGGTTATTAATTAATTCCTATCTGCCATTGAGTATTGACAATCGACATTTTTCTATTCGAATATTCTTAGTTAATTATTTGGTAGACATGACCACACATATAGATACACCTAGATGACATAAGAGCAACTACTTCGCATGCCCAGTTTACGTACAAAAATCGTAAGCCGCCACTTTCGCGCTCAGTCCTGTAGTACTGCTGGCTGGGTGAGCGTGAGCGCTGGCGCTAGGCCCCGGGGGTGGGGCGAGACGGGTGCCACATGCGGCGATCTTTGAATCGATTTGATTGTCCCATCACTGAATACTTAGTGCTTGTGGCGTCATAGTAGGTAGTCAAAAAATGGCACGCTTGGTATTCATACAGATCGTGATACTTGCGTTATCTCTGTGGTAGACTAGTATTTTTCATGTATTTGTAATCGTGAGTCTCTTTTCCACGTAAATGACGTCGTCGTAAACGTAATTCCTAACTTGGTCCTTCCAATGAGAGCAATATTGAATGGAAAAATGTCAATTTCTATCCACATCTTATAGGAAAGTGCCGTTATAAGCAGACAAAATAACGCCAATGCCTAGCATATTCTCTACGCGGGATCCGAATCATCGTCTGCCTAGCCTTTTCCCAACCATGTTGGGGTCGGCTTCCAGTCTAACCGGATGCAGCTGAATACCAGTATTTCACATGAAGCGAGTGCCTATCTGACCTCCACAACCCAGTTACTGGGTAATACGATACCCCTTGGTAAGACTGGTTGTCAGACTTTCGGGCTTCTGACTACCCGTAACGACTGTCAAAATTCCACGAATGACAGCCGGGACCAACGGCTTAACGTGCTTTCCGAGGCACGGAGGGGTCACGGTATGTAAAGATGGTCACCCATCCACAGACCAACCGCGGCAAGCGTAGCTTACCCTGATCTATCGACCTGTGCGGCTGTGGCCCCTCACCTACACGAATCCGAATGAGCTTCAAAATAAAATTTCGATCTTATTACAAACGAATTCCATACCTCCCTTCCAATACCTCCAAAATTAATACCCCACTTTGAGAACCAACATTAAAAAGTAAAAAAAAAAACCATCGCAATCTAATTTCCTCTTCGATGGTGCTAATATATTCTGAATATTAAAACGTATTTATCACACTGATTCCAAACGCTGCGTTTCTAATCTATACTCCTACTAATAATAAAGCTGAAGAGTTTGCTTGTTTGAACGCGTTAAGGCTCCTAGAAACAGGCGCGACACGCGATATAATCGCGCGCGACACAAAGGCACCGCTCGTTGCGCGCTTTGCGGTGCCTTTGTGTCGCGCGCGATTTTATTTGAAGGAGCCTTTAATCTCTGAAACTGGCTGTCGGATTTGAAAAATTCTTTTTGTATTGGTAGCCCAAATTCTTGAGGAAGCTTTAGGCTATTTAACATTAAGCTACGGCCTTTAGGGGTCGAGCAAATACAAAAAAGTCGGAAAGAGCGCTAAGCGAAAACGAAGAAATAGTCCGGGCAGGCGGTATGATGCGGACGGGCTAGATCAGGGGAGCAAGAAATTTCACGCGGACGAAGTTGCGGGCTGAAGCTAGTATTCTAATAATTCTTCCCTCTTATTAGATTTCTTTAAGGAAAATTTTATCTGAAATAACGTTATCAGGAATGGTAATGAGTGTGAATTGATTGGCGATTTATTGGAGAAGATTTTGAAATATTTTCGGCAGTTTCAAATTTGAAAATGGCGTTATATTTTCTGAAATTAAAATAGCTGTCGATAATATTTGCTATCGCAGATCCACTTTATGTATTCTAAAGTCATTTAATGCCACCGCGGGCACACGGTGTCCACAAACAATAGATTTTCTATTGTGTCTGTTGTCTGGCAGTCAACGTGTTCCGAGTCTATTCGATAAATAATGGTCTGGATCAATATTTTATAGAAAGTCATTCATTTCTGTGAATGAGTTTATAAGATTTTAAAGATTCTTGACATTTAATAACTATGATTTATGTACTTACCAATTTTATTAGCTTCATTTTCATTTCATTGACACTTGTGTTTATGAACGCTTGGGTCTCCCAAGATAGCAGTGAACTCACATTTATATCTGTAATTCATATGGTGTACATTTTAAAGAGTATTCTATTTTATTTATTTATCCATTTATTTCAGGCATCAAGGCCCTTAGAAAACACATGCAATACAATATTAATATAACTTAAAAATACTATAAATACATACAACCTTAGAATTACACAAAAATACTAACAAACTAACGCACACGAAGTGTCTGCGTCGTGTTTAGCTGACTGGTGTCATGTATCCGGTCACGAAACCGGGCGGTACACAACACCCTTCGGCCAGAACTCTTCCTTGAGGAACTTCTCGAGATGATGTGTCGGAACAAGCACCATGAACGACTTGAAGTTCGTGTTGTGTGTTGTTCGTGTTTTGCCGTCATTATAATGACAGCAGTCCAGCAGTCCAAATATCCATCGCTCTTCAAAGATCTTTGTAGGTTTGCTGGTAGTAGCTGGATGAGAGTTGCCGAGAATCGAGCTGAATGGCGTGCAATTGAGAGGCCTTTCTCCGGCAGTGATATGTCCGCCAACCCGCACTGAGCCCGCGTGGTGGATTATGGCCCTCCCTCTCACAGAGAGGAGGCCTGGGTCCCAGTAGTGGGAACATTATAAGCTGATTATAATGCGGAAGTGGACTGCTGTAAGCTGATGTTGAGCAATTTTTGACATCGCTAGATTCTATTAAGGGGCTTACAGGACCTAAACGCAAAAAAACGCAGCTTTCAGAAGCAATAAAAGTATGTGATCGACTACAGTAAACAAAATCAGAAAAAATATGATATTCTTCAGGATTTATGCTGGGTAGACAGTGTGTTGAAAACATAATACAACTAATTTCATACGATAAAAAAAAATCATGAAGATTCGTCTAAAAACTTTCTTCTATATCTATACATATAATAAAATTGTAGAAAAGTGGTGTCTGTACAATGGAAATATATTAAAAAAAGTAGCAAGGGTTGTTATTATATCGATGCCGAACCCGAAAATGTAATTACATTTTTTTTTGTCTGTTTGTCTGTTTATCTGTTTGTCTGTTTGTCTGTTTGTCTGTTTGTCTGTTTGTCTGCTGTGTTTGTGCACGCTAATATCAGAAACGGCTTATTCGATTTAGATGCGGTTTTCACTAATGTATTGTAGTAAGCTTCACTTAACATTTAGTGTTTATTTCATGTCAATCGGCTCATAAATAAAAAAGTTATGTCAATTTAAAGAATCACGGCGAACATTTGTTAAGGTATTCTATCAGAGTACGTAAACGCCTCGCGCCTGCGCGTCCGTGGCTATATATACAAGGTGTAACGGAAAGGGGGTATCAACCCTGAAGGAGGTGAATGAAGATGAAAAAAAAAAATTTGGACCTCCCATAGTAATAGCACATCAATGATTTACTATTACTATGGGAGGTCCAAAATTTTTTTCATATTTCGACCTATGTTCTTTAGGGAAATTTGTTCAGTTTCGTGAGCACATTCACCTCCTTCAGGGTTGATACCCCCTTTCCGTTACACCTTGTATAAAGCGCGCTGAGAGCCGCGCCGCTGCCATAATTCCGATCCAGCCTGTCCCTTGCTGCCCTCTCCCAGCGACGCCCTAAGCCGAGGTCCGTACCCCACAGGGGGTGCCCTTAGCGTGTAGTCGCTTAGTTTTTAAGTTTATATTGTGTAGTTAAGTTGTGTATTATGCCCTGGCTGGAGGCCTTAATTTATTGAGGCATCCACAGGAAAGCCAGGTTAAGCAGTCGACAACCCCTCAGGTTGAACTGCGAGATGACCATTTCAAAAGAAAACGCGCCGCCGCTGCCATAAGGATTCAGTTATTCGTAGCGAACGCACGTATCCTGGAGAGTATAGGCGAATAGTTGGATTCGATTATTGCGATTCACTTGAATACCGACTGTTTGCATATTTCATTTATTTATATTTTAGGGTTTGTAGGTTAGGTTCTTTTTCTTAATTTTCTTTAAAATTTTGTAAGTATTTGGTATAGGTTAGGCGGTTCTTTCCTTGATTATTGGGTATTTACTTATCTTAATTTTTATTTAGGGTTTTGTAAATAAATATTGTAAGCATTTATTATTGGTTAGGCATTTCTTTCCCTGATTTTCGGTATACTTATCTTAATTTGTATTTAGGGTTTGTATATAAATATTATAAGTATTTGGTATAGGTTAGGCATTTCTTTTCTTGATTTTCTTTATTAAGTATAAGTTCATTAGCTTAGGTTAGTAATTATTTTTTCTAGCAATTCTTTTGTTTTATAAAGTTAGTACGTTTGTCTGTGTAGAAGAATAGCACCACCCCTTACTTCCCGTGGGTGTCGTAAAAGGCGACTAAGGGTCTCACCGGAGAATGGGCAGCAGCGTTCTCTATGCATTCCACCACCATACTATACTGCGATCGCCAACCCGCCTGCCAAGCGTGGCGATTATGGCAAACCCCCCCAAAATTGGGGGAGGCCTATGTCCAGCAGTGGACGTCTATCGGCTGAAATGATGATGATAATGACGTTTGGTTTACACGTCTTAACACTTATTACTTAAACTGTGATAATTTTAGACTGTATAATAATTTAATTGTTTACGATAGTACGTGTTTACTAAATAACTGTGTGTTAAGTAGTAAGTACTATTTTATTGTAAGAATGCCTCGAAGAAGATCCAACCTCTCCCAATGTAGCAGAAATGCTAAAAGGATGAGATTAGTTCGATCACAGGAATCTGAGGAAGGTCGTGAGGCAAAAGGCTCTCTGCACCAGGCTAGGTTTCGTGCTGCAGAAACTTCGACTCAGCGAGAATCTCGACTGAGTTCAAATCGTTCTCGAATGATGACAACTCGAAATAGGGAAAACGGGGAACAACGAAAGGCACGTTTATCTGTCGATCGCGAAGCTCACGCGCTATCGCGTGAGTCTGAGACTTTTGCTGTCAGGGAAATCCGCCTGAGCTCCCAGAGAGTACGGACAACAAATGCTCGATTCCAGGAGACACAGGACGAACGGGAAATACGTCTCACTGCCGATCGTGAAGCTCATACACTATCGCGTGAGTCTGAGACTTTCACTGATAGGGAAATTCGTCTGAGTTCTCAGAGGGTTCGGACAGCAAATGTTCGGTCTCAGGAAACACAGGAAAAACGAGAAATACGTCTCACTGCCGATCGTGAAGCTCAAGCACTAGAGTCTGAGACTTTCACTGAAATTCGCCTGAGTTCTCAGAGGGTTCGGACAGCAAATGCCCGGTCTGTAGACGGTATATGTAATTCAAAATATGCTGCCCGAAAAGTCACTATTCCACGCGGACGAAGTCGCGGGCACAGCTAGTTTTACAATAAAAAAATATTCTAATATACATACAACCATTATGATTTTTTCTCAGATTATTCTACAAGCAACATCTAAAACACTACTGTTTTAATTTTTTAGTCCAAACAATTGTTTATTTGTTTATAGACAATTGCTTCATATTTTGCAATAAATTACCAGCAGTTGTGTCATATCGCGGTTCTCTTTCTTTTCTATATTTATCCATTAACTTTGTCCAGTTTATCTAAAGACCTCAAAAATCAGGCATTAGTCATCTAGTCAAAGTCAGACTAGATTTCTCTCACTTCACTTGCACAAAACGACGTCTCATCTCGTCTCCGCGACTGGACGAATGAGACTCACTCACTTACTCACTTTTTACACTAGTTCCTTCAAAATTGCTCAGTAGTTCGTTCAAAATGGCTCGCTCAGCTCGATTGTGATTGATTGAACTCTATCAATCAGTTCGATTGACTGGCGTTAATGTTGGGAGCGATTGCTTTCAATCATTATGTAGCTGGGTGGAAGGATTTTTGTGTGCAGTTTTTTTGTTGAGAGAGTAAAGTGCGTGTTGGCAGTTTTGCAGATGATTTTGCACTGAATTTCCGTATCTTGCAAATGGCTTCAAGGGATTTTAATGCAAGACCGCGTGTGTGGAGCCTGTTTTTTTAGAATTTAGAGGGTTTTGACGATGCTAATTACACTACAGCTGAAAAATAGTGAAAAATAGTGTTGCAGCCAAATTAGACCGATTTTAAATTTTCCATAGAAACAGAGATTTCCAGTTATCTTTTTTAAATAAGACATTTCGAAAGTGTTCTTAAGTAACTTTTTAGACCTATGTATCCTGTTTATGCGTATGAAGTTTCATTAAAATCGGTTCATTCTATTCGAAAAACAAGGACTTGAAAGTTTGTATGAAATGCCGTGCGGCGTGAACGCTCTTAATTTTATGGCGTTCTATAGTTTCAGCCCACCCCTATGGAAAGAAGGTGTGAGGTTATGTTTGGTAAGAACATAAAGACAAAGAGAAAATAACAACGGAATTCGTAAGCGCCATTCACATATTTCTACTCACAGACCGAAACAATGCAACATCACAGATCAACGCATAAAAAAAAGAATAGAGATACACTGACACCAGAACTTTTCATTCAGTATTGCAACAGCTTTCAAACAAGTAACACGTATTTACTAGTACTGCAGTTGTACAAGAGTATTTGTAAAGTGTAATTTATATGGAACAAACGACAAATTAACACTTGGCCGCGTATTCGGATAGTTGCCAATATGACTCAATTGCTTTTACGATATGTTCGGTAAAACACCGAGCAGTTTATGAATGGAGTGATCATGTGATGGCAAACTGGGTGAAGTGACACGGGAATGCGGTTGTGGTAACCTACTTTTTGCTAGTAACAATGTACCTACTCTTTTTTTTTGTGGGCGGCAAATCATCAAATGACCCCCTCCCGCTCTGGGTGGAGCGGAAGGGAGTGTCAGACTCTTACCGACTAAAACCCATCCATGTTCCTTCCTTAGCCCTTTATGTACCGGGGTAGCGGTAAACTTACTACAACTTTTTGCTAGTAACAATGTACTCTGCGGATGCAAATGCGTTTGACAAGTGTGGTGATGAATATTTTGACAATATTTTCGTTTATTGCAACATGTTAGGAGAGTATGTTACGATGGGATTTTGGCTGCTGTAATTACCAGCGGGGCCCATATCAATGCACTGACGAAGTAAAGCTATAAATATAGTGTCAGTCGTTCCTATATGCATTTGACAACAGAAATCATACAATGACAGACGTTTTTTGCTCCTAACTAATTCAGTCCACAACATTCGATGGTGAGGTAGGAATGCTAGTATTCCATTTATTAGCTTCTCCGTGGTATAAAACGCTCGAATTAATCCGAGTGTAATGAAACGCCGTATTTCAGATTAATGATACGTTACGGCTACGATCATTGTTATTTGCGTATTATTTTGCGTTTTTAAGACTTCGGTTTGCCATTTTATTGTGTTGTAATTAGTTTGGCATCCATTTTGGAGACGTAAACACAAATAAATCGGGTTTAGTTGAACTAATTCAGATGAGTATTTTCTCTTGGATGCCTCACTTTTAAAATTAAAATTGGCGGATGACACCGGCTTTAAAAACTCATCATCTGCCTAGCCTTTTTCCAACTATGTTGGGGTCGGCTTCCAGTCTAACTGAATAATACGGTACCCCTTGGTAAGACTGGTTCTTAGACTTTCGAGCCTGTCAAAGATCCACGAATGATAGCCAGGACCAACGGCCTAACGTGCTTTCCGAGCCACGGAGGGGTCTTGGTATATGAAGATGATCACCCATCCATCGACCAACCGCGGCAAGCGTAGCTTAACCTGATCGATCGACCCATGCGGCTGTTATTATTTAGCCACAAGCCCCCGGCTTTAAAAAACTGTGATAAGAATATCACTTTCTACATTATCAATAATATCACTTTCTACATTTATCTATAATATGTATGTATTTAGAAATATATAAGTATGTTTATCAGTTGTCTAGTACCCATAACACAAGCTCTGCTTAGCTTGGGACTAGACGGCGTTGTGTGATAGTTGTCGAATATATTATATTATATATTATATTATATATTATATTATTACATTAAGCTATCATCAGCAGCTTTTAAATTTTTTGTCTGTCTGTTTGTTCCGGCTAATCTCCGAAACGGCTGGACCTATTTTGACGGGTCTTTCGCTGACAGATAGCAGAGGGACAATTCTCGTTATTTTAAAAACGTTCACAGTCTCATCTCAGTCTCAATCTGTCATAAATACGTCTAATTTCCATACTATTTTGACACACAGATATAGATATACCTAGATAACGCAAGAGTAACTACTTCGCGTGCCAAAAATTGCACCAACTTATGATTACAAATCGTAAGCCGCCCCTTTCGCGCTCAGTCCTTTGTACTGCTGGCTGGGTAAGTGTGAGCGAGAGCGCGAGCTTGTGACGTCATAGTAGGTAGTCAAAAAAATGGCACGCTTGGTTTTCATACAGTTCGTGATACTTGCGTTATCTAGGTCTATCTATATATCTGTGATTTTGACATTGACATTGCTGAGATGAGGTTGCGAATAGATTTTGAATGTTTGTAATTACGGCAATTGGCCTTCTGATATTATAAGTACCTAGTAACTTCGGCTACACTAATTTTAGAAAAAAAAAAGACATGAAATATACCAGTGAAATCCAATTTGTTTTTCGTCATGCACGCGAATGAAGTCGCGGGCACAGCTTGTATAAAATCTAATCTTAGAAAAAGCTTCTTAAATAACACAGGATGCATCTAACTTTTCTCGCTCGACTCAAAGAAAAAAATTAAAACTTAACAAATATAAAGTCTGAATAACATTCCCCAAAGGAAACTTCTGTACATATTTCAACACCAGTATGCTATAGAATACGTCCTATTCTGTTTTAAGGCGCATGTAAACGGGCAACTTAAATTGCTCAATTCTGGGCAATACTGGTCAAAAAGACGTTAAAACAACAGTAAGCAACTTACTGCGATGGCAACTTGTAGCAATCAAATTGTTGCAAAGCCACCCCATAAAAGGAAGTCTGAAAGTGGCATCGGTGACGGAAAAGTTGTGTGGAAATCGGTTGTCATGGTATGGACATGAAATGCGAAGGATAGAGGAAAATGGCGTGAGGAAAGTTTTGAGCATGAATTTCCATGATGGTCGAAGAAACGATGGATGGATTGTGTGAAAGATGATAATTTTGCTAGAAAGGGGGTGATGACTACTGAGATGACGACTACTAGAGAAGTATGGACGAAAAAGACGTGTTGCACCCACACCAAACAAAATTAGGATATGGACAGGAGAATGATGATAACACACCCCAATTTCTTCAATTAAGACCGCATAATAAGCCTCCACACTCCAGTTATCGGGTAAGACGATACCCCTAATTAGCAATTAAAGGAAATGAAACCGAAACAATTTTATACAGTTTTTACGAATTAAACTGACTTTTGCCCAGTTTAATTCATACACAACATATTTTTTTTTTAATTGAGCAACAGACCAGGCAAGAAAAAGCAACAACAACAGTTGCCAGGCAATAATTACTGCACAAGTTGCCCGTGTAAGCGGAGCTTTAGAAGCGAAGGCGATGCAGCGTGACTCGAGTGCACAGTATATGTTTTTATAAAAGGAGGCGATGCGGCGTGAATCTTGAAATCCCATCCGAACCCTGTCTTGAAGCACAATAAACGTGCAGCTTATGGTTGAGCTGGTTCAAGTTGTAGGAGACAGCGACTTAATAGCTACTCGCTATGATTCCCCAAAACGCTTGGCCCATACCCCGTGGGCATGTAATGCTGAGGAATGAGGAAAATGTGGAGAGGAAAGTTTTTGAGTATGAATATCGATGGCTATAAGAGTAGGGGAAGACTAAAGAAACGATGGATGGACTGTGTGAAAGATGATATAGACAGATAGACAAAACGTTTATTCAGTGCAACAAAAGACACAATACAGGTATTAAGAAACATCAAAAAAAGTGAAAAAAAAAGATTAAAAAGATAAATTGACCCATAGACACCTATCTCATATACATCTATAACGGTCGATCACTACTGGGCGGTGTGTGTCTCATGGTTGCACCAAATGGGAGTCCAGCTCAGCATATGCCAAAGGGTCAAAGAAAAAGACATGTTACGCCGACCCCAAATTCATCTATACCTATATGTCATATATGCCATACTTAATTAGCAGACAACGTCGTAATAACAATAACAGTGACAGTCCGGCTGTCATACGTAGACATTTGTGACAGTTGTTACGGGTAGTCAGAAGCCCGAAAGTCTGACAACCAGTTTTACTTGGGTATTCCGTTACCCAGTCCCAGTTAATGGAGGTCAGATAGACAGTCATCCCATGTAAAATACATGACATTTAGCTGCAAAGTAAAATTCAAAGGTTTATTCAAACAGGGCAATTTTTTTGTTTTTTTATTGATGGCGCTCCAACGACTTATTCACTATTTACATTTTTTGCGGGTACTGTAACAATTGTCCATGTGTCCATGGAGTTTCTTGCCCGTTCTTCTCCATAGGTACCTACGCTTTGGAATGGGCAACTAGCTTCATATTTTCTGACTGACCGACTTCTTGACAATTCAAAAGTGCCTGTAAATGGTTTAATTGAAATAAATGGTTTGAGTTTGAGTTTGATTGAACTTTAAATCTAGAGTGAATTTGTCACTTACAGGTGTGCATAGCACTTATATATTTCAAGTTTTATAATTTGAATTTATTCAATTTAGGCTGAAAATCAGCACTTTTCGAACGTCAAAGATAATAAGCACAGTCTCTAAAAACGCCTTCGATTAGACTGGAAGCTCACCCCATCATACTTGGGAAAAGGCTAGGCAGTTGATGCTGATTTTTCCCGCTATATACTTGCCCCGCCTCCGCCTGTGCCTTGATCTCACAAGAGCGTCCGCTAATGTCACGGAGCGACGCTCGCCTGGCTTCTGTCAAGTTCGTGTGCTGTGTGATATGTACTGTAGTTTTCTAGGGGTTTTAGTATAATTTTACTGTTCCAAGACTTTTGTAGAGCGTCGCGTTGGGATTTTAGAAATCAAAACTCTACGAGCTTAACTTGTCTATGGGCATAACCGTTGCGTGGACTACCAATGACGAGCAAAGAACTCAAAGCATTAATTTCAATTATAGCATTTTTTGAATTGTCAATGTCAGTCAGAAAGATGAAGCTAGTTGCCCATTCCAAAGCGAGGAGGTTCCTATGGAGAAGAACGGGCAAGAAACTCTATGGACACTCTTTTTGGAATCTTAAGAAAGTTTGGTTTTATTTCTGGAGGTACCTATTTCGATTGATGAGTAATTAAAATTCCATTGAAAATTAGTTAACGCACATCAGAAGAATTAATAATCCAGCAAAAACTTGATACAAACAATACAGGATGGCGGTAAACAAAAACGCAATACCTACGCAGTCAAAATGTATGGAAAAGCAAATTTTTAGGGTTCCGTACCTCAAAAGATAAAAACGGAACCCATATTGGATCACTTTGTTGTCCGTATGTCTGTCTGTCAAGACCCTTTATCTCGGGAACACGTGGAGGTACCGAGTTGAAATTAAAACCATATACTCAGGTTTACAGTCCCTTGAAGCTGTGAATTTCTAAGTTAACCTAAAAAAAAGATACTGCCGCAAAAAACGTATATTTTGACACTCAAGGGAATCAAAATTTATAGGGTATTTCTCGTTGACCTAGAATCATGAAATTTGGGAAGAAGCAAGGTCATGTAGCACAAGTATAGGGAAAAATCCGAAAACTGTCAATTTCAACGCATGTGGTCTAGAATCTTGCACGCAATCCATGGTAACAGCTTGCATCAAAGTTTCTGCCACCTTGTAATATATGTCGGAGAAGGTATAGTGCGTCTCGTTATCATCAGGCATATTTTAAATAGTGTGGGCGTACTATGGGTAGTGCTGGTTATTGCGCAATAGAAAAACAGTTTGCAGTTCAAATCAGATTATAATTTCACGAACAGTTTAATTACACTAGCAAATCACACACTTTAGGTACACCCTCAACGATACGGAACGCGCGACAGTTTCTGAGCACATGTTGTCCGTACGATGTCCAATGGTCAAGTCCGCCGCTCCACCTCGAAGCTCGCTCTCCTCGACCCCTCCACGGACTCAGGCTAGACTCTGTCCAGCGCCACCAGATGGCGCTGACGTTCCGAATAGTCAAATGAATGACGCATTTCCGACATATACATTATCTAAATTATTTTATAATCTCCGATTCAACAGCGAAATTCTTCAGCAGCTCTGAAATACTTGAACCGAACCTAACCCCACGGCCTCACACGTTGACACTTCACATTCTAATCCTGACCACACTCACGCTTCCACAAACAACAAAATTAACAACACGTGTCACATGGAAATCTTAGTAATAACAAAAAACTAATCCGTGTCTCGTCGTCGCCACTAAATCAACCCGCAAGACACAGAATGGTATCTACAGAAGGTCGGGTCTATACACGAGAGAACACTGTCGCACGCACACACGCGTGCGACGATATCAAACAAATGCCGGTCGCGAGTGCACTTGCACTCGCTGTACGTGTAGCGTGTCTATGAGTGTGTGCGTTTTTGCTCGTTGACGCTTTCGTTCGGCGTCACGAGTACGCTTGTGGCTTAGAGTAAGAAAGCCATAGAGCATCGGGTAGCGTGGCCACACATGAGACAAAAAACTAACTTAAGTAACATGAGCTACACAAGTAGCTGCCTTGAAAAAACTGGCACGCACTGGAGAGACGGAAATAGTATAGCTTTATCCATTTCTGTTACTTATGATAACTCAATACTTTATCCCTTTCTTGTGGAAATGAAATGGAGCTACCCGCCGTCTATACTTTTCTTTATCTAAGGCTTGTGGAGAGCAATGGTGGCCTAGTGGGAACGGCCCCGAATTGACGAGACGTATGACATCTACCAACCCGCACTGGGCCCGCGTGGTAGATTACAGCCCACTCTTCCTCGCAGAGGGGAGACCTGTGTCCCAGCAGTGGGAACATGATAGGCTAATTGTGCTATGAGTACGCTTGCACGCGCTGTACGTGAAGCGTGTCTGTGTGTGCGTGCGGTCTTGCACGTTGTGTGGGCTGACCTTCTGTAACTATTCTTCTCACGATCATCGGAGCGTACGTTTAAAAAGACATTTATATTTGTCGTCGGCTACGTGCTAGCTTTTGTATTACAGAAAGAAAAGAAAGAAAAGAATTTTGTTCTGCTATTCGTTCGAAACTCGAAACGAAAAATGGTCTTGCGGTATTTTTAAGCTGCTGTGGCATTGAAATGGTAACAGATGTTAGCTGGTGCATTAACAAGAAAAAGAAATTAAATTATATTTTGCACTACGAATAAATTGTGAGTTCAACGTGCACAGCTCGTATTTTTAGGGTTCCGTACTTCCGTACCTCAAAAGGGAAAACGGAGTCCTTATAAGATCACTTCGTTGTCCGCCTGTCTGTCCGTCTGTCAAGACCCTTTTTATCAGGAACGCGTGGAGTTATCAATTTGAAATTAATATCAAATACTCAGGACTGCAATCCCTTGAAGCAGTGAAAATATCAAACTTGTAAGTCAACGCAATCAAAAGATAAGGGCGTTTATGTTCCGTTTATGCCGCATATTTTGACACTCGCAAGGGAATCAAAACCTATAGGGTACCTACTTCCTGTTGACATGAAAGGCAAGAAGTAATGTCATGTAGCACAAGTAAAGGAAAAAATCCGAAAACCGTTTTGTAGTTACATAAGTACCTACTTACCTACATATTTGTACGGAAACCTCGGTGCGTGAGTCCGTCTCCCACTTGACCGGTTTTTTTATTTATAAATTGGGAATTAAATCGAGATTCTTAGAATAGAATAGAATAGAATGCATTTATTTGTCAGAATATTGTACAAAGTTGTTATGTGCATTTAGCCTGCATTATGTATTACGATCATAATATACTGCCGTTTCCGGCGTACAAATATGGTTTGTGAAATTGTGGGTCATCATTACATTAAAATTAAATTACAATCATTAGAATTAGAATTACAAATAAAATAAATATATTGAACAATAGTTGTAAAAGAGATTAATTATGTAAGTCAAAATTAAATAACGTCAAGGAGATAAAATATGATGTCTAGGCAATAATGTCAAATATTTAGGTTAATTTTTCATTCATAAATTCTTCAGTCGAGTAATAGCATTTGCTTAAGAGAAAGTTAAATAATTTACATTTAAATGTTCTGAGGCTAAGAGTTTTGAAGCCATCAGGTAATTTGTTATAAACAGTAATGGACATGCAGTATACATTATTAGAAAACAATTTAATTCTACGCCTAGGAACATTAAGCATATGCACTTTGCGGCTGGGTCTGGATACAACATCATTAAACAAGTCAAATTCATTTCTGTTTTGGTGTACAAAGACACAAATTTCAAATATGTATAATGCTGGAAGTGGCAGTATTTTAAGTTTTTTAAATAATGGAACACAACTGTCCAGTGGGTGCGCTCCACAAATTGAGCGCACGCATTTTTTCTGAGCTTTAAACACTCTTTTAAGTTCAACCGAATTACCCCACATTATAATGCCATAGCGCAAAATTGATGAGACATAGCCGTGGTAGGCACATAGTGCCGCATCAACACTAGCCACACGTGTTAGTCTATACAAAACGAATACAAATCTATCTATCTTCTTACATAGATTATCAATATGAGATTTCCAGTTACAGTTTTTGTCAATTATTATCCCCAAGAATTTTGCGTATTCGACCTCTTCTATTGTCTCATTTCCATATTGTATTTTAAGTCGTGGACGCGTACTGTTATATGTCTGGAATTGTATCATTTTTGTTTTGTTAATATTAATATGAAGATTATTGTGTTCAAGCCATGTAATAATTTTATTCAATGTCATGTTTATTTCATTTTGGTACTCAACAATGTCGTCATTTTCATTTATAATACTGAGGGTCGTATCGTCACCGTATAGTATGCAATTGTGGGAAGTTACAGTAGGCAAGTCATTAACATATATCAAGAATAAAGGCGGCCCTAGTATGGTCCCTTGGGGAACACCGCAGTTATTTTCACGAAACTGAGATCTATATGCGAGCTTTTGATTTCCTGTTTGTCTCGAAATCTCAACACATTGCTGTCGATGTGTGAGGTAGCTTTCGAGCCATTTCAACGTGTTTCCCCTTATGCCATATCTTTTTAATTTATAAATTAACAGTGTATGGTTCACGAAATCAAAAGCCTTGGACATATCTAAAAAAATGGAGACAATTGGTAGTTTATTATTAAGGCTTTTAGTTATTAATTTTAATAGAGCAAAACAAGCTGTTGTGGTTGATTTATTTTTTCTGAAACCAAATTGATCTTCATTCAGAATTTTGTATTTGGATAAGAACTCAGAGAGTTTTGCATGCATGACCTTTTCAAAGATCTTTGATAATATTGGTATGAGTGTTATGGGACAGTAATTATTCATATCACTTCTGTCACCTTTCTTGTGGATTGGTTTAACAATTGAAAATTTTAACCGTGAAGGGAATAAACCTTGCATAAATGACAAATTAATAATATGGGCAATATGAGTTGATAAAAATGTAGAGCATAATTTAATTTCTTGCTTGACCATCGGTTTAAAATTCTGAACATCGAATATTTAGCTAAAATCACGGTCAAAAGAATGTAAAATTACACATCTGCTGTTGTCAGTGGCATGAGAATAGGTGTAGTCTGTAGCATTTAATTAAATCAAATCAAATCAAACGTTTATTTATTGACCCGAACACAGTTGGGAATACGGATATCCTGTAGCAATTAATTAAATCAAATCAAACGTTTGTTTACTGACCCAAACATAGTTGGATAAACAGGTAAGGGCTAGGAAATTTTACCTTTTCATAATTTTTTATTGTATTTCATATTGATGGCCCGCTTTAGCTTCTTGTGAACGTGCTCCATCCAGAGCGGGTTGATGATTTCCCATCTCCAAAATAAAAAATAAAAAAAGGCACTTTGATCAGTAGACCTCTTTGTAAAGAAACTCCTTAGGAAAGTCCTACCATCATAACTATTTATGCCGAGCGGCTTTGACGTGTTCCACCTAGAAGGCCTACACAATCACAGGCATATGAGACATTTCAGCTAGGCCTCTGGCACCCCAGAGACATCTAAAATGTCTCATTGCAATTAACCTGCGATGCATTGCAGATATCGGCGACGAGGGCCACATAATAATATTATCGAGTGGGGCTTCATTGGATTTTGATTTTGATTGCCACTCATCATCATCATCATTTCAGCCAAAAGACGTCCACTGCTGGCAAGCACCTCCACCTCGACCGTTTCTTTGCTTCTCGCATCCAACGGGTTCCTGCGGCTTTCACAAGGTCATCGGACCACCTTGTGGGAGACCTTCCAACGCTACGTCTTCCGGTACGCGGTCGCCACTCCAGAACCTTTCGGCCCCATCGGCCATCTGTTCTGCGAGCAATTTGCCCTGCCCACTGCCACTTAAGTTTGGCAATTCTTCGGTCTATGTCGGTTACTACCTTGGTTCTCCTCATTTCTGATTCGATCACGCCGGGAAACTCCAAGCATAGCCCTCTCCATTGCCCTTTGAGTGACTTTTAGCCTTCTTATAAGGCCCATTGTGAGCGACCTGATTGCCACTCGGTAACAAATAAAACTACATATTATAAATATAAAACACATGTTTAAAAAAAACTATATAATCACAATAATAAATCAGAAAGCAGGTAGTAAATCGTGCGTCGATAAAAGTGAGAGTGTTCGATATGTGTATCGAGTGCGTATCAAACGGGCACCGACGAAAATAGTTCACAATTAAACCGGCTGCTATTTTTGACGAGAAACAGCCCATTGGTATGTGTGGTATAAGGTACAAGTTATGGGCGGCAGGCCTGTCTATGCTTAAACCATTCTCAACGTGGGAGATAACGCCCCCTCCTGGGTATTTGAGACTTTGAGGGGGGCAGTAGAAGACCCAGAGCAAATTAAACATCCTATCTTACGACTGTGTAATGTTACACGTTTAAATATAATCGTGGTGAATAGCTGTTTCAGATTCCCGACAGATGAATAAAGGCTCCTACAAACAGGCGCGACACGCGATAAAATCGCGTGCGACCCAAAAGCACCGCAAGTCGCGCAACGATCGGTGCCTGTGTGTCGCGCGCGGTTGTACTGTTTGTAGGAGCCTTCATACTTACTCGCAATCTGAGATTTCGTTGTAAGCCAGCAATATTGTCGTTGGTTGGTTAAAGTCAAAGGTTGGAAAATAATCATGCACATAATACTATGTAGCAACTAGCTTGTTAAATCCAACCATCATCCGGGCACTATTTAAATAAACATCACAATAAAAATACACAGATCAAAAAGATTTTTCATAATGAAATGGTACTCTTCATGGTTTGACGTTATGGTAATTAAAAATCATTACAATTTTCATTTCGGGATTCGCCACAGTCGTTAAAGCTAAGGTACACATGCCAGTATCTGGCACAAAAGTATGGAAGAACTTGCATGTCATTATGGTATTCACCAATCAGAAGTTGTTATGGCACACGGCATGCAAGCTACTTGCAGACTTTTGTGGCAGCTACTGGCGTCAGGAATGAGGAGATCCGCAGGAGAACCAAGGTAACCGACATACCCCGAAGAATTGCCAAACTTAAGTGGCAGTGGGCAGGGCACATTGCTCGCAGAACAGATGGCCGATGGCGCCGAAAGGTTCTGGAGTGGCGACCGCGTACCGGAAGACGTAGCGCTGAAAGGTCTCCCACAAGGTGGTCCGACGGCCTTGTGAAGGCCGCAGGATCCCGTTGGATGCTAGAAGCGCAGAATCGGTCGAGGTGGAGGTGCTTAACTCAAACTTATTCTTAGCGTATCGATGACAAAAAGTTCATACATCTTTGGCCCAAAATTCAGCTGCGCGAACAACGCTCACTGACGCAGTCAGATCATGACAGCTGTCTACTTCTTTTCACGGGATTCTTCTCTTTACCGCCTCCGTTCTTTCTTAAAACTGTTCGAAATAACCTAACCCGCTCTCTCCTACAACTTGCAGCACACCCAAACCGATTGCGTTCATTGGATGCCCGAGATAAACGCCGACTCTCGCCAACAATCAATCACAAGTAAAACGAACTCGTTTCCTGGTGTCCATCACGTGTGTTACCATTCTTAGTTCATCGAATTGAACTTAGGCTTTTTTTAGCTTACATAGCTTGTGGTTTAGGTTCCGAGGAGTCCGTGGCTAAATAATAACAGCCGCACAGGTCGATCGATCAGGTTAAGCTACGCTTGCCGCGGTTGGTCTGTGGATGGGTGACCATCTTTACATACCGAGACTCCTCCGTGCCTCGGAAAGCACGTTAAGGGGGAAGCGCTAAGGTAGCCGCGTAACATTAAATTAACATTAATATTTTAGTGAATTGGACCCTAGTGTATAGTGTATTTGTGTACTAGAATAGTTGTTACATAAGTAGGTACCTAGAATATCGCTAGTCCATGACCGGATACATTGTATATACAACGTCCCGATATCAATCGTCGGGCAGTTGCTCACCAGACACAACACCGAGTCGGAGGATCCTCCCTTTTCTATGGTGGATGAGGGAACTTTGCCTCTATAGATGTAGCCCGGTGTGACGAGGTGAAGTTCTTAGCCAAATCCTTCAACTTTGTCTCTCTCAGGTCTGCAACGTATAGAATAATAATAATAATAATAATAATAATAACTTTATTTCCAATTTTACAATTTGCGGCAATAAGTTAATTCTATGACAATATTCTTGCATAAATCACTGATTACTCCACTGGCACCCAAGCTAAGATTAAACTTGTGTTATGGGTGCCAGGACTCTCTCTGTTAATAGATTTCTCAATTTATACAAAACTAGTACGGAGTTCCATTGGGTAAGTAGCTATCGATTGAGTACAAAAAGAAAACAAAGTTATAAAACAAAGAAACAAACGATAGAAAAGATTAAATATAAAAGATAAATAAAAATGTATAGCCTCTCTATAGTGTGAATTAGGTGAGGTTTGTGGTGTAAAGTGTAAGTGTATGACTATACGTGTATGTGTCGTGTGTATGCTTTATGTATATGTGTCGTGTGTGTGTGTGTGTGTGTGTGTGTGTGTGTGTGATGTAAGCGCTTGTGGTATGTTAGAGTTGTTTGAAAAAGCAGAAACTTTTCAGAAAAGCTTTCCGAGTAACTTTTCTGTCTCCTCATACGTAAGAGTTGTGAGCCATTGACTCACTTTCTTTTTACATTCGAATTTATTTAAGCCATAAATATTACATTGCTTGTTAACTGTATTGTAAATTCGACTACCTAATACTCGAAAGTGTCTTTCGACCAATTTAGTTTTGTAGCGTTCTATAGGACAGACATATTTTGTTCTCATATTTGCCAGACGACCAGTCATGTATTTCAGAGAACCGTGCCTGCGCAAGATGGTATTGAGCACAAAGAGCTGCCTAACAGTCATAACTTTGCAGTCTTTGAACAATTGTATGGTACTATACCGGAAATGTTTAAAAGTCATGACCTTGAGTACAGCTCGTTGCGCTCTTTCCAGTTTAAGGAAACAAGTTTTTGGAGCACCTCCCCAAGTCGTTATCCCAAATGCAAGTACTGACTGACAGAGTGAGAAGTAGACCATCCGAAGTGTACCTAAGTCTGCACTATGGCGCAGACTCTTGAAAATCGCTATGAGTTTTCTCACTCTGCCGGACGCTCCATCAATTTGCACTTTCCAGGACATCAGGTTGTCTATCATGATACCGAGGTACCTGACTTGTGTTGTCCTGACTAGGGGAGGACAGAGGCATTGGTCTAACTGTTCATCACAAGTGTGGGCTCTGACAACAAACGAGTCTTCCGGCTGCGTACAAGATCTAATTGAAAACGGGATATATTTAGTTTTATCGATGTTTAATGTAAGAATATTAGCTCCCAACCACGACATCACGATGCCCAGCGCAAACTCCGCTCGTTTCCGAACTTCTCCCCAGTCTAGCCCATGCACGAGCAAAGCTGTATCGTCCGCGTAAGTATATATGCTACAGTATGGGATGGATAAGTTGCAGAGGCTGTTAACATATATCAAGAAGAGGGTAGGTCCCAAAATTGAGCCCTGGGGAACTCCAAATGACAATAAGTGATCGTCACTGACGTATGAGCCGATTTTGACACATTGTGTCCTTTCAGAGAGGTAGCTCTTAAAGATCGCCAGTGCTGGACCCCTCACTCCCATTCTCTCTAATTTTAGAAAACCTCCCTTTATAGAAAACCTCCCTAAACACTATTTTTTTTTATATTGCTGAATATGCCTGTTCTTGACCTCGATCACGCCAGATGGATAGCGATGGATAAGGTCTATGATGAAACGAGCATGCCCAGAAGGTGGTCACTTGCTATGAAGGCATGACAGGGCTCATTTTGCGTAATAAGTCTTATTCTCTCATCATTACTAATCCCTCAAGGATACTCCAATACATATGTATGATATATCCATCCAGCTCATTGAGCCGCGTGCCCATTAGCGGGCATTAACGTGTAATATATTACTGGACGACATAAAGGGGCCGGCCCACAATAGGACCGAGTAGTCTATCCGAACAATCAGTTCAAGATCCATTCATCAAGATTGTAATTAATTTGGGGAAGATTTTTTTGGGATTCATTTGTGAAAGATGGTTCGATCTTGAAGAAATCACTTAATGATTCCTTACTTCGAAACAACGTCAATTCCTTATCTAATCACGACGTCTGCTAATAACGTATTCTCTATGACACAATGAATGAAAACGCGCGAAAAAACGCGAAGGTAGCGTGGTTTGAACTGTCAAAATACCTTACGCTTCACAACCGTACCTGGTTTGCACATGGTAAGGTAACGCGGGATGCAATGCATAGGTGCTCAAAAAATAGGTGCTCAAACGGGAATCCATACTAATATTATAAATGCGAAAGTGTCCGTCTGTTACCTCTTCACGCTGAAACCGCTTTATATGAAATTTGGTATAGATATAGTTTGAGTCCCGGGAAAGGACATAGGTTAGTTTTTATCCCGATATTCCCACGATATGCGGGTGAAACCGCGGGGCGCTGCTAGTACTTCATAATTACTATACAGAATGCCCCGTTTAATTAAAAAATATATTTTCGTGATACGCGATGTCATTCGTAGATGGACAGTCGTTACGGGTAGTCAGAAGCCCAAAAGTCTGACAACCAGTCTTATCAAGGGGCATCGTGTTGTCCAGTAACTGGGTTGTGGAGGTCAGATAGGCAGTCGCTCTATTTAAAACACTGGTATTCAGCAGCATCTAATTAGACGGCTTAACATATATACTAGCGGATATACTACTGAACCATATGTACACTTTTTGTAAACTTATTATTATTTCAATTTTTTTTTTACTTGCTTTCCGAGGCACGTAGGTGTATCCATATGTAATGAATGGTCACCCATCCATGGCAAGCGTAGCTCAACCTACGATCGATCCGCGCGGCTGTTATTATTTATCCACGAGCCCCTTTTTTTTGACGCGTTTCTACCCCATAAAGCGTTTTACACCATGAATTCTTTTGTGTCTACTACGAGTATATACACGTCTGCCTTGTAAAATGTTTAGTACTAAACAATGCAAACGCACCCACCGGTGGTGTGCCGGCTACCCTGGAGGGTGGTGTCTAATTTATTTAACAACCGACCGCGCCAGAGAAAAGTGTGTATTGTGTGTTAAATAATAATTTGTTCAGCCGTGCGGTATGGACGGGCCGTTTTATATCGTAAGACTGAATAGGACCGACGCGCGACGACTAGTCGTGTGATCGTGTCGTGTCAGTTATTGTCCAGAAAATAAATAATTCATCATGTGCCTAGCCAGCTTTTCACAACTATGTTGGGGTCGGCTGCCAGTCTAACCGGATGCAGCTGAATACCAGTATTTTACATGGAGCGACTGCCTATCTGACCTCCACAATCCAGTTACTAGGTAAAACGATACCCCTTGGTAAGACTGGTTGTCAGGCTTTCGAGCTTCTGACTACCCGTAACGACTGTCAAAGATCCACGAATGAAAGCCGGGACCAACGGCTTAACGTGCTTTCCGAGGCACGGAGGGGTCACGGTATGTAAAGATGGTCACCCATCCACAGACCAACCGCGGCAAGCGGAGCTTAACCTGATCGATCGGCCTGTGCGGCTGTTATTATTTAGCCACGGGCCCCTCAAAAAATAAATAATTATGGAATACTTATAGAAGGGAGAGCAGTGGTAAAGAACTGTTAAAATTTCAAAATTATTTCTCGAATAAAGTTATCAGATAGATTATTGAAAAATCAGCCCTAAAACATGCGGCCAGCGTGACCTCTGCGCTGCCAGCGATGACGCCGTGGAAGTGGCATAGTTTTGGTGTAACAAGATCTGAAATACAGTCGTGCCAGCGACACGAAGAACAAGAAGAGAATTACTAAAGGTCATAAGCACACGTATCAAATCGGAAAGGGATCGGCACCGTATCGCCTTTCGCCTCGCCGTCAAACAGGCGTCAACCTAACGTAAGCACGTAACCAATTCGAATCAGAAGCTCCGATACGTTGACTCGGCTACGGCTAGGCGACGCCGCGCTTACGGCTCGCCGATCTCTAGTTGATGGTGCGGCAGGCAGGCTGGAGGGGTGAGAGGGGGCAGGGGTGGACGAAGAGACGTAAGCTCGGGTACGGAGGGACGTAAGCGCGGGGAAGACGAGCCGTAACGCACCGCACCGCGGTTCGTGAGCTTGTCCCGAGGCGAGGCGATTACGTTACGATTCCGATTAGTGTGTGCGTTGCAGTAGGGAGTTTCATACAAAGAATACTGAACGGCTCGAGTTGAGTCGAGTTGATAAGGTGCCGATCCCTTGATACGTGTGCGTGACCTTAAAGCCACCGGGCACTTTGTTCTACGATAATCTCAGTTTTTCATCACGACTACGCACATCGTATCCAACTCGTATCGTCCCTACGAAACTGCCCCATTCTTCCAGACCGCGGATTACGCCTAAATAATAGAAAAGGATGCTTTATTCCGATTCGTTAGCCGGCCGCGGCTAGAGGCCAGCGAATAATACAGCCTGAACTATTTGTAACACCCGCTATACAGTATTTATGTGCGGGGCAAATATTTAGTAGGTTTTCCTTCCTTTGTTGTGAACCCGAGTTACATGTGAACAAGACCTGTGGGGTAAGTGCTATTGCTACTGTAACACACCAGTAGCAATGGCAATTTCATTTTGACAGTTGAACAACATTCATTGCGTTATTCAGCTGACAAATTTTTTGAACATATGAAGCGATGGATTAGCAATGATGGTTCTTCAAAATACATACCACCAAACGGGGTGAATAGGGGTGCAGGGGTGAATTGAGACAAAACTTTAAAATGTATTTTAGCGTTGAAATAATACAGTTTGTTGCCGAAAAGGACACTTAATAGTTAATACAACTAGCTGCGCCCCGCGGTTTTACCCGCGTAAATGTCGATCCCTTGGAAATATCGGGATAAAAAGTAGGCTATATGTTAATCCAGGGTATCGGCTACCTCCATACAAAATTTTATCAAAATTGGTCCAGCCGTTTGAGCGTGAAGAAGTAACAACCATATAAACACACACTCACAAACTTTCGCCTTTATAATATTAGTGTGATAAACACATTAGACTCCTTCTTGGTAACAAACTATATTATTTCAATGTTAAAATCTCTTTTAAAGTTTCGTCCCAATTCACCCCTGCATCCCTATTCACCCCGTTTGACGGTAATTCAGATTGTGATTGAAAGTGTGTTCCGCAGTTAGGATGACATGCTACTACCACAGATAATATAATACTCCGTTACGTTCCGATATCACACCTACTACGATGGGAACCAAATAATATATGAAGTACAACAAAATATGAACCCACACCGAGTTTATATTTTGTTGTACTTCATATATTATTTGGTATTCTAGCATAGATCTATTCTGTATTTATGGCCGCATCAATATTTAGTAGGCTTCCCGGCCCGATAAGGTGTTGCGTAAGATAATAAATCTGGATCGTGCTTTGTTTTACTATTGTATGGATGGGGTGTGATTGAGTACCGATGGGGTAAACAGGGATGTCCGTACGAGCCTACCGAAAAAATATGACTTCTCGAGGTACTATAGTTACTGTAAAATGCAACGGACAAAAAATGTACAAAGTCACTGGCAAAATTTTAGGAATATTGATAGAACCATTCATATTTTTAGGGTTCCGTACCCAAAGGTTAAAAACAGGACCCTGTTACTAAGACTTCACTGTCTATAACCAGGCTGTATCTCAAGAACCGCGATAGCTAGACGGTTGAAATTTTCACAGATGATGTATTTCTGTTGCCGCTATAACAACAAATACTAAAAACAGAATAAAATAAATATTTAAGGGGGGTTCCAATACAACAAACGTGTTTTTTTCGGCGTTTTTGCCTTGTGGTACGGAACCCTTCGTGTGCGAGTCCGGCTCGCATTTGGCCAGTTTTTTTTTAACTTGCGTACATCTTGTTGCTTAGTTTAAAGTAATGAAGCATCTGACTGAGCAGTGGTGGCCCAGTGGGGCCAGTGGTAACGGCCGCAACTTACGAGTAGTAGGTCGCAGGTTCGAACCCAGACAGGCGCTTTACTTTGTGTAAATTAATCCATCAACACTGCTCTCAAAACGGTGAAGGAAAACATCGTGAGGAAAGCGGCATATCCTAGAACCAAAAATTCGAAGACGTCTGACATCTACCAACCCGCACTGGGCCCGCGTGGTGGATTACGGCCCCACTCTTTCTCACTGAGAGAAGGTCTGTGTCCCAGCAGTGGGAACGTTATAGGCTGATTATGTAATGAAACATCTAAGCTGCAAGATGTAAGCGAAAAAAAAATGGATTTAACGTGATTAACTTTGAACCTTAATATCTGGGACACGTGACGCTTTACGGAGTTTGGTTCTATTATATACAGACCTCATGGGTGGCCGCCATTTTGAAAAAAAATAACAAAATGGCGCGACTGTTATAATGTCAGTCAGGCTCCACATAAAAATTTAAAAACCAAAATGGCGCGAAAGCAGATATATGTCAGGCTCCACATAAAATTCTAAAAATCAAAATGGCGCGACAGTAGATATAATATGTCAGGCAAAATATAAAATTCCGAAAATCGAATGGCGTGACTGTATGGCCGGGCTCCATATCACACTAACATTATAAATGCAAAAGTTTGAGAGTGTGCGTGTGTTAATATGTTTGTTACTTCTTCACGCTCAAACGGCTGGACCAATTTTGATAAAATTTTGTACCTGCGGTAGCTGACACCCTGGATTAACATATAGCCTACTTTTTAACCCTATATTTCCACGTAATAGACACTTATGCGGGTGAAACCGCGGGGCACAGCTAGTAAAAATCTCAAAATCAAAATGGCGCGACGGTAGGCATGCCAGGCTCTCATTCTCAACGAAACTTTATAGGTACTTTAACTCGTTATACCCTAGAACATGCCCTTACTTACGCTTAACTTGAACCTGGAATGAATCACGTGATTTAAAGATCTGGCGTCCTCATCAAGCATTAATGCTGGAGCCTATGGGATTGTTAGGATGGATCGGGTGGGGTGTTAGTGTTAGCGAGTTTCTTTGAAGGTTCGAGGGTAGGTGAAGTCGGGGTGGGGTGAGGTACAGACGCCAGCATATCAAGCTACTACCAGTCAAATTTCTTTAATAGATTTTCAACTTTATCGCTTAAAGCATAAGTTTCAAAGTTGATTCTGGCGTCGGTACTGTATACGGAGAGCGGTTTTAAGAGCTAGAACATATAGCATCTTTGCAAGTGTGATTCGTTTCGGCTTACCAATCTAATTTTATAATTTTAATACTAATCTAATCTAACTTACCTGTATTGTCCCATGCAGGTCAAAGGCCTCCCTCTCCCTTTTCCACACAATTCCTCTTCAATTCTTTGTCTGTTGCGAGTGCCATCAAGTGCCTGCCAGTCCTTTCGGTAGGAGTCAACCTCGTCCCGCCATCTTCGTCTCGGCCTGCCGCAATGGCGTCGTGCGTTTAGTGGGACCCAATCGGTGGTACACTCCATACTTCTAATACATTATTTTTTTACTCACTATTCACTATCAGTGTTCTCTATTAATGTCTCTCTCTATTATTCAAACAAAATCCCAAAATTTCAATCCCATAAAATTTTAATGAGCTGAAAACCGAAACGATTAACAGCACCCGTTACCCTGAAGACCTTCAGACCACAAGCTCGATAGGTTATATGTTATGCATAGCGAATAAATTAAAAGGGTTCGTAGTAAGTAAATTAAGAGTTTGTTGTTTCACTACCTCCTGTTTGCAACCAGTGACTGACATCTGTTGCCACGAAATTAGCTTTAAATTAATGATAATAATATAATAATAATAATATAATAATAATAATATCGTTTATTTATAAAAATGATGCAGATTTACAATAACTTATCTTAAAAATTATAAAGAACACAGTTGCTCATTTGCCTGAACTAGGTAGGACCTGTGTTTCAGGCTAGAAAGGTGCTTAGAAATTTAAAATATATAATTAACAACTGAGAAAACTAATTAAAAACTAATATTAATTAACTTAAAAGACTAACATGTTTTATTTACAGACAACGAGTAAATCCTCTGTCTCACTGTATGTTATGCTAAGTAAAAATTGCAGAATAACCTTTTTACAGTCGTAATTATTTAATTTATAGATACTTAATTTCCTATTTAATTTATTGTACAGAAATGGGCCTAAAAATGTATAAAATCTGTTTACAAAGACATATTTGGAGGATGCATTTGACTCACATACAATATCATTCCGTCTCTTATTAGTACTTTCAATGTTGTAGGAGAGCATGGTGTGCTGTTTTAATACCAAGTGCAATATGAAAAGCTGGCGAACAGTCAGCACGTTACAGGATTTGTATAGCAGATCTGTAGGATAGAGAAAGGGATGGAAGTTTGTTACTTTTAAAATTGCTCTCTGTGCTCTTTCAAGAGGCAGTAAGTAAGTTTTAGGTGCTCCACCCCATGAAGTAATACAGTACTGTATTACAGATTGACCTAGGGCCAAGTAAACTTGTGACACTAGTTTTTTATCTGCAATTGCTCGCAATTTTTTAAAAACAAAAATTAACTTGCGCACTCTTGTAACCAAACTGTCAATATGTGGTCTAAATGAGAGCAACTCGTCTATTTGAACCCCGAGATATTTTATACTACATGTTTTAAGGATAAAAGGACACTTACATATGCTGACTGAGCGGAGTCCGCAATGATGGGCATACAGATGAGAGTAAGTAATATTTAAATGCGGTTTGCGGATGGAGAAGTGAATATATTTTGTCTTGTCGGCATTTAATGTTAGTAAGTTGCTTTGAAGCCAGTTAGACACAGTATTGAAACCTATTTGAGCATATTCGTACAATTCGGTATTTGTTTTAGCGGTGAATATTAACGCCGTGTCATCGGCATACGATATAATTTTGCCTTGATTAATATTTAAACTACACAAATCATTAATATAAATCAGGAAAAGGGTGGGGCCCAAAATACTTCCCTGGGGGACACCAAAACCTGTGTTTTTTTGCTCGTCGCTACTAATATTGATGATGGTTTTAGGTACTGCTCTTTGGGTCCTCTTGGTGGTTGAGTTTGATTTTTATTTGCTATCAGAGCTCCGCGGTTTTACCCGCGTAAGTTTCGACCCCGTGGGAATCATCTGCCTAGCCTTTTCCCAACTATGTTGGGGTCGGCTTCCAGTCTAACCGGATTCAGCTGAATACCAGTATTTTACATGGAGCGACTGCCTATCTGACCTCCACAACCCAGTTCGACCCCGTGGGAATATCGGGATAAAAAGTAGCCTATACGTTAATCCAGGGTGCCAGCTAACTCCGTACAAAATTTTATCGAAATTGGTCCCGCCATTTGAGCGTGAAAAAGTAACAAACATATAAACACACACACTCACAAACTTTCGCCTTTATAATATTAGTGTGATTATATTGTTAAATAAGATTATTTTTTGAATGAAGGTTTATTTTTATCATTCATTCGATATTAGATTTGTGGCATCTACCAACCCGCACTGGGCCCGCGTGATAGTTTACAGCCAACTCCCTCTCGAAGAGGCCAGTGTCCCAGCAGTGGGAACATTATGCTTATTTGTTTATATATTTAAATGCCTTAAAACTATCATTACAGGTCTAAACCTAATGCGATAGCCAAGTCACGCACACATAATTATAAACAAAGAAAACTAAACCATAACTAACTTATAATACTGCAAAAATAACTTTGTTTGTCTGTCTGTCTGTCTGTCAGTCTTTTACCTTGTCACGCCTTAACTGCTAAACGGATTTCGACAAAATTTGGAACACTAGCGGCGATAAGACCCCTCTTTGAGGAGTGGCTAGAGAGGCGCCACGGCGCCCTCACCTACCGCCTGACGCAGGTCCTCACCGGACACGGAAGTTTCGGGAGGTTCCTGCACATCATCAGGCGGGAGGAAACGCCCGGGTGTCACCATTGTCAGGATCGCCCAGAGGACACGGTGGAGCACACGGTGGAGGTCTGCCCCGCTTGGGCGGAGCACCGCCGTGTCCTCGTAGAGGCGATTGGCAGCGACGGCGACCTCTCGCGTCCGGCCCTGGTGCAAGCCATGGTCCGGGGCGAGAGGGAGTGGGAGGCAGTCACCTCCTTCTGCGAAGCGGTCATGCTAGCGAAGGAGGTGGCGGAACGGCTCAGGGAGAGAGCCTCCCGTCCCAGCTGCCGCGGGAGACGCTCCGGGCGTCGGGAGCCGCATGACGACTCCCGGCCACCGTAGGCGCGGGCCTGCGGGCGGAGAGTAATGGGTAGCTCACCGCCCGATCAGGACCAGGCCCGTGCCGGACGGCGCGTACGTGTTCCACGCGCGCCTCAAAGAGATGTCAGCATCGGGGAGGGGCCCCTTAGGGCCGAAGCCTGCCGGGTCAGCGGGATTGTCCGAAAGGGTTACCGCTGGCCCGGAACATAAAGGGCTAAGGAAGGAACACGGGTGGGTTTTAGTCAGTAAGAGTCTGACACTCCCTTCCGCTCCACCCAGAGCGGGAGGAGTCATTTGATGATTTCCCATCCGCAAAAAAAAAAAAAAAAGGTAGACCATTTTAATCCAAAAACTAAGTCTATTAAAAACACACACATTTTGTCGAAATCTATATGACAAAAAATCCAGTATTAGCCGCGTGAAGTTCGTATCGCTACTCGCTGCCAGTGGCGCCCCACCCAACCCCTCTAGGGACGTCCCTCAACACAACCGCGTGGTTCCGTACGAGATTGCGTGTGCGTTTTATGATGTAGCTCTCCGAGTCTTCAAGTTAAGTACCGGCAGGAACTACTTGTGTCTTGTGTTTTTACTAGTTGTACCTTCTCACGCGTACACTTTCCGTTTGAAGCGGGATTTACGTTTATTGTGGCTTCTTTATCTTTTGTCATTAGGGAGTGTGATTTTTTTTAACTTTTTTATTTTCTTGCTATGAGGGTGTAAGAAAGGGGATTGAAGATTTTTATATAATAAAGGCTCCAATACCATCCTGCGGGATTGTCCGAAAGGGTTACTGCTGGCCCGGAACATAAAGGGCTAAGGAAGGAACATGGGTGGGTTTTAGTCAGTAAGAGTCTGATACTTCCTTCCGCTCCACCCAGAGCGGGAGGGGTCATTTGATGATTTCCCATCCAAAAAAAAAAGGCTCCAATACCTACCTGTCCGCCATTTTTTTTTTTTTGTTGAAACTATGGACGTCATGTAAACAACTTTCAACGTTTATATCTCGGAAACGTGACACTTGACGGGGTTTGGCCTTGTTATGTTTTCTGTTTGCATTGCTGTCAGCTATCGATTTATATAGAATTCATGCGTGGCCGCCATTTTGAAAAAAAAAATGGTGGACAGGTAGGTACTTATGCCACGGACCTTCAAACCCCTTTGAATTTTGCGGGCCTCATTAACGGAATGTTTTCCATTAAAATAATTAATCTAACTAAGAATGGAATAGAAAATCTTAGCTACATTCAGTTTGTATCCAGCAGACTTGTTGTAATCATGTTAAAATGTTTTAGAAACTTGTTTCATTTATTGGCATCAACATCAGAGACAGTTATTATATATATTGTGATTATCTGACCTGTGATAAATAGAACAGGATTAAAGTCAGAAAAGTGAGCTAGATCCAACACGACATTCGGAGTAGAGCTTTTTGAGAAAAATTTATACCGGGATAGCATTATTACCTCATCCTTATGGACCGACGACCTTAAGAGTAAAGTAGTCGCGAGCTCGAACTCGCTGGTGGTCATGGCCAAAAAGCAAGCTGTCTCACCGGGCTTCGTGTCCGACAGAGCTAGTATCAGTGATGAGCAGTTACACGCTAGTCTACACGTACAACGTCTAGTCCTCACGCAGCAGAAACACCATTCCGAACTCATAGGCGCGTAAAAAAATTCGAAAAGTGCTTCGGAAAATCGAGTTTAATGAAAAAACCACAGCATAAATCAATTAAAACTAAAGTTTATTGAACTCTTCGATAACTGAGCTTCGTCTGTACGGACTTGGTTTTAAAGATTTTACAGTTCTTTTATTACTTATTTACAACCAAAGTTACGTTAACCTTTTCACCGCCAAGCACTTCTATAGAAGTTCAGGATTTTCGTGCCACCAGCGCCACAACTTCTATAGAAGTTGTTCATTTTAACTATCTTATTAAAATAAATTTACTGTGGTTAAAAGCTTTGTTTCATTTTATTATTTAAGATAGCACTGTCTACTACCCTGTTTTTTATTTTTCTACACAAAATAAGCCCTAGTTTGTCCTAAAATCGGCAAAAACAGAAACTCCGAATTTTGTTACTTTCCTCAGAACGCCAATCACTTCATATCAAGTTGGCCAGTGATGTGCCGTGAAAGGTTGATTTCACCATTGAAATATTTATAAATACAGAAAGTTACGAATATCGAAAACAATTTAAGGTCAATAAAACATGAACTTAGTTATCTACTTCATTACAAAGGATAGTAGATGAATTTCGACCTTCAGGTAAATGCCGATACGTAATTATAAAGTTGTTACCAATTCTTGTCGATAGTTATTTTCCCATCTCTACAAAACAAATTGGTCGTCTATGCCCCTGTGCGCCACCGAGTGCCACGAACTACTATAGAAGTTGGTCAGTGACGTCATAGGCGTGCGGCTGTCAAGGTCACTTTGGCATAGTGCAGCACAAAATCGGATTCGCGCGCACGCATCTTTCTTTCTTTCACTTGATAACAAATAGAAAAATGAGTGAAAAACTTGATTCGGACGAACTTCTTAAAATTTTGCAAGGTGTGGAATCGGACTCGGAGTATTTTGTGGAGAACATTGAACCAGAAGATAATTCTGAGGTATGTCTAACTGGATGATAATAATAATGTTTATTCATCAAACAGTAGGAATTCAATAAGTATGTAAAATGTTTGGTGAGCCCAGTATCTCCAGATGCACTGTAATTACAGTAGATTTAGGTACTGTTTTTGTACTCTATACATTATTATGATAAATACAGTGTACCACTTAGATACCTACGGTAAAAAACGTTGACTGAAGTTATTAAAAAAACAGGAATAAACAAAAATAGAAGAAAGAAAGACCATAGACCCCATCCCTGATCAGAATCGAATTCAACGTGCCCTCAGTGCCAATAACTTGATATGAAGTTAAAGAATGAGATCATGAAACAAATAGAGATGTACCCCATTCCTTATAGTTCTAATTGAGTTATGTATTAGTTTCTTTGATACTCATAATTTATACTGTTTTTTCTTATTAAGGATACTGTGAAATAAAACAAATTTGGAAATATTTAATCAGTTTTTATTTATATTCGTAAAATCAACTTTAAATCTTAACTTTACGCGTACAAATCTTATTCATCGATATGACGATATCCCCATCACTACCGTTTACTGTATATTTAGTTATACATTTATAGCTTGGCGCTCGGCGAGGCATTGCGTTTTGTGTACGTTGGCGGCGAAAAGGTTAAAAATAGCAAGAAAAACGAATTTTTGTTGGCTCATAACTTTTTAATGGCTTTTTATTTTACTATTCTGTTTCCGTACAGACAACATGAATATTATGACAAAACGATATCATGTTTAACTTTGGATGCACAATGTTAAACAGTGGAGTAATACTCTCCCGAAATTTATATGGAAAAAATATCGACTAGTGGCACCTTAAGAAAGTGGCTAGGACTTATTGTGGAAGGCGGAGGTCAGGGTGTTGTGGCGCAGCATTATTTTTTTTTTTGCGGATGGGAAATCATCAAATGACTCCTCCCGCTCTGGGTGGAGCGGAAGGGAGTGACAGACTCTTACTGACTAAAACCCACCCGTTTTCCTTCCTTAGCCCTTTATGTTCCGGGGCAGCGGTAACCCTTTCGGACAATCCCGCTGACCCGGCAGGCTTCGTTCCTAAGGGGCCCCTCCTCGATGCTGACATCTCTTTGAGGCGCGCGTGGAACACGTACGCGCCGTCCGGCACGGGCCTGGTCCTGATCGGACGGTGAGCTACCCATTACTCTCCGCCCGCAGGCCCGCGCCTACTGTGGCCGGGAGTCGTCACGCGGCTCCCGACGCCCGGAGCGTCTCCCGCGGCGGCTGGGACGGGAGGCACCCTGAGCCGTCCCGCCACCTCCTTCGCTAGCATGACTGCTTCGCAGAAGGAGGTGACTGCCTCCCACTCCCTCTCGCCCCGGACCATGGCTTGCACCAGGGCCGGACGCCAGAGGTCGCCGCCGCTGCCGATCGCCTCTACGAGGACACGGCGGTGCTCCGCCCATGCGGGGCAGACCTCCACCGTGTGCTCCACCGTGTCCTCTGGGCGATCCTGGCAATGGTGACACCCGGGCGTTTCCTCCCGCCTGATGATGTGCAGGAACCTCCCGAAACTTCCGTGTCCGGTGAGGACCTGCGACAGCCGGTAGGTGAGGGCGCCGTGGCGCCTCTCTAGCCACTCCTCAAAGAGGGGTCTTATTTGGGGGGGTTGTGGCGCAGCCTGGGAGAGGCTTATGTCCAGCACTGGACTGCGATAGGCTGAACTAATTGTTGAGAGTGACGGAATGAGAAAAATGTCGTGAGAAAAGTATTGAGTATGATTGTGACTGGGTGGATATCAGAGTAGGGGAAGACCAAAGAAACGATGGATGGACTGTGTGATAGATTATATTGCTAGAAAAACGACTAACGAGATATCGTCTAATAGAGAAGTATGGAAGACATCTTGCGCCGACCCCAAATTAATTGGTATATGGACAGGAGAATGGTGATGACTCAAATGAAGCGTGACACGCTATCTTACTCACAAATGTAGCGAATAAGATATGAGAGTGACGGGGTGAGTGCAGTCGAGGCTTATGATCTTCGATCGATTCGTGCGGCTTCAGCCATGAGTCTCTTCGGGTCAGAAAGACTCATTGTGATCTAACTGCCAATAGACATAGTACCATTCTGCGTTATTCACTTTCTGACTCCCGAAATCTATTTCACATACAAGAGTCACACAGCAAAATAAATGCTTTGTGTCTAACCAAACTTTAACGAAGTCTCTTTGTTGTGTTCACTTCTTGTTCACCCACCGGTACGAAGGTACTTACTGTCCTCTCCGTCCCCCTTAAGCCCTATCTGGAGGGTGGCATCAAAAATGCAGCCCCAAATGTAGGGGCAGCGTAAAGGTCGGATGAGTCTGAAAATTTAAAGCCGACGCCTAGGTACGATGCCTTTTTAGGGATGGAAGTTTAAGTCTGGTATTTTGTGACGACATGATTCAGTTTCGTGAAGTTTTTCAGTACTTTTTGGGTACAAAGTATTTTGAATACTTCCTGCAAAATCTCCGTGAAAAAGGTCTGATTTTATCTGTTTTCATTATCTAATATTATATGTAGCTTGCTTCTGTAGGTATACATACATACACATCAAATGCATAATTTATTCAAGTAGGTAATGCTCTAGCATAATTAGGTTATTAAATATGAAATACCCCTATAAAACCCGACGCTATAATTATAAATAAATAAACAAAACGAAATACCCGACGTAACAGGTGACGCAGACGCTACTTATTTTAACATCGTAAATCTTTTACCTCCCACACGTCCGTTCCGTACGACTTCAATCCTAAAAATAAAAACAAAAGCGTTGCATTTCCCCCACTCCTCCGGCTTACTAGCTTGATAGCCTTACCTACCGTCTTTTTTGCGTTTTTTTTCCTCGTATCGCAGCTAAACGCCAGGTTAATCTGCCCTGAGACTGGAATAAATCGCAGCTTAGACGCCTTTCAGTCTGTCTAGTTTTTTGCCTAGATGCGACGTGAATGTGATTAAGTTTTAGAGCAATCGAGCGGAAGATGGTATGGGTTTTGTGTTAGCAGATTTAGCTATAAATTGATCGAGAAAAAGGTCTTTGAAAAGTTGACTAAACTACTTCTAGCGCTATTTTTCATCTATACATTTATTATACTCTGAAATCACGAAAACAAAATCAGCTGTTTCATACAAAACTTCAATACCTACTTGACCAAAATGTATGAAATAGCAGATTTTTTTTTTCGTGATTTCAGAGTTGGTCCCATAGTGAAAGTTGTTTATATTCTTGGGTTGAACACCATGTAAAAATTTGTATGGTCTTTGAAAAGTAACCCTGTATAAAGGCTTTTCTTTATTATAATATGATATACTATCTTTAGCCCGCGGCTTCGTCCGCGTGAAATTGCTAGTTCCCAATTCATCCTATCGTATCGCATCGTCTGCCCGCGCTATCATTTCGCTTTCGCTTAGCGTTCTTTCTGACTTTTTTTCTTTTTGCTTGGCTCCTAAGGGTCATAGCGTGATGTTAAATAGCCTATAGCCTTCCTCAAGAATCGGGCTATAGAATGCAAGAATAATTTTCCAAATTCGACTGGTAGTTCCAGAGATTAGCGCGATCAAACAAACTCATCAGTTTTATTATTAGTATGCAGATTGTATGAGAGGCTGTAAAATATTTGTATTAATATTTTTTTTCTCTTTCTTTCCAGGTATGTATCCCGAATTCCCGTCACGAAAATCATGAAAAGCTGTTCTTCGTAAGTGACGCTTTTCCGGCTTCAAATCTATCGTGAATATTGAGGAAAAAAAAATGTGTCACCACTTTTTTAACATCCTGCTAAAAAAATAAAACTAACATCTCAACTACAAATATGCGACGAAAATATAAATAAAGCCCAAATGACAAATTGCAACCGTCTGACCTGCCAAAATACACAGCAGAAGTATTTATTGCAATGGAAACGGTACTAAAATAAGATGCGTCTACGCATCGCTGTCCGTCAACGGGCGGCGAGTGACGGAAATAGCCGAATGATGACGCGACAGAAATAGTTGAACACGTGTCATTAGTAGCGAGGCGTTGTGACTTGTCGCACGCGACAGGCGGGCTGTGCTGTGAGTCATCGGGGTTGCCAGGGAAAAAAGGGCGTCGGTTTCTTGTACGGATTTTAAATATGATAGTTTTGGAAGTAATAAGTTACGGGTCGTCAGAAGCCCGAAAGTAACACGAAGGGGATGACGGGGGCTCGAGTGAGCGAGCAAAGCGAGCGAACGAGGCCCTTCGAACCTAACCTGTCCGAGTCGGCGGGGCTCCGTCGACTACGCCTGTAGTCGACGGAGCCCCGCTTCGCGGGGCCCCTATTTCTGTCTACAGGGTTTAAAGGAACCTAACACGAAGGGGATGACGGGGGCTCGAGTGAACGAGCAAAGCGAGCGAACGAGGCCCTTCGAACCTAACCTGTCCGAGTCGGGGTGCCCCAAGTCCCGAGCTCGCTTCGCTCGCTCTTGCATCCTAAGTTGTCATTACAATTGTGTTACTTTTGTATATTATGTTGGTTTAGTGTGCAGTGTAGTTAATTTGTAGTACAGTCATTTATTCGATATGCAGTAGGTTATTAGTGGAGACATTTTGTTTGCTTTAATTTCTAATAGAGGTGCAGTTAAAAATTCCCCCTTGTAAAATACTGGAACTCAGCTGCATCCGGATAGACTCTAAGCCGACCCCAACATAGTTGGGAAAAGGCTAGGATGACAATGACTTGTCTAATTAGTCACATTTTTTTTAAAGTGAAAACATATTTAGTCGCGTTGTGAATTTTTTAAGATGGGAAAAAACGATTGAACTCGCGCCACTGTTACCATAAGCGACACCGCGCGATTTTGTTTAAAAGACGATTAAAAAAATACCCGCTTCGGATGTGTTCGGCTGTCCTCGGGATGTATATCCGATATGTAAGTGAGTTATGGCAAAGTATTCTGCTTGTGCTTTGTTTTCACTTCTGTCAAAAAAAAAGTGGCACTCCGGGAGTGCCACTGTTTTTTTTTTTTAATTAAAACTTCCTTTTAATTACTTACTGCCAAAATTTCGAACTTCTCAATGCTACGTTATTCAATCCGCGTACGAACCACGGGCTTCTCAAATATTCATGTCGATTGTCCATAAAAGATGTAGAATGCGTGTGAAATGCGTTTGATTTCTTGTTATTACAGCGTGCAGTAATGGCTACATTATGTTCACCACCTCTTTTATGCCCTGTAATAATGTGAAGGCACCCAACATTACCACAAACAATGCTCATTAGCAGTAATGATGGTAGGAACTTTGTTTTGTTTTATAATAGAGGGGGAATTTGTTATAACAAGCTTATATTAACCCCTCGTATGTCGGAATTACAGACACAATTAAAAAGCCATTGTGTCTCGCGTAGATCTACGTTCCGACATACTAAGGGTTAAGTAACTAAGTAGGGACCTGCTGGGTAACTGCGTACCAAACTAACAATAGCAATTGCTTTCATTTTGAGAGCTCAACAAGATTCATTGCGTTCTTTACATTGATGAGCAGCAAATTTTTTCGAACATATGAAGCAATGATTGTTATATAGTGTAATTACGCAATTAGAGTGCTGCTCCTGCTTCATACGGCTTTTACGATAAGACAACATATCGAGATTCTTTATTATATGTGAGTTTATTGTACACGTAAACATTCCGGAATAAATTCTCTAAATGATACGCATAAGTACTGTCCCCGTCACGAGAAGCTATAAATTTTGTAAATAAAGAACTTTTACTAAGTTACGTAGCGACAAATTAATCAACAACAAATAATCCCAAATTCAATCAACTCAAAGTAACATAAGTGTAATACAAGACTAACAAGCAAATTCCCGACCAAGTGGTCGGGTTATATTTTAGCTATATAAAGCGCTGTCGCATGGGGTCTAATGTTTTGTGGATTGTAAACATTTGGGCCGCCATTTTGAAGTGTGTTCACGCTGACGCTGTCAGTGCTGCAGAATGCAGATGCAAAATACTCGGAATCGTCTGACGACAGTTACTAGATCTGTCTGTTAACATAATATATCAGACTAATATTATAAAGGCGAAAGTTTGTGAGAGTGTGTGTGTGTATGTGTGTGTGTGTGTTTATATGTGATGTATCTTTTTCATGTTATGTATTTTTGTGGTTTACAATAAAGTATATATAAATAAATAAATATGTTTGTTACTTCTTCACGCTCAAACGGCTAGACCAATTTTGATAAAATTTTGTATGGAGGTAGCTGACACCCTGGATTAATATTTAGGCTTACTTTTTATCCCGATATTCCCACGGGGTCGACATTTACGCGGGTCATACCGCTTGGCGCAGCTAGTCCCTATATAAAAACCATAACAAAACAGTTTTTTTTACTTGATCCAAAGGTTGCGAACCCCTGAATGTGTATTTACAAAATTTATAGCTTCTCCTGACGGGGACTTTAGTTTAGAAGTACAACACGGTCACACAGAAACAAAAAGTGACTTTAATTTAAAATATGTATAGATGAAGATATGTTACGTGGATAATAGTGTTCTGAAATTTATGATGAAAGACAGGGTTCTTAATTAGTGGTAAGAAATCTTTTTAGGCTAACAATCCTTTTTTCAAACAAGGATATTTTGATTTTAAAGTCGACGGTTTAACAAGCAGCATATGAAGAAAAAACATTACTGGAGGTAAATAGTTTGTTCCCAAGAATCTTTAGCAATTTTAGCCTTATAAATAAAGTGTATGATTTAAAAAAAATGTATCTGGCAACCCAGCAACTCACACACACATACAAGCTGTTTTAATGTCAACTTCAAAAGTTGGACACGCTGTCTCGCGCGGAATTCTACTAATTCCGTGTATTTTTAATTTTCTACGCTTCTCCTTTACGCTATAAAATTATTGTGCCTACTTTAATAGTGGAAAAAACGACATATCGTGCTTTCCGACGCACGAAATGGTCTCGATATGTAATTGATGGTCACCCATCCACGAACCGACCGCGGCAAGCGTAGCTTAACCTTACGGCTATCATCATTTAGCCCGTCTTCTCTATATTTTCATGTATCTCATCATGGTCTTGTATTGTGTGCGTTGCTTTTTACTTTCCTCGACAGTTTCGGGACGTAGTAAAAATATAGCTTTAATTTTCGGTAGTTCGAAAATTAATTCTACTAAATTCGCTATGGTTTGTGCGAAGAGGACTTGATTTCTATCAACTGAAAAATTCTCAGTATCTCATAACAGGACGGGCAGATACGGAATCAAAAAGCTTCAATTATGAGGTAGCGGTATCTACAACGCCACATACGAACAGGGCCTCAAGTCTGCTATTACAATAGTGTCAGAATGGTCTGTCATTGGTTTCATAATTGTTGATTTTGACAAGTTTGGTAATCTACTAATATAATGGCGTCATTATGACTTTCCAGTGGTCAACCACTGACACTCCATTGAAAGAAATGGCATAGAATGGTAATCTCTTACATAATGAAAAATGAATTACTCGACTTAAGCGGTAATCTGCAAAATTTTTGACAGTTCCTTTGATCCGTGACCTACCATTAGAACGTCATTGTGCAGTCATTGCTTTTAATTCGTTACGAGTATCGTATAATTTCTGTGCCATTGACCGACCAATGATCAGCCATTATGAATTTAGCAGATTACGAACTTTTAGCAAAATGACAATGGGATGGTAATGGGATCGTGTTAGAATGACGAATTTATAAAAATAGCAGACTAGGGCCCCAGACACAACACCCGTCTGTTCGGAGGATCCTCCCTTTCCTATAGAGCAGGAGTGGCCAACCGGTCTAGTCGATCGCGACTATTAGTCCAGTCGATCGTGGCAAGGCAAAAAATATTTCCAACTACAAAACTGATTTTGCTAATCTAGCGAAAGATGCTCAAACGCAATGCTCATCATTTCAGCCGAAAGACGTCCACTGCTGGACATAGGCCTCCTCCAAGTTAGGCGGGGGGGGGGGGGGGGGGAGGGGGGTGGTTTGCTATAATCGCCACGCTTGGCAGGCGGGTTGGCGATCGCAGTATGGTATGGTGGTGGAATGCTTAGAGAACGCTGCTGCCCATTCTCCGGTACGACCCTTAGTCGCCTTTTACCATGGGAAGTATGGGGTGGTGCTATTCTTTAAGTCCGGCTCCACACAGACGCAATGCTCACATTAATATAAATAAGTAGTTACTAAGAATTTAAGTTTTATATTTTCCCTCTTAATAAAATAAAAAATACTACATAATTGTGAACTAAACTATGCTGTTTCATATAAAGATTTCAAGAACAGTAGATCCAAGGGTCTAACCAAGTTGGTCACCCCTGCTATAGAGTATGAGTGAACTTTACACCCTGTTCCTCATTCCTCTATAATGATAATGACTGAGTTCACAATATCAATCGATGAACTCAGTTTATCGCAATCTACCGCTGGATAAAGGTCAGGTAAAGGCTGGTGTAACTTGGGCTCAATACCCAAATCTTTACCTTCCGCGGCTAGTGCGTCCCAGCCATGTTTCGATGCTTATTGATTTTCTTTGTTGTCAGACTTTTGTCTGACTTCAAGGATCGACGAATGACAGCCGAGACCAACGACATCACGTGCTTTTCGACGCACGAAATGGTCTCGATGTGTAATTGATGGTCATCCATCCGCGAACCGACCTCGGTAAGCGTAGTTTTACCTTTGATCAAACTGTGCGGCTATCCTCATTTAGCCACGAGTCCCGTCTTCTCTGTTCTAAGGCTATTTGCCCCTTAAATACACAAAAATAAAGACTATTTTATCACATCAAAAATGGCGGACCTTTCCGTCCCCTACCTTTTTTAAAAACAAATATAGAACGGGTAGTCTGTTAGTATCGATTGCAACTAAAATAGTAAGTCTAGACTGCACGCCTCATTCACTGTGTGGGTCATGAGTCCAGTTCAAAAGTTAGCGTTTTAAAATATTGTGACACTGGTATAAATACGTTTTAAAGGGCTTACATGACCTAAAACGCGGTCACTGTCGGACTGCATAGAAAAGAAAGAGAAACGCGATGACACAACACTGGTCATTTATTGCAAAATATTTGCTTCATATTTTATTTAATGACAAAAAATCTATTGTTTGGACTAAAAAATTAAAACACTAAGTAGTATTTTAGTAAGTTGCTTGTAGAATAATCTGACAAAAATTTTCTGTTCTGTTTTGTGTTCTTGTAGTAATGAAACGGCCAAGCCACATATTTTGACTAAAGTGTAGAGTTTGTGAAGTTTGGGCTTGTAGAGTTAGAAGCTTGGCTCTACATGAGATCTGATAACTTTTTGACAGTGCGAGCCATTATGTTGTCTCGTCTTGGCAACATTTTACATGAAAATGTTTTTGGTGGGATGAATCATTACTTAAGCGGGGCTACCCAGAGTGCATACATGCAGGCATCGCCACTGGTGGAGCCGTCAATGCCTATATTTGTCTAATCTAACTACAGAACAGATGGCCGATGGGGCCGAAAGGTTCTGGAGTGGCGACCACGTAGCGGAATACGTAGCGTTGACTGATCGATTGCCTTGTGAAGGCCGCAGGACACCGCTGGATGCGGGAAGCACAGAACCGGTCGAATTGGCGGTGTTTGGGGAAGGCATATGTCCAGCAGTGGACGCCTTTCGGCTGAACTGATGATGATGAATCTAACTAGCCTGTATTGTCGCATTGCAGGTCAAAGGTCTCCTTCCCTGTTTTCCACACAATTATGTCTTTTGCTAGCCCTTGTCGAGCTCGTCCTGCCATCTGCGCTGAATGCCCATGCCACATTTTTAAAGAAACATAATACTTTGCAAAAGCTTTCAAACGAAGTTCCCTTTTATTCACCCCCAAAACGCCCAGATGGCGTTCGCTATAACAATTCCAAGACAATGACTACAATAACAGAAACATAACTACCCTAAAAAGTAGGTCAATCATAAATTTTCAACAGCGCTCTCATTTAAATGGTCATCCGCGCGAAAGTTTCGAAGGGCCATCCGAACTTGAGACGTTAGCAAACATCTTGGGATTGTTAAGTTAATACAACGATGGGTTTAGGAAGGACAAAAGTTCTAGTCCCAGTAAGTCTCGAAATAGACAGTCACATTAAGGGCGAATTTCACCAATGAAATGGCGCAGGTGTCTCATCTCTCTCCAAACTAGTGACGTCACACACTTTAGCACTTTTAAACCGCATTTAATAGCTGTCAGTGTCATGATGTGTGTGTGTTGTGGAATGTTGATACTGAGAGACAGCTCTTGAACATGGCAACTTTTAAAGGGGATGCAATAAGCCCGCGGATTGCCCTCAAAAGTCAAGATTTCTTGAAATAGTCATTTAATTTCGTCGTTTCAGCCGATAGACGTCCACTGCTGGACACAGGCCTCCCCCAATTTTGGGAGGGTTTGCCATAATCGCCACGCTTGGCAGGCGGGTTGGCGATCGCAGTATGGTATGGTGGTGGATTACATAGAGAACGCTGCTGCCCATTCTCCGGTACGATCCTTAGTCGCCTTTTACGACACCCACGGGAAGTAAGGGGTGGTGGTATTCTTTAAGTCCGGCACCACACAGACCATTTAATTTGACAATTAGAAACTGTCAAATTAAATTAGCTTTTACCGAACTTCGTCTCCGGCCGAATTTCGGTTAGATCTGCCGAATGTCGGCCGAAATTCGATAGCTTAAATTAATTTAAATAAGAAATGGAAAAGTGAAAAGAAACTTATTTTAAAATGAAATATAGATCAAATGATGATTTTTTAGTAAATAGGTAACGTGGATGTTCGTGTTTGTTTTTATTTCCGTTGAAAAGAAACATCACGTATCAAAAATATGCTTTATTAAAATTATCAATTGTATTATCTATCAGCAAGGTAACATAAAATTCTTTCTTCTTTGTAACTTATTTTAGATATAACATTTGTTCCTTTGACTTTCAGTCCTTTAATTTTTATTTATGTAACAAAACAATATTTTTTATTATTTTTAAAGCATAAAGACTTTTTCTGTAGTGTCCATAGTTTATCAGGTGGGCCCTCAATCCTCTATGTGAGAACTGAGGGCCCAACTTTACAGTCCATAACTCGGTTATTTGACTTTCACAAAATCTGATTACAACTTTCACAATTCTTTGGGAATGTTCACTAAATCCTAGGCACATTTTCTAAGAGTTTTAACAAAGTTTGTTTTCGTGTTTTCACACCACACGCACATCGAAATTTAACCAATTTTGCATATTTAAACCGAACATTCGGCCGAATTCGACATTCGGCAGGACCCACATTCGGTGCAACAATAATGTTCACCAAGTAGTCCTTCTGTACCTACTGTATATTTTGTTACACTGTGACACAGCGCAGTAACAAAGTAAAGCTGGATTTAGACAAAGCGGTTTTCTTAACTTTAGCAACAAAAGGTAATACTATTAAAGGTAAGTGCTTACATTTCTAGTGTTCTGTAGTTTCTCTTTATACCTTTATTTTGGGAAGGACTTTGCTAAGACTACATAAAAGTCTTAGAATTGCGAGCATCCTTTTAGTAAGATTATATTGGTATAATTTTTTAACAGTAGGTGTGTAAGCAGTAGGTACTTTTGACTTTTCTTGTAGATAATACACGTACCATCGAGGAAACTTACATCTGGGCAATTTGAAAACAAAATTCCGTGCACTCAATGACCACAATCTGTTAGCAAGCGTTACTATAGCGGCCGAGCGCTTCAAGCAAGAAAAGCCCTTACGGTGTACAGCTGTAAGTACTTACAAATTAATTCGTATAACACTACTTGCTACTATTGCCGGAAATATTGCGTAAAAAAAAACCTACAGTCGAATTCATAACCTCCTCCTTTATTGAAGTCGGTTAAAATTATTTTTTCTAAATAAGGATAAGAACTCGATGCACTGCCTGCCAGTTTCACAATTGTCCACATTCAGATACACAAAGAATCAGTCCCCAAACTGTCGTCGTCGTTTCAGCCCATAGACGTCCACTGCTGGACATAGGCCTCCCCCAATTTTGGGAGGGTTTGCCATAATCGCCACGCTTGGCAGGCGGGTTGGCGATCGCAGTATGGTATGATGGTGGAATACATAGAGAACGCTGCTTCCCATTCTACGGTACGATCCTTAGTCGCCTTTTACGACACCCACGGGAAGTAATGGTGCTATTCTTTAAGTCCGGCACCACACAGACCAAACTGTATGCTATATTTATAAATAATAATGTTATAAAAAGAAAGTAAATTTTTTTTGTTTGTATGTAGGGGGTAATCTCTGGAACTACCAGTCGGATTTGAAGAAATATTTTTTTATTTGATAGCCCAATTCTTGAGGAAGGCTATAAGCTATTTAACATCACGCTATGACCCTTAGGAGCAGAGCTAAAAGAAAAAAGTTAGAAAGAACGGTAAGCGAAAACTAAGCGCGGGCAGGCGATGCGATGCGACAGGGTGGGGCGGGGGAACAAGAAAATTCACGCGAACGAAGTCGCGGGCAGAAGCTAGTATCCTTTAAAATGATTCAGATTGTGAATTGATAGTGTGTTACGCAATTGAGGGGCCCATGGCTAAATAATAACAGTCGCACAGGTCGATAGATCAGGTTAAGCTACGCTTGCCGCGGTTGGTCTGTGGATGGGTGACCATCTTTGCATACCGAGACGCGGCATTTCATGCGGACCAAGCCAAAGTACATACATCTTTTATACTACTATACTGTGTTAAATGTTACAATAAAATACCTAATGATATATTGCAATTAAATGAAAGAAAATTTAAAACTCACATTAAACGTACACTTTGTAAACAAGCGTACTATAAATTAGAAGATTATATCCAAGATAAGAACGCTTGGAAACATGCTGGTCCTGCTCCATAGGACAATCTAGAGTCAAGACAAACTCAAACTGGTTGCTAATTTAATTGTAAAATTTATTCTTTGTTCTTCTTTTTTTTTTTTACATTGATTTACATTTACTTTAACTCACATCCTGACTTATTACTATTAATTCTTTTTTTTTAATGACAATCGTTTATTTTTACCATGCTTGTAAATATGTGAGCAGCATGTATCTATCAGATAATTAATTTATATGTTATGGTTTCATTTTTAATTCTTTTACCTATTGTGGTACAGTAATTTTATTTTAGGTGCATCGTCTTCACATATATATTATATAATTAACTAGCTTTTGCCCGCGGCTTCGCTCGCGTTAAGTATTATTAAAAAAAACTAATACATTTACATCCTCCATCATCCCTTATTTTATCCCCATGGGGGTTGAATTTATCAAAATCCTTTCTTAAGTGATGCCTACGTCGTAGTAGCTATATGCATGCGAAGTCTCAGCCCGATCGGTTTAAAATTGACAAAGTTTCATACAAACTTTCATCCCCTATTTTATCCCCTTGGGGGTAGAACTTATCAAAATCCTTTCTTAGCGGATGCCTACGTCATAACATCTACCTGCATGCCAAATTTCAGCCCGATCCCTCCAGTGGTTTAGGCTGTGCGTTGATAGATCACTATGTCAGTCAGTCACCTTTGAGTTTTATATATTTAGATGTACATGCAAAATATTGTAAAACATTTTAAAAGAGTAACGGTGGAGTTTCTTGCCCATTCTTCTCCATACGAAATCTACCTTTTGGAATGGGCGACTAGAATCAATTCTATTATAGTAATTTTTGACGTTCAAAAGTGCCTGTTAAGTGCCTATTTGAAATAAATGCTTTGACTTTGACTTTCTTGGGCAGAAGCTAGCTATAAATAGGCGAAAGTTTCATGCAGAAATCGAGCATTTGGAAAACCCTCAAGCCGAAGGTTTAATTAGTTTTCTCAATACAATACCTATTAAGTAAGGCATACTCATTTTCACAACCAGATTTAACTTTAAAAAAATCAAGTAGAACACTTCAAAAAGCTCACTTAAACTTAACTTACCTTACATTATTTACTCACTTTCCCAGGAGCCAAGTTACCAACAGATTAATATTTAGCTCCCAACGATACATCATCCTGGACACTTTACTTGCAACTTTAAGGAACGGTAAGGAATTTAACGGGAAGATTGAGAGCCGTGGTGGCCTGACTTGGAAAGTTTTGTGCATAGGTGTAGGGATACTGGGCAGCTGACCCATATTATTATGTTTGGTGAAAGTCTGGTTGATGATCGATATAAGTTATCGTGGACTCAAAAGTAAAGTGTTACGAACTCATATCATCAATGAGTAACCAGAATGTCACAACACTAGTAATAAAGGGGCTTACAGGACCTAAACACAAAAAACGCAAGTTTTAGAAACAATAAAAGTATATGATCGACTACAGTAAACAAAATCAGAAAAATATGTGATATTCTTCAGGTTATAATTATGCTAGGTAGATAGTGTTTCCTTGACCTTGTGAAGGCCGCAGGAACCCGTTGGATGCGGGACGCACAGAACCGGTCGAAGTGGAGGTGCTTGGGGGAGGCCTATGTCCAGCAGTGGACGTCTTTCGGCTGAAATGATGAGATAGTGTTTGAAAACATAATACAACTAATTTGATATGATAGAATAAAATCATGAAGATACTTATAAAAACTGTACGTTTACAATAAAAATCATACTAATAAAGTAATACTACTATAATAACTAATACTAAAATACTAGTGTTTTAATTTTTTTGTCCAAACAATACCTAGATTTTTCGTAATTAAATAATTGCTTCATATTTTGCAATAAATTACCAGCGTTGTGTCATCGCGCGTCTCTCTTCTTTCTTCTTTTCTATGCAGTCCGACAGTGACCGCGCTTTAGGTCATGTAAGCCCCTTAAACGGGCCCATACATGACGCAACCAATCAAAATCAAATCAAGCAACAAATCAAAATCAAAAGTCATTTATTCAAATTAGGCTGAGAAACGTCAAAATCACATAATATATATTTTTTTGGGATGCATGAAGGAGCCTCCTCGTGTAGCGCAGTTTGTTCCGCCAGTTACTGAACTGAGCCGAGCGCTCGGCGCATCCTGGACAGTCACTCCCAACACCTTATTTGACTGGCCAATTCTTCCCTGTCGGTGGTAGGGCTAATGCCCGCCTGGTTTGCGACCACCCACCCACCGGAGTCCGGCGTCAAGCAGCCTGCTGTGTTTCGTCGATGCGTGGGAGTTCCAGTGCTTTAGGCATCTTCTGGGCACGCTCCTCATCCATCGCTTTCCATCAGGCGTGATCGAGGTCAAGAGAGGGCCCATTCAGAAATAAAAAAATATAAAAAACATAAGACAGTCGCCGTCGCAGACCTGTCCTTTACAATCACAAACTAGTTAATAATGCGTTTGTGAGTCGCGTTGTGGACAATCGACCATTATTTTTTTCCATTGGACATTTAGGGATTTATTTATGAACGATCTTAGACGTTTAAACATCAAAAATGCATGGTTAAACAATCGCTAATCATTACTTAGGTTTACGAGTAGGTCATGGATTCGAACCTAAGCAGGCACTTTACTTTGTGTAAATTATTTCATCACCACTGCTCTCAAATCGGTGAAGGATAACATCGTAAGAAAACCGGCATGTCCTAGAACCAAAACTTGGAAGACATGTGAAATCTACCAACCCGCCCGCATGGTGGATTATGGCCCACTAACTCTTACAGAGAGGAGGCCAGTGCGTCCCAGTAAAGGGATCATTATACACTATACATATAACAAATATTTTATTATACATTATTGGCAGATTATGCTAAAAGGGTTCAGAAAATTTTACAGAACCGTTCCTGTTGTCATAATGGGGAAGTTCCTAGTAAAACATTAACGTGAAACATGTAGGGTTAAAAGTTTTGTTAACTTATAATAACAGCCTTCATGGCGTAGCCACAAGCACAAACTATAATTTTCCAATGAATAAGTTTGAGGGGAAGCGCGGCTGAACGTGGCCGTGGCATCCGATATGCTATATGTAGGTTGTGGTAACTAGTCAACACCACAGTTTATTGTACAACTAGCTTCCGCCCGCGGCTTCGCACGTGAGGTATGTAAAAACTATCCTATGTCCTTCCCCGGGATGCAATCTATCTCTCTGCTAAATTTTATCGAAATCCGTTCAGTGGTTTAGGCGTAAAGAGGTAACATACGAGCTACTTTCGAATTTATAATATTAATATGGATACAAAGCAGTGTTATACATTATTAGCATCACGACTTTACTCTCCGAAGGGTTCGTCAGGAGTTTACGGTAGACCTTTTTCCATTTTGAAGTTCCACGTAATGTAGATAATGTTTTTGGTATGCATGAAGAAGCCTCCTCGTGTAGCGCAGTTTGTTCCGCCAGTTACTCAACTGAACCGAGCGCTCGGCGCATCCTGGACAGTCACACCCAACACCTTATTTGCTTGGCCAATTCAGCCCTTGGTACGGCTAACGCCCGCCTGGATTGCGACCACCCTCCCACCGTCGGGCGTCAAGCAGCCTGCCTCCTGTGTTTCGTCGATGCGTGGAAGTTCCAGTGCCTTAGGCATCTTCTGGACACGCTCGTTCCATCATAGACCTCATCCATCGCTTTCCATCAGGCGTGACCAAAGTCAGAAAAACAAAAATCAGGGGCCAGCCTATTGTCATCAATCGGGCAGCAACGCAAAATTACCCGACCTGGGCATCAAACCCAGGACGCTATGGCGCGGATGTGGCAACGTCTTTAATTGCGGTCAAGGTTTTTATAAGCCTATGCGAGAGGGAGTGGGAGGCAGTCACCTCCTTCTGCGAAGCAGTCATGCTAGCGAAGGAGGTGGCGGGACGGATGAGGGAGAGAGCCTCCCGTCCCAGCCGCCGCGGGGGACGCTCCGGGCGTCGGGAGCCACGAACGACTCCCGCCCACCGTAGGAGCGGGCCTGCGGGCGGAGAGTAGTGGGTAGCTCACCGTCCGATAAGGACCAGGCCCGTGCCGGACGGCGCGTACGTGTTCCACGCGCACCTCAAAGAGATGTCAGCAGCAGAGAAGGGGCCCCTTGGGGCCGAGGCCTGCGGTCAGTGGGATTGTCCGAAAGGGTTACCACTGGCCCGGAACGAAAAGGGCTAAGGAAGGAACATGGGTGGGTTTTAGTCAGTAAGAGATCATTTGATGATTTCTCACTTGAAAAAAAAATACGTTTTTATAAGCCAACTGTTAACAAAAACCTGGACAAAACAAATTCCACTCCTTTATTGACTTACCAATACACACAGCCACATAACCTCGCAAACTATCATTTTCCACTAACCAAGTTTGCCGGAAAACGAGTGCGGAATCCGGTCTCCGGACGTGGCATCCGCAACGCAAGCCATAGTTCCACCCTAGTTTATAGCTCTATACCATAGACAATGCATGAGGTTTTATGTGTTGACTAGAATTTATTATGTTTGTTTGCTTGTTCATGGTCGTGTGGCCACAGATGGTGGAGGTACCTAAGTATGTTTTATGAATATGGCTTGTGATAACTTATTGGTTTTTAATTGCATAGGAAAGAGTAAAAGTCTTTAGTCTGAATTTGATTAAGAGTGGAGGAAGCCCAAAGAAATAATGAACCAATTATTTGAACGGCTGTATGGCTAGATGGGATGTACAGACGCCAGCACATCAATCTGTCAATTTTTCAACCGACTTCAAAAAAAGGATGAGATTCTCAATTCGGTTGTATTTTTTTTTATGTTTGTTACCTCAGTACGCCGCGCGCCGTCATTTATAAACCGATTTGGAAAATTCTTTTTTTATTTAAAAGGATATACTTCCAGATTGGTCCCCTTTTTATCAAAATCCAGTTCTGATGATGGGATCCATGAGGAATTGAGGGAACTCCTCAAATATTATAGGCACACCTATAGCGATTTGGGTATTTTTTATAGTAACTCGTGCATCAACTCTCGGAAACCACCATTTGGTGAAGAGGAACTGATGAAGAAGACTACAGACGGCCACCGGAACTACTCAATAATAAGTATTTCACGGGTTGCGATTCGATTACTGTAATATGGTTGCTATGCAGTTTATGCTTGTCACAATGCGAATGGAGCTGATGGTGGAATACTAGGAGAACTCCTCGACAATTATAGTATCTGCATCGGGAAAAGCAATATTTTGTAAAAGTCGATGGGCAACTTGATATTAGGCTATTGTAACTTAGATACAATATAAACTGACCCACTAGAAAGCGAGAAATAAAAAGTTTTTAACAAAAAAAAAACCGACTTCCGAAAAAAACACTACAAAGTGAAAAATATCTTTAATTTCGGAAGTCGGTGTCTTTGGATCTGTATTTTAGTTTTTGCCACCGACTTACGAAATTAAAGTTATTTTTCCCTTTGTAGTGTTTTTTTTGGAAGTCGGTTTTTTTTTTGTAACACGTTGACTGCCAGACAACAGACACAATAGAAAGTCTATTGTTTGCGGTCACCAGTGACCGCGGTGGAGTTAAAACTTTTTTTAAAATAGATTTTCAACTTTATCGCTAAAGCATAAGGTTCAAAGTTGATTGTGAAAATTTGACAGTTTCGGGTAGCTTGATGTGCTGGTGTCTGTACAATTAGTAGAAGAAAACAAGCTGCGCCGACTTCAAATGGCCTTCTGCTCCCAATTCTTTCCCGCCGCCTTCTTCAAATCTTCGGTCAATCTGATAGTATTCTTACGCTACATTTATAGATGTAATAGATATGGACAACCCATTCCAATAAGGTCTTGTTGGGGTCGAACCCTGTCCTTTGCAGTACTGACGTAAACCTACTAAAACATCAATTGCTCTAATTGGAGGGATTTAAAAGAATTCTAATCACACTAATATTATAAAAGCGAAAGTTTGTGAGTGAGTGTGTGTTTATATGTTTGTTACTTCTTCACGCTCAAACGGCTGGACCAATTTTGATAAAATTTTGTATGGAGGTAGCGGACACCCTGGATTAACATTTAGGCTACTTTTTATCCCGATATTCCCACGGGATCGACATTTACGCGGGTGAAACCGCGGTGCGCAGGTAGTTAGTAGTAAATTTTGCTAGTAATATAATTAAAATAAAAAAAATAGACTAGAAACAAAAAAATCCTTGTTGTCGTAAATAACAGCAAAGGATTATAGCATATTTTCTCTAAGCAATATTTACAACAGTTTTAAAACGAATAAAACCATACGAATCGTTTTAAATGCAAACTGTATAAAAGATTTGCTGTTAGCAATAATATTGAAGTATTTCACATTTTTCTATGGAAAAATACAGAGTGAATTTAAATTTGAGATGGGTTTTTCGATGAAATACGGGATAAACGAGCCGATCACAGTTATAAGCTCGATATTTATAAGCATTTTTCATTATTCATCCTTTAAATCATTCGTTGCAAAAATATTTTATAATGGCGAAAAAAAAGTCTTTGATAGAGCTTTTTTGCGAAAGCTGCAGGCACGTAATTTTGCATAAAATTACCCATCATCATCAGCCTACAGCAGTCTACTGCAGGGCCTCAAGTCTGCTATTACAATAGTGTCAGAATGGTCTATCATTGATTTCATAATTGTTGATTTTGACAAGTTTGGCAATCTACTAATATAATGGCGTCATTATGACTTTCCAATGGTCAACCACTGACACCCTATTGAAAGAAATGGCTTAGAATGGTAATCTCGCACATAACGACAAATGAATGACTGACTTAGGCGGTAATCTGCAAAATTTTTGACAGTTCCTTTGATCAGTGACCTACCATTAGAACGTCGTTGTGCAGTCATTGCTTTTAATTCGTTACGAGTATCGTATATGTTCTGTGCCATTGACCGACCAATGATCGACCGTTATGAATTTAGCAGATTTCGTAGTTTTAGCAAAATGACAATGGGATCCTGTTGGAATGACGAATTTATAAAAATAGCAGATTTGGGCCCGCTCGATTATCGGCAATTCTCGTCCAGCTGCTACCAGCCACCCTGAGAAGATCGTCGCTCCACCTAGACTGAGGGCGTCCTACCTTACGTTTGCAGATTCGCGGCCTCCACTCAAGAAACACATCTACCCCAGAGGTAATTGGTTGTACGGCTAATATGGCCGGCCCATTGCCACCAGTAAAATTACCCACGTAGTCAAAATTTTACGAACACTCATGATTCTTTTCTCTATTTCTCATAGATACGATTTATTTTTTGCTAGCCTCTATTGCGTCCCACGAATAGGCAAAGGTTTTCCCTTTTTTCTTCCAAACCTCCCCCCTCATCATTTCAGCCGAAAGACGTCCACTGCTGGACATAGGCCTCCCCCAATTTTGGGGGGGTTTGCCATAATCGCCACGCTTGGTAGGCGGGTTGGCGATCGCAGTATGGTATGATGGTGTAATGCATAGAGAACGCTGCTGCCCATTCTCCGGTCTCCCTTAGTCGCCTTTTACGACACCCACGGGAAGTATGGGGTGGTGGTATTCTTTAAGTCTGGCACCACACAGACAGCCTAACCTACCCTATCTTGTGTGATATCTGGCCTTGCAAAAGTTTTCAGACACGATAGTGCACAAATAATTCCTCCTCAAAACCACCCTGTATAAGGGACGAATAAAGAATTTGATCCAACTGGGAATTTAAAAATTCCATATACATTTTTAGATCTATCCGACCATCAAATACTAAATGGCTGGACGAATTCGGGAGCCTCTGGATTTTTATTACTGTACCGGTTTTATCGTTTATAGTCAATACGATACTTATAAGGTTTAAAAGGCATAATCATTTTCACAACCAGATTTAACTTTTATTAATAGTTTAAAAAACACGTAAAAACAAAAAATCACAAGTGCAAACACGACTATGATACGATATTCTATCATGGAATGCCTGTGCCTATCTTCCGGCTTCATCATCAGACCTTGAAACCTAATCGTGGTCAAAGTTTTCAATACAAGACTTGTCTAAGAAATCCAAAACAGCTATGATACGATTTTCCATCATGAATTTCCAGTTCATATCTTCCGGCTCCATCATCAGATCAGTTCGACAGTACCATATTATTGTATTGTCATCAGAACTACATACAGCTGCCAATTTTCATTACGCTACGACCTTTGGAAGATGGTTAAATTAGTTACCTTAGATTCCATTACATAGTTAGTTACATACAGGTCGACCTAATAAAATCGTGTTAAAAATCAAGTAGAACACTTCAAAAATCTCACTTAAACTTAACTTACCTTACATTATTTACTCACTTTCCCAGGAGCCAAGTTACCAACAGATTAATATTTAGCTCCCAACGATACATCATCCTGGACACTTTACTTGCAACTTTGAGGAACGGTAAGGAATTTAACGGGAAGATTGAGAGCCTGGCCTGACTTGGAAAGTTTTGTGCATAGGTGTAGGGATACTGGGCAGCTGACCCATATTATTATGTTTGGTGAAAGTTTGGTTGATGATCGATATAAGTTAAGGTCCGTGGACCCGTCGACTCAAAAGTAAAGTGTTACGAACGATATGAGTTCGTAACACTTTTCTTATAATTATTATCAATGAGTAGCCAGAATGTCACAACACTAGTACTAAACACAAAAAACACAAGTTTTAGAAACAATAAAAGTATATGATCGACTACAGTAAACAAAATCAGAAAAATATATAATATTCTTCAGGATATAATTGTGCTAGGTAGATAGTGTTTTGAAAACATAATACACGTACTACTAATTTCATACGATAGAAAAAAATCATGAAGATACTTCTAAAAACTTTCTTTTTACAATAAAAATCATACAGTCATGCAATCATTCTGATTTTTTGACAGATTATTCTACAAGCAACATACTAAAATACTAGTGTTTTAATTTTTTTGTCCAAACAATACCTAGATTTTTCGTAATTAAATAATTCCTTCATATTTTGCAATAAATTACCAGCGTTGTGTCATCGCGCGTCTCTTTCTTTTCTATGCAGTCCGACAGTGACCGCGCTTTAGGTCATGTAAGCCCCTTAAACGGGCCTATACATGACGCAACCAATCAAAATCTAAAGTCATTTATTCAAATTAGGCTGAGAATCAGCACTTTTTGAACGTCATAATATTATATTATATTTTTTGGGATGCATGAAGAAGGCTCCTCGTGTAGCGCAGTTTGTTCCGCCAGTTACTCAACTGAACCGAGCGCTCGGCGCATCCTGGACAGTCACACCCAACACCTTATTTGACTTCTTCTTCCCTGTCGGTGGTAGGGCTAACGCCCGCCAGGTTAGCGACCACCCACCCACCGGAGTCCGGCGTCAAGCAGCCTGCTGTGTTTCGTCGATGCGTGGGAGTTCCAGTGCTTTAGGCATCTTCTGGGCACGCTCCTCATCCATCGCTTTCCATCCGGCGTGATCGAGGTCAAGAGAGAGCCCATTCAGAAATAAAAAAATATAAAAAACATAAGACAGTCGCCGTCGCAGACCTGCCCTTTACAATCACAAACTAGTTAATAATGCGTTTGTGAGTCGCGTTGTGGGCAATCGACCATATTTTTTCCATTGGACATTTAGGGGTTTATTTATGAACGATCTTAGACGTTTAAACATCAAAAATGTATGGTTAAACAGTCGCTAATAATCATTACTTAAGTTTATGCAACGCTTACGAGTAGGTCATGGATTCGAACCTAAGCGGGCACTTTACTTTGTGTAAATTATTTCATCACCACTGCTCTCAAATCGGTGAAGGATAACATCGTGTGGAAACCGGCATGTCCTAGAACCAGAAATTGGAAGACATGTGAAATCTACCAACCCGCCTGGCCCACTAACTCTTACAGAGAGGAGGCCTGTGTCCCAGTAAAGGAATCATTATACACTATACATATAACACATATTATATTATACATTATTGGCAGATTATGCTAAAAGGGTTCAGAAAATTTTACAGAACCGTTCCTGTTGTCATAATGGGGAAGTTCCTAGTAAAACATTAACGTTGAACATGTAGGGTTAAAACTTTTGTTAACTTATAATAACAGCCTTCACGGTGTAGCCACAAGCACAAACTATAATTTTCCAATGAATAAGTTTGAGGGGAAGCGCGGCTGAACGTGGCCGTGGCATCCGATATGCTATATGTAGGTTGCGGTAACTAGTCAACTCCACAGTTTATTGTATAACTAGCTTCCGCCCTCGGCTTCGCACGCGAGGTATGTAAAAACTATCCTATGTCCTTCCCCGGGATACAATTTATCTCTCTGCTAAATTTTATCGAAATCCGTTCAGTGGTTTAGGCGTAAAGAGGTAACATACGAGCTACTTTCGAATTTATAATATTAGTATGGATACAAAGTACGTGTTATACATTATTAGCATCACGACATTATTCTCCGAAGGGTTGGTCAGGAGCTTACGGTAGACCTTTTTCCATTTTGAAGTTCTACGTAATGTAGATAATGTTTTTGGGATGCATGAAGAAGCCTCCTCGTGTAGCACAGTTTGTTCCGCCAGTTACTCAACTGAACCGAGCGCTCGGCGCATCCTGAACAGTCACACCCAACACCTTATTTGCTTGGCCAATTCTTCCCTTGGTAGGGCTAACGCCCGCCTGGATTGCGACCACTCCCACCGTCCGGCGTCAAGCAGCCTGCTGTGTTTCGTCGACGCGTGGAAGTTCCAGTGCCTTAGGCATCTTCTGGACACGCTCGTTCCATCATAGACCTCATCCATCGCTTTCCATCAGGCGTGACCAAAGTCAGAAAAACAAAAATCAGGGGCCAGCCTATTGTCATCAATCGGGCAGCAACGCAAAATTACCCGACCTGGGCATCAAACCCAGGACGCTATGGCGCGGATGTGGCAACGTCTTTAATTGCAGTCAAGATTTTTATAAGCCTATGTGAGAGGGAGTGGGAGGCAGTCACCTCCTTCTGCGAAGCAGTCATGCTAGCGAAGGAGGTGGCGGGACGGATGAGGGAGAGAGCCTCCTGTCCCAGCCGCCGCGGGGGACGCTCCGGGCGTCGGGAGCCACGAACGACTCCCGCCCACCGTAGGCGCGGGCCTGCGGGCGGAGAGTAGTGGGTAGCTCACCGTCCGATAAGGACCAGGCCCGTGCCGGACGGCGCGTACATGTTCCACGCGTGCCCCAAAGAGATGTCAGCAGCAGAGAAGGGGCCCCTTGGGGCCGAGGCTTGCCGGGTCAGCGGGATTGTCCGAAAGGGTTACCACTGGCCCGGAACAAAAAGGGCTAAGGAAGGAACACGGGTGGGTTTTAGTCAGTAAGAGTCTGACACTCCCTTCCGCTCCACCCAGAGCGGGAGGGGTCATTTGATGATTTCCCACTTGAAAAAAAAAATACGTTTTTATAAGCCAACTATTAAAAACAACCTGGACAAAACAAATTCCACTCCTTTATTGACTTACCAGTACACACAGCCACATAACCTCGCAAACTATCATTTTCCACTAACCAAGTTTGCCGGGAAACGAGTGCGGACTCCGGACTCCGGACGTGGCATCCGCAACGCAAGCCGTAGTTCCACCCTAGTTTATAGCTCTATACCATAGACAATGCATGAGGTTTTATGTGTTGACTAGAAGTTATTATGTTTGTTTGCTTGTTCATGGTCGTGTGGCCACAGATGGTGGAGGTACCTAAGTATGTTTTATGAATATGGCTTGTGATAACTTATTTGTTTTTAATTGCATAGGAAAGAGTAAAAGTTTTTAGTCTGAATTTTATTAAGAGTGGAGGAAGACTAAAGAAGTAATGAACGAATTATGTGAACGGCTGTATGGCTAGATGGGATGCAAGCTACTACAAATCTCTCAATTTTTTAACCGACTTTAAAAAAAGGATGAGATTCTCAATTCGGTTGTATTTTTTTTTTATGTTTGTTACCTCAGTATGCCGTCATTTATAGACCGATTTGGAAAATTCTTTTTTTATTTAAAAAGATATACTTCCAGATCGGTCCCATTTTTATCAAAGTCCAGTTCTGATGATGGGATCCATGAGGAATTGAGGGAACTCCTCAAATATTATAGGCACAACTATAGCGATTTGGGTATTTTTTTATAGTAACTCGTGCATCAACTCTCGGAAACCACCATTTGGTGAAGTGGAACTGATGAAGAAGACTACAGACGGCCACCGGAACTACTCAATAATAAGTATTTCATGGGTTGCGGTTCTATTACTGTAATATGGTTGCTAAGCAATTTATGCTCGTCACAATGCGAATGGAGCTGGCGGTGGAATACTAGGAGAACTCCTCAACAATTAAAGTCCCTGCATCAGGAAAAGCAATATTTTGTAAAAGTCGATGGGCAACTTGATATTAGGCTATTGTAACTTAGATACATTATAAACTGACCCACTAGAAAGCGAGAAATAAAAAGTTTTAAACAAAAAAAAAACCGGATCTGTATTTTAGTTTTTGCCACCGACTTCCGAAATTAAAGTTATTTTTCCCTTTGTAGTGTTTTTTTTGGAAGTCGGTTTTTTTTTGTAACACGTTGACTGCCAGATAACAGACACAATAGAAAGTCAAGATAAAATTTTGTATGGAGGTAGCTGACACCCTGGATTAACATATAGGCTACTTTTTATCCCGATATTCCCACGGGATCGACATTTACGCGGGTGAAACCGCGGTGCGCAGGTAGTTATACATATGTAGTAAATTTTGCTAGTAATCTAATAAAAAAATACTGGAAACAAAAAAATCCTTGTTGTCGTAAACAACAGCAAAGGATTATAGCATATTTTCTCTAAGCAATATTTACAACAGTTTTAAAACGAATAAAACCATACGAATCGTTTTAAATGCAAACTGTATAAAAGATTTGCTGTTAGCAATAATATTGAAGTATTTCACATTTTTCTATGGAAAAATACAGAGTGAATTTAAATTTGAGATGGGTTTTTCGACGAAATACGGGATAAACGAGCCGATCACAGTTATAAGCTCGATATTTATAAGCATTTTAAATCATTCGTTGCAAAAATATTTTTGAAATGGCGAGAAAAAGTCGTTGATAGAGCTTTTTTACGAAAGCCACAGGCACGTAATTTTGCACCCATCTCCATCAGCCTACAGCAGTCCACTGCAGGACCTCAGGTCTGCTATTACAATAGTGTCAGACTGGTCTATCATTGATTTCATAATTGTTGATTTTGACAAGTTTGGTAATCTACTAATATAATGTCGTCATTATGACTTTCCAATGGTCAACCACTGACACTCTATTGAAAGAAATGGCTTAGAATGGTAATCTCGTACATAACGACAAATGAATGACTGACTTAGGCGGTAATCTGCTAAAATTTTGACAGTTCCTTTGATCAGTGACCTGAACAGTGATTAGGACGTCATTGTGCAGTCATTGCTTTTAATTCGTTACTAGTATCGTGTATGTTCTGTGCCATTGACCGACCAATGGTCGACCATTATGAATTTAGCAGATTACGAACTTTTAGCAAAATGACATTGGGGTCGTGTTATTATTATTATGAGCCTGTGTTGTCCCACTGCAGGGCAAAGGCCTCCCTTCCCTCTTTCCACTTTTCCCGGTCTACTGCGATTGTAGGCCAATCCTTTAAGAAGGAGTCCAGCTCATCCCGCCATCTCTTTCTAGGCCTGCCGCGCAGTCGTTTTCTGCCATTGGGGATCCACTGAGTGGTGGCTTTTGCATATTGCTGCTCCGACATGCGACAGATATGGCCAGCCCAGGTCCACTTTAGTCCAGCAGCTGTGCGGCCAGCGTCCGCTATTTGAGTTTTGGAACGAAGTATAGAGTTCTTAATGCGGTCTGTGAGTTTGACACCTAGTATACTTCGTTCCATAGCCCGTTGGCAGACTCCAAGTGCGGACTTTTGACGCTTTGTAAGAGACCATGTTTGCGCTCCGTAGGTGAGGGTGGGAAGAATGCACATGTCCATGAGCTTTCGTTTTAGTGAAAGCGTGAGAGGTCCTTTCATGAGATGTTTCATCGACCAATAGTTCTTCCAAGCGTTTTCTGTGCGGCGAGCGATTTCTTTGTCCTGTCTTGCCTGGAAGGATACTATTTGGCCGAGGTAAATATACTCATGGACATATTCAACCCGCACATCCCCAGTTTCTACGTCGCGTTCGGTGCTGTTCGTCATCAACTTTGTTTTCGACATATTCGTCGTAAGTCCGACTTGAAAACTAGCGTGGCTCAGATGTTCGAGCATTTGGCCTAGCTCAGCTGCTGAGGAAGAAAAGAGGACAATGTCGTCGGCGAAAGGCAGATTGGAATAACGAATTGGGGTCGTGTTGGAATAACGAATTTAGAAAAATAGCAAATTTGGGCCCCGCTCGATTCTCGGCAATTCTCGTCCAGCTGCTACCAGCCACCCTGCGAAGATCGTCGCTCCACTTAGCCTGAGGGCGTCCTACCTTACGTTTGCCGATTCGCGCTCTCCACTCAAGAAACACGTCTACCCCAGAGGTAATTGATTCTACAGCTAATATGGCCGGCCCATTGCCACCAATAAAATTTACCACCCACAGAGTCTAAATTTTACGAACACTCGTGATTATTTTCTCTATTTCTCATATATACGATTTTTTTTTGTTAGCCTCTATTCCGTCCCACTGCTGGGTTTTTTTCTTCCAAACCTCCCTGTATTATTATGATATGTGGCCATGTAAACGTTATCAGAAATAATTCCTCCTCAAAACCACCCTGTATAAGGGACGAATAAAGAATTTGATCCAACTGGGAATTTAAAAATTTCATATACATTTTTAGATCTATCCGACCATCAAATACTAAATGGCTGGACGAATTCGGGAGCCTCTGGATTTTTATTACTGTACCGGTTTTATCGTTTATAGTCGGACGATTCCGGACGATCTCGGACGCTTTCAATGCTTATGTTGAAACCGCAAGGGAATTGAGTATTTCGTTTGTACGATTCGCCTTTAAGATGTATTTTGACGTTCAACTTAAATTATGATTTCGGGAGATTCATTCATGTTTACTGTCATTTTCTCGCCGACTCTTTCATATCAGCTAAACTAGAAATCAAGTTAATGAATGCCTTTATAAGCCTGTTGCTGACACTTCTAATCCTAACTAATATTATAAATGTGAAAGTAAGTTTGTTTGTTACCTTGTCACACCTAAACTACTGAACCGATCATCCTGAAATTTTGCTTATACGTTGTCAGGTGTATAGAAACCGACATAGGGTACTTTTCATCCCGAAAAAAACTCTCGAGGAAAACAACAATAACGTTATTATGATAATAGATGGCGCCACGTGTCTTTCGAATCAAAAACGCTCTCAACGTCTGTCGGGTCAGGTAGTTCCATATAATATTGCGAGTTTTTCACAGGTGACTTCAGCCGCACGATTATCGCCGCACGGCGAAAATCTACCGTCTAAATCAGGGGTGGCCAACTTGGTTAGACCCAAGATCTACTGTTCACTGACGACACCCTGTGCCATCTACCAATTACATACTTCTCGAAATCTTAAATGAAACAGCATAGTTCAGTACACAATTATGTAGCATTTGTTATTTTAATAAGGGCTAATTTTTCCATCGCCAGATAACTTTTATTCGAAGAATAAAATTTACGTTTGACAGTTTTTGTATGAAGTAACTGTCAAAAATTCAAAATTATTCCTCGAATAATTTTGAATTTTTGACAGTTATAAGTTATCAGATGATTGAAAAATCAGCCCTTAGAGGGAAAATATAAAACTGAAAATTATTCTTAGTAACCTACTTATTTATATTAATGTAAGAGCAGTGGTGGCCAAGTGGTAACGGCCGCGACTTACGAGTTGTAGGTCGTAGGTTCGAACCCAGACAGGAGCTTTACTTTGTGTAAATTATTTTAAACACCACTTCTCTCAAAACGGTGAAGGAAAACATCGTGAGGAAACCGGCATGTCCTAGAACCAAAAATTCCAAGACATGTGACATCTGCCAATCCGCACTGGGCCCGCGTGGTGGATTACGGCCCACTCCCTCTCACAGAGAGGAGGCCTCTGTCCCAGCAGTGGGAACATTATAGGCTGATTATGGAGCATTGCGTTTGAGCATCTTTCGCTGGATTAGCAAAATCAGGTTTGTAGTTGGAAATATTTTTGCCCTGCCACGATCGACTGGACTAATAGTCGCGATCGACCGGTTGGCCACCCCTGGTCTAAATGGTAATTCGGCTAGGCAACAGGTGACTAAAAGTTCCAAAGTACAGTATGTTTCGTCTGTCGTGCGGTGACAGGTCCACCTGCTATTTTTATCGACCTGTATAAATGGGATTGCGATTCAGCTTGTGTGGCGATTTGGTAAGCGACCAGCCGCACTTCGAAAATCGAAATCGTATTTGAAACTTGCGATTTCTCAGCGAGTCTCCGAATCAGACTTGCATAATTTTCTAATTCCCATAAAATATACCTTTTATTTTGAAATCAAGGAGTTATAAATGAAGGATTATGGGTGTAAAGCTATCTGTAAGTTCGGAACTTGGTTCCGACGCCCTTCGACGATTTAAAAGCTGTCGTTAACAGCACTCGGCATCCAGACAAAAGTCTGAAGGACCAAATTACGATTTGATAATAATTGTTTCGGAACCAACCCTTAACCTTGATTTAGAGGTTTTAGACCTTATGCTATTAAGTTAAGATTGATATTTGAGTGGTAGAGTTAAGTGTGGCAGTAAATGTCCAACTCTGGACCTTGTTTAAGAGGTTTTAAGCTTTAGGTTGTTAAGATTAAGTTTGATTTTTAGTAAAAAAGTGTTAAAAATTTGAGGCAATTTTTTTTAAAGAGTTGTATTATTTAGTTGTGTTATTGAGTTGTGTTGTTGTGTTGTTGTTGAGTTGTGTTTTATTTGATTAATTTATTTTAAACTTAGAGTCGATTTTAAATAAACAATGTTGTCTGACAATATTGAACCTGTGAACCACCATGTCTGTGTAGTCGTTAAATTCACGCTACCGTACTTAAGGGTACTAGGTTCAATTCCCTAGTCGGGCTAATTGTCATTAGGGTTCTATTACCAAAAAACTCGGCAAAATACAGTTGCCTATAATTTGGAATGATGCCCGCTAAATGGAAGTTAATGTAGAATATACTAACAATATCTACCTGTCTAATCTAGTCCATACTAATTTTATAAACTGGAAAGTAACTCTGTCTGTCTGTATATTACCTTTTCATGCCTAAACCACTGAACGGATTTCGATAAAATTTGCCAGAGAGATAGATCGCATCCCGGGGAAGGACATAGGATAGTTTTTATCGCGATATTCCCATGGGATCGAGACTTTGCGGGTGAAACCGCGAGGCGTAGCTAGTATTCTTTGTCTATATGTAAATTGATAGTCGCTTTTCGTGTCTGTGTGACCGCATTGTTTTTCTAAACTACGCAACGGATTTTGATGCAGTTTTCTTTCACCATAATTAAGAGAAATTATTCCGGAAAGTCTAGGGTATGAGTCGATGCGTTATCCATCGCCGCCCGTTTGATTTTCACTGCACACAGCATGGATAGAAAGCAGCACATGAAGTATTTTAAATTAATCCGTTGGTGTAATTGCTGTATAAGGCCCGGCGCTCATTATCGGCATCGGCAAGAAAAGGGATCCTTCGGCATTCCTACATGCAAGCGCACACTGTCGGAAACTATGTCTTGGCATGCTGCAACGTTCTTAGGGATGACGAGGCGTCCTTAAGCATGCCGCACCGTCCTCAAGTGTTGCCTCGGCCCCGGCGGCGCGGCGGGCGACGGCGTACCGAATTATCCCGAAGTATCCCGAAGCAGCCTCAAAGCTGCCGATGCAGTAGCCTCAAGCATACCGAAGCGGTATTTTTGTTACTACGATCATGGAAAATTCTTTATAGCCATGAAGTTAATGTATAATGCTTTTCATCACATAAAATCCTCAGCCGTACCGATGCCGATAGTGGGCGCCGGGCCTAAAGCATTCACAATGGGAGGATAAATAAAAAATCTCGTAAAATCCGTACGAAACAGGGGCGAGTCGCTAGATTTTTCTATAGCATAATCAGCCTAAAATGTTCCCACTGCAGGGATACAGGCCTCCTCTCTTCGAGAGGCAGTGGGCTGTAATCTACCACTTGGGCCCAGTGCGTGTTGGTAGATGTCACAATATCTTCGAAGTTTTGGTTCTAAGACATGGCCGGTTTCCTCACGATGTTTTTCTTCACCGTTTTGAAAGCTGTGGTGGTGAAATTGTTTACACAAAGAAAAGCGCCGGGCAGTCTTACCAAGGGGTATCGTATTACCCAGGAACTGGGTTGTGGAGGTCAAATAGGCAGTCGCTCCATGTAAAATACTGGTTTTCAGGTGTATCCGGTTAGACTGGAAGCCGACCCCAACATAGTTGGGAAAAGGCTAGGCAGATGATGGGGCTGGGTTCGAACCCACGACATACAACTCTTAAGTCGCGGCCTTTACCACTGAGCCGCCATTGCTCTCATAAAGATACGTTAGCCTCACGAAGTCCAAAATAAAATTAACGAGAAAGGCAACTGCAGTTCAGCGAGGGTTTTCTCAACAATTCAGTTTGAAGTAATTAATTTTAGTGCAGATGGCAGACGCTGCTCTAATTATGCAGTCTTAATTGAAGAAATACTCCAGATGACGTTGTATAATGCCAAGTTGGTAGTGAGCACAGATATAGGACTGATCGCGAAAGTGGCGGCTTACGATTTTTGAACGTAAGCTGGTGCGATTTTTGGCACGCGAAGTAGTCGCTCTTGCGTTATCTAGGTATATCTACAATGTGTCCGGTCATGGACTAGCGATATTCTAGGTAATTATATAACAACTATTCTAGTACACAAATACACTATAAACTAGGGTTCAATCCACTAAAATATTAATGTTAATTTAATGTTGTATTGTAACTTAGCTCAAAATCTGTCGATGTAGGAAAAAAATAAAAAGGGTCATAGGGGTTGTTTTTGCAGTAATTTACAATAATGTGTTGATTGGCATAACTTTCTGAATTTTTTTTTGAGTTTTTTTTTTTTAAAGTTACGAGAATGTGAACCCATTGGATCGTAATGGAAACAATAGACAGTATTGTTACCCTCCGAATAAGCCTACTTTTTTCTCAGTAGGACCAAAACTTTGAGAGATATGTTTTCTTTGTACACACGTAGAGAATATCTCAACAAAATGACTGCCAAATAGCGGGGAAGCAGATTGGACCCTAGTGTGTAGTGAATTTGTGTACTAGAATAGTTGCTTTACAAGTACCTAGAATATCGCTAGTCCATGACCGGACACATTGTATATCTGTTGTAGTGAGACTGCTCAATCAGCAGAACTGTCTAAGTAGCATTTTATGGGCTGCAATTAAGCTCGGGAGGGACTCGTGGCTAAATGATGACAGCCGCGGATGGATCGACGGTTAAGCTACGTTTGTCGCGGTCGGTTCGTGGATGGGTGACCATCTTTACATATCGAGACCTCTCCGTGCCTCAGAAAGCCGTTGGTCCCGGCTGACATTCGTAGATCTTTGATCTTCGTTACGGGTAGTCAGAAGCCTGAAAGTCTGACAGTGACAACCAGTCTTACCAAGGGGTATCATGTTACCCAATAATTGGGTTGTGGAGGTCAGGTCGGCAGTCTCTCTATGTAAAATACTGGTACTCAGCTGCATCCGGTTAGACTGGAAGCTGATCCCAACATAGTTGGAAAAACGCTAGGTCGATTGAATTAAGCCTGCACATCATTTTTCCCAAAATATAAGTAGGTGCCTACTATGTACAGATGCCAGCACATCAAGCTACCCGAAACTGTCAAATGTTCCCAATCAACCTTTTGGTTTAGCGATAAAATTGAAAATCTATTATTATCTATTCTAGAAATTTGACAGATAGATGTAGTAGCTTGATGTGCTGGCGTCTGAACTTCCATAGGACCTGTCTGTAATCTTGTATAATGGACGGACTGATGACCCCTGTTACAGAGGTACAGTAAACAGCAAAAGTAGATGATCAAAATCAGAAATTCAATACTAATGAACGGAGTTCGCGACAGAACTGTGTGGCGTCGAAGTGATTCAAACCACTCAACGCCACATCAACGCCATATAGAAATCACTTCGACGCCACACAGTTCTGACGCGAACTCCGTTCATTAGTATTGAAGTTCTGATTTTGAGCATCTACTTTTGCTGTTGACTGTACCATCTAGAATGGTCTGACTGAATGGAGGACTTGTCTGTGTGGTGCCGGACTTAAAGAATAGCACCACCCCATACTTCCCGTAGGTGTCGTAAAAGGCGACTAAGGGGCGTACCGGAGAATGGGCAGCAGCGTTCTCTATGCATTCCACCACCATACCATACTGCGATCGCCAACCCGCATGCCAAGCGTGGCGATTATGGCAAACCCCCCCCTTTTGGGGGAGGCCTATGTCCAGCAGTGGACGTCTTTCGGCTGAAATGATGATGATGATGATGATCGAGAATGGGGGTCATTGATCAAATATCTGTGCACCTATAGTCCTACACTGTAAAAAAGGTTTCTTTAATTCATTGAGAAATCCCCTAGCATCCTATCCTATCATGTTACCTAATAACTTTTCATTTCCAACCCAAACAAAAAACACCTTTCATTTTGTAAATCACAAATTCCGAAATAGTTTACTCAAATTAAAACCACACGCGCGCTTCCTAATCACTACAAATGAGGACACAAACATACAGACAGACACGGCACGCGACAAAAACACATGTAATTATATGTCATTCTAATCCACGCAACACTGGCTTCGTAAACGCGTTTAATAATTATCCCGTCAACAGATGTTGCAACGACAAACAAATATGTAGCTTTAAAATATAAAATTGTTTGAAGATAAGACTTAAGGTAAAGGAATACGGTGTGAAGTGAATTTCAGTAGGTGGTGCAGTTAAAATTGTCACATTTCGTGGAATCTTTTGATTTACACATCTGTGACCTATGTTTTGACGTTTGCGGAGCTAGCAATGCGTCAGCCGATTGTGATTTACGATTACAAAGTCATATATCTTCATGCCAAACGATTTTGAGCCTTATTCCTTGGACTGTAGGATTTTAAGGGGTGAGAAATAATTTTGTAACATATTTTTTTGTTACCGTGTTGAAGGATTTTTTGTAATAAGAAAGATAAATTGGTCCTTTGCTAAATGTTAAGTAGTCATAAGTCCTAATAGACGTGATAAGCCTGGATTCCTTAATCCCCGCCTTACTTGTGAAATATGGGTTAACAAGATTTTTTGGAAGTAGCTCACCAACTGTTACAAGGGAAATAATTTTTATTCAAGTCCTACAAGATTATTTTTTTCTTGTAATAATGTTATTCTTATTACCCGACTGCGAGTCAGCAACTTATGTTTTGGAGTTTTGTCATTACTCAATCAACTCAGCCTATCGCAGTCCACTGCTGGACATAGGCCTCTCCCAGACTGCGCCACAGCACCCTGTCCTCCGCCTTCCGCATCCAGTCTAGCCCAGCCACCTTCTTTAGGTCGTCCGTCCATCTAGCTGGGGGGCGTCCCACACTACGCTTGCCGATACGCGGTCTCCACTCCAGGACTCGTCTGCTCCACCGGCCATCGGTCCTTCGACAGACATGGCCAGCCCACTGCCACTTCAGTTTGCTTACTCTGCAAGCTATGTCGGTAACTCCGGTTGTCATTACTCAAAAGACACTAATTGTGTCGTTTGTGGTTTCTTAAAATTGTGCCACTTTTTCGCAAGGCCATAAAATAATTACTTGTACGCAATCGTGCAATGCTAATAGCACGAATGTAATTAAAATATTTAGCTTTGACATAATTAGGTTCAGAATTTAGGAAAAACAATTTCAACATTTATTCAATTCTGTACTTTGTCATAATTGTGCTCATTTTCAAGGATTTTGAATAACATTTCTTTTCTGCCTTATTGTGGTTTACCTACTTAAACATAAACCTTACTACCACAAAACAGTGTTTATCAGTTGTTTAGGCTAAACACCTTTTAAACACGACATATTTATATGGACTTTGACGTAACACTGACATTAGACACACGTTGAACAAGTGTTTAAGTTTTTGTGGTAAGACCCCACGTATGATAGGGACGTAGCCAACCTACGTTGTCAAGAAGCTTCTTTGTGTCGCTGGCACGACTGAATTTTAAATCTAGTTTCCCAAAACTTCGCCACTTCCACAGCGTTGTCGGTGGCAGCGCAGAGGTCACTTTGACTGCATGTTTTGGGGCAAAGAGGGCAGGATAGGAGGTGGAGCATGGTTTGTGACATAGCTCCATAATCACACCCTACTGCCGTTCGGTCAAGGTAAAGTGGGGCTACCACTTTACCAGGTTGGACTTATATTTTCCCAATTGTGTCCGGAGACGGTTGGGGAGACTTTCAAGTGGGCCACCGAAGGTTACACCCTGCAGAGAGATGCTCCTTTGGTGGTAGGTAAAAAGTAGGAGGGGGAACAGTATCCTGCTGTATGAACTTCAATTAAACATTTTCTAAAAACAATTTTTATTGTCTTGTGTCCTAAAAATAACACTGTATAAGATACTGTATAAGACACTGTATAAGATATGACATATTATAAGAGTACAGCAATGGCTAAAGAGGGGCCCGTGGCTAAATAATAACAGCCGCACAGGTCGATCGATCAGGTTAAGCTACGCTTGCCGCGGTTGGTCTGTGGATGGGTGACCATCTTTACATACCGACACCCCTCCGTGTCTCGAAAATCCCGTTTAGCCGTTAGACCGGGCTGTCATTCGTGGATCTTTGACAGTCGTTGCGGGTAGTCAGAAGCCCGAAAGTCTGGCAACCAGTCTTACCAAGGGGTATCGTATTACCCAGTAACTGGGTTGTGGACGACAGATATGAGATAGTCAGTCGCTCCATGTAAAATACTGGTATTCAGCTGCATCCGGTTAGACTGGAAGCCGACCCCAGCATAGTTGGGAAAAGGCTAGGCAGATGATGAGCAATGGTATTCTTTTAGTGGTATAGTGAGCCAAAATGTGGTCTTCTTACTACTACTACGCTTGAAATTCTTTTGCAAGTAACAGTTTCACTTTTTAACTTTTGCGAGTCAGAAGCCCGAAAGTCTGGCAACCAGTCTTACCAAGGGGTATCGTATTACCCAGTAACTGGGTTGTGGACGACAGATATGAGATAGGCAGTCGCTCCATGTAAAATACTGGTATTCAGCTGCATCCGGTTAGACTGGAAGCCGACCCCAACATAGTTGGGAAAAGGCTAGGCAGATGATGAGCAATGGTATTCTTTTAGTGGTATAGTGAGCCAAAATGTGGTCTTCTTACTACTACTACGCTTGAAATTCTTTTGCAAGTAACAGTTTCACTTTTTAACTTTTGCGAGTCAGAAGCCCGAAAGTCTGGCAACCAGTCTTACCAAGGGGTATCGTATTACCCAGTAACTGGGTTGTGGACGACAGATATGAGATAGGCAGTCGCTCCATGTAAAATACTGGTATTCAGCTGCATCCGGTTAGACTGGAAGCCGACCCCAACATAGTTGGGAAAAGGCTAGGCAGATGATGAGCAATGGTATTCTTTTAGTGGTATAGTGAACCAAAATGTGGTCTTCTTACTACTACGCTTGAAATTCTTTTGCAAGTAACAGTTTCACTTTTTTTTGTTTTAATTTTGGATTGTTGTTTTGTTACTATTTGTTGTATTCTGGACGCTTTTAACGCGGACGCCTTTTTTTTTGTTTTCGTTCTCACATTATAAGGGGTGGCGCAAAAGTAATGTCATAATTTGAATTGGCTGCCATTTTGTTAGAAATCGAAAAAAATGGATTCTGTTTTTATGAATAGTTTATTTGAAAGTGTAAAATTGATGACATTATTTGGTAAAAATTATATCGCTTAAATGGCCACCTTTCGAGCACAATTGTGTTCGTTTTAGGCATTTTGAATTGTTGCTCGCAAAACATCTGGCTCCAAATTGGCCATTTCTTGCTGTATCTGTAGGGGACCCAGTTTACACGAGGCGCTCGGCCAAACGCTTAGTGTTAGTTGTTCGAGCACATGAAACACGACTTCGAGGACAACGACGACGAAATTCACGCTGCGTTAAAACAACAGATTGAAAAGTCAAATAATCAGTAACAATAATTCCACGTTCTTGAGGTGTGTATCGCTCCATGGCTTGTTGACAACAAAGTACTCTGTGTTGACAACTAATTCTCAATATGTCTACAACATACTTAAATGTAAAAGCACAGTGACATTTGGCGCCATCTGCAAAAATTTAGGCACATTCACATTATGACATTACTTTTGCGCCACCCGTTATAATCATAAGTTCAAAAGTAATGATGTAACAAATATTTTTGTAAAATGTAATTTAAAAAGAGTGTCCATGGAGTTTCTTGCCCGTTCTTCTCCATAGGTACCTACGCTTTGGAATGGGCAACTAGCTTCATATTTTCTGACTGACCGACTTCTTGACAATTCAAAAGTGCCTGTTAAAGGTTTAATTGAAATAAATGCTTTGAGTTTGAATTTGAAACTTTTGCGATATTTTCTTATACTGAAAAATGTAGTCAACACTGATAGGTGGACCACTTTCTTTGCCGACCGTACATAAGGCATAGGTACAGACGCCAGCACATCAAGCTACTACAATCTGTCAAATTTCTTTAATAGATTTTCAACTTTATCGCTAAAGCATAAGGTTCAAAGTTGATTGGGAAAATTTGACAGTTTCGGGTAGCTTGACGTGCTGGCGTCTGTACTTTACACAAGCGTGCTCTATCTCCATCAACATATACCATCAAGAAAACTGTGCACCTTTTCAGTTACTTTCACCATCTTTATTTACCCTTTCCGTAGTCGACCCAAATTAGTTTCGACGATGGTGGAGCAGCATCATATCATATAGACACAATTTACCGGTACATTAGACGTCGTCATTCAGAAGTATGCAAACAACGTAGCTTACCTGGCCCTGGACGAAAAATGTGATTGTTAGGGTTCCGTACCAAAGTGGTAAAACGGAACCCTTATGGTGAGACTAAGTCTGTCTGTCTGTCACAGCTGGATATCTCAAGAACTACTACTGCTATCAACTTGAAATTTGGAATAGTTTTAGATGATGTTTTCCCAACTATTTTGCAAATAAGAAAGAAATAAAAATATATGTATATTTTTTTTCAACGGGGACTGAAAGGGGGTCTGAAAAATTCGACATGGGGTAAAAATAAAAAATATAAATACTTAATAAAAATACTAGGACATGTGGGGTATCATACGAAAGAGCGTAGTTTGCACATTATCAAACATTTTTTCTTTTTTTTAGGCCGCAGGAAAACCTATGTGATAGAAGTTTATGAAAAGGTTACAGGAAAAATAAAACGATGTCTCTAAATAGCACACTTTTTCAGAAATCATCAACAAAATAGTTCCACTATCGGTCAAGAGATGGCGCTGACATAAAACTGTAATATTCTACACCGCACTGCGCAGTGTTAAAATTCTCTAACAAATATAGGCCTCGCCGATGAAAATTTAAAAACATTTATGATCGCTCTTGCCCGGTTTTTTTTTATTAATTTTTCCTTTAGAGTAGAGCAGTGGTACTATTGGCCCGGTCGTGCGTTCGAACCCAGACAGGTACTTTGCTTTGTGTAGGTATTTAATTTCATCACCACTGCTCTCAAAACGGTGAAGGAAAACATCGTGAGGAAACGCCGCATGTCCTAGAACCAAAAATTCGAAGACATGTGACATCTACCAACCCGCACTGGGCACACTCCCTCTCACAGAGAGGAGGCCTGTGTTCCAGCAGTGGGAACATTATGATGAGAGCAGTGGTGATGAAATAAGTAAAGCGGCCTGTCAGGGTTCGAATCCACCACCTACAGCCCGTAAGTCGCGGACGTTCCCATTGGGCCACCGTTGCTCTCAATCATTTCATATTTGACCCAAATTAGAAAATCTGCTGTTTCATACAAAAGTTTACCTACTTGACCAAAATGTATGAAAACAGCAGATTTTTATTTCATGAATTTTCAGAGTCGGTTCCATAGTGAAAATTGTTCATATTCATGGGTAGAACATTTCGAAGGTGAATCAGTTACAGCATATAGACACAATTTAAAGATAAAATCTGTGGGGGGAAAACCCTTAAAAATAACAACAAGAATCATACAAGAATATTCTAAAGACCACACCCTAATTGCGAAACACACCATCAATCAAAATCTAAATCATTTTGAAGGATATTATTGTTTATCTATTGCCTCTTAAGTACGAAAAACTTGTCTGCTCATCAACGTCAATAAGGCAATGAATGTTGTTTTGAACCACAGATATAGATATACCTAGATAACGCAAGTATCACGAACTGTATGAAAACCAAGCGTGCCATTTTTTGACTACCTACTATGACGTCACAAGCTCGCGCTCTCGCTCACACTTACCCAGCCAGCAGTACACAGGACTGAGCGCGAAAGGGGCGGCTTACGATTTGTAATCGTAAGCTGGTGCAATTTTTGGCACGCGAAGTAGTTGCTCTTGCGTTATCTAGGTATATCTATATCTGTGTTTTGAACTGTCAAAATAGAAGCCATTCCTACTGTTACTGTGTTACGCAATTCGCCAAAAAGTACTAAAACCTAATCCTCCCAATCCAATTCTCACGAAAAGTACAATCGCCAACAAAATATTCAAACGCAACATTTTATTTATTTATCGCACTTTATCGGGCCCCGGGCGGGCGTAGTGCGTGAATTTTTTAATCGCGACGAAATGAAACAATGGTACGGCGAGAACGAAACTGGCCGGGCCCCCGAAAATGTGTGAAAAATTCATAAGCAACCGCCCGATGCTGAAATTGTTCTCTGATTGCGAAGGAATAGGATACTTAATGTTGGAATGTTGTATTTCGTATGCAGGTTCCGGTTCCGTACCAAAATGGTATAACGGAACCCTTATGGTGAGACTGTCTGTCTGTCTGTCACAGCTGGATATCTCAAGAACTACTAATGCTATCATTTTGAAATTTAGAATAGTTTTAGATGACGTTTGCCCAACTATTTTGCAATTATGAAAGAAATAAAAATATATGTATATTTTTTGCAACAGGGACAGAACGGGGTCTGAAAAATTCGAAGTGAGGCCACTAGGGCCTGTGGGGGTATCATATGAAATAGCGCAGTTTGCACATTCTCTCGCTCTTGCCCGGTTTTTATTTTCTATTCAAGTGAGTTTTTTTAGACTAGGGTAAAATTAAAATGGTGTCTGAAGACGACGACACACGACCATACTGGTATTTTACTTCATAAAAGCCGTATTTCTCAATATCAGCTTTGATAAATGGAAGGTTAAAAGATGCCATAAACCATAAAACCCACTTCAAAGGTATGAAATGGCGTCATTATCTTGAGTAACATCACAGATTACCCGAAATACATATATCTTAGTTAATTTAAGAGATAGTTAAAAGATATCTGAGGGAACGTTACCTCCCCTTACCTAAGATAGAGTTGGTATTTATGGCTTTAAGTTGAAAACATTTTTGCAGTTTTTTTTGCTGACTGTACTTTTATTAAGATTTTTACTGTTTTTTTTTTGAGCATTTGGAATTGAAGATGCTTTTATGTAGAGATAGCATGCAATCTTAACTAAAACATACTTAATACTTTTTTATGGAAATTTTATTTTTGACAGACATGGCCAGGGGTACATACGCTAGCACATCAAGCTACCACAATCTGTCAAATTTCTTTAATAGATTTTCAACTTTATCGCTAAAGCATAAGGTTCAAAGTTGATTGGGAAAATTTGACAGTTTCGGGTAGCTTCATGTGCTGGCGTCAGTACATTAAAATGTCAATTTTCTTTGGTTAGTCGCAGTCACTCGTAGTTGCTTGGTTATTTAGTATTTTTCGGACACCAAAATGGGAATCATTTGAGGATCACAAAAAATCGGAAATAAAATCGGGGATGGGAATCATTTAGTATATTAGGGTACCCACCCTAAATTATCAATAATAAAATAAAATAAATATTTTAAGGAATTCTTTTTTTTTTTTGGTTCCAATAAATACATTCCATTTTCTTTAAAAACCCAAAAATATACGAAGACACATTAAGCGTATTTCAATCAATAAAACATTACCGCAGTAAAACATAAAAAATAACACGATCACACTAATTATTAACGAACTAACTAAGTACTTACAAAACAACCCAAAAAAAAGAGGTGAAGAAAAAATCTCATACATTTTAGACGTCTGGCCGAAACACGAACGCGGGTTACAAAACAGAACATGTTAATAATTAAAACATTAATTAGGACTCGCGTCTAAAGCTCCCGCGATTAAGGGGCTTACAAGACCTAAACACAAAAAACGCAAGTTTTAGAAACAATATAAAAGTATATGATCGACTACAGTAAACAAAATCAGAAAAATATATGATATTCTTCAGGATATATGCTAGGTAGATAGTGTGTTGAAAACATAATACAACTAATTTGATACGATAGAAAAAAATCATGAAGATACCTCTAAAAACTTTCTTTTTACAATACAAATCATACTAATATACAATCATTCTGATTTTTTGTCAGTTTATTCTACAAGCAAAATACTAAAACACTAGTGTTTTAATTTTTTAGACCAAACAATAGATTTTTTGTAGTTACATAATTGCTTTATATTTTGCAATAAATTACCAGCGTTGTGTCATCGCGCTTCTCTGTCTTATCTATGCAGTCCGACAGTGACCGCGCTTCAGGTCATGTAAGCCCCTTAAAAGAGGAAAGAAATACTAGTGCCAGTTAAATCCACAAACAGAGAAAAATATTTTTCTTTGTCCAAACTTTGTCATCATCATCATCATCATCATTTCAGCCGAAAGACGTCCACTGCTGGACATAGGCCTCCCCCAAAAGGGGAGGGGGGGTTTGCCATAATCGCCACGCTTGGCAGGCGGGTTGGCGATCGCAGTATGGTATGGTGGTGGAATGCATAGAGAACGCTGCTGCCCATTCTCCGGTACGCCCCTTAGTCGCCTTTTACGACACCCACGGGAAATAAGGGGTGGTGCTATTCTTTAGGTCCGGCACCACACAGACACTTTGTGCACATGCTCAAATAGATTACAAAAATAAATTAAATTAATTAGATTAAATAAATACATTTTAGCCACATCATCGCGAATTTGTAAGTACTCGTAATATTGTATATTTGAAGCTATGTCTGTTGTCGGCGTTAACAACACATCAATTAGTTACAGCTCCCTCGTGGCAGGCTGGCAACCCTGACGGCTAAGGGTTGCCAGTAATGGACTTTTAAAAAATTTAATTAATTGATACGGAAATGGGGTATGCATGTAATTGGAATGTTTTTCTGTTGAAATGGGTGTGATGTGGACACGGTCTTGTGTCTGTTGTCGTGTCAGGACCATGTTTTATGCAGAGTATATCAATATTATTATTATTTCGTTTATTTATTTACACACCTTATTTATTATTTTTTTAAATATTTCAATATAAAAAATAACTATAAAAAAACATTTAAAAATATAAAAAAAATATTTATGTAGCAAACCTTATTTAAACCACCAACGCCACCTATCATATAAGAGAGACACTACAACATGCCGCTACTCGACGCTAGATGGAGCTGTCGCATTACGTCACGTTTCTGAATCGCGGTGTTAAGAGTCTCCGAGAGTTAATGACCTCCGCTAGGATATTTTTTTTTTTTTTTTTTGAGAAAACTGAACTAGTGGTGCATCTGTGATTTACGTCCTATTTGGAATAATTTCACGTGACTCCGCTATTAAGTTAGCCTAAACCTTGACTTATATTGTCATCTTTTTGGTTTAGAGGACACCTTATCCCCCTCCTTCGTCCCTTCTGGAAAAAGGTTGCGTGGATTCGTCCTAAATATATTCTGTACGTTGTGAAATAAATAAATCCTTCGCCTTCACACCTGTACTTCTTAGTGCCGGAAACGGTGACAGCATCCTCTTCATTTATTATTATTATTGCAATTTAAACAAGCACGAAGTTAAAACTAAATTACAAAACTGGCTGTATGATCAGGACTCTGCTCGTACAGAAGCTCTTATTTACAACATAATGTAGGCACGTAATAATAATCACTATTCTACAAAGCCGAATACAGAAACCTATGCAACACCACAAGATCAGAACATACCCCCACAAAACACAACCCCAACCCCTCCCCCTTTCATACACCACAACAGAACGCAACGCACTATACCACAACACAACACACGACACCACAACATAACATACCACACCACACCACACCACTCCACACCAAACAACCACATCTCCCTCCTTTAACACACATGCCTACACATTAATAGCCGTAGTTCATTATAGGTTCATAATGTTATCACATATAAAATAAAGGATTTTTTGTACACGAAGTTACAGTAGAAAACTGACTAATAAGTCACAGGGTCCTCCCTAGTTTAGGAGGCAGGCAGGGTTTTCACTATTTATGCAACCTCTGTTTCTCAAAATTTTATGTTCCTATGTGTATTGTATGAGCTTTGTATAATTAGGTTTTTGTGTTAAGTAATAAACTTTTTTTTTTGTCTGTGTGGTGCGGCGACTTAAAGAATAGCACCACCCCATACTTCCCGTGGGTGTCGTAAACGGCGACTAAGGGTCTTACCGGAGAATGGGCAGCAGCGTTCTCTATGCATTCCACCACCATACTATACTGCGATCGCCAACCTGCCTGCCAAGCGTGGCGATTATGGCAAACCCCCCCAAGTTTGCTTGGGGGAGGCCTATGTCCAGCAGTGGACGTCTTTCGGCTGAAATGATGAAACTTATTTTAATTTAATTTAATTTATTTTTATTATGAACCGACATCCTTCCAATTCAATTCCTTCCATCCTTCCTTTTAATCCTTCCAGCCTATAATGTTCGCACTCCTGGGACACAGGCCGGAGGGTGCCCATATTTAATGGATGCATGGTCACAAGTCCCGTGGCTAAATAATAACAGCCGCACAGGTTGATCGATCAGATTAAGCTACCCTTGCCGCGGTTGGTATGTGGATGGGTGACCATCTTTACATACCGTGACCCCTCCGTGCCTCGGAAAGCACGTTTTAAGCCGTTGGTCCCGGCTGTCTTTCGTGGATCTTTGATAGTCGTTACGGGTAGTCAGAAGCCCAAGTCTGACTACCAGTCTCACCACCACCGTAGATTCTTATGATTTAAGGTACTGACACACGTGCTCATTACTAGCATGCTCAAACCAATCGGAGTACGCGAAAATCAAAGTCACGTGAGTTTCGCGTGTTCCGATTGGTTTGAGCATTCTAGTAATGAGCACGTGTGTCAGTACTTATAGAGATAAATATTTTTCCAAATATTAATTCCACCATGAAATAACGAAAAAATAACGAACAAAAAAAGAAACCAACTTCGTTAAGAAACTAATAAAAATAACTCCCGAAATCATATTGCGAAACCATACGAAAAAATAAAAACAAGATAAACTTAGTTTCATACAAGTGAATCAATTTGGCACAGACGTAGCTAACCTGTGGAGCCTGTGTAGCGACAGCAAATTAACTTAAGTGCTACACCAATTGAATTTTATTTGCTGATTGTACCAATACACTGGAACTACGAAAATCGACCTTGCTACTACAAAATATGGCAATTTCAAAAACCGATCGCTATCGAACGCGATTTTTTTCGCGCACGGGTTTCTCAACGCTCTGCGTGACGCCGAGAGTCGAAAATACGACAGTGTGTTTTTTTGACTTGCTGGGATATGCCCTCTGTTGGATTCTCAATCCTCGGCTCAATACCGACAGTTGAAAATCGAGTGCACTATAAAAAATTGCCCTTGCGAATATGGAAGTGCTTGTCAGTAGAATATAGTGGAAAAATACCTACAATACGCAAAAAAGCAGTTTCGTACTTTTTTTTTGTTGAAAAAATGGCCAGTGAGTGTATCAGCTGTTTTTTTATTGTTTTCCTTTGTGTGGGTTTCAGTGGTTTTTTAACAAAGTATTGTTTTAAATTGTGAAGCTGAAATGTTTGTTCTGAATGTGCTAACAAGTTTATAATCTGTACCGTTTTGGTACCTATTGTTTTAATTATGAGATACAGAAATAAATTCATGTTTCTTGCTCTGAAACTACGCACTTTAGTCAAGCCGTTGCGTCACGGCTGTCATTCGTAGATTCTTTGACAGTCGTTACAGGTAACGAGAATCCAAACAGTCTGACAACCAGTAATACCAAGGGGTATCGTGTTACCCGGTAAAAGAAAGAAAAACTGTTTATTCTGCACAAACAAAAAAAAAAGCACATTGCAAATAAAAAAGCTAAGGTAACTGGGTTGAGGAGGTTAGATAAGGCTGAGCCGGATTCCCATGACCCCCCATCAAGGCGATGAGGGAACACCGCTGAGTTTTAGTGGGTATACATCCACTCTGGCAGGGAGTCCCACATACTCCGTCTCGTCCCCCGACGAGCGGAGATGCGTAATGTCATTTCCCTGCGAAAAAAAAAGCTAGTCGCTCCATGAAAAATACTGGTATTCAGCTGCATCCGGTTAGACTGGAAGCCGACCCCAACATACTTGGAAAAAGGCTAGGCAGATGATGATGATCATATTTACAAAGTTGTTTTTTTGTAACTCGACAAAAGCAGTAAGGTTGTCGTAAGGCTATCTCTAAAAAAAACAATGACAAATACGTAGAAAAATAATTCTGACTTTAATTTAATTTCTATTTTCAAACATAACACTTTTAGGGATGATTTTTCCTTCGCCAGATAACTTTGTTCGAGGAATTTATTGACTTTTGACAGGTTTTGTTATTTCATATAACTGTCAAAATTTCAAAATTATTCCTCGAATAAGGTCATCAGATGATTAAAATAATTAAAAAAAAAAAAAAAAAAAACCCGACTGCGAAACTGAAAAGCTAAAAACAAGCCCATTTTAAATTAAATAAAAGTTGGAAGCAGGCGGGACTCATACCATTTTTTTAAAATTATATTTTCAAATTCAAATTGTTTTTAGCTTTTCAGTTTCGCAGTCGGGTTTTTTATTTTTTTAAATTACTTTTTAGTTTACAAATGGGAAAGATAAAGTTCTTGGTTCGTGGTTGTTCTTACTTTTTTACGATTTGTCACTTCGAATTACTTTTAACCATATAAGTTATATATATTTTTGTAACTACCTTTTAAAACCCTTTATTTTAATACCCCACTCGATAGATTTTGAGAAAAAAAAATTTTTTTAAAGATATATTGCGCCAAAAATCGGCCATTTAATTTTTTTTTATTTTGATATACTCAGTGTCACATTCACAATTAAGACTAATCTAACGGCACCTCTCAAGCTGAAATCGATCAAGCCGTTTAGGCTACAGAGCGTGCCAAAGAAATATACATACATACATACACTCGAAAAACATAACCCTCCTTCTGACGCAGTCGGGTAAAAAAACCAGGCCATAATATAACAAAGTAAAAGCAATGAATAAGCTACTAAACATGGCATGAAAATTTTTGCTAATCTTATTTTTTTCTGCTGTCGGTACAACAAGTCGTACGGTACGGTAAGCCTCATTGTATATTTCTTTGATCTCAATATTTGGTACTTTCAAACTCTGCCAAGTGCCGACTCTCCTATCGTATTTTTTCTTTTACTGGCACATTTTTAAGCTTTTGAAGTAGTAACTTATTATGTTAGAAAAAAAAAACAGTGGCACTCGAGGAGTGAAAACAAAACACAAACAGAATACTTTGCCATCACTCACTGACATATCGGATATACATTAAAACCGAGTACATTCCGAGGACAGCCGAACACATCCGAAGCGGGTATTTTTTTAATCGTCTTATAAACAAAATACGCGCGGAGTCGCTTACGGTAACAGTGCCGTTGGGCACTGTGCCGTTGGGCACTGTTACCGTAAGCGACACCGCGCGTGTTGGCATCTAAAAAAGTTTTCACTTCAAAAATACATGTTCAATTTAGGACTTCCTCCAAATTCAAATTCAAAGCATTTACTTCAATGAAACCATTTACTTTTGAATTGTAAATAAGTCGGTCAGTCAGAAAATTTGAGTGCGTTTTGTTTGTGCAGAATAAACAAGTTTTACTATTTTTTCTTTCTTTTCTTCACCTGAGTCTGCGCACACACTTGTGCACTATAATATCTCCTACGTAGATGGACAGTCTCCTCTGAGATTGGCCCCAAGACCGAAATTCTGTCTGAAGGACTTTAAAACTAGGAATACCAATACCTAACTATCTTAAAAAAAAAACGACGGGTTGCACTCCGGGAGTGCCGGTAGAAGTGAAAACTTGAGTATTAACGTTGTGCATTTTTGATATTTTGGAATCTTACGAATTTTCGATCAGGTCACGTGTCCTGACGCGAGTTTAACATTTTTTACCCATTACAAAAAAAGTGTACAACGCCGCTAAAGAAGTTTTCACTTCAAAAATCCTTCTATCGAAAACCTATCGGTAAGACTGACAGCGCCATCTATACGATAGTACCGACTCAGCATTTTCATCCCCCTTAGTGAAATGATATCATCTCCCCTCCTTGCGCTACGTCAATATTACTTGTGAGGGTGGCCATGAGAGGGAGAAATCTAGGATACATTATACAGGATATAATTTTCAAAGTCCAGCCAAATTTAAGGGTGTGATTACAGACCATCAAACTGAACAACTTTCTCCATGGGACCAATATCGTAATCGGGAAAAATTTATCAACTGTCCAATAGAAAACTTCAATACCTACTCGACCTAAACGTATAGGATGGCTGAATTTCTATTCGCGATTACGATGTTGGTCCCATGGAGAAAGTTGTTCAGTTTAATTGTCTGTACCACACCCTTAAATTTGGCTGGTCTTTGAAGACTAACCCTGTATGTATTGTAGGTCTAAAGATCATAGCACACGTATCAAATCGGAAAGGGATCTGAACGGTATCGCCTTTCGCCTCGCCGCGCCGTCAAACAGGCGTCAACCTAACGTAAGCACGTAACCAAAGCGGATCAGAAGCTCCGATACGTAGCCTCGGCTACGGCTATGCGACGCCGTGCTTACGGCTCGGCGACCAGCAGTGGTCGAAGAGACGTAAGCTCGGGTACGGAGAGACGTAAGTGCGGGGACGACGAGCCGTAAGCGCGGGGACGACGAGCCGTAACGCACCGCACCGCGGTTCGTGAGCTTGTCCCGAGGCGAGGCGATTACGTTACGATTCCGATTAGTGTGCGTTGCAGTAGAGAGTTTCATACAAAGAATACTGAACGGCTCGAGTTGATACAGTGCCGATCCTTTTCCGGTTTGATACGTGTGCTATGACATTAAATCCATTGTCTGTAGATACTTGTACTGTAGGATAGTATTTCTGCTGATTCTGAAACTTTTTCTTATTATGATGCAGTTTCTAAATTGCTTAATTTTCATAATTAGCCTGTAAAGTTCCCACTGCTGGGTCACAGGCCTCCTCTCGGTGAGAGGGAGTGGGCCGTAATCCACCACGCGGGCCCAGTGCGGGTTGGTTGATGTCACAAGTCTTCGAATTTTGGTTCTAGGATATGCCGGGTCTCCTCACGATGACCTTCCCCCCCTTCCTTCTCCTTCAAAGACAGCAGTGGTGATGAATTTACACAAAGTAAAGCTCCTGTCTAGGTTCGAACCTACGACCTCGTCGTCGTCGTTTCAGCCGATAGACGTCCACTGCTGGACATAGGCCTCCCCCAAAAGGGGGGGGTTTGCCATAATCGCCACGCGTGGCAGGCGGGTTGGCGATCGCAGTATGGTACGGTGGTGGAATGCATAGAGAACGCTGTTGCCCATTCTCCGGTACGCCCCTTAGTCGCCTTTTACGACACCCACGGGAAGTATGGGGTGGTGCTATTCTTTAAGTCTGGCACCACACAGCCATAGGATAGTATTTCTGCTGAAACTTTTTCTTATTATGATGCAGTTTCTAAATTGCTTAATTTTCATAATTAGCCTGTAAAGTTCCCACTGCTGGGTCACAGGCCTCCTCTTGGTGAGAGGGAGTGGGCCGTAATCCACCACGCGGGCCCAGTGCTGGTTGGTTGATGTCACATGTCTTCGAATTTTGGTTCTAGGATATCGGTCTCCTCACGATGATTTCCTTCAAAGACAGCAGTGGTGATGAATTTACACAAAGTAAAGCCCCTGTCTAGGTTCGAACCTACGACCTAGAAATCGTAAATTGCGGCTGTTATCACTGGGTCGCTACTGTTTTCTTAATTGAAAACTTTTCCTTTGAGCGGACGCGACGCATATTTTCCCCATTTGTTTTATTTTTTCCTTAACTTTATTTTAAATTTGTTTCTTCGTATTAGGCGTTTGTTTCTGTAGGGTATCTAAGGATAAAAGAATACCTAGTAAAATACTGAGAAAGTATTCTTTGTGAATGTTAAAAACTGACCAAGTGCGAGTCGGACTCGCACACTAAGGGTTCCGTACCACAAGGCAAAAACGCCGAAAAAACATGTTTGTTGTATGGGAGCCCCCCTAAAATATTTATTTTATTTTAATTTTATTATTTATTACTACAGTTAAAATACAACTGAGTATTTTGTGAATATTTCAAGTGCCTACCTGTTGCCATTTTTGATATCGAGCAATAAAGGGCAAAAAAATCGCGTTTGTAGTATGGGAGCCCCCCTAAAATATTTATTTTATTTTGTTTTTAGTATTTGTTGTTATAACGGCAACAGAAAGACATAATTTGTGAAAATTTCAACTGTCAAGCTATCGCGGTTCTTGAGATACAGCCTGGTGACAGACAGACGGACAGACAGCGAAGTCTTAGTAATAGGGTTCCGTTTTTACCCTTTGGGTACGGAATCCCAAAAACGATAACGCAAAATAGATTAGGTTTTTTTCGTAAGTCAAAGTTAAACGTAACGAGACACGATTAAGGAAATTTCTTTTTAATTTCAGGATACTATTAAGGTTACTTATATCACGACGAAATTAACGTCAACGTCAGAGCATGTCAAATAAATTAATTTCAGTTATTAAACCATTTATTAGGTATAAAAGTTTCAAAGAAATAAAACCACTACCTCCCCTCCGACTGCTGACTCTAGATTAGTCTCTTGGCGTGACTGCTCAGCGTGGGGTCTTGGGTTCGGGGTATTCCTCGAAACCCACCAACTTTGAAACGCACCTCTATCGTCGTCTATCGATATAATTTATTACGAATCCTTCATGCTCTTCTATATGTTTCATCGTTGATACATTTCGAGGAATAAAATTATATTTTTATTACTTAATTTTTTTTTTCGAGGATTACTTTTGGTGCGTTTCGAGGAATAAATACCCCCTGGGTTCAATTACCAGGTCGGGCAAAGTGTTATTGGATTTTCCATTAGGAATTTCTTAGAATCAGCCCGTAGTTTGGAAGATGGCGGTGTGCAGGTGATATCCCCGTGCCTCAAAAAGCGCGTTAATCCGTTGGCCCTGCGCCTGATCTCTCTCCGGTCGTGTCGGATTGCCATCCCATCGGCATATGAGGGAAGAGGGAGTGAACCTGTGACTGTGAACATACTTGTGCAGTATAACGAGATTGGTCGCCATGGCGAAATACGGTCTGGTGGACTATACCTACTGTCTCTTCAAAATCGTAGTTTTTTTATGGAAAAGTACGGCCAGAAGAGTCTTTATTTATGTTTATAAAACTTATTCCTAATTTTTTCATCCTCCGCCATGACCTAAAGCGCGGTCACTGTCGGACTGCATAGAAACGAAAGAGAAGCGCGATGACACAACCCTGGTAATTGATTGCAAAATATGAAGCAATTATCTATTTCATCATCATCATTTCAGCCGAAAGACGTCCACTGCTGGACATAGGCCTGCCCCAATTTTGGGGGGGGTTTGCCATAATCGCCACGCTTGTAATGCATAGAGAACGCTGCTGCCCATTCTCCGGTCTCCCTTAGTCGCCTATTACGACACCCACGGGAAGTATGGGGTGGTGCTATTCTTCAGATTATCTATTTACAAAAAAAAACGGGCAAGAGCGAGTCGGACTCGCTCACCGAGGGTTCCGTAACATCCAGGTTCATGCATAAGGTTTATGTTTATGAAATTAAATGTTTTTTTATTTTTTTAGTTGGTTGAATAAAAGGTAAATTGCGGTTTACGATTTATGACGTATTAAAAAAAAACTACTTCCTGGATCTCGTTCAAACCAATTTTCGGTGGAAGTTTACATAGTATTGTACATCATATATTTTTTTTAGTTTTATCATTCTCTTATTTTAGAAGTTACGGAGGGGGGGGACACACATTTTACCACTTTGGAAGTGTCCCTCGCGCAAACTATTCAGTTTAGAAAAAAATGATATAAGAAACCTCAATATCATTTTTGAAGACCTATCCATAGATACCTCACACGTATGGGTTTGACGAAAAAAAAATTTTTTAGTTTCAGTTCTAAGTATGGGGAACCCCAAAATGTATTGTTTTTTTTCTATTTTTGTGTGAAAATCTTAATGCGGTTCACAGAATACATCTACTTACCAAGTTTCAACAGTATAGTCCTTATACTTTCGGAGAAAAGTTGCTGTGACATACGGACGGACAGACAGACAGACGGACGGACAGACAGACAGACAGACAGACAGACATGACGAATCTATAAGGGTTCCGTTTTTTGCCATTTGGCAACGGAACCCTAAAAAACGATTGTTGGGGCTAAACAATTAAAACACTAGTATTTTAGTATGTTGCTTGTAGAATAATCTGACAAAAAATCAGAATGTATGTGTATGGTTTTTATTGTAAAAAGAAAGTTTTTAGATGTATCTCCATGATTTTTTTCTATCGTATCAAATTAGTTGTATTATATTTTCAACACACTATCTACCTAGCATATATCCTGAAGAATATCATATATTTTTTCTGATTGTGTTTACTGTGGTCGATCATATACTTTTAGGCATTATAAAACTTGCGTTTTTTTGCGTTTAGGTCCTGTATTGCCCTTAACATCATGGTCATCTTAGCAGCTAGCAAGCCACCTGTAAAAAAAGTATGGCGGCACGTCTCTCCGACGTTTGCTCGTTTTTCTTGCACCCACTTGGGCGCGAAAGCAAATATGCATTAAACTAGCTTTTGCCCGCGGCTTCGCTCGCGTTAAGTATTATAAAAAAAAAAAAATACGTTTACATCCTCCATCATCCCTTATTTTATCCACATTGGGGTTGAATTTATCAAAATACTTTCTTAGGGGATGCCTACGTCATAGTAGCTACATGTACGCGAAGTCTCAGCCCGATCGGTTTAAAATTGACAAAGTTTCATACAAACTTTCATCCCCTATTTTATCCCCTTGTGGGTAGAATTTATCATAATCCTTTCTTAGCAGATGCCTACGTCGTAACATCTACCTACATGCCAAATTTCAGCCCGATCCCTCCAGTGGTTTGGGCTGTGCGTTGATAGATCACTATGTCAGTCAGTCACCTTTGAGTTTTATATATTTGTAAACCGACGCGGACGTGTCTGAATAGATACTGCAATCTGTCAAATTTCTTTAATAGATTTTCAACTTTATCGCTAAAGCATAAGGTTCAAAGTTGATTGGGAAAATTTAACACTTTCGTGTAGCTTGATGTGCTGGCGTCTGAAACCAGTAGAAAATCTACCAAACCGTTTCTCAAGCGTGACAAATCATCATCTGCCAATCCTTTACCCAACTATGTTGGTGTCGGCTTTCAGTCTCACCGGATACAGCTGCATACCAATATTTTACATGAAGTGACTGCCTGTCTGACCTCCACAACCTAGTTACTGGGTAATACGATACCCCTTGGTGAGCGTGACAAATGTTGACAAATCTTCCATCACTACATATCCATACTAATATTATAAATGCGAAAGTGTGTGTGTCTGTCTGTTACCTCTTCACGCTTAAACCGCTGAACCGATGGCATAGAGATAGGTTGAGTCCCGGGAAAGGACATTGGATAGTTTTTATCCCGATATTCCCACGGGATCGAAATTTACGCGGGTGAAACCCCGGGGCGCTGCTATAAAACAAAGTTCCCTCGCCGCGTCTTTCTGTTTGTCTGAACGAGATAAACGTAAAAACTAACAAAACATTCATATTAAAAATTATAATGTTTGATGTTTTTTTGGGGATCAACGACCGCGGATGGTGTTATTATTTGAAGTATAAGTGAAGAAAATCTATTTTTCTTTTTATTCGTTTTATCCTGATTACATACCCACCAAGTCTGTTGAAGTTTATAAAGAAAAACTGTTATTATTTTAACTGGTAATTCAAGTGACTACCTACATTAACTGCAGCCGACGACCCCACAAAAAAAAACCACCAAATTAATTCAAAAATAATAAATAAATAATTGTTAAATAATTGTTTTTGTTGTACGTTGTTGTTTAATTGTTTTCTCAATTACTTTGAGAAAATTAAAAATCAAAGAAAAAAAAACAGTCGCCCCGTTTTATAACCATAGATAGAACTTCTGACCTAAAAAAAAATATTCTACCCTCAACTACACGAACCACTAATTCGACAAGATCACCTACCAAAGTCTTCAGCTCAACTCCCGAGCGGGTGTCAGTTAGTCTTACAATTACCCAACAGTCTCCGAGTTGAAACTTGCTCTTACCATCAAAGGTGCGGCTTCATTCCCAATGCATTGTGTAATTGACGGCGAGTTTACTAACGTGCAGTTAACCTGCAGTTAATTTAAGACAGTCTTGTGGGTAGTTTGAACTGTTTCGCAATAGGCAATAGATAGTATGGAGACGTTATTGTGTTAGTAAATGCCCATGCTGAAGTAATAGTGTGTGCTTCATAGCGAAAGGGATAAAGGGAGATATTTTTATCTTGGATTCTTTGGGTAGTTACTTGTCACAGTCGTTACTGCAAGTCGGAAAGCCTGACAACCAGTCTTTTTTTTTTTGGGTGGGAAATCATCCAATGACTCCTCCCGCTCTGGGTGGAGCGGAAGGGAGTGTCAGGACTCTTACTGACTAAAACCCACCCATGTTCCTTCCTTAGCCCTTTTTGTTCCGGGGTAGCGGTGACCTTTCGGACAATCCCGCTGCCCCGGCAGGCTACTGCCCTACCGGGCCCCTTTCTCTGTTGCTGACATCTCTTTGAGGCGCGCGTGGAACACGTACGCGCGTCCGGCACGGGCCTGGTCCTGATCGGACGGTGAGCTACCCATTACTCTCCGCCCGCAGGCCCGCACCTACGGTGGCCGGGAGTCGTCACGCGGCTCCCGACGCCCGGAGCGTCTCCGGAGCCGTCCCGCAACCTCCTTCGCTATAGCATGACTGCTTCGCAGAAGGAGGCGACTGCCTCCCACTCCCTCTCGCCCCGGACCATGGCTTGCACCAGGGCCGGACGCGAGAGGTCGCCGCCGTTGCCGATCGCCTCTACGAGGACATGGCGGTGCTCCACCCAAGCGGGGCAGACCTCCACCGTGTCCTCCACCAGTCTTAACAAAGGGTTTCGTTCCATGTAAAATATTGGAATTCAGTTGGATCCGGTTAAATTGGAAGAAATCAAAATCAAAAGTAATTTATTCAATCTAGACTGAGAATCAGCACTTTTCGAACGTCAAAATTACAAAAGACGGTCCCCCAAAACGCCCGCCCTTCACCATTTCCTAGTGCTGAGTTGGGGAGAAGAAGTGGCGCGACAAACTCCCCAGCAGCACAGCTGTCTGTTCAGTTAGAAAATACTTGATTGTATACAATACTAGATATGCAAAGTAATAAACATTACAGGACACAAAACATTTAATTAAATTACTTGCCATATGTTAGAATGAAGTCCACCTCAGCCTTGTTAAGAAAAGGCTAGGCAGTTGACTTGTGTCGGCTGGACTGATTAGCGACCTTACTTTGCTCCGGAAACCAAAACAAAACTAGTCGGGAACTCCCGTTTGATCATAATAAGAAAGTATGTCGCGATGCGACTTTGTGACTCTTTTGAGATTCGTCTGTTTTGAAATTTCTCATAAGAGGATTCTCCCTACCACCATTAGTGGTAACAAAGCCAGTATATTATACTAACCCACCAACCAGTAACCAGTATAGTATACTGGTTTTGTTACCACTGACGGAGGTAACAAAAAAAAAAATTGAAATTTTTGGCCTTGAACAAATTGCAATATGAACGACGATAAGTTGGCTTCGCATTCGATTGAAACTCCGTACTAAGCAAGACCAACTCAATGTCAAAGTCATACCAATGTGCGGTCAACTGTCCCTCACAAGATGAAAGAAATGAAGAATTGAAGATACCAAAAAAAAGGTTACTGAACACATTTAATATAATTGCCCTTAAAATCTGTGACGAAAAAAAACCATCTATCATCATCGTTATCCACAGTCCGACGTAGCCCACTGCTGGACATAGGTAGGCCTCTCTTTTCCTGTGCCGACCCCACGCTCCTGTAATTTTACTTTTTTTCCTGCCTCAAGAAAAAAACCAAAATGTAAAAAATTTACCCTAATAAAATAAATTCTTCACAACTGTCTAGTTAAATTAAAACCTACCACGTAGGCCTGACAACACCTAAAAATATATATTCCGAATTCCCAAAAAACCGTTTTAGTCATCGGCACTCCCATATATATTTCTGTGTGTAAGATAGCGAATTAAAAATTTATACTCGTACCTTTGCTAGCTAAAAAGTACGTTCGGGGCATCTCGTTGGGGGTTTTAATTATTACAACCCCCGAGATGAGGGGCGAAAATTAATTATTACAATGAGCTTTGTTATATATTACTTTTGGGATGGTATTTTGATGTTTACGTATTGTTTTTGGAGGGTAGTTGTTGGTAGTAGCAATGAAGAGCTTTACTGACATAGAAATCGAAGAAATTCAACATGTTAACATGTTGAATTTCATGAGAATTTTTGACTAGAGTTCTTTTGCGGGGTAGCACCAAATTTTTGGAACGAAGTTCTACAACCAAATTTCAAAGAGCTGTGGATCTTGTGAATAATAAATAAATAAATAAACCCGGCTTGCGGTAGGAGTGAACTGGGGGAAATCGTCACGTAACGAAAAAGAAAAACGTTATGCGCCCTCCATGCGAATTTCTCTCTCTCTTTTTCGATATAAAGATAGTTTTCAGGGTCGAGGATGGTATAGCCGATAAAATGAAAATCTAAGATGGCGTCTGCGAAAGTTTTCAAATTTTTCAACATGAGTATCGTTTTCATGGTTTTCGAAGGTGCTGAAGACGATATCGTCGTCGTCGTTTCAGCCGATAGACGTCCACTGCTGGACATAGGCCTCCCCCAATTTTGGGGGGGGGGGGGGGGGGTGGTTTGCCATAATCGCCACGCTTGGCAGGCGGGTTGGCGATCGCAGTATGGTATGATGGTGTAATAATTAGAGAACGCTGCTGCCCATTCTCCGGTAAGACCCTTAGTCGCCTTTTACGACACCCACGGGAAGTAAGGGGTGGTGCAATTCTTTAAGTCCGGCACCACACAGACAACGAAGACGATATAGGTCAAAATAAAGATACAAAAGGGCGGCTGCTAAAATTTTTACATTTTTCGTCATGGATGTTGTAATAGTTTTCGAGGGTGCTAAAGCTGATAGTGAAAATGAAAATTCAAGATGGCAACTGCAAAAAAATTTCGTCATTTTCAAATATTCCCCCGATCGACGTTATTTTTGGAATCGGCGCACCAGGTTTTCATCTTCATCGCAGTACTCACCCCCTTTCCATCCAAAATCATCTTACACATAATCCATCCATCATTTCCTTGTTCTTCCTCTTTTTCTTTCGTACTCGAAACTTAGCTTCGTAACAAAAGCATGAATATGTCTAGTTTTCAGAGTTTTCTCAACAATATGTAATCATATTCAGACAATTTTTGTAGCAACAATCTCGTTCTGTTGCTCAGCATCCAGACAAAATTGTTTCGGACACTTGGAAGTCTTAAAACTTCTTGCCTCTTCAAGAGTGTATTTGTGTTTTAAATTTAAAATGTTTTTGTTAGATTTGAAGATTTCGTGCTCTTAAAAACTACAGCGCGAATTTCGTAGGGTGAATTGGTATGGCTGTTTATTAAGAGGGGGAATTGCGTAACACGGTTAAAATTGCAATGCTTTTCATCTTGAAAGTTTTTCGATTCGTCTACGAATGGCCAACTGCACAGCTATTCACAAATGTTCGATTCACTATCGTGTTCGATTGTTAAAGTTCGTTTAACTTCACCCGCTACAAAATGGTAGTAGGAGGTATATATAGTAGAAATTGTTTAAGAGGTAAACAAATTATGATTATTAAGTATTTCCAAACATAACTTAAGTGCTACTGTTAAATATACACATTAAATGGTTTATTAATAAAAAAGGCGAAGATTTGTAACCCGTTCTCGTTCCAGTTCGCGCTAAACGAACCTCAGCGATCGAATGGAGTAGCGAATCGAACAGTTGTGAATAGCTGTGCGAAGGATGTTTTCTTGGCTTCGGCTGACCTGACTTCCAAGCCTGCTTAGAGAGTTGCAGTTCAAACATCAACCCATGATCATCATCATAATTTCAGCCGAAACACGTCCATTACTGGACATAGGCCTCCCCCCCACGCCTCCACTTCGACCGATTCTATGCTTCTCGCATCCAACGGGTTCCTGCGGCATTCACAAGGTCCTCGGTCTACCTTGTGGGAGGACTTCCAACGCTACGTCTTCCTGTACGCGTTCGCCACTCCAGAAGCTTTCGGTCCCATCGGCCATCTGTTCTGCGAGCAATGTGCCCTGCCCACTGCCACATATGTTTGGCAACCCATGATAATAATCGAAGTCAAGTAATAACTTGACTTAAGTTTGCTAATAAGCAAACTTGAACACAAATTAGATTGCTATCTACTTATCTCAGATCCAGCTTTTCCGAATACCTAATTGTAAACATAATTTATTTCGTATCAGCAAATATTTTAAAAGTTTTTCATTTTTTCTCCCATACAAACGGAGATTGATTGAATTTTGGCAAGTCAATAGTTTACAGAGGTTACCGATGTTGGTTCGGCCAAAATTATTGGCACACCTAAAATACTTGAAATATGATTTAAATTTCCTGTGCTAAAGTCATCATCATCTGCCCAGCCTTTTTCCAACTATGTTGAGGTCGGCTTCTAGTCTAACCGGATGCAGCTGAATATATTGGTTGTGCTAAAGTATTTGTCATTATTAATCATGATTATTATAATGTAGCAAGGTTTATGAACCTGTTTATTAAGTAACAGGTTAGGGGTTCCAAACCTGGCATGTTTATTAAAGTGATATAATTATGTAGGAACTTACCTAATTGATAATACTAATAATAGTATTGATAGGGGCTAAATAATGATAGTCGCACTGGTCGATCGAAGGTTAAGCAGCACTTGCCGAGGTCGGCCCGTGGATGGGTGACCATTCATTACATAACGAGACCCTAAGACTGGAAGCCGACCCAGACATAGCTGTTATAAGGCCAACCAGATGATGATGACACCTCTAATTTATATCAGTATGATAAAAAGAAACTGGCCAAGTGCGAGTCGGACTCACAAGGAAAAAACGCCGAAAAAGACACGTTTGTTGTATCGGAGCCCCCTTAAATATTTATTTTATTTTGTTTTTAGTATTTATTGTTATAGCGGCAACAGAAATACATAATTTGTGAAAATTTCAACTGTCTAGCTATCGCGGTTCTTGAGATACAGCCTGGTGACAGACAGACGGACGAACAGACGGACGGACAGACAGCGAAGTCTTGTCTTAGTAATTGGGTCCCATTTTTACCCTTTGGGTACGGAACCCTAAAAACAACGACAGGAAACCTAGAACGAACACACCGAATTTAGCATAATCAACCTTCCCAAATCAATATTCCCACTGCTGGGACTCAGGCGAGAGGGAGTGGGCTGTAATCCACCACGCGGGCGCAGTGCGGGTTGGTAGATGTCACATGTCTTCGATGTTTTTGGTTCTAGGACATACCGGTTTCCTCACGATGCTTTTCCTTCACCGTTTTATACCGAACTTAGATAAATGATAAATGATTTTATTTTTTTAAGTAGGTTTGTACAAACACTTTTACACGTCAATTATGGTTTTTTTAAACTAGATGAGGTCGGCGTTTCCTATCTGACTACTCTGAGAAGAAAGGCCGAAACAAACTCGGAGGTCACAGTCTCTTTTAAAGACCAGACATAGTCTTGGTCAGGTTATATGAAGACCATATAGATCGATGTCTGAGACAGTCTTTTGAAGAAAGAACCACACAGATTGAGAGGACCTGTCCAGTCAGTGCACGCATTTGTCAGAAATAGTGCAGCTCAACTCAAGACTTAAGGAGCTCAACGATTCGACGAACAATACCAAAGAAAGGACATTTGGGTAGGCCACATAAATTACTCAAACTGCCAGACCAAGAGAAAAAAAAAAAAACTAACAGAACAGACAAAAATATACATAAAAGTAAGTTGTTTTTTGAGCCTTGTTGTAGGTACAACAAATTTGTGTTAACTCGTTATTTGCTTGTGTTAAGTCTACGTGTAATACAAGACCTTTACTCTGCATTTTGCAAGAACATTCTCGTTGCTAGCAGAACAGCAATCTCCTTTTTCTCAATCAAGTTTTACGATTTGCACGGGAATAAAAGCAGTTCATACATTGCATTACATTTTATACTGTTACACCATTCGTTTCTACTTACCAACTTTGTGTATTTTTTTACTGTGTGTACATATAAAAAATTAAAAAAACTGGCCAAGTGCGAGTCGGACTCGCACACGAAGGGTTCCGTACCACAAGGCAAAAACGCCGAAAAAAAACATGTTTGTTGGATGGGAAAATATTAAATATTTATTTTATTTTAATTTTATTATTTATTATTAAAGTTAAAATACTACTGAGTATTTTGTGAATATTTCAAGTGCCTACCTGTTGCCATTGTTGATATCGAGCAAAAAAGGGCAAAAAATCGTGTTTGTTGTATGGGAGGGGCTTCCATACAACAAACACGATTTTTTTGCCCTTAAATATTTATTTTATTTTTAGTATTTGTTGTTATAGCGGCAACAGAAATACATAATTTGTGAAAATCTCAACAGTCTAGCTATCGCGGTTCTTGAGATACAGCCTGGTCACAGACAGACTGACAGACGGACAGACAGCGAAGTCTTAGTAATAGGGTTTCGTTTTTACCCTTTGGGTACGGAACCCTAAAAAGGTTTAAAGTTGGACAATGTTGTCCATAGCTTGATGTCAGGGCAGGTCACAACTAAATGGTCATACTGAAACTCACAACATTTATTTCAAACTAGCTGCTGCCCGCGACTTTGTTTGCGATTCAGGATGAAAAGTATAGCCTATCTCCTTCCCCAGGTCATGGTCTACCCATGTGCCAAATTTCATCCAAATCCGTTCAGCCCTTTTAGCGTCAAAGCGTAACAAAAAAATTAAATCGTTTCTCTTTATTATGTTACTAACAGCGCCCCGCGGTCTCACCCGCATAAGTGTCGATCCCGTGGATATATCGGGATAAAAACTACCCTATGACCTTCCCCGGGATGCAATCTATCTCTCTGCCAAATTTTATCGAAATCCGTTCAGTGGTTTAGGCGTGAAAAGGTAACATACAGACAGACAGTTACTTTCGAATTTATAATATTAGTATGGATATGGATAGTTAGGATTAAGAAATACGAATTCCATGGGTCACACAAATACCAAAGACAATACACATACGTATTTACTTTGTGTATGTTTTGTGTGGTGCCGGACTTAAAGAATACCACCACCCCTTACTTCCCGTGGGTGTCGTAAAAGGCGACTAAGGATCGCACCGGAGAATGGGCAGCAGCGTTCTCTGTGTATTTCACCACCATACCATACTGCGATCGCCAACCCGCCTGCCAAGCGTGGCGATTATGGCAAACCCTCCCAAAATTGGGGGAGGCCTATGTCCAGCAGTGGACGTCTATCGGCTGAAACGACGATGTTTTGTGTTGTCTCTGTACTCGTATCTCCGCCACTCCACTTGGGTTGCCACAAAAGGGTAAAAAGGAAGGAACCCTAGCAATAATATAAACAAGAACACACCGACTACCCGCAACGAATATTTTTTATTAAAACTACCGCCGTCTAATGTCAAATGCAAAATGTTATTACGGCCGCCAGTGTACGACGATTTCAATTCCAACAAGTGGGTAGCGATATTGCGCCCCCACTGTATGTACACTGCCGAGCATTGTAAAGTGGTGATAGATTTTATATTGGTTCTGCCGCATAGTTTCTTTTTTGTTTTGTTGTCGTTGAGAACAAATTGATTTGTTTTCTTAAGTTGTTGATTTTTATAGTGTCTTTGATATGCGTCAAGTAAACTGTCAGTTTGGTTCAACAGTCGAAATATACAGTCCTTTCACAGTTCTGTTATTTTATCAAATGTTTGTCGTTACAATAAGGTTTGCTTTAAAATTCAATTATTTATCAGGAGCTTTTACGCCGAACGGCATTTCATACAAACTTGCAAACCCTTATTTTTCGAAGTGAATGAACCGATTTTATTGAAACTTCATACGCATAAGCAGGATTCCAAGGTCTAAAAAGTTAGTAGAGAACATTTTCGAAAAATAGTGTTACAGCCAAATTAGAGCGATTTTAAACTTTCCATAGAAACATATTTCCAGGTATCTTTTTAGGGTTCCGTAGTCAACTAGGAACCCTTATAGTTTCGCCATGTCTGTCTGTCCGTCCGTCTGTCTGTCTGTCCGTCCTCGCTTAATCTCTGTGACCGTTAGCACTAGAAAGCTGAAATTTTGTAGAAGTACGTATATCAGTTACGCCGACAAAGTGGTAAAATAAAATTTAGGAAAATATTTTTTTTTAGGGTAGCTCCCCTAAATGTGAAATGGGGATGAATATTTTTTTCATCATCTACCCCATCGTGTAGGGTATCGTTGAATAGGTCTTCTAAAATGGCTTAAGGGCTGCTAAAATTATTTTTCGATTGAATGCTCCATTTACGAAATATTAAAGTTTAAAGTTCAAATTTTTGTTCCAGTAGGGCGTCCCCCCCCCCCCCCCTCTAAAAGCTAAACTACTGGTTTCAAAAATCTGAAAAAATTCTCGATGATAGTGCATTTCATGAACTTTAAAGGAAAAGTATAGCGGTTAAGATAACTTTATTAGTTTAGCAGTAATAGTCGTTGAACTTGGGTGTTGGATAATTTTGTACCAAATACAAAATCCTTAGCATTAATCCTTTAAAGTGACTAAGATGAAGTAGTTGCTTGTTTATAATGGGTAAAGACTTGCATTGAAAATCAAAATATGTTTTTTTTTTAGCTATTCAGAATAAAGAACAACAGAATCGTACTACATTGTGATAACGGGCTACTACGGAACCCTACACTGTGCGTGGCCCGACACGCACTTGGCCGGTTTTTTTTAATAAATAAGACATTTCGAAACTATTCTCTACACACCGACCCCTTGGAATGCACGTTAAACCGTTGGTACCGGCTGTCATTCGTGGATCTTTGACAGTCGTTACGGGTCGTCAGAAGCCCGAAAGTCTGACAACCAGTTTTAGCAAGGGTATCGTATTATCCAGTAACTAGGATGTGGAGGTCAGATAGGCAGTCACTCCATGTAAAATACTGGTATTCAGCTGCATCCAGTTAGACTGGAAAAGGGTAGGCAGATGATGAATTAATAATTCAGTTATAAACACTTTAAAATCGAGGTCAATAATAAAGATAAGAACATTAGCATTTCAGTCGTAAATTCGCGTCAATGGCGGAGAGTAATAAAATTAATAATATTGATATAACGTTTAGACAAGCGTGAGTAATGAATTTAATTTATAGCTCGTTGATAGCAACGTCTAATGAAAGCAATAAAATGAAATGTCAGTCTATTCTAAATTTCGTTTCGAGAGGATATTGAGCATGACAACTATTTATTGTGTTCGTCTATATGTCAGGCATGAGAATTAGATTTTAATGCCAACAATAACGAGAGATGTGTTGCAACACTGGCATCATGAGATGCATATATATTGCAGGCAATTACTTTGGTGACAGAACTTTAAAAAAACGATTACCATATTTATTGAATAGTTTGCCGGCAGACATAAGGAGCGAAACCAATAAAAGCAGATTTAAAAATAAATTAAAAAGATGTTATTTAGAAATGTTATAAAGTGCTATACCTAAGTCTAAAGTATGAATTCGTAAGTGTGTCTAAAAGACTCGTCAGACCCTACAGTCAAACCATTACTACGGTTTTGTGGGGCTTAGTTTGTAACTTTTTTTTTGCATGATGTGAACTTATAATAAATAAAATAAAAAATAAAAAATTTGTATGATTCCGCGTTTTACAAACGGCGTTGTCCGTTTAAAAACGCTCGCTGTTTTAAAATATGCCGAATCCCGAGGTTTAGGTTTCGTTAGGTTACTATGCCGATCTCCGAGCTTAGGTTTGGTTAGGTTACTTTAACCTTTTAACGACTTGTGTCGCATTTGTGCGACAGTGTATATTTTCTTGCATATTTCCGTTCCCCTACCGCTCGTGTCGCATTTCTGCGACAGAGAACATACATGATTTTTTCGTTCTACTCAACGATTGCTCCTCCTTATTTGTTGTTGGTATTATTTTATCGATTTAGGTATTCAGCTGCATCCGGTTTGACTGAAAGCCGACCCCAACATGGTTGGGAAAAGGCTGGGAAGATGATGATGATTATTTTATCGATTTGTAGCCGCGCGCTAGGGGCACAGCAATTGATATTTAGCCAAGCGCTTAAAAGGTTAAACCCCCTACATAGGAATAGGAGCCCCACGAAGTGGGGCTACGTTCACATAGGGTGCAAGAGCGAGCGAAGGGCACCCCGAGGTTCGGTTTGGTTAGGTAAAACAGCGAGCGTTTGTAAACGGACGACGCCGTTTGTAAAACGCGGAATCATACAAATTGCCTGCGACACATATATCACTAGCACAAGGCGATGAGTTTATGTAGGTACAGTAGTACGTGGTAAGGCTCTACCATATTCGCCATGCGCCTGTCTGTCTAAAGGGATAAAAGAAACCATCTCATCATCATCTGTAGAGGGGCCCGTGGCTAAATAATAACAGCCGCACAGGTCGATCGATCAGGTTAAGCTACGGTTGCCGCGGTTGGTCTGTGGATGGGTGACCATCTTCATACCGTGACCCCTCCGTGCCTCGGAAAGCACGCTAAGCCGCTGGTCCCGGCTGTTATTCGTGGATCTTTGACAGTCGTTACAGGTAGTGTAGCCCGAAAGTATGACAACCAGTCTTACCAAGTGGTATCGTATTACATGGAGCGACTGCGTATCTGACCTCCACAACCCAGTTACTGGGTAATACGATACCTATAGGTAAGAATGGTTGTCAAATTTTCGGGCTTCTGACTAACCGTAACCACTGTTAAAGATCCACGAATGATCCTGATCGAATGACCTTGCGAAGGCCGCAGGAACCCGCTGGATGCGGGAAGCACAGGTGCTTGGGGGAGGCCTATGTCCAGCAGTGGACGTCTTTCGGCTGAAATGATGATGATGTTGCTTACTCTATTGGATGTGTTTTTGTGTAAGTTAGGTTATGTTTAAGATAATTATTAACCTATTGTTTATCTGTTTGTTACAGGACGTCATTCACACAATCAGCACACCACACGGACAAGTACAGAGGATCGTCGTATTTAAGAAAAATGGAGTACAAGCCATGGTTGAATATCCTTTACAATAGTAGAATAATAGTATTATAAGTTAATATAAAGTCCTCCAGAACGAGTTACGGTCATGGCGAACAATCTCAAGCGGAGACCGGCAATCGGCTCGGGAGAGTTGAGGCGAAAGCGCCAGGGTAGCCCGCGAAATTCAATTTTTTTTTTACGTTTTTTGCAATTTGCTGGTCAGTATTAAGTTGTACGTTGATTAAAATATGATTCGCGACCGTAACAATTATGTGTTTACAGAATTATAATCATTAAAGTCATCAACACAACTCTCTAAGACCAAGTAATCCCCAAGAATGACTATTTCATGAAATCTTGACATTTGGGGATTATACTAACTTAACAAGTTGTATTACTGATTGTAATGATTATAATTCTGTAAACACATATTTTTTACGGCCGCGAATCATATTTTAATTAACGTACAACTTAATACTGACCAGCAAATTTCAAAAAACGTAAGAAAATTTGAATTCGCGGGCTACCTTAGCGCTTCCCCCTTAATAGTGCACAAGTGTGTGCGCAGACACTAGTGCAGTCTCTTTCCCTCACCAGTTAATGTAGTAACATATGAAAAAGTCGGGATATCATTGGAAAGTTTACAGGAATTGTGCTGAAAAAATATACGCATCGACTTGAGAACCTCCACTTTTTTTTCGACCTTAAAAAAAACAGTAGAATTAATTAAGGTGATTTGCCATCTGTGTTTTCAATTTATAAATTGTTTGATAAACAATTTATAAATTAGTATTATTTGGCGTGAATTCCTGTAAAGTTACCAAATGGTTGTTTAAATATTATTTCAAGATGTTTTATTTAATATTGGTTAAGGAATATTTTCAGGCACTACAATAGATTTTTTTTATGATTGGGAGTAGTGTCACGGTTAAAAAATCAGCATCAATCAATGCAACAATACCTTATAAGAATAATTTTCCTATAGACAATGGCCACACGTCAGGATCTTCGTCTAATTTAAAATGCACGGCTCCAGAAAACTTTCAATACAAACTTTTGAAATACACTCGAGAGCAATGAATCCGGGTCACTTAAAGAATGTTAAAAATCTCGGAAACTAAAAATGATAGGTTAATGCAATAAATTGTATTTAATAGACAATGTAATACTCCTTAAATGAAAGTAAAAAAAATATGAGTCACCATACATTTTATTAACACAAAATTACATAAAGAAAAAAACTGCTGATCTCTCCTTAAAACAAAAATAGGAAACATGAAATTTTTGAACTTTATTACGATTTTCTTGAATTTTAATACTTCGTATTGCCTCCTCGTGCTTCCATTACTGCGTTTACGCGGTTTGGCATGCTGTACACCAAGTTCCTTATACGATTTTGGGGAATATTCTCCCATCCCTCTGTGAGAGCAATTTTGCGCTCACGAAGCGTGATTGGGGGAGGGTTTCGTTGTTTTACGCATCTGCCTAGCTCGTCCCAAGCATGCTCGATCGGGTTGATATCCGAGCTGCGCGCTGGCCACTCCATACGAGTAATGTTCATCTCTTGAAGGTAGTCATTCACAATCCTACCTGTATGAGGTCGGGCATTGTCATGCATAAATATAGCATCCTCACCTAAATTGACCATAAATGGACCAACGTGATCATTGAGGATTTCTTCCACATATCTTACGCTAGTTAAAGAGCCGTTTTCTATGATCACCAGCTCTGTGCGACTTTCAGAAGAAATTCCGGCCTACACAAGTACAGACCCACCACCGTAGGCTACTTTTTCTTCGATGCATGCTTGCTTGAATCTTTCCCCTGGTCTTCGATACACTCTGTGTCTTCCATCGTGCTTGTAGAGCATAAATTTTGATTCGTCGGAGAACATAACTTTTGACCAATCTTCAATACTCCAATTTACGTGGCTCTGGGCATATCTTAGTCTTGAAATACGATGCCCACGCTCCAGTTTAGGGCCGTTTGCAGGTCTAAGGGGTTTTAAGTTAGATTCAGCAAGCCGACGTCTTACTGTCCATGCACTTGGGTTACTTCCTCCGAGGCGTCGAAACTGATTTGTGAGTTCAGTTCCTGTGAGAAAGCGATTTCGAAGCATGGTGTTCACCAAGTATCGGTCTTCTCGTGCTGTGGTACACCTGGTTCTGCCCGTTCCTGGTCTGCGTAGGTTAGAACCAGTTTCTTCGTAACGTCGGAGAACTCTTTGTACTGTTGACAGCGACACACCGACAGTCCTGGCTGTATCGCGCTGACTCCGGCCGGTTTCCAGCATTGTAAGTATTCTGGTGCATTCTTCAGGCGTAAGCGACATAATTTCAGCTTGAATAATGAACATAGAGCACTATCAACATGGTTTATGTACCCACATAAATGACAGATTACAAACAAAAGCAAAACCAAATGCTGTAATTTCGTAGTTCCATCTTCGAAAGTGGCCCTTTTTCAAATTTGATTATTTTATTATATAACTTTACAATAACTAAGAAGTTTTAATACCTTCATTTAAGGAGTATTACATTGTCTATTAAATACAATTTATTGCATTAACCTAGCATTTTTAGTTTCCGAGATTTTTAGGATTCTTTAAGTGACCCGGATTCATTGCTCTCGAGTGTATGTATGCAATCTTTTCAAATAATTATGTATGCAACAACAAATAATTATGTATGTGGAAGGGCGTACAATTTTAAATGATAAATGATTTTATTTTTGTAAGTAGGTTTGTACAAACACTTTTACACGTCAATCATGTTTTTACCCGACTGTGTCAGAAGGAGGGTTATGTTTTTCGAGTGTATGTATGTATGTATGTATGTATGTATATTTCTTTGGCACGCTCTGCAGCCTAAACGGCTTGATCGATTTCAGCTTGAGAGGTGCCGTTAGATTCGTCTTAATTGTGAGAGTGACACTAGGCATATTAAAATTGAAAAAAAAATTAAAATGGCCGATTTTTGGCGCAATATGTCTTAAAAAAAAAAAATTATTCTCGAAACCTATCGAGTGGGGTATCAAAATAAAGGGTTTTAAAAGGTGAACACAAAAATATATATACCTTATATGGTTAAAAGTAATTCGAAGTGACAAATCGTAAAAAACAAGTACCAAGAACTAAATCGTTTGCGAAATCTTTCACATTTGTAAACTAAAAAGCTGGAAATAAAAAAAGTAATTTAAAAAATAAAAAAACCGACTGCGAAAATGAAAAGCTACAAACAAGCCCATTTTAAATTAAATAAAAGTTGGCAGCAGGCGGGACCCATACCATTTTTATTATATTTTCAAATTCAAATGGGTCCCGCCTGCTTCCAACTTTTATTTAATTTAAAATGGGCTTGTTTGTAGCTTTTCATTTTCGCAGTCGGGTTTTTTTTATTTTTTAAATTACTTTTTTTTAAAACTAGATGAGGTCGGCGTTTCCTATCTGACTACTCTGAGAAGAAAGGCCGAAACAAACTCAGAGGTCACAGTCTCTTTTAAAATCCAGACATAATCTTGGTCAGGTCGTATGAAGACCATGTAGAATTGTAGATCGATGTCTGAGATGGTCTTTTGAGGAACGAACCACACAGATTGAGAGGACCTGTCCAGTCAGTGCACGCATTTGTCAGAAATCGTGCAGCTCAACTCAAGACTTAGGGAGCTCAACGTTTCGACAAGCAATACCAAAGAAAGGACATTTGTGTAGGCTACATAAATTACTCAAACTGCCAGATCATGAAAAAAAAAGGACGACGATCTCTGCCTACCTAATTATTACTTGTAAGGAAAACGTGAATTCTCACAACAAGATAAAGTTCACGATACCTCTTATTCAGTAGAAACAGTTCGAAGTCAATTACTATAAATAAAAACTAGAATGGTTGTGGTTTGTACCAATTACATATAATATAGAATATCTAGCTGCGTCCCGCGGTTTCACCCTCATAAATGTCAATCCCGTGGGAATATCGGGATAAATGTAGCCTATATGTTAATCCAGGGTGTCAGCTACCTCCATACAACATTTTATCAAAATTGGTCCAGCCGTTTGAGCGTGAAGAAGTAACAAACATATAAACGGACACACACACTCACAAAATTTCGCATTTATAATATTAGTGTGATGTGTTTATTTTCAATCTCTCCGGTAAAACGGGACGAATGCATTAAAATAAGATTCCTTTAGTTTTCTTTACCTTTATGGAGGTTTCAGTGTGAGCGGAAACATAACCGGAGCGATGAACAATTATTGCACAAGTCTGAAACCTAAAAATCATCATTCAACCCGTAAGATGTAGTTTACCACATCTGTTGATGTACAGGCAGGTAAACTGACACTTGACCAAATTGACATACTACGTCAATTTGCTGTGTTATGTAAAGAAAAGAAAGAAAGAAAAGACAGTTATTTAGCACACTAATATGTGTTCTGTAAATCATACGACAGACGAAGACTGACTGTCTGTTGTGATTTGAAGTTTTTATATTCATTAGCAAAGCTCTGCTTTTTAAACGATTCTTCTTTCTTGACAGAAGACATGTATTTTCAGTATTAAGTAAAAATTATTTAAAATAACATATTTTGTTGTTGGTGTTTTTTAAACTTTAGCAATAAAGCCAACTTTGTTTGCCGTCAAAGTCAAAGTCAAATCATTTATTTCAAATAGGCACATTAAAGGCCCTTTTGAACGTTAAAAATTATAGTAAAATAGAATTGATTCTAGTCGCCCCTTCCAAAAGGTAGTGTTCGTATGGAGAAGAATGGGCAAGAAACTCCACCTTTACTCTTTTAAAATGTTTTACAAGGTTTTGTATACATAATTATATGTGAAGACGATGCACCTAGAATAAAATTTGTCTACCACAAAGGGTAATTTTTTTTACACTTAAATATGAAGTATATGACAGGTAAATCAATTATATGATAGATACATGGTGCTCACATATTTACAGATTATTTACAAATATTGTAAAAGTTGATGATTTTTCCTAGAATTTTAACAAGTGTGTGAGTTACTGTAGTCACAGAATGTAAAAATTAATGTCATAAAATTTAAAAAAATATAAATTTAATTAGCAACCAGTATGATTTTGTCTAGATGCCGTGCATCCTTCTATCGTGCCACGTAATAACTAAAAAAAAACCTCATAACATACAACCATTTTACCAAAATGAATCGCTTCCGCTCCGCTCCCCGCTCTCACAGGCACCTTACCCTCAATCTTGAGATGCGCCACGGCGCTCCCATTCTGAAACCGTAAAACTTCACATAAATAAACACATAGTTGGGATATATTCCACCTCGGTACTCGTTTAGTAGCAGCCATACTTCAGGATTTTATAGCTATTCAAATGAAAGTATGAAGTAAAGCGATTCTGTGTATTTCCTATGACTTTGTATGATATTTATCGATGATATTATCAAACAAAACTCAATTTTAGGCAATCATTAAGGTCCGTTTGACATTTCTTTCATAATAGTAGTTAAGTAGTATTGGTTCCAGTCATACCAAGGGGTGCAGTCACCAGTCTTACCAAGGACTGGTGACTGTATCTACTCACAATTTATATTTGACAAGTCAGTCAGTCAGTTTCAAGTCTTCATTAAAAACAACTCGGCACCTTCTGACATTACAACTGAAAACAAAACAAACATTCAAAGATGTTTAACTAATAAAAAACTTTGTTTGTTTAGTTCAAGGAGTTTTACGACTGTAACGTGTTCTATATTATTATTTTTCTATGGTTTGTTTATGGATTTCTCGGCAATAGAAAATAGACCATCTTTGCTCTTTCCGTGGGTATAGTAAAAAAAAAATACTACAGCAATTTTTTGCGACTTCATCATCATCATTTCAGCCGAAAGACTTCCACTGCTGGACATAGGCCTCCCCCAAGCACCTCTACTTCGACCGGTCCTGTGCTTCCCGCATCCAACGGGTTCCTGCGGCCTTCACAAGGTCGTCGGTCCACCTTGTGGGGGGCCTTCCAACGCTACGTCTTCCGGTACGCGGTCGCCACTCCAGAACCTTTCGGCCCTATCGGCCATCTGTTCTGCGAGCAATGTGCCCTGCCCACTGCCACTTAAGTTTGGCAATTCTTCGGGCTATGTCGGTTACCTTGGTTCTCCTGCGGATCTCCTCATTCCTGATTCGATCACGCAGGGAAACCCCAAGCATAGCCCTCTCCATTGCCCTTTGGGAGACTTTTAGCCTTCTTATAAGGCCCATTGTGAGCGACCACGTTTCAGTCATAAGTCATCACTGCGACTTCCGAAATTAAAATTATTTTTTACTCTGTAGTACCTACTGTGTGCTTGGCAGTTGCACTAAACAATCTAATTTAATATAATATGTATTACTTGTGAGATACATTGTGTTTTCATGCGATGGCCAAGTCAATCTATATCGGAATTAAAACATAAAACATTTTTAATATTGATATGGTCACTATAAGATGTTGTTAGGTTAGCTAATTACGTAATAACTTAAGACAGAAGGTCCCTTATGTAGGGACTGAATAAATTAACCGACTTGGTATTACATGGATCTCACGACTTTTTACTGTAGAAGAACTGAGTTGCGAGGCTTGGTTTTTTTACAAGTTATGTTTTTGATGGCATCAGTATTTTACATGGAGCGGTTGCCTATCTGACCTCCACAACCCAGTTACTGGGTAACACGGATACCACGCAGTAAGACCGATTATCAGCCTTTCGGGCTTCTGACTACCGGGACATGTTATATTAATGTTAATCTCATCAAATAGTTCATTAATCAAATAATAATCACCACTTACAACTAAATCTAATTATAATGAAGTCGTAATCATAAATAACATTGCAGTAATATTATAACATGTAGCGTTTATGACGTACATAATTACACTTTTTATGTGCGGACATGGCATATTTTATGACACAGTACGAGGTAAAAATATGGTGTTTTAATTAGTCATTAAAACTCTTGGGGTAAATGAGAGATCTTAGTCTAGATTCCTTGTTAATATTGGCGATACATTACTAAATAATACCTAACTAGGGGAACTTATTTATTTATACTTATTGATATGTATTTTATTTGTACACCACAAAATACATAACAAATAATAGTAGATTGTTTGCCAAGGGAGCAAACAACTATTTTGAATAGTGTTGTCCCCGAGGTGGACACTCTACTTTTTATCACCCATGAATGAATAAAAATAGTACGTTTATTTATTTAATTTTTGGTAGGTAAACAATTACGAACGAAGGCAGATTGCATTCCGCGCGTTTTTTATTTTTTCACATTTTTTTTTTTAATTTGGTTCGCTCTCCTTTTTCTTTATCATACAGCCTTTACTCGTTCATACAATGTTCGTGATTGATCTCTTTGGTGATCGAAACTTTTTACTAAGAATATCCACATTCCAAATTCAAATCACTTTTAGTCCCTCGGGATTAAAGAGCTATTTTAAGTCCCTGTTTACGAAGAATACACTAGCTCTTTTTGAATTAAAAAATACATTTAACACTACAGAACATACAATATATTATATAGATAGAGTCGTAAGTCGTAGTAGTAGAGATATAGTCTATCTATGAGTCAAATGTCATCCAAACGAGTTCAGAGTGGCAATCGTTTACAATCTGTTCTCAGTTTCAATCTGTCAAAAATACCTCTAAAATCCCTTTTTGACAAGTTTTTGACATTAATTGTCAATGAGAATGCGACTAGATTTTGAACATTTGTAAATACGGGAATTAGCTTTCAATATTCATTTATTCATCAAATATAAGCTAACAGTTTACACCAAATCGCTTATATCTATGCTAATTCGACAAAATGACATTAAAATTTAAATAAAAACTTCTTAGACTAAAAAAAATAAATACTTACCAATGAAAAAAAAAATTCTGATGTTAAAGCTAAATTGAGTTTCACATTCAGAATTTTGTGTCTTGTGGAGACTGGATATTACTGAGACTGACTGAGACTGGATATTGTGCTTTGCACGCGTGGGTTCGTATCCCATCCTCGTCGCCAAATTGTAGTTTCTCAAATAAACACTTTAATTAATTAATTGGCATTTATTTAATAAAGAGCACATACATGACATTGTCTGTGTGGTGCCGGACTTAAAGAATTGCACCACCCCTTACTTCCCGTGGGTGTCGTAAAAGGCGACTAAGGGTGTTACCGGAGAATGGGCAGCAGCGTTCTCTCTTTATTCCACCATCATACCATACTGCGATCGCCAACCCGCCTGCCAAGCGTGGCGATTATGGCAAACCCCCCCCCCAACATTGGGGGAGGCCTATGTCCAGCAGTGGACGTCTATCGGCTGAAACGACGACGACGACGACGACATGACATTGCGATGCGAAGGCAGGGGCAGAGAGAGAGCGAGCTAAGAGCGAGTGAGTGTCTTATGGATGCGTTCCGGATCTCACAGAGTAGTTTAAAACCAAAGAAAGAAAGAAAACCAATAGATCAAAGCTCAAAGCTCGTTCCTTTCCTATATACCAGAAACAGCGTTTGTTCTGTGTATTAGTCACGAAATTTTCCGCATGAAACCCATAAAAACCCATGTGAAATGGACGAAATCATAAAATGCCAATGTTACGGTCGATAGCCGAAAAAAATATAAATAACATCGTCTCGAGAAATCTATTATAACTATGACTAATGTTCAGGTTTTCAGAACATTTGAACGTGAGTAATATTTCTGTGATGCGCCTGAGCACGTTTGTTTGCGCGTCTTTGATTACGGGTTGGATTTCAAAGACTTATGTCATTGGTATAAATGGCGGAATATATTATTTGACAGTGAGTTTATGCGTCATTTCACGACGTGTTATATTTTCTTTCACGCTGTGTGAGTGTAATGTCACGGTAATATCTGTAGAGTATTGTGACTCGGCCTTGTTCTAGAAATTACCTACAGTATTTTAATTTCATCAACCTACTTGAGTTTCTTTCTAGTTTTGTGATTCTATAGGTAAATATAAAAAAAAAATATTTAAAAAAATGTAATTCGTTGTGAATGAAATAGGAAGAGTGCAATAATTAGTCGTCGTCGTTTCAGCCGATAGACGTCCACTGCTGGACATAGGCCTCCCCCAATTTTGGGGGGGTTTGCTATAATCGCCACGCTTGGCAGGCGGGTTGGCGATCGCAGTATGGTATGATGGTGGAATAAATAGAGAACGCTGCTGCCCATTCTCCGGTAAGACCCTTAGTCGCCTTTTACGACACCCACGGGAAGTAAGGGGAAAAATAATTAGTAGATTTAATAAAAAAAACTTATTGACGAATTCAAGCAACCAAAAACACCACAATAAAGTCTATAATTGCTCTCTGTCATATTAAGTACTTGTAGTTATTTCAATAATACTGGTATTCAGCTGCATCCGGATAGACTGGAAGCTGACCCCAACATAGTCGGGAAAAGGTAGGCAGATTTAGATGGGACAACATACAGTGACATTGTTTGTGAGATGATAAGTGTTTAGCAGTGGACCTTCTTATGAATAAACCTACCGTTCACGTTCATTGATTCTGACATCACACTAATATTATAAAGGCGAAAGTTTGTGTGTGTGTGTGTGTGTGTGTGGGTGTGTGTGTGTGTGTTTGCCAACGCAGTCGCAGTTTATTGATGCCCTTCTTAAAGAAATCAGCTGGACGGGAGGCAACAAATTCTTCAAAGGCATTTTGTACTGCCTCTCGGGTATTGAATTTTTTTCCCGCCAAGAAATTATCCAAATTCTGGAAAAAATAGTAGTCTGTAGGCGCAAGGTCTGGTGAGTAGGGCGGATGACGGAGAGCTTCCAACCCCAGTTCTTGCAACTTGGAGACCGTCTGCTGTGCAGTATGAGGTCGCGCGTTGTCGTGCAGGAGCAGCGGAGACGAGCGATTGACCAATGCTGGTTGGAGATGTGCCAGCTTCTCCATCATTGTGTTCAGTTCTTTACAGTACACATCTGCAGTAATGCTCGCCCCGTTTGGTAAGAAGCTGTGATGAATCACACCGGCGCTAGACCACCAAACAGTGACCATCATCATCTTTTCTAGGGGTAAGTTTTCGTTTAGGGCATTGTTTAGGTGCTGAACCAAGATCCAACCAACTTGCTGAGCGCTTGCGGTTATCAAACAGAATCCATTTTTCATCGCAGGTAACAATGCGGTTCAAAATTCCTTCATTTGTGTTTCTGTTGAGCAGTGCAAGGCACGTCTCGACGCGTACTTCGCGCTGGCGATCATTGAGTTCGTGCGGCAAATGGACCAATATTGTTTTGACGCTAACGTCGAAAGCTGCTGCTAATTCAGCCGTAGATTGTGTATCGGCTTCCACAATCGCCTTTAATTCGTCATTGTCGACCAAAGTCTTCGGACGACCGCGAGGTTCATTTTTCAGGTCGAAATTTCCAGAACGGAAGCGAGCAAACCAATAACAGGTGGTGCGTTGGTTTGTAGTGTTAGCTCCGTAAACGTCGTTGATGTTGCGTGCCGCTTGTGCCGCGTTGCTGCCACGACGGTACTCATATTCCATAATTACTCGAATTTTTAACGTATCCATGATGACGAAAAAGATTGAAATGCGATGTAAATGTGACACTAATCAATAAACAAATGACTACTTTTGAGAATTGCCCCTCAGGTTTCCTCACGACGTTAGCACACAAAATAAAAAAAATAAAACAAAATGTCGCCAATATCAACATAATCATTTATCCAAAAGATTCACGCAACTCTATTTTATTAAAATGGCACCCAAGTATTTGAATACTATTAATAGCATAAATATTTAATAAATAAACGGAATACTGAAAACTGTAAGATTTACGACATAAATTGTTGTGTGATTCTGAAAAAATATTTGTAAAAGTTATTGGAAACACGTGGGCCTCTGACAGGGCGTGTGTCACACCGTAGTGTAACGTTAACACAAAAAATATTATGTTGTTTGTGTTTTATAGGAACTTTAGTATTAAAGTAACTGATGAGTAGTAAATCTATAGTAATACTAAAGCTAAAGAGTTTGTTTGTTTGAACGCGCTAATAATCTCTGGAATTACCAGCCGGATTTGAAAAATCTTTTGCAATAATGATGCTGAAGAGTTTACGCGCTAATCTCTGAAACTACAAGTCGGATTCGAAAAAATCTTTTTGCATTGGTTAGCCCAATTCATAAAGAAGGCTATTGGCTATTTAACATCACGCTAGGATTCTTAGGAACCGAGCAAGAAGAAAAACTGGCCAAGTGCGAGTCGGACTCGCACACGAAGGGTTCCGTACCACAAAGCAAAACGCCGAAAAAAAACACGTTTGTTGTATAGGAGCCCCCTTCTTTATAGGGGCAACAGAAATACATCATCTGTGAAAATTTCATTTCAACTGTCTTGCTATCACAGTTCATGAGATACAGCCTGGTGACAGACAGACAGACGGACAGTGGAGTCTTAGTAATAGGGTCCCGTTTTTACCCCAAAGGGTAACGGTAAGAACCCTAAAAAAAGTAAGAAAGAACTCTAAGCGAAAACGAAGTATTCCATAATACGACTCCATCCACTGTCATAAAATAACAGTCTTAATTTGAATTTGGCACATGCAATCAAAGTTGATAGACAGTTTGCTAAGCAATAATTTTCCTTGAAATAACAACAAGAAATTACATTATTTACTAAATTATTACGTTGTATTTGTCTACAACAAGTGCCCATTACAAGCTGTAAAACGTGTCTGATTTATGAAACACAGGTTTTTAAACGTTTCATTTATGACATAAATTATAATGTAAACATTAATTAACAATGTCGTTTAAGTGTGTTGAACGTGTTACGCGTTAGTGTAATACACTCACATCGGGTTAAGCTACGCTTGCCGCGGTTGGTCTGTGGATGGGTGACCATCTTTACATACCGTGGCCCAAGCACGTTAAGCCGTTGGTCCCGGCTGTCATTCGTGGATCTTTGACAGTCGTTACGAGTAGTCAGAAGCCCGAAAGTCTGACAACCAGTCTTGCCAAGGGGTATCGTATTACCCAGTAACTGGGTTGTGGAGGTCAGATAGGCAGTCGCTCCATGTAAAGTACTGGTATTCAGCTGCATCCGGTTAGACTGAAAGCCGACCCCAACATAGTTGTAAAAAAAAAAGGAAAAAAAAAAGGAAAAGGCTAGGCAGATGATTGTATATCTGCCTAGCCTATTCCCAACTATGTTGGGGTCGTGGGATAACTGGCCAAATATGGGTGAAATGAAATTATTTTTTATTCTGTAAATAGGATATCCGAATCAGTTTTAGGTACACGTCATAAATAATAAAAAATAAATAAGCTAGATGAGGTCGGCGTTTCCTCCCTGACTACTCTGAGAAGAATGGTCGAAACGAACTCAGAGGTCACAGTCTCTTTTAAAGTCCAGACATATCATGCGAATACCGTGCAGGTAGATTGATATTTGAAATAGTCTTTTTGAGGAAAGCATCACTAATATTTGATTTGTTATTCTATGATGTGATTATTCTAACATTAAACTTTATGTGAAACAAAAATCAATGATTTAAAAATCTTCAAAGTAAGTATTCTGCGTATAGATTATTGTATGAAACGAAAATATGTGAAACGAAATTCTATAAAACTATTAGCTATAAAACAACGTACATACATTCGGCCTAGAAGGCCTTTAGGGACATCGGTCTACCCTAGCGAGAGCCTTGTAGCGAGTTTCATTAATTACATTGTGTAAACATTAATAGCAATGTCGTTTACGTGTGTTAAACATGTTACACATTAGTGTGATACAGGGAATAATAATTTATAATCAGCTGACACAAGGCCAAGGGGCCATCGACCCACGGGATATGGTTACAATAAAATTGTATTTTTAATGGCTTCCATTAATTAAATGCGCTATGAATTATTTTTTAGCTTCCATTAATTAAATGCGGTATGAATTATTATTTTGCAGTGTTTATTTTTTTGTAGTTTTTCTTTGATTGTTTTTTGTAGTGGAGTTTTGATAAGATTTAAGGGCCTCGTGGCTAAAGAATAATAGCCGCACGGGTAGATTGAAGGTTAAGCTACGCTGGCCGAGGTCGGTCCGTGGATGGGTGACCATCCATTGCATATCGAGACCGCCGTGCCTAGTCCCAGCTGTCATTTGTAGATCTCTGACAGTCGTTACGGGTAGTCAGAAGTCTTACTTAAGGGTATCGTTTTACCCAGTAACTGGGTTGTGGAGGTATTCAGCTGCATTCAGTTGGACTGGAACCCCGACATAGTTGGAAAAGGCTAGGCATATGATAAGTTTCTAGTTCGATTTTTCTCGCTATTTTTACCCGGCTCGTAGTTTTATTACAGAATTTATTATAATCATTAAAGTCATCAACACAACTCTCTAAGACCAAGTAATCCCCTGAATGACTATTTCATGAAATCTTGACATTTTACAATTACACTAACTTAAGGCCAGGATATTCGAGCGCAGTAGGCATTTAGCGTTACCTCCCTCCGCGCGTAGCAAGTTCCGCGAACGCGCAATTCGAATGAACTCGCTGACCCCGCTGCTGCCACGGTAATTTCATCTAACAGTATTGTGACTCGGCCCTATTCTTGAAATATAGGGCTGCTCGCCTACAGTATTTTAATTTCATCATCCTACTTTAGTTTCTTTCTAGTTTTGTGATTGTAAATATTATATTTTTTTAATATTATGTATAAAATGTATGTTAAAATATTTCTGGTGTTTAGTTTTTAGGGAAATATAAATATAGCAACATAATTAATTTTATTACCTACCAAAAATTTTCTTTTTAGGGTTCCGTACCAAAATGGTAAAACGGAACCCTTATGGTGAGACTCAGTCTGTCTGTCTGTCTGTCTGTCACAGCTGGACATGTCAAGAACTACTAATGCATCAACTTGAAATTTGGAATAGTTTTAGATGACGTTTGCTCAACTATTTTGCAAATAAGAAAGAAATAAAAATATATGTACGTTTTTTGCAACAGGGCCTGAAAGGAAGTCTGAAGAATTCGAAGTGGGGCTACTAGAGCACGTGGGGTATCATATGAAAGAAAACAGTTTGCACATTCTCAAACATTTATTCTTTTTTTTGGGCCGCATTGTTTTCGACTTTTGATGTAAAATGCAAAAAAAAAAAACCTTTCCCGCCCTTATCTCCGAAGTTTGCAAACAGAAAAATTTGAAATTATTTTATGTGATAGAAGTTTATGTAAAGATTACAGGAAAAATAAAACGAAGTCTCTAAATAGCACACTTGTTCAGAAATCATCAATAAAAGTTATATTAGTTTCACTATCGGTCAAGAGATGACGCTGACATAAAACTGCAATATTATACACCGCAGTGCACAATGTTAAAATTCTCTGATGAATATAGGCCTCGTCGATGAAAATTTAAAAACATATGATGGTACGGAACCCTCGTTGCGCGAGTCCGCAGTCCGGTGCGCAGTTTTTTAATTGCTACCTAATCTTTTCTTTCATGACTGTTATATCGCTTCCGCACTACCCTTATGAATGATCCGTTTTGTCGAATTTTTGTCTGATAATAAACTACTGAAGGGATTTTGATGGAAGTTTCGATATTCTGTAGCTTTGGTTTTCATCCATCACATAGGGTATGTTTAATAACTAATTTATAGTTCACGCGTACGAAGTCGCGGGCATAAGCTAGTTACTTATTATTAGTTATATACTTTGGACTAAATAAATTCTGATAAAACTCATTACAATACAATGCACAGGATAATAAATTCTTTATTAGAAATAAGAAATACTAAAATACTGCTCTGTCAAAGACGTACCGAGATCAAATAATACACAAAATGTTAGTTAGGTATTCATCCAAATTTATTTTATCCCCTTCAAAGTATGATCCTTCAGAAACGACACACTTACACCAACGAATAACCAAATCATAAAAACATTTTTTAAACGCTTTTTCCGGAATTGAGCTTAGTTTACGCCGCGAATTCTCCTTCGTTCGCTAAAATTCGTTCACAGTGATGGCCTTGTGCGAAGGCGCAATATCGTGGTGCAAGATCCAACAATTTTCTTTCCACAAATCTGGCCTTTTTTTCGAATTTACTCTCTCAAAAGCCGCATATCGCTCAAATAATATATTTTATTTAACGTTTGACCTTCCGGTATGAATTCCGAGTGTACAATACCGCGATAGTCAAAGAAAACAGTCAACATGACTGACTTTTGATCGACTTTGGCCGTGGCGTGGTTTTTTCGGTTTCAGTTCAGTTGGAAGGCGCCACTCCGAAGCTTGTTGACTAGTTTGCATGTCAAACTCGTCTCGTCACCAGTAACAATGCGTTTCATGAATGTTGGGTCGGAGTTGACTCGTTCTAGTATGTCTTCAGCGACTCATAAGCGATTGAGTTTTTGGATCACGTTCTCCAGCTCCATCTCCACTGGTGCTTTCCGTTGCTTCAGAGTGTCTGAAAGATAGATCAATGCTAAAAAAAAAACCTACTATAGACGCATTCGCAAGCTTATCCTATTACTAAGTTTTATAAGTAATTAGGTAGGTACCTATGTAATGTATATTATAATAAAAAGATGATCTATAAATTGAGCCATCGTGAGAGGCCTGGCAGATGTGAAACATGGAAATTATTTTAGACGAGCTTGCCCCGCTGTTTTACCCGCGTAATTCAATTTCCCGCAGGAAGTCAGTCAGTAAGTCGGTAAGTCAGTCGGTAAGTCGATCGGTAAGTCGAGTAGTAAGTCAGTCGTTAAATCAGGAGGTAACAAATATCTACGTACACTCTACTATCAACAACATCAACAACCTTGCATTATTATTATAATTTATAGAATAGATACAGTAGGCACGGTAATATTATCTATACAGTATACTATCTTCATACAAACGGTCGGAACGCGAGTTATACCTACGCGCCTAGAGTCCGGTTTACACTCGGTAAACAGTCTCGAATGCTCCGCAGTGATGAACGGACGCCGGACGGTGTGATCGTTTTGTAAGCAGTAAGCGTGCTATTTGTGACAAATATTCATTGAAATAATTAATACAAGTACTTACTTAATAATATGGTAAAGAGCAATTATAGACTATATTGTGCTGTTTTTGGTTGCTTGAATTCGTCAATAAGTTTTTTTTTTAATTTTTTTTAAAAACAATACATATTTTTGTTTTTTTTTATTAGTAGATTACTAATAAAAAAAAACAAAAATATGTATTGTTTTTGAACTCTTCCTATTTCATTCACAACGAATTTCATATTTTTAAATAAATAATATAATATTTTACCTATACAATCACAAAACTAGAATGATGCTGGCAGGTTGATGAAATTAAAATACTGTAGGCGGGCAGCCCTATTGCGTGTTTACGCGCGGCTGTAGGTCTGTAATTATTTCTAGAAGAGGGCCGAGTCACAATACTGTATAGATAATAGTGTGTACATGTCTGTCGCTCACGTAGTAGTAGCTATTGCGCCTGAGCGAGAAGCAAATACTGCCGTCGCGTCGGTCGTCATTCTAAATCCCATTCTCTAACTAAAAAAATCGAGTTGTAGATTATGTAGTTACTGTTCGCCTGTGCATTTTTAGGGTTCCGTTGCCGTATGTCATAGCCACTTTTTTCCGAAACTATAAGAACTATACTGTTTAAACTTAGTAAGTAGATGTATTCTGTGAACCGCATTAAGATTTTCACACAAAAATAGAAAAAAAAACAATAAATTTTGGGGGATCCCCATACTTAGAACTGAAACTCAATTTTTTTTTTTCATCAAACTCATACGTGTATCTATGGATAGGTCTTCAAAAATGATATTGAGGTTTCTAATATATTTTTTTCTAAACTGAATAGTTTGCGCGAGAGACACTTCCAAAGTGGTAAAATGTCCCCCCCCCCCCCCCCCCTGTAACTTATAAAATAAGAAAATGATAAAACTAAAAAAATATATGATGTTAAGTTCCACCGAAAATTGGTTTGACGAGATCTACTAAGTAGTTTTTTTTTTAATACGTCATAAATCGTAAACCGCAATTTACCTTTCATTCAATCAACTCAAATATAAAAATATAAAAAAACATTTAATTTCATAAACATAAACCTTACGCATAAACCCGGATGTTACGGAACCCTCGGTACGCGAGTCCGACTCGCTCTTGCCCGGTTTTTTTTTTAAATACGCCTTTAGATCTTGGTATCGATGAACTGCAAAGATAAAAAGTTTTATTAGCAAAAATTATCTTTGTTGTAGTTGTGCTACTGTTTTGTCTATAAACTGAAATATTAAAAACTAAAATATCAACTAGTTTATATTTACTTTGATATTACTATACTTAATTTTATTGTAAATTTATGGTACGCCAGCACATTAAGCTACTACAATCTGTCAAATTTCTTTAATAGATTTTCAACTTTAACGCTAAAGCATAAGGTTCAAAGTTGATTGGAAAAATTTGACAGTTTCTGATATCTTGATGTGCTGGCGTCTGTACCTACCTGCTACTGCTAGTACTGTGACGAAAGCAAGTAGGTACCTAATTACATAAACAACTACAATATTGTTCTGTCCCGTCGACTTTTACAAATAGGTAAGTAGTCATAAATACGTAGAAAAATAATAATCAAACTTACTTTTTTTTTTTTAAGCTCCCGCAGTTCAATGCTGGACATTTTTTCTTCCTTCTGTTTTTATTCCCCATAATTTAATCTTAATTATCACTATATAATATACCACTACAACATAAACTAATCATCTGCCTAGCCTTTTCCCAACTATGTTGGGGTCGGCTTCCAGTCTAACCGGATGCAGCTGAATACCAGTATTTTACATGGAGCGACTGCCTATCTGACCTCCACAACCCAGTTACTGGGTAATACGATACCCCTTGGTAAGACTGGTTGCCAGACTTTCGGGCTTCTGACTACCCGTAACGACTGTCAAAGATCCACAAATGACAGCCGGGACCAACGGCTTAACGTGCTTTCCGAGGCACGGAGGGGTCTCGGTATGTAAAGATGGTCACCCATCCACAGACCAACCGCGGCAAGCGTAGCTTAACCTGATCGATCGACCTGTGCGGCTGTTATTATTTAGCAACGGGCCCCTCAACAACATAAACTAATATCTAGTTTAATTATTAATACTAGAACCTACAACAATATTTACAAACTGATTTTTAAAACGAATACACAAACACGGTAAATAACAATACTGCATTATATTTCAGTCTGTGAACGTATATTTCGATCGATTAGCGGGGGAACGCAGCGAGCCAGGAAAAGCGACACAGGTCCTACCTCGGTGACGCCTGGCAGGCTACTGAAGCGATGAGCGCGGGCCGCCTTGTTATATTATATCTTGTTAAAACAATACAATTCTGTTTTGAGAAAAATTACCCGTAGAATTTTCTTCTATACATCATTGCCTATTTTTTGACATATTTTTTGGGAGTAAAAGTTTGATCTACTTCAAGTAAAACTTGAAAAACGATCAAAAACTTCCTTGTTTTCGATTTGTTTGCGATTTTTTATGATCGAGTGAAGTTGTAAATATCGTGTTTTGGACCGTAGAATAATCAAGAGTGTTAATTGAACTGCAACATATATTTTTTTCAGATTAAAACAAAGAATATTTGATTGTTTAATGTTGAATCAAAAATAGGTCAATTTTGAGAGTCCTGGCCTTAACAAGTTGTATCCTAATCCTAATGATCCTAATGATTATAATTCTGTAAATACATATTTGTTACGATCGCGAATCATATTTTAATCAACGTACAACTTAATACTGGCCAGCAAATTGCAAAAAACGTAAGAAAATTTGAATTTCGCGGGATACATTAGCGCTTCCCCTTTACAGGATAGTTTTTGTTTCACAAATACCTACCTGTTTGCTAGAACTGGAACATTGCCAAAATCACCACTTTTGACAATCGGTCCGATGATCACGAATTTTTTTTTTTCGTTTTTGTAAAGCTACAATAATACCCTATCAGAAAATCATAAATTGAAAGTTCATAATGCATTTAATAATCATAAAAAAATTGGCCAAGTGCGAGTCGGACTCGCACACGAAGGGTTCCGTACCACAAGGCAAATACGCCGAAAAAAACATGTTTGTTGTATGGTAGCCCCCCTTAAATATTTATTTTATTTTAATTTTATTATTTATTATTAAAGTTAAAATACAATTGAGTATTTTGTGAATATTTCAAGTGCCTACCTGTTGCCATTTTTGATATCGAGCAAAAAAGAGCAAAAAAATCGCGTTTCTTGTATGGGAGCCCCCCTTAAATATTTATTTTATTTTGTTTTTAGTATTTGTTGTTATAGCGGCAACAGAAATACATCATCTGTGAAAATTTCAACTGTCTAGCTATCGCGGTTCTTGAGATACAGCCTGGTGACAGACAGACGGACAGACGGACAGACGGACAGACGGACAGACGGACAGACGGACAGACAGCGAAGTCTTAGTAATAGGGTCCCGTTTTTACCCTTTGGGTACGGAACCCTAAAAAACTGGCCAAGTGCGAGTCGGACACGCACACGAAGGGTTCTGTACCACAAGGCAAAAACGCCGCAAAAAACGTTTGCTGTATGCTTAAACATTTATTTTATTCTGTTTTTAGTATTTGTTGTTATAGCGGCAACATAATTTGTAAAATTTCAACTGTCTATCTATCGCGGTTCATGAGATACAGCCTGGTGTCAGATGGACAGACGGACAGTGGAGTCTTAGTAATAGGGTCCCGTTTTTACCCTTTGGGTACGGAACCCTAAAAAGTAAACGTCTACGTCTCAATAAAAAACTTGACAGATATAATTCCCTCAAATCTTGAATTCGAACAACGAATCCGTGGAGAAGCAGTATTTTAGTAATAAAATCTCTGTTTAATTACACTTTCTCCGTATTTTTTCCTATGGGACTTTTATTCAAATAAGTTCGAAGTTTTCACCCAAATTGGAATATAAGTAGCGACGTCTGTCTGTGATTCCAGGGAGCGGACTTAGTAAGAGCGGTAGCGATTTATAAGAAACACAAAAAGAAAAATATTTAAATGTAATTTAGGAATTTGTCATGGAGATTATCAACATCAACTGTCTATTGACAATCACCATTCCTTTTACGAAGCGTGGTGATTATAACACTATTCTTTATTTCTTTCTTTCTTCTTTGACTATTATATTATGGCTTTGTATGCTGCCAGTGACACAATATGTAGCTGTAGACCAACAACACAAAAAATACCCTACTTTGTAAATCACCCTATGATTGATATGAGTGATATTTCTTACTTTTCACCGCAAACAGTACGCACGACGACATGCATTTCAAGCTATACATTTCCAGTATAAGCTGACTTCTCATTGTACTAAAACCACAATGTCAGGTCATTCAAAAAGTGGTCATTTTTAGCCTAGTTTTACCAAATAGGTAGCCAGAGAAAAAACTCAGCCTAATTCGACAAAAAATCCTAAACTTTTCCCCGCAAAGAGTCAAAATTGACCAACAAATGTGCTATAGTGTTATGATACTGCCTCCACTTTACATTATTTAGATTTAACTACATTTCAGTAATTAAGTTTCCTGAGCAAACAGGGTTTATCAGGCAACGTTGTGGCTATCCAATTAATTGATTTAGTAGTTTAGTTAGCCTTTAGAGGTAATGGCTAGTGTTTAAACGGATTTGAAGGTCAATAATGTATGTTTACTCGTCAGATACAAAGAGCAGCCGATCTGTTCTGTAAAAATTTCATCGTGAAAACTTAAGTGAAGTGAGCTTGGCTGTCAATAATTTCAATTCGTTGTCAGATGGAGTGACAGATTACTTAAGCTGAGGTTTTACAGAATAGGAGGGGCCCGTGGCTAAATAATAATAGCCGCACAGATCGATCGATCAGGTTAAGCTACGCTTGCCGCGCTTGGTCTGTGGATGGGTGACCATCTTTACATACCGAGACCTCTCCGTGCCTCGGAAAGGACGTTAAGCCGTTGGTCCCGGCTGTCATTCGTGGATCTTTGACAGTTGTTACGGATAGACAGAAGCCCGAAAGTCTGACAAACAGTCTTACCAAGGCATATGGTATTACCCAGTAACTGGGTTGTGGAGGTCAGATAGCCATCTAAAAGTACTGGTATTCAGCTGCATCCGATTATACTGGAAGCCAACTCCAACATAGTTGGGAAAAGGCTAGGCAGATGATGTTTATACAGAATAGACCCTGCAGTTCTAGGTAAAAAATAGGTTATTTAATTTCAAACTCAAACTCGAAGCATTTATTTCAATTAAACCATTTACAGGCACTTTTGAATTGTGAAGGGGTCGGTCAGTCAGAAATATGAAGCTTCTGATTCCAAAGTCTACCTGTGGAAAGAACGAAAAGAAGGAGAATAATTTATGTAAAGATTACCTATGCGCACTCCCGGAATAAAAGGAGATGTATACGATGCATACCTATAAAATATAAATTTATGGTAGGTATAATTATTATACATCGTTTATTTAATGTTTGACTAAAAAAAGGTACTTAACATGACTGTGTTTGAAAAAATTACCTATATTTACGTTCGCAAGTGTACATGAAGCGGTAGGAAAACATTTTAAGGGGCAAATTTCGTCAGGCATGTGATAACCACATAATTTCTTGACCACCACACTTTTACCAGCCGCGCTTGCGCCCATAACAACGCGCAAGTCGCAAACAATTAAGGCCATCATCATCTGCCTAGCCTTTTCCCAACTGTGTTGGGGTCGGCTTCCAGTCTAACCGGATGCAGCTGAATACCAGTATTTTACATGGAGCGACTGCCTATCTGACCTCCACAACCCAGTTACTGGGTAATACGATACTCCTTGGTAAGACTGGTTGTCAGACTCGGGCTTCTGACTACCCGTAACGACTGTCAAAGATCCACGAATGACAGCCGGGACCAACGGCTTAACGTGCTTAAAAATATTTAAACAATCAATTAAGGCCAATAAAATAAGAAGCGCGTAAAACGCTTCCGCCTCTCACAATGCTCTCACCCTTATCTTTATTACATGAAATGGCTTTCGTTCTGAAGATATTTGAATAATACCGATGTCTCCCCCGACTTAATCGTTCAATAACATTATGGGAAACGTCATCCGATTTTAGAATCGTCAAACTTTTGTCTTTGATGGGGTAGAGAGCAGTCAAATGGTCCTCAGAACAATGATAAAAAAAGTGTGCGGTCGGAGGACCGTCTTCAGGAACGAAGTACTTTCTTTTAGAAAGGGAGAGAGAGAGAGAAAGTGTGAATTTAATACGCGTTATGATACAGAGAAATTTAGTATAAGTTTTTAGAAGCTATCATAAATGTGTCGCCGCCATCTTGGATTTTCATTTTGACATCACTATTGACTTCAGCCCTTTGAAACCATGAAAACGACACCCAAGACGATCTCTCTTATAATAGAAAGAGACAGAGAATGAGAGAAAGTCGCATGGAGGGGATATAACGCTTTTCGTTACGTGGCGATTTCTACCAGTTTACTCCGTTCGTTTAAAAAAACTTGTAGATTTTTCTAGCATAGACTCGATAAATTTAATCACCACTGCTCTCGAAACGGTGAAGGAAAACATCGTGAGGAAACCGGCATGTTCTAGGACCAAAAATTCAAAGATATGTGACATCAACCCGCGCTAGGTTTGCGTGGTAGATTTCAGCCCACTCCCTCTCGAGGAGAGGAGGTCTGTATCCCAGCAGTAGGAATATTATATTCTGATTATGCTTTTGCAATAAATAATGTGTCCATCAGCACGCGTAGCATGAGCACCGGTTTGTCGACAGAAGAGTAGACAAAGATGACGTTCCGTGTAGACAGTACGACGGCAGCAAAGTAGAAAGAGTCAACTGCACTTTTTACGAAATTCACTGTTTTACTTAATTTGACTCGGAATTCTTTGTTTTGTCATACAATTTTTTTTGTTTTTGATTCTTAATTTTTACTGATATTAAGTCCATTATAAGGAGGGGTCCGTGGCCAAATAATAACAGCCGCATAAGTTGATTGATCCGGTTAAGCTACGCTTGCCGCGGTTGGTCCGTGGATGGGTGACCATCTTTACATACCGAGACCCCTCCGTGCCTCGGAAAGCACGTTAAGCCATTGGTCCCGGCTGTCATTCGTGGATCTTTGACAGTGGAATTTTGGGAGTTTTGTTTTTTTTTTTGTGGGATTTTGTAGATAACCGTATATACTTTGTGGCCGTCGAGTAGAAAGTTTTCTACTGTCTTTAGCGATTACAAAATCCCTTAGACAACTGACAATTGTCAGTGTGATTTTGACATTTGGGATAGAAAACTTTCTTCTGAAATAGTCTACATAAAAAAGGACCTAGACAAAGATCGTTAGAAACTAAAGACAAAATGACAGATAGTAGAAAGATTTCTAGGCGGTATGTCAAAAATGAAGAAAAGAAATGTCACTTTGTATAGAAAGCAATGTGTCTTCTCTTCGTAGAGATAGAAGTGTTCATGCTACGCGTGCAGGTGGAATGTACAGACTAGCACATTAAGCTACTGCAATCAGTCAAATTTCTTTAATAGATTTTCAACTTTATCACTAGAGTATAAGGTTCAAAGTTGATTGGGAAAATTTGACAGTTTCGGGTAGCTTGATGTGCTGGCGTATGTACTGAGTCCCAACGTTCGTTCGTCTTAAAACGAGAGAGCAAGACGACATGAGACTCGGTTCGCACCTACGGTTAGAAACCCTGTCATAATAATGATCCTCCAGATCGAATGTCGGCCTGGAGCTCTCCGAATCTCAGCGGAGACCAGGTTCCCTACAAAATGGTTGAGCTGGATGGTGTTGATCCACGCGACATGTTTGTGAACGGCCGCCGTCGGTTGAGACTGGTCATCTCTCAACTGTCAAGGCTTATTTTTAATCTTATATTTTGAATTGTTTCTTCATTTGTGCAACAAGCAAAGCAACAAGAATAATGTACCCAGGATTTTGTAATATCTTGATTTAAAAGAGTGTCCATGGAGTTTCTTGCCCGTTCTTCTCCATAGAGATCTACGTTTTGGAATGGGCAACTAGCTTCAACTTTCTGACTAACTGACAGGCAATTCAAAAGTGCCTGTACAAGGTTTCATTGAAATAAGTGCTTTGAGTTTGACCAGCCCTCGGCGCGGGAGATATTATAGTGCGCAAGTATGTGCGCAGACACAGGTACACTCCCACTTCCCTCACTCTCATAGTCCGATGGGACGGGAATCCCGTCACAAATACACACTGTCCTACTCGCACTTTTTATGACATGGTCATACTTATAAGTCTTGAAGTTTAGTCGTTTAATGATTGATGCTGATTTAAATAACCGTAACGTATTTCGTTTGTGTTTATGTCTCTACAACACTCTAATAGCGTAATACACTTTCAATCACATTCTGAATCATTTGAAGGATATTGCTGATCCATTGCTTCATATGTTCGAAAAATTTGTCTGCTCAGCAACGCAATGAATTTTGTTGAACTGTCAATATGAAACCTATTTCTACTGATAGTGTCTTACGTAACTACCCCACTGGTGCTTCTAGTCATTTGTCTTGAAAGGGCAGATGACCCATTAACCGTCCTTTATTTAAATACTAGCTGACCCAGCGAACGTTGTATTGCCATATAAATTATTTCTAGCTGCCCGGCGCTACTTCGTTCGCGTGGTGTCCTACCCCTTACCCTACCCTACTCCTACCCTTCGCCTACACTACTCTTACCCTACTCCTATAAGAAAAAAAAACCGGATAAAAAGTATCCTATGTCCGTCTCCTTGTTCTAAGCTACCTCCCTACCAATTTTCAGCCAAATCGGTTCAGCCGTTCTTGAGTTATAAATAGTGTAACTAACGCGACTTTCTTTTATGTATAGATTAATAAACATATGTGTATCTTATTTTTATTTAGGTACAGACGCCAGCACATCAAGCTACCCGAAGCTGTCAAATTTTCCCAATCAACTTTGAACCTTATGCTTTAGCGATAAAGTTGAATTTCTATTAAAGAAATTTGACAGATTGTAGTAGCTTGACGTGCTAGCGTCTGTACTATGATGTTCGATTGTAATATTTTTCATGTTTATTATGCAAACTGTTTCCTTAACTCCTGGCCACAAGTTTGAAAGCGTAGAATCGGCAACACGAGCTAAGGAAGCGCTACACGGCTGCGATATATACTCCGGATGCTGCACACTCAAAATAGAGTTCGCAAAGGTTAGTGTTAAACTTATTTATTTTTGTAGATGTAAGATGTTAATTCGGAACGCATCATAATTTTAAGAATAAATTAATAGTTTAAAGCAAAAAAAAAACCTAATCGTGGATAAAGTTCATTACAAGACTTTTCTAAGAAATCCAATACAAATATGGTACGATTTTCCATCATGAAGTTCCAGTTCATATCTTCCGGTTCCATCATCAGATCAGTTCGACAGTACCTTATTATTGTATTGTCATCAGAACTACACACAGCTGCCAATTTTCATTACGCTACGACCCGTGGCAGATGGTTAAATTAGTTACCTTAGATTCCGTTACATAGTTAGTTACATACAGGTCGACCTAATAAAAGCGTGTTAAAAACAAATTGAATATGAACCCAGCGATGAGTGAATGAGAGAGTATGTGTGGGAAGGCGAAAGGAATAGAAAAAGAAAGATGGCGAGTGAGCTAAAGGGATAAGACGTTTTGTCGTTTTTTAAGAAGTTATTAAAAATATATTTAAAGAAGTTTCAAGAAGTGAAGTTTATTTCGGTCATCCGGACACCTACCTACATAGATATAAGGTTACTGAAACCCTAAAGCTATGGTAACCTAAGACTGCGGTGGCTCCTCATAGCGACCGCAATTTTCTCTCAAATGACGTCACTGAAACGTTATTTATGAAAGTTGAATCGGGGAGCGGTGGTAGCCCAGTGGTCACGGCCGCGACTTACGACTTGTAGGTCGTAGGTTCGAACCCAGTCAGGTGCATTACTTTGTGTAATTATATCATCACCACTGCTCTCAAAACGGTGAAGGAAAACATCGTGAGGAAACCGGCATGTCCTAGAACCAAAAATTCGAAGACATGCTAGCTATAGGTAATGTGCGTGCGCTGGTAATAAAACTACGTATGTGCCAAAACGAATTAACTACTTTTTAACAAAATAAATGAATTAAATTTAAAACTACTTTGAGTAAACTTTGATATGATAATTCTCTATGTTTTAAAGTAAATTCCATTGAATAACTCTTAAGCGTTATGCCGTGAGGTCGAAAAAAGTAAAAATTTTTATATAACTTTGCATTTTTTTTTTTTGTATCGAGAAAATTTAATTGAATCAACCGTGTGTTCCTTTTACATGATACTAGATTAAAGAGCCAAAAAACATATATCAAAATGTTAAATCCCTTTTCCACATACCTAACAAGTTACATGAAATAGAACAACCACTTTTTTTTCAACATACCTACCACCTTAGATAACGCAATGAATATTGTTGAATTGTCAAAATTAAAGACATTGTAATTGTTAATTAATTAATAAATCAATTACCCCGCCATGGTTGTCTTGCATTTTAAAATATTAATTCTGAAATTACGATTTTAATAAAAACCGATAGCACAGTCAATTAGTTCTTAACTTTGAGTATTACCAACTAATTACCAACCGGAGACGCCACGAGTACTAATATCTACGCAAATAAGTCTATCACTTTCATCTCCGCGATGACGAGGGAACGCACACAAGTAGTAATAATACACTAATGCAATTCGATCGCGTTGTTACGCACGCATACAAAACAAAAAACAAATACAAGCATAAACTATACGCACACATTATTATAACCGCTATGACCGGCGGTCTCGTACCTTTGGCAGCGGGGATCGCCTGACAATGGCGCCTCCAGTTGGTTTAATACTCAAAGCGTGGAAACATAAGCTAACGTTAGTAGATATTCTAAACCTAGATATCATCATCTGCCTAGCCTTTTCCCAACTATGTTGGGGTCGGCTTCCAGTCTAACCGGATGCAGCTGAATACCAGTATTTTACATGGAGCGACGGCCTATCTGACCTCCACAATCCAGTTACTGGGTAATACGATACCCCTTGGTAAGACTGGTTGTCAGACTTTCGGGTTTTCTGACTACCCGAAACGACTGTCAAAGATCCACGAATGACAGCCGGGACCAACGGCTTAACGTGCTTTCCGAGGCACGGAGGGGTCACGATATGTAAAGATGGTCACCCATACACAAACTAACCGCGGCAAGCGTAGCTTAACCTGATCGATCGACCTGTGCGACTGTTATTATTTAGCCACAGGCCTCTCTTAAATATTGTATAGATAGAATCTACATAAATACAATATCGAGTAAGAGACACGTACTACAAAAATATTGTAGATTGTAGGGGTAAGAAATAAAATGGAAAGCGAGAGGTCGTGAATTCAATCCCCATTCTATGCATTATTGACGTGAATTTGCTTCTGACACAAGCAATTTAGCTTAATAAAATTGATATCAAATATACCTAATAATAAAAAGTTATCACAATTTCAATAAATCTTTTCTTATCAAAATTCTCCAATAAGACCGCCCATTGTGTCACCCCTTGTAAAATTTCTACACTGACATCTGTCATATTTATGGTGTACATCAGGGGTGGCCAACCGGTCGATCGCGACTGTTAGTCCAGTCGATCGTGGCAAGACAAAAAATATTTCCAAGTACAAACCTGATTTGCTAATCTAGCGAACGATGCTTAAACGCAATGCTCACATTAATATAAATAAGTAGTTACTAAGAATAATTTTCAGTTTTATATTTTCCCTCTTAATAAAATAAAAATACTACATAATTTTATTGTGTACTGAACTATGCTGTTTCATATAAGATTTCAAGAAGTATGTAATTGGTAGATCGCACAGGGTGTCGTCAGTTAGCAGTAGATCTTGGGTCTAACCAAATTGGCCACCCCTTTTTTTTTTTTTTTTTTTTTTTTTTTTTTTTTTTTTTTTTTTTTTTTTTTTTTTTTTTTTTTTTTGCGGATGGGAAATCATCAAATGACTCCTCCCGCTCTGGGTGGAGCGGAAGGGAGTGTCAGACTCTTACTGACTAAAACCCACCCGTGTTCCTTCCTTAGCCCTTTATGTTCCGGGCCAGCGGTAACCCTTTCGGACAATCCCGCTGACCCGGCAGGCTTCGGCCCTAAGGGGCCCCTCCCCGATGCTGACATCTCTTTGAGGCGCGCGTGGAACACGTACGCGCCGTCCGGCACGGGCCTGGTCCTGATCGGGCGGTGAGCTACCCATTACTCTCCGCCCGCAGGCCCGCGCCTACGGTGGCCGGGAGTCGTCATGCGGCTCCCGACGCCCGGAGCGTCTCCCGCGGCGGCTGGGACGGGAGGCTCTCTCCCTGAGCCGTTCCGCCACCTCCTTCGCTAGCATGACTGCTTCGCAGAAGGAGGTGACTGCCTCCCACTCCCTCTCGCCCCGGACCATGGCTTGCACCAGGGCCGGACGCGAGAGGTCGCCGTCGCTGCCAATCGCCTCTACGAGGACACGGCGGTGCTCCGCCCAAGCGGGGCAGACCTCCACCGTGTGCTCCACCGTGTCCTCTGGGCGATCCTGACAATGGTGACACCCGGGCGTTTCCTCCCGCCTGATGATGTGCAGGAACCTCCCGAAACATCCGTGTCCGGTGAGGACCTGCGTCAGGCGGTAGGTGAGGGCGCCGTGGCGCCTCTCTAGCCACTCCTCAAAGAGGGGTCTTATCGCCGCTATCGCGGCGTGCCCTGCGCTGGGTTGCGACAGTCGCTCTTTCCATGCCGCCATGAGATCGCGCCGGAGATCCGTCCGCTCCGCAGCGATTTGCCGCGGAAGCGGATCCTCCCCCCGGCGTAGTGCCTCCGCGCGCCACTCATACAGGCGCGCGAGGACCATCGCCTCCAGATCCCATGGCGGCAGTCCGGCAAGGAGGCTTGCCGCCTCGCCAGAGATCGTGCGGTAGCCCCGGATAGCCCTTATGGCTACCACCTTCTGGGGCGCGTTCAGGTAGTGGGCGGCTCGCCGCCGCAGTGAACGCGCCCACACCGGGGCCCCGTATATGGCCATGGACCGCACGACCCCCGCGTAAAGCCTAAATTGGCCACCCCTGGTGTACATAATAAAGAATATTCTATTTTATTCTATTCTCCAAGACACCTTCAGAAGCACGCACGTCTAGACATAATAGAGGTAGCTACACAATTCTCGTCCATCGGTCAGTAACTCTATCCGCCAGGGGGCGCTAAGTGAGCTCTCACGAAGAAAACGTTTACACTGGTGTAAAGTTACCAACACTTATAGGCAGGGAGTGCAGGGACTTGAAGACGAAATGAATTTCGTTCCGTTACCACAAATGTTATCGTATAACGTTCCAAAATTTGTAACGATACTAAAATTTGCACTTTTTTTTACTAAGAGTTGCAAAATTTGTAACGTTACAAAGAATAACGTTATAGAATATAATTTTCGTAGAACACTATTTAAGTAACGTTATAGGTATCAGTAACATTAAGCTTCGTCGTCGTCGTTTCAGCCGATAGACGTCCACTGCTGGACATAGGCCTCCCCCAATTTTGGGGGGGTTTGCCATAATCGCCACGCTTGGCAGGCGGGTTGGCGTTCGCAGTATGGTATGATGGTGGAATAAATAGAGAACGCTGCTGCCCATTCTCCGGTAAGACCCTTAGTCGCCTTTTACGACACCCACGGGAAGTACGGGGTGGTGCAATTCTTTGAGTCCGGCACCACACAGACAACATTAAGCTTATCTGCTTGTAATAACGTTACTGGTGAAACGTTACAGATTCATTTATAACGTTATTCTTCATACTTTTCGTCATCTTTTGTCATGTCACGAAGCTGGCAATGTTGAGAATCGAAATAAATAACGTTATTATATCGTTATACCAATAACGATATAATGATCATATCGTTAGTGAACAGTTTAAGATTTCATTTGTCAGTATCGTTATAGCGAAGGAATTGTTACGATCCTGGTGGAACGGTACAAATTATCGGTACTGGAACTACGCATAACGTTATTTTGAGTAACGTTTCAAGTCCCTACATATAGGTATGACGAGTTTTTGGTGCTCCTATCCTATAGACGATTTTAAGTGACAATGATTGTGGATGGATTACTTTTGCTTTTCAAGGGGGTGAATTTTAGGGGTTGTAAATTTTCACCCCCACTTTGTAATAGTGGGGTTATTTAATGCAAGAATAATATTTGCATAGTGAATTCTGTTCGGAATGTAATTTAACTCGTTAATTGCATTATTGGGCGCTTTTATGGAATAATAACAAGGGCTATATTTCTAAATAGGTGTGCTCCACGCAACTTCGTTCACGTGCATGTCGGAAAACAAATTTGTATCCATAGGTTTTAATTTTTATGCGCGGAACCCTAATTATTTTTCTAAAACAGAAGTTAAAATTACTCCTTATAATATCAGCTATCTGCCAGTGAAAGTCTCGTCAAAATCGGTCCAGCCATTTCGGAGAATAAACGGGACAAACATACAGACAGACAAAAAATAAAAAAAAATGTTTTTTTTAAAATACATGTTCCGTATAAATACTTTCATAGGCATTTAGTAAAAAGCTGTTATTTTGACATTACAAACAGACACTTTATTTGTATAGATAAGTTGCTTCATGTTATTATAATGAATCATATTGTGAGTTCGAAGAACCCTCTGAAATGATGCAGTTTCGTAAAAAAGACTTAATAAATTTAACGAGACTACTATTACAATCAAAACCAATCGAAACGAACTGTCCAAAGCAGGAACGACACACAAAAGTAACGGTGTCCCTGCAAATTTCGCTTACTTCACCCCTTTTCTCAGCGAGCGGGTATTTTGCGCGCGAAATAAAAAAAACATGGCCGCTGCGCTGCGACGACACCCCGTGTCCGTGTAGCGGTGGAACGGTATGATAGGGTTGTTGAGGTGACCAGGCTTTTGGCAGGATTGTCCTGTTCTGTAGGTAGTATGGAAAGGGGTGAAAACGATAGCCCTGTAATTATAACGTCTTAACATTAAAATAGTGTTGTCATCTCTCTTGTTAAGGGTTCCTATCAATTTTGCGGACTAAAAACAGAAAAAAACATTTTTTTTCAGCGCAAATTTCTCAATATCCTTAAGTTATCTAGTTTTTTTTTTAAATACACAAGTATTTATCACCTATCTATCTAGTAAGTCTAAGAATTTAAGTTTTGATAACTACTTAATAAAAAATTCGTTTATAAGGCATTATTTAGATATTTTACTACAATTAAATTAGCAGTCAAAATAAAAATATATAAATTGAGTTTGGTAGATAAACACCTTAAATTTTAAAATATTTAACGCTTTTTGTTATTTTCAATAAATTCTTACGCGTAGACGACGGTTTTGCGCATGACTATATTGAGTTTTTTCAGCGTAGTCAACATTTTTTTACAAGTACTAATTCATTAAACTTAAAAAAAAAATCGTACACTTACTAATATACTATATGTTTAGTATTTAGGAATTTTTTTCAGATCGTTATTTGCTACCAGTTAGCTAAGAAAGCAATCGAAAAACTTGGTGTTTCGTGATTACGTAAAAACGTGTGTCAGTTTTTTTTTTGGAATTTGAGTAAATTTAAGTAGTTATCAAAATTTAATTTCGTACACTTACTGGATAGATAAGTGATAAATACTTGTGTATTTTTAAAAAAACTAGATAACTTAAGGATATTGAGAAATTTGCGCTGAAAAAAACTGATTTTTCTGTTTTTTGTCCGCGAAACTGATATGGGACCCTTAAATCAAAATTTGCATTTCTTATGAAAAAGGCTGACTCGCCTAATTGCACAGTTTGCAATAAAATCGAAGACGTACAACATTTGCTGATGGAGTGTGCTCGGAACGGAGTAGAACGTGAGTTATTCGTAAAGGATTTTAAAATAAATAAATTTGATGTAGGCATAATCCAATCCATCTTATCTGTACCAGCTTCGGAGATTATTAAAAAGTTGTGCCAATTAATTATTGTCCTGCACGAATAACTCTAATTCATTATTATAACTAATACTGGGGCTGGGGCTGACATATCTTTGGTAAAAGCCCCTAAATAAATATAGATAAAAAAAAAAAATCTTCACTGCTTTAAAGGAATGCTAAAAATAACAGCAGGAATGTTATCGCTTCAAAAGGTCTCTTCAAAGGTATCACACATGCTGTCGCAGATTTGTATTATTAAATGGCATTTTAGTTTAGCGAGCAACTGCTATTGTTGCATGTCGACGTCATTCGAGATGATATATTAAAAAAAAAGTAATTTAAAAAGTTATTTTATAATTTTGAGTTAATTTCTTTTTGAAGTTGATTTAAATTTTTTTTATTACTTTTTTAATTCGTAATTTTTAGTTTTAAGTAAAAACTGGAATATTTGTTTGTAATAAGTACTGTACACACTTATACGTATTAGTCCGTATCTTGATAATTACTGAATTCCATTTTGATAAAACTTGCACTGTTCCCAAGTTGAAGTAAATGTAAGCCAATAAAAAAAAATGGTCACGATCCGATTAATAGTTGCAAAGAAATGCGTGGACAAACGTACATACATACATACAAGCGTCTATATTTTGTATATTTGTTTGGAAGCCCTAATAGATTGTAATATGTGAATATAATGCAATTCCAATAATATTACATACATAAATACGTGTCGAATTGTTCTCCTCCTTATTTTTGAAATCGGTAAAAAATCCTTTAACGGGAGCAAAAAGACAAGACGAAAATAAAGAAGCCGGGAGTCACTTGTACTCTCCGTCATTGTAATATTTATTTTGTTCTGGACCATACCTTGGGAACCTTCTGGGTACGGAGATATTGTAGGTCAAAATTCCATCTTTTACTGACGTTTTTCTACGAAAACAAGTTTTTAATGTTATAACTTGTAAGTTTTATCAGAACCGCGGACCCATGTACCGTTGCAAGCACCCACCAGCACAATGTTTTGCGTGCGTTACATTTCGCACTACCGTATCAGCAAAAATTCAAGTCAAATGCCAGCAATTATTTTTGTGCTATAATTACTTAGTTTGATTTACAGAATGCGTAGTTGACGGCTATGTGTGTCTTTTTACATCCTGTATGTTAAGGGGCTTGCATGACCTAAAGCGCGGTCACTGTCGGACTGCATAGAAAAGAAAGAGAAGCGCGATAACGCAACGCTGGTAATTCATTGCAAAATATGAAACAATTATTTATTAACAAAAAATCTATTGTTTGGACTAAAAAATTAAAACACCAGTATTTTAGTATGTTGCTTGTAGAATAATCTGACAAATAATCAGAATGATTGTGTGTATATATGGTTTTTATTGTAAAAAGAAAGTTTTTAGAGGTATCTTCATGATTTTTTTCTTTCGTATCAAATTCGTTGTAGTGTTTTCAACACACTATCTACTTAGCATATATAAGATATTAAATGTTTTCAAATGTTTTTCCTTGCCTAACCTCTCATCTTTCTCACCAATCAAATTGAGGACAATCAGGACCATCCCTATAATCTTCAGCCTCATATTCAGCCTACTCAACCGTTAGGCAGAAGCTTCATTTGACAGCATTGTTCGATATAGCCCATCTTTTTATTCGATTTCCATTCTCCATAGAAAGGGAAGGATGCGATGAAGTTTTTACATTCTTTGTAATCACGCTGGTTTTCGTTTGTGACAATGGTCGAAATGGCCGTAATTGTGTTAGGGGTGAGTTACAGTTGATTTTGTGAATTCTGTTGGGTTAGGGTTGTAATTAGGGGGTGAGTTTGTCGGGTTTTTGGGGCAATTGTTTGTTGGCAAATTGAATGTACGGGTTTTTGAAAGTTAAATTCACATTGTTACTATTGTTTTTGTTTTTTGTAATTCTTGTACTGTTGTGAAAGCTGTTGGAGTTTGAAAGTTAATCTTTATGTACGCTTAACAAATATATTTTTTCTGCTTTCGTACAAAATTGTGATGATTTTGGACCTTTCATTTGATTTATTTTCTTTGTCTTTTCTCGCGTTATTCCGATATGCACCGACAAGTTTATTCCTATGCCTAAACACCATCGAAATGTAAAAAATCTCACATGTATACAGGGTCCCATAAAAATACATGGACAAATTTTAACACAGCGCTCAGTACGTCTAACTAAACATATCCAAGCAAAAAAAAACACCGATTAAAGTGATTTTATTTTGACGTAAAATAATAAATTGCCGGCACATTAGTGTATTTTCGTTAGCTGATTTTATTTTTCTTGTGAGTATCTATGCGTTTTTCTTTTATATTTTTTTACCATCGTCCTTATTTTGGTGGTCTGAATGATTCGTAAAAGTTTGTCCACCTATTTTAATGGGACCTTATATATGCTAAACACGCGACATCAAATATTGAAAATCTAGTATAAAACCGCGTTTCATACGAAACAGTATCGCAAATTCTCAACCAACCACAGTCCTATTTAGCAATTCAGAAAAATTAATATCTCGGCCGTTTACCGACACGAGCTGCGGCGGATGCGACGAACCAATAAAAAAAAAATCGTTCCAATTCGAGTTTCAAATTCGAGCTATTTGCTTGTCAACCGTCGCACTGTTTGGACGTGTGTCGCGATCGCAAGAATCGGAATATTCCGTAAAATTTTGTATTTTCATTTAAAATTGTATTTGTACTCGTTACAGTAAAGAGTTGGATTCGATTGTTTACGGGGTTTAACTTGGAATGAGTTTTGCGACACAGTTGTCAGTTCTGTAAACATAATTTTAAACTTATCTGTTTTTGTGCCGGTTCGACTATTATTGTCTAATTTAGTATCTATCCCGAGCACGAGCTTATTTACACACTAGCTTATCCCCGCGACTTAGCCCGCGTAAAATTTCTTGTTTAGACATAAAATAATTATATCCTATGACACTCGGAACTAATGTAGCTTCCCATTATTGAAATAATTTTCGTAATAGGATCGACCCCTTTATTGCTTAAATCAGTTTCAATCACAATCTGAATCATTTTAAGGATATTATCAACCTTTTTAAGGAACATGCTTAAACATTGATTCTCAATCAAAAACCAAGAAAATCTACAGGACCTAAACGCAAAAAAACGCAACTTTTATAATGCTTAAAAGTTTATGATCGACTACAGTAAACAAAGTCAGGAAAATATATGATATTCTTCTGGATTTATGCTAGTTAGATAGGTGTTGAAAACATAATACCTTCAAATAATTTGATACAATAGGAAAAAATCATGAAGATACCTCCAAAAACTTTCTTTTCACAATAAATATACTAATATACATAAAATCATTGTGGTTTTGTCAGATTATTCTACAAGTAACATACTAAAGCACTAGTGTTTTAATTTTTTAGTCCAACCAATACATTTTTTGTGAATAGATAATTGCTTCATATTTTGCAACTCAATTACCAGCGTTGTGTCATCGCGCTTCTCTTTGTTTTCTATGCAGTCTGTCACTTTTTCATTTTGTCATTTTTGCCGATGAGAAATCACAGCGGGCGCACGGTTTGTACTTGGATGAATCCAGATTCCAACCATTCAAGTCATATTCTTGGCCAAGTCGCAAGCTTTCGCGGCATCTAACCTGTTGTAACGAGTCGCTAAAAGCACTCGTGTTTCAAGTGGTCGGTGTAGGAAGCACGTTCCTTTGCGGTGGTAGGGCTGCCAGCTGTCATACGGATCTGGACGAAAATGTGTTGGATTATTGTTGTATTACACTTGGCATATTATACTACACTAGCTTTTGCCCGCGGCTTCTCTCGCGTTTAGTATTATAAAAAAAAAACTAATACATTTACATCCTCCATCATCCCTTATTTTATACCCATGGGGGTTGAATTTATCAAAATCCTTTCTTAGGGGATGCCTACGTCGTAGTAGCTATATGCATGCGAAGTCTCAGCCCGATCGGTTTAAAATTGACAAAGTTTCATACAAAGTTTCATCCCCTATTTTATTTCCTTGGGGGTAGAATTTATCAAAATCCTTTCTTAGTGGATGCCTACGTCATAACATCTACCTGCATGCCAAATTTCAGCCCGATCCCTCCAGTGGTTTGGGCTGTGCGTTGATAGATCACTATGTCAGTCATTCAGTCAGTCACCTTTGAGTTTTATATATTTAAATGTCCCGGGACTAACGCACACCACCAAAAACCCCGTTGCCTCGTTTGCGTTCCTACATCTGGTCACCTGACCTTTTTGATCAATAAGGTCACTTTATGTCATTCTAGGGCGTCCCCTCCCTTCGTTTCCACTCACATCTACTTAAAAACTCAAACCATTAGATTACGGGATGAATGAGATTATCACAAGATTCTACTCTCATTAAAATCAAAAGTCATTTATTCAAACTAGGCTGAGAATCAGCACTTTTGAAGGTAAAATTCCATAAGATGGTCCCCCAAAACGCCCGCCGTACACCACTTCCTAGTGCTGAGCTGCTGCTGAAGAAGTGGCGCAACAAACTCCCCAGCAGCACAGCTGTCTGTTCAGTTAGAAGAACTTGATTCTACACAATAGTCATCATTTCAGCCGAAAGACGTCCACTGCTGGACATAGGCCTCCCCCAAGCACCTCCACCTCGACCGGTTCTGTGCTTCCCGAATCCAACGGGTTCCTGCGGCCTTCACAAGGTCGTCGGACCCCCTTGTGGTAGGCCTTCCAACGCTACGTCTTCCGGTACGCGGTCGCCACTCCAGAACCTTTCGGCCCCATCGGCCATCTGTTCTGCGAGCAATGTGCCCTGCCCACTGCGACTTAAGTTTGGCAATTCTTCGGGGTATGTCGGTGACCTTGGTTCTCCTGCGGATCTCCTCATTCCTGATTCGATCACGCAGGGAAACTCCAAGCATAGCCCTCTCCATTGCCCTTTGGGTGACTTTTAGGCTTCTTTTAAGGCACATTGTGAGCAACATTGTATTATACAATAGTAAGTAATTAATATAACGAAACACATCATTAAATTAAATTATTAGCCTTATGTCAGCTAGCACACGTAAATCAAAAAACTTTTTTACAAAAAAAAAACAACCGACTTCCAAAAAACACTATAAAGTGAAAAATAACTTTAATTTCGGAAGTCGGTGGCAAAAAACTAAAATACAATCCAAAGACACCGACTTCCGAAATTAAGTTCTTGTTTTTTGGAAGTCGGTTGTTTTTTTTTTTGTAAAAAAGTTTTTATTTTTCCGATTTTAGTGGGTTAGTTTGTAATTTGTCTAAGTTACAATAGCCTAATGTCAACTGCTCATCACCTTTTTTTTTACAAAATATTGCTAGACGTTAATTGTTGAAGAGATTTTTGTTGATTTTTCAAAAACCGCTTGTCCGATTTCGATAACATTTTCATGGGACCATTTGGATAGTATAACCTTTCCAACAAAAAAAATTTTTTTTAAATCGGTTGGCAAGCGACGGAGTTATGCTCCGTCGCTTGCCAACCGATTTAAAAAAAAATTTTTTTTAAATCGGTTGGCAAGCGACGGAGTTATGCGCGAACAAACATAAAATAAAATACAAACATCCGAATTGAGAACCTCCTCCTTTTTTAGAAGTCGGTTAAAAACATTGAAAAGTAGTATAGACGTATATTTAACGTTGACTAACGTGGCGCTACTGAAATTTTTTAACAAAAACATTTCAATGACGCCAGGATGAGCATGACTATACTGTTTTGATAAAAGATCGACACAACACCTTACAAAGTATACAAAAATAAAATTATAATGTAACTTTCTGGCACGTGGCAGCCCTTACAATTCGGCCCTTTTGTACATTCGATCCCTGGTTCCGTACACAATATAATAGGGTGCACAATGGACCGCTAAACGTTCCATTATTATATTATTATATATTTTTTTTAACCTTATATTCTTGGGGGCTTGTTCCACAGAGTGTGTTTGGCTTTTACCAAGCGGAAGCTACTCTGAGATGGTGAGACAAGTGCTTGGTAGTTTACTAATTAAACGTATATAATATAATATTTATATTTAATTTTATATGTACATTTCCATAATTAATTATATTATGTATAATATTTATGAAATATTGTATGTACAATAAATGTAGGCATACACACACGCACGGGGGGGGGGGCCCACACACACCCTCCCCGCCCCACACACACACACCCCCACACACAATCAGTCACTTGTAATAGTTGTAATTGTACCACGTTGGCAACCTATGTGATAATTAATGGGAGCCTGGAGTTTAAAATACAGGCCTTCCACACACAGATCTCACACACACACAGACACACAAATCACACAGACACACACACCCCGACACACACACAACACACACACACACATACACATTCACATCAGATATGTGGGAGATCTGTATCTCCCACAAATTACCAAATTATGTCGAAATAGCTGTCAACTTAATATGTAGGTATAAGAATGTAATCTGTGGAGATAAATAAACATAATTTTATTTATTATTGTGACACCCCTCGTCTATGGGATATTTTTAGGGTGAATAATATTCTATACAGGTTAATAATATTGTAAGTCAGGTGAGGGTCAAAAAAATGTTTTGTAATTTTATTCATAATGGTGAATTGCGCTCTAATTCTATAACATACTATCAATCTCAATGTGAATAATTTTGAAAGGTAATGATAATCCATTGCTTCATATGTATGAAGAATTTGTCTGCATAACAACGTAAATAACGCAATGAATATTGTTGAGCTGTCAAAATGAAAGCCTTACCCAGCTCTTAGAGAAATAAAACCTTTTACAAAAATATTTTTTTATACTTTTTAAGGTTTTTTTTTTCTTTCAAAGGAGATGAATCTTTGTCCCATACAAGCTTGGCCCAGAAATGGACACAAATAAAACTAAGTGTATTATGAAGCAATAATAGTGTTTCAAAACCCTGTGTATTTTTGTTCGTCGTAAAACTTGGTGTCGGCTATAATAGCCCTATGACATCTGCTAGGGACAGGTCACTAGTACCTATATCTATAAACTCAAGAAAAATGCTACAAGTAATCAATCACCATTAATGCCTAGAATCCTGCTCAACCCCTTAATAAAAACCCTCATTTGCCTTTACAACCCCCATGGGGGAAACAAGCGGTCCAATTTTCTTTAGAGTAAAACAAAACACACAACTAATTACCCCATACAGCTTCAATTTACTGCGCTAATGTATAATAATACAGCGTAAAATCCAGCTCGAATAGAGCAAAAACGATAAACGGATAACATTTAAAACATGAAAAGCGGGTAGAACGAAAAACTCGACTATTTAACATCCGATTAAGTTTAAATAAAAAAAAAGACTCAGTTCGCTTCGGTCCGCGGACACGTAAGCTTGTCTGTAGAGGTTTTTTTGTAGGGTTCCGTGGTTAAATAGGGTTTGTTGATTTTAAATCTATGCTATTAATAAACCTGAAGAGTTTGTTTGAACGTGTTAATCTGTGGAACTGCTAGTACTAATAATAAAGTAGAAGTGTTTGTTTGAACTCGTTAATCCTTGGGACTGCCAGTCTGATTTGAAAAATTCTCTTTGCTAAGCGAAAACGAAGTAACGGGGAGTTTTATAAAAATGAGGATATTATCTTAGTAGCATTGTGTATCTTATGATTTCTTTCCGTTCCTTATGATTTAGTAATAATATAAATGTGGGTAGATACACCTCTGCCTAAATCTTCGGAATTTATAGACGTGATAATGACATCACGCCTCATTTCTCAATACAGGGCGGGTTAAGTAAACCCCTTTATCAAACAGAGAATCGTCGGGATTATTTGAAACTTGTTAATGAAGTAAATAAAAGGTTTTTTAATCATTTGAAATGAATAAGGTGTTTGAAAAGGAAAGTTAAAACGAACAGAGTTAACTTTAAAAAATGCATGTTTCCTCAATAATCAGCATAAAATGTTCCCACTGCTGGGACACAGGCCTCCTCTCGGTGAGAGGGTGTGGGCCATAATCCACTACGAGGGCCCAGTGCATGTTGCTGAATGTCACATGTCTTAGATTTTATGGTTCTAGGACATGCCGGTTTCCTCACGATGTTTTCCTTCAGCGTTTACTAAAAATTCGTGATTTCATTCATTTAAAATGGAAACGTTTGTAGCTAAAAATGTTTTTCGAGGTTACCGAATTCACAAACATTTGGAATTCTCTCAGTCCCCCTTCATAATAAGTTAATCCGAACCGACCTTACTTGAAGGTTATTACGAATTCAGAAAAGTAATTAACTGGGTTATAATTAACTGTTAACTTTAATAAGCTTGAGCAGTTTAAGAATGACTATTTTTATTCAGATAACCATCATGTTTATGTAATTTAATTTCAAAAGTATGTTAAAAAAAAAGCTTATGGCGAATTTCACCAAACTTTTATAATAATAATAATTCATTTATTTTCAGACAAAGTCCATTCCATTATTACATTACATTAGAAAACATAAAATTGATATAATAATCACACATACACAATAAAATAACACTCAGACATTCAAATCAAATCAAATAAATAAATAAAATTAAAATACACACACGTGTCATTTGAACCAGAATAAGTCTTACAGGTACTGAGAATAAATTTTGATTTATGACAGTTTTTACAAACTAGAACTGTCAGACGTCAATTTTATTCCACGGACAAAAGATATCTTTAACTTAACTTTGGTAAAATCAGCCCTTAATAAAGTAACTATGATTATAACTAACCGTCAATCTATGAATTATGAAAAGAAAAAGTCTAACTTGCTAAAAATAATTCAATTTATATCATACGGAACCTTCTAAAAATACGTCCTCATTTTTCTTTAGCCACGCAAATGGGGCAACAGTTACATGTTAAAATTCTAAATGAACTCGAAAAATGTTGCCGACCCCTGCATACGAATAACCTATTTTTAGCGTTTAGCCGTTTTTCAGTAGTCTGTGACTTTGTGGCTTAAAAGCTTAAAGGTTTGTGATGTTTTAATTTTTGTGTGTATGTATATGGTGAAAAAACCTCGATTTTAATGGAAAAACGTAGGATGAAAATATAGCTCTACTCTTTATTCTTTTGTTTACGAGTATTATTTTCCCTGAAAACTGCTCGCTAATTGTTATTTTATTTTCATGAAAACCTAGATTTCTAAATAAAAACTTTGGTATGAACAATTTATAATTAGATTTGTAACACAAACTAATTTAATTAGATAAGTAGAAACAGAGGCAGTAATTTGTTAATTTAACAAAAACAAAATGTAACTTAAGAGCTCAACTGTCAGTAATGAACTAATGAGACACAATTACTTTTTCTATTGTTACCGAACTAAGGGTGGGTGTTTTCACGTCCTCTTGACGCACGTATATGTCAAAAATGGCGCTAACTATCGTCAAACCAAAAAAAGCGTTGTTTCAATTTACAATTACAAAATTATGGTCTTGCCGTAGTACGTCAGATAGTTACGATTACGTAATACTCCTTATTATTTAACGTACGTAGGTTACGTTAACCAACTGTTTGAAACAACCGGTCCTTAATAAGCTTACTTTCCGAATTTAACTGGTATCCCCTAATTCGGAATTAAATTAAAAAGAAAAACGGGCTTTGGTAAAATAATTAATGATTGAATTATTCTTCGTTTATAATTAGACCTATCACAGTAAAGACTACGAAGGAATGATGAGAAATACAAAAATTTACGAATAGTCAGTTACCTAAAAGGGCTTTGGAAGTACTTGGTATACCTACCTGTCCGCCATTTCGTTTTTTTTTCAAAATGGCGTTCACGCATGTGTAATAAATCGATAGCTATATCGATTTTGAAAAAAAAAAAACAATATGGCGCGACAGAATCTTCAATCCCCTTTGGAATTTAAATTCGTATTTAGACCAAGGTAACATAGATTATTAATACTTGATTAGGCTTCATTTTTAATTAGACCAATCTATCAGAACAGCCTTCACAGAGGATTCCCAAAACCGAAACCGTAGGTTAGTCAAAGTATCATCACACAGCTTACTACACCATAAAGCGAAAACATCACAACCGAAATTACAAAGACCCCATTCCGCTGTAAAGCGATACATATACTACAGAGAGCGAGCCATTTCCCCTCAGAGCGCTGGAGTGCAAAGTACCCCTCGCGGTAAGCGCTGGATTGTCTCAGCCTTTGTGAGGCAATCGGATGCACGCAGGGATGAGGCAGACGTGGAACTGTAGCAGTGTTTTGTTTTATTTTCTTTCTTGGAAAAGGAAGGAAGGATGCGCTGGATGCGATATCTTAGGGAGGGCGTTGTTTGAATGATGAGGATTTACTGCGAAAATTATCGTTTTATTTCTTTTTTTTTGTCATAGAAATTGAAATGAGAGGTAAATAGAAAAGTGTTCTTCAATTCCGTGCCTCAAACACACTGCCTCGCTTTTTCTTCCACTAAATGTGGATAACGGTGAATATGTTAGTCCATAACAGCCGCACAGGTTGATCGATCAGGTTAAGGTACGCTTGCCGCTATTGGCCTGTGGATGGGTGACCATCTTTACATACCGACACCTCTCCGTGACTCGGAAAGCACGTTAGGCTGTTGGTCCCGGCTGTCATTCGTGGATCTGTGGATCTTTGACAGTCGTTACGGGTAGTCAGAAGCCCGAAAGTCTGATAACCAGTTTTACCAAGGGGTATCCTACATTACGCAGTAATTGGGTTGTCAGATAGGCAGTCGCTCCATGTAAAATACTGTTATTCAGCTACATCCGGTTAGACTGGAAGCCGACCCCAACATAGTTGGGAAAAGGCAAAAGGTTGAATGCTAGGCAGATGATGCAGATGATGTTATGATACGAGTTTAATACAGGATGGCAGGGCCTGTTACCTGATTCTGCAACCGGGGGGTTGGAGTGTTGGATTTACTGGAAAAGCATTGTATTATTCAGGCATCATCTGGGCACGTTCTGTTAGGATGTCGGCCTGTGGGTCCTTTGAAAAGAAAATAATTTGGTTGCTACGACATATACTAAATTTATAAAACTGCTTGGGTCATCGTCATTAGATATCAACACCCATCACGACTGCGGAGTTTTGCTAACTAATTTAATTCGACCCTTTAGTTTTGCTAACTAATTTAATTCGACCCTTTAGTTTTGCTAGCTAATTTAATTCGACCCTTTAGTTTTGCTAGCTAATTTAATTTGACCCTTTAGTTTTGCTAGCTAATTTAATTCGACCCTTTAGTTTTGCTAGCTAATTTCATTCGACCCTTTAGATTTGCTAGCTAATTTAATTGGACCCTTTAGTTTTGCTAGCTAATTTCATTCGACCCTTTAGTTTTGCTAGCTAATTTAATTTGACCCTTTAGTTTTGCTAGCTAATTTAATTTGACCCTTTAGTTTTGCTAGCTAATTTAATTCGACCCTTTAGTTTTGCTAGCTAATTTAATTCGACCCTTTAGTTTTGCTAGCTAATTTAATTTGACCCTTTAGTTTTGCTAGCTAATTTAATTTGACCCTTTAGTTTTGTTAGCTAATTTAATTCGACCCTTTAGTTTTGTTAGCTAATTTAATTCGACCCTTTAGTTTTGCTAGCTAATTTAATTCGACCCTTTAGTTTTGCTAGCTAATTTAATTCGACCCTTTAGTTTTGCTAGCTAATTTAATTTGACCCTTTAGTTTATTCCATAAATTGAGCATCGTAGACAGAGTAAACTATAGACTGCTGCATATCTTCTTTTTCATTCGCACAAGAAAAAGAGAAATACGCCATTAGCAAAGAAAAGAGACAGAGTAAGAATATTTCTGTCCTTTACTGCGTGTCGGCTAAGCACATCAATGTGCACAACAAGTTTGACGTTTATGAAGGAATAATAAAATAAATCACCGCGCTGAAACGGAAAATAAGATCTTTTTCGTGCATAATTCAATAATAGTACATTTGCGCAACTATGAAAATGGTAAGGTGCAGTGTAATAAGCTGTAAAAATGATAGTATGATGAAGACTGCCGGATTTTTTGTCCCTTTCGGTGACACGGATACCATGAGTCTATAGATTACTCTGTCTACGTTGAGCATAGTCAAATGTGAACCATAGATTCGCATTGCGTCGCCGGTCACGCTACGTGAAACACGAAACAATAAAACATAGTTTGAATCGTTTGTACAACCAGCAAACTTAACGCTTGTAAAATTTCTGGCAAGTTATCATTGTTAGGCCATAGAGTAAGCAAGCATAAAAGTAACTGGGTTGTGGAGGTCAGATAGGCAGTCGCTCCATGTAAAAAACTGGTATTCAGCTGCATCCGGTTAGACTGGAAGTCGACCCCAATATAGTTGGGAAAATGCTGGGCAGATGATGAGTAAACAATAATACTATAATATAATTATGGTCTAAAATAAATTGATTGTACTGTTTTTGTTTCTAGTTTAAGAGCTAGATTATTTTTGTTGTAAAATTAGTTCTTATCTAGTGTTTCTTAGAAGAAGTACTAGCTTAATACTTTGCAGGTCACTAAAAGCCCCAAGACGCGATTAAAAAAAAAAAAAAAAAAAAAAAAACGAAACTGGCACTCCAGGAGAGCTGACAGAAGTGACAACTTGAAATAGCATAGTAATTTTAAAAATATGTTTGAAGGTCATTCTACCCAAAGAATATGTACCGCGCGTTGATGTCTTTTTAATGGCCAAAACTTAAAACAGAGGTGTAGGTTACGGTAACAGTGTCGCGAGTTCAATGGTTTTTTCCCAACTCAAAAAATTCCCAACGCGCCTAAACTTTTTACTTTAAAAAACTTCTTTTGTGCCTCGTTCAGTATCTTTCAATGTGTTAAGATTCATAGGAAGACCTCATTTGATTTAGGACAAACCATAGATAGAAAAGACGAGGTATACCTACAATTTGTTTGAGATTTACACACAACTATATGACCCCGAGAGGTTGGGCAGAAGTAGCCGCACATTTCGTCAGTTATGTTTAAAGTCATATGAAAAGTCCTTCAGACCTTATTTCGGCCACGACGGCCAATCTCAACGGAGACTAGCTGTAGTGTATTCGCAGGCATTGGCGTGGCAGTCGCTTACCGGCCGTAGGCGAGTGCACACGCTCTCTGGGTTTCGCATAGACTACTTCATCTAAGTGATCTGTCAAAGTGTGTTTTATTAACCCTGCGAACATTACACTAGCCTTCGGCGCGAGAGATATTATAGTGCACAAGTGTGCGCGCAGACACAGGTGCACTCCCTCTTCCCTCACTCTCATAGTCCGATGGGACGGCAATCCTACACGAACGAGAGCAGGCGCAGGACCAACGGCTTAACGTGCTTTCCGAGGCACGGGGGTATCACACCGCGAACTTCCAAACTCCGGACTGTTACTAAGAAATTCCTAATGGAAAAACTCATGAAGCAGAAGTCTCGTGTAATAGGGGGGCGGGTCTATTGCCATTATTTGCCATCAACTAGATACAAATCCAGACTCCGGGCTGGTATTGAGAAAATTCTGTTGGAATAAAACAGTAACACTTTACCCGACCTAGGACTTCATGCTCAGCAGTATTAGACTAGACTAGACCAACGAGGCAGTCAGTTGTTTCGGATCTCTCCATCATTAGCATGCCTCATCATGCATTTTGGAATGCATGAAGAAGCCTCCTAGTGAAGCGCAGTTTGTTCCGCCAGTTACTCAACTGAACCGAGCGCTCGGCGCATCCTGGACAGTCACACCCAACACCTTATGTGACTGGCCAATTCTTCCCTTGCGGTGGTTTGCGACCACCCTCCCACCTGAGTCCGGCGTCAAGCAGCCTGCTGTCTTTCGTCGTTGCGTGGGAGTTCCAGTGCCTTAGGCATCTTCTGGGTACGCTCGTTCCATCAGAGACCTCATCAATCGCTTTCCATCAGGTGTGATCGAAACCAAGAGCAATTTTTATTTTTAAATGCTTTAAGTATTTCTGTTCTTCATGATTTTCAACATACAAAACGTCAAACGCTTATGTTATTTCCCGCTCACGCCCCCGCCTATGTAAAGCCCGCTGGTTCTACAGCCCCAAACAAAAAGGGTTGGTGCCAGAAAACGCCACAAGACGCGATATATTGGAATAGCTTGCATCGCGATAAAAAAACTACCCTACATTCGCCATTGTATGAATTCTATGGGTTTAGGGTTCCGTTTTGAAAGAATAAAAAGTTTGTCGATATTTTATCGTATAACTTTTAACCGACTGCGCGGCAGCAAAGACAGGGTTATGTATGATCTACTCTTTTACACCACCTCCTAAATTTTAGGAATTTACCAAATAGAGTTTAGAGACTTCTGTATACATACAGCGCATATTCGGATAGTATAACCCTGAATTTTGATTTTATTCTATTTTACTTTGTACGACCAAGGGATCAAAACCAAGACTTATCGCTCAGCCGTGCTTGATACAATGCAGCAATGCAACCTGCTTAAACAATGCAGTCTTGTCATACCAGCGCTGAGACATTTTTTTTTTTTAAATGTCGCAGCATCATACTGAGATAGGAGCCTTTTGGCCTCGTATAGGACTTCATGTTTCATTTTCATTTTATATTTTATTTTTATATAACTTGGTTTTTATTTTTTATTTTAATGTGTTTAGTTTAGTTTGTGATCTTCCTGTACGAGTCGCAATAAATACTTTTTCTTTCTTCTTTCTTTTCTTATAGTTAAAAATGTCCGTCTTCAAAATAAGACTGAACAGGCATCTTCTGGGCACGCTCGTTCCATCAAAGACCTCATCCATCGCTTTCCATCAGCCGTGATCGAGGTCAGCAGGCCCATTTAGCAATAAAAATATTAAAAAAAACTGGCCAAGTGCGAGTCGAACTCGCACACGAAGGGTTCCGTACCACAGGGCAAAAACGCCGAAAAAAACAAGCTTGTTGTTTGGGAGCCCCCTTAAATATTCATTATATTATGTTTTTAGTATTTGTTGTTATAGCGGCAACAGAAATACATAATTTGTGAAAATTTCAACTGTCTAGCTATCGCGGTTCTTTAGATACAGCCTGGTGACAGACAGACGGACGGACAGACAGCGAAGTCTTAGTAATAGGGTCCCGTTTTTACCCTTTGGGTACGGAACCCTAACCTAAAAATTACTGAAAAACTGTTCAAACTCAAACTCAAAGCATTTATTTCAATTAAACCTTGTACAGGCACTTTTGAATTGTCAAAATTAAATAGTCTGTCAGTTAGTCAGAAAGTTGAAGCTAGTTGCCCATTCCAAAACGTAGATCTCTATGGAGAAGAACGGGCAAGAAACTCCATGGACACTCTTTTAAATCAAGTTATTACAAAATCCTGGGTACATTATTCTTGTTGCTTCTATATGTGAGAACAATGTAAAAAGAAAAAGACAAATGAAGAAACAATTCAAAATATAAGATTAAAAATAAGCCTTGGCAGTTAAGAGATGACCAGTCTCAACCGACGGCACCCGTTCACGAACATGACGCGTGGATCAGCACCATCCAGCTCAACCATTTTGTAGGGAACCGAATAATCCAACACACGCGCCACCATCGGTGAGACATTTAAGTGAGCATGACACGTTCTCAACTGCCATGCTCTTTCAAGTCAACAACAGAAAAAAAAAATCATAATAAACGGAAACATGGTTCTTACATTTACAAAATTAAAAAAAAAATGCTTCTACATTATACAAAACTATAGTTTGCAATTTATTTAAGATGTTAATATAATTTACTACCAAACAGGAGGTCTGTGTGGTGCCGGACTTAAAGAATACCACCACCCCTTACTTCCCGTGGGTGTCGTAAAAGGCGACTAAGGATCGTACCGGAGAATGGGCAGCAGCGTTCTTTATGTATTCCACCATCATACCATACTGCGATCGCCAACCCGCCTGCCAAGCGTGGCGATTATGGCAAACCCTCCCAAAATTGGGGGAGGCCTATGTCCAGCAGTGGACGTCTATCGGCTGAAACGACGACCAAACAGGAAGAGGTATCTAATATTGCAGTATTCAACAATTAAAACTGGATTGAATAAATTAAAAAAGTTATGTTCGTAATGTCAGAAATATTGAAAAAGAAAAAGGGAAGCACCTCTTCCAAATATTGAAATTTTAACTAGTGAGCCCAAGTGCCTGTGGAGCAGGACCAGCATCAAGCCAAGCATTTTTATCTACGATATAATCATCCAACTTGTAATATGCTTGTCTACATAGTGTGCGTTTAATGCATGTTTTAAATTTCTTCTCATTTAATTGAAGAATATCGAATGGTATTTTATTATAACATTTTACACAGTAACCCATAAAAGAAGTTTTTACTTTAGACAATCTGAAACGCGGTTGATCTAATTTGTCCCTATTTCTAGTGTTAAAATTATGCCTATCACTTATCTTACTAAAAAGATGTAGATTTTTTCGAACGTACATAATGTTTTCATATATATTGACAAGCAACCGTCATGATGTTAATTTCTTTAAACAGTTCTCGTAGAGAATCGCGTCTGCTGAGCTTGTAGATGGCTCTGACAGCCCTCTTTTGCAGAATGAAGATAGAATCAATATCTGCAGCCCGTCCCCACAACAAAATACCGTAAGACATGATGCTATGAAAGTAACTAAAATAGACCAGTCTCGCGGTATCCACGTCTGTTAATTGGCGAATTTTCCAAACAGCGTAAGCGGCTGAACTTAGCCGCCCTGCAAGTGATGTTAAGTGCGGACCCCACTGTAGCTTTGAGTCAAGCGCGATCCCCAGAAAAACCGTATTTTCGACGAATTCAAGTGTCTCCCTATTCAATACAACATGACATTCATTACTTCTAACATTCGGTAAAGCGAATCTAATGCATTTAGTTTTTTTCTCATTTAATACCAAATTATTCACAGTAAACCAATTATGGACCACATGCATAGCGTTACTTACGTCGTCAAGCTCTTGTGCACGTCTGCTTACTTTAAAAATCAGTGATGTGTCATCAGCAAATAACACCATTTGTGGTTGGTTTTTCAGTAAATGAGGTAAATCATTTATATATACTAAAAATAGGAATGGCCCCAATATTGAGCCCTGCGGTACTCCCATTTTGACTTTTAAGCCCGATGAATTCACACCGTTAATTTGAACTTGCTGAAATCTATCATTTAAATATGATTCTATTAAGCTAAGAGCAAGTTTACCTAGTCCGTAATGCTCAAGTTTCAAGAGCAGTGTTTCGTAATTCACGCAATCAAATGCCTTGGATAGGTCACAAAAAATGCCTATAGCATCTTGTGCCTCTTCCCATGCGTTAAAGATGTGTTTTAATAAGGTGACACCGGCGTCGGTTGTACAACGTCCTTTGGTGAAACCATACTGTTGATCGTGTAAGATGTTATTACGATTAAAATGATTGAGCATTTGATTTAACATTACTTTTTCGAACACCTTGCTAAAAACCGGCAAAACCGATACGGGTCTATAATTATTAGTGTCTTTGCTGTCCCCAGATTTGAAAAGTGGAATAACTTTACTGAACTTCATTAAATCCGGGAAAACCCCTTGATCTACACACAAATTAAATATTAAAGCTAAATAGGGTGCAATTGTCTCAATAAAGGATTGACAAACTTTAGTGGACATGCCCCACAGATCTTCGGTAATTTTGATCTTAAGTTGCTTAAATGCCTTTATAATGACTATGGGGTTTATATGTTTAAATTTAAATTCCACAGGACAGGCTGAGACATTCGCTCTTAATAATTCAATAGCTAGTGCGGGCGAGGAATTTAAAGTTTCTGTAGTTTTAATTGGGATATTGGTAAAGAAAGTTGCAAATTCCTGAGCAACATCGATGTTATCGCTAATGAGACCGCGGGAAGTGTCCAGTGTGTAATCAGTATTATGTTTTTTGTTCCTGTTCGTTTCATTGTTTATAATTTTTGTTTTAACAATACTCAACAATGTTTTCGCTGGTGTGCGCACCTTAACTCGGGTATCAATAGTATTCTATAAATTTTCAGTAAAACCTAAAATATTCATTCCATGATGGAATACGTATCATAGTCGTGTTTGCACTTGTGAGACAGGCCACGTAATGGACTCTTTTGTTTTTACGTGCATTTATAAAAGCGTGCTTTTCTAGTATTTTTTAAACGATTAATTTATTAAGTTTTCTTTTGTTTGTTTACAGCCGGAAAGATTGAACGTGTTCAAAAATGACCAAGATAGCTGGGACTACACACGTAAGTACCTTTATCATTGTTATTTTTACTATCAATTTACACTATGATTCCGTTATCGCTTCGTCCAATTTAATCAATTAATTTTGACTCTTGAAGTAGGTACACTTTGTGGTGTGCAACGCTACAAGGTTCTTTTGGCGCGTGGCGAAAATCGAAACTACAGCCGCCATCTTGTTTTGTCAACACAATTTCTGTGACAACTTCACAAATGTTTACCAACAACGCCCCCCTTCCAATGTCATACACTTTGTGGTTGCAACGCTACAAAGTTCTCTTGGCGCGTGGCTAAAATCGAAACTACAGCCGCCATCTTGTTTTGTCAATACAATTTCTGTGACAACTTCACAAATGTTTACCAACAACGCCCCCCTTCCAATGTCATACACTTTGTGGTTGCAACGCTACAAGGTTCTCTTGGCGCGTGGCGAAAATCGAAACTACAGCCGCCATCTTGTTTTGTCAACACAATTTCTGTGACAACTTCACAAATGTTTACCAACAACGCCCCCCTTCCAATGTCATACACTTTGTGGTTGCAACGCTACAAGGTTCTCTTGGCGCGTGGCGAAAATCGAAACTACAGCCGCCATCTTGTTTTGTCAACACAATTTCTGTTACAACTTCACAAGTGTTTACCAACAACGCCCCCCTTCCAATGGCATACACTTTGTGGTTGCAACGCTACAAGGTTCTTTTGGCGCGTGGCGAAATTCGAAACTACAGCCGCCATCTTGTTTTGTCAACACAATTTCTGTGACAACTTCACAAATGTTTACCAACAACACCTCCCTTCCAATGTCATACACTTTGTGGTGTGCAACGCTACAAGGTTCTTATGGCGCGTGGCGAAAATCGAAACTACAGCCGCCATCTTGTTTTGTCAACACAATTTCTGTGACAACTTCACAAATGTTTACCAACAACACCTCCCTTCCAATGTCATACACTTTGTGGTGTGCAACGCTACACGATTCTTTTGGCGCGTGGCGAAAATCGAAACTACAGCCGCCATTTTGTTTTGTCAACACAATTTCTGTGACAACTTCACAAATGTTTACAAAAACGCCCCCCTTCCAATGTCATACACTTTATGGTGTGCAACGCTACAAGATTATTTTGGCGCGTGGCGAAAATCGAAACTACAGCCGCCATCTTGTTTTGTCAATTTCTGTTACAACTTCACAAATGTTTACTAACAACGCCCCCTTCCAATGTCCTTCAAACGCCAAAATATCTTTTTACCACTCTATGACATTTCTTTCAAAGTTGTCACAAGACATGATCCTTCTTTTGATAAGAAGCGTCACTGAAGGATGGATTCAGAAAGGCTCAATTATTAATTATTAAAAATAAAAAGCGATACGTATCATAATGTCCATTTTATGTACCTTGTTTCTGCGTGTTATATTTTTAACCTAAATGTAATATTCAAACAGATGAACAACCCACTGCCACAGAATTTTCTTATTACTTAAAATTACAGCACAATATTATATGTAACTGGAGGGATGTGAAGCGATTACTTCTTTTACTGCGAGAACAAAAAAAGTTCCAAAAAAGCACATTTTTTTTGCTTTGTAGCTATCATGCTGAATTACTGAAAGCAACACAATGCGTTTATAGACACAACATGCGCGTTTCTCAACGCAAAACCACTTCTACCTACTCTGGCAAAAGTTATGCGTTGCGTGTCCTAAAATTCCAAAGCCCGATAGACGGTTTAAGCACTTCATATCCACAGCCAAAAATACGACAGTGAACATACGTTATCACATTTTTAACAACCTATTACATCCATTTACATCTTACGAGTTACTGTAAGTAGGTCTTTTGCCAAAAGCTCAGCACATTAGTCTGTCTGAGTACTAAGGATGGTCTATGGAATTGTATATGGTGACGCTTTGCTGGCGGGGAACGCATTCTTGCGTCCGTGGGTTGCGTTGTCGCGTATGTTTTCATATTGTGAAAAATTCGGGAGACGATAATTATTTTAATTATATTGAAAGCATTTTTTGTCAATTTTTTTTTTAAATATATGTTATTAGTGTGTTTTTTGGTTAGACTGTTTAAATAAGGCATGAGTGCTTTTTGTTGCATGAAAATCGATGTTAATTTAATACACACTGAAAAACTATACAGAAAATACATTATATTTTATAAATAAAATATAGGAGCAATTACCTACTTTATAATTATTTGTGTATAGTCTGTGTTCTAACTAAATATGCATTTAAAAAAAATCTTTAACAAAATCTGATAAACTCCGGTTATAACCGCTAGCTATCTTCCATCCACCACTCCAAAAATTAAGAAAAAAGAAAAGTTAAGAGAACCATTAATTTTTTATTCTGGATCAAAATAATTACCCAACCATAAAATCCATTTCTCCATTAAAATGGGAGTCTTTTTCATTTAAATATTAAAGGAAACCAACTTAAAAACTCGCACAAAGGGCGGTTAGCATGTATAAAAGGCGCCTTTTCATATGCAAAAGAACCGGATTTATCCGGTTACTGGCCAGCTCTGACTGAGTAACAACAAGTAACCGTCTCGTATAGAAAGACGCCATTTTAGAATTGTAAAGTTTGAATTTAAAGTTTATTTTTTTATTACAAAAGGCGGCAGCTTGGCTCGTTCTTAATTCAAATTTGACGTTTCGGGGATGAAATTCTTTTTAGGGTTCCGTACCTAAAGGGTAAAAACGGAACCCTATTACTAAGACTTCGCTGTCTGTCCGTCTGTCCGTCTGTCCGTCTGTCCGTCTGTCCGTCTGTCTGTCTGTCTGTCACCAGGCTGTATCTCAAGAACCGCGATAGCTAGACTGTTGAAATTTTGGCAAAGTATGTATTTCTGTTGCCGCTATAACAACAAATACTAAAAACAAAATAAAATAAATATTTAAGGGGGGCTCCCATACAACAAACACGATTTTTATGCCCTTTTTTGCTCGATATCAAAAATGGCAATAGGTAGCTAGGCACTTGAAATATTCACAAAATACTCAGTTGTATTTTAACTTTAATAATAAATAATAAAATTAAAATAAAATAAATATTTAAGGGGGGCTCCCATACAACAAACATGTTTTTTTCGGTGTATTTGCCTTGTGGTACGGAACCCTTCGTGTGCGAGTCCGACTCGCACTTGGCCAGTTTTTTTTTAAATTACTTATGGTGATTTGACAGTTTGGGAACGGAGGGAAAGGGTTTTTCGACAGTTAGTGGAAGGTAAATTTTGCAGAATTGGTTTTATTAGTTTTTAAAAGAGGGTAACCAAACTTTCTTGGAATGCCAAAGATTGTCAGACTAAGGTAAAGAACCAGGGTGTTACCTACCAAGTCCTTTACCTTAGTGTGCTTAAGTATGTAGATAGACTTCTAGCGTAAACTTAGCCTACTAACACTAACGTAAAAATATCGCGGCGGGATTTTATCGCGCACTGGACTTTGAACTCTAGGTATTAAACCGACGGTTGAGAATAGGCGTGTGTAACTCTTTACGGAACCGACTCACTGATCCGGATCGTTGAAGTGATTCAAAAGATTGGTTCAGTAACAATGTTTCAAATGCATCATTTGGATCTGAAACATTAGTTTGCTCTGTGCTCATTCTGCGCGACGCCTCACTCGCGAGGCGACTGAGCAGTGTGTGAGCGAGAGAGGGAGACTGAGACACACTGAGTTACTTAACTATAGACTCGCGAGTCGCGAGTGAGCGGTCGCCATAATTACAATCTATACAAGTCAGAAAGAGATACTAAATGAGATGTGTATTACTCATACTCTCACAGATTTTGATTCTGTATTTTATTATCCTTTGAACCAATGAGCCAAATGAAACATATCAGTGTTTCGGATCATTTCAGTGATCGAGATGCAAATGTTCCAATCGCAAAAATGATACACTTTGCCCACCTCTAGTTGAGAATCCAACAGAGCACATCGCAGCGCGTCAAAAAAACACACTGTTGGATTTTTAACGTGCCTTGAGAATCCATGCGCGAAAAAAAATCGCAGCAACTCATCTTATCCTTACCATAGAAAAAACAAATGAGAAAGCCAACTCGAGCCCTGAGCGAGCGATAATAACAGCCTAAACACGTATGGGCTGTCACTTATAGTTTATTGAATCGTCAGAAATGCATAGACAATCTCTATGCAAAACAATTTTCCCCTGTAGGGTAAGCATCAGGGATCTTCAACACAACGTTTTTTTTGAAGTGAAAAACTTCTTTAGCGGCGTTGTACACTTTTTTTGTAATGGGTAAAAAATGTTAAACTCGCGTCAGGACACGTGACCCTGATCGTAAGATTCGTAAGATGACACGCGTGACCCTGATTGTAAGATGACACGTGACCCTGATCGAAAATTCGTAAGATTCCAAAATATCATAAATTGAAAACAAGTATACAGGATCAAATTACAGACAGACAGACAGACCGACAGACAGTTACAGTCACGGTTACAGTTACGGTTATGGTTACGGATACAGTAAACAACGTTGATATTCAAGTTTTCACTTTTGCCGGCACTCCCGGAGTGCAACCCGTCGTTTTTTTGATTATTTTTTCTACATCTACATTTGTTTCATTACTTAAGGTCATGATAACTGTTTAGTTATTTGAAAAATTACGATCGAAATAATGACTAATAAAAACGTGGTTTTACTGAATCATGTATCTATTCAAATAAAATAAAATGATTATGAAATCGTATTTTTTACAATATTTTTAAAAGTATTTATTACTTTTTCATTTACCATGAAAATTATACCTAATCTTTAAATTCGGAAATTCATATATTTTTTACAATAACCTAATATTTTCTAGCTCAAACCGTGGTGGGTCGATTCCCACCTTAGGCGATTCGATTTTTTTCATTTTATCGCGGACGGTATTACGTACGGGCGTAGCCACGACTGGCGCGCCTTTAGCAGCGACAAATTTTGTCAGTGTGTACGCATACGTACGAGCGCGCTCACGTACAAACCGTGTTCAGTGCGTATGTATGAAGATATCCTACTGTTACGAGCTTCGGGTTCGTGACAATAAAAACTGCCGATTTAATAACAAAAAAAAAAACACTCTAATAAACAACACTAATTACAACTGAAACACACTAATTATGCAACACAATTGCACTACTGATCGCTCTAAGTCGCACTTGAAGATCGCTTCGGATGGTTCGCTCGTATCGCTGTATCCAAACTGTCTCGCTCGCGGCTCACCTTACCGCAGAGAGTTCTAGAACCTTCCATTGTAGAAACATCTAGAATGTTCGAGTACATACAGGCCCCGATCGACCAGATGTCGAAAGTTCTAGAAAGTTCTCGCATCGAAATTTCTAGAAGGATCTCGACCACTATTTCCGCTACTCGATACTAGATGGCGCTAGTGGTAACTAATGTCACCATGTACCAGGCATTAATTTGTGGCGCGCAACACTACTCATTTGTATTTACTCTGTCCTTACCTACCTAACCAACTGATACACAATAGACAATCACCCTCCTTGCATATAGGACATCTAATCAAATTGTCATACATCAGTGAATTATGACCTCCATACACGAACCGTATCGGAAATCAAACGCGGTTCGAGTCCACATTAGTAGAGGTGATCAATATTATTGGTGATGGTCGATTTATATTCTGTCGAAAGAAGAAATGCATTCGGAATATCGAGTTACTGGAAAACTGAGTGAAGAACAGAGAAGTTACAGTTTTCAGTTTTTAAGGTTCCGTACCAAAATGGTAAAAAAGGAACCCATATGGTGCGACTCAGTCTGTCTCTCACAGCTGGATATCTCAAGAACTACTAATGCTATCTATCAACTTGAAATTTGCAACAGTTTTAGATGACGTTTGCCTAACTATTTTGCAAATAAGAATGAAATTAAATTTTTTTGCAACAGTGACTGAAAAGGGGTCTGAAAAATTTAGTGGGGCTACTAGGCCATAGGTACGAGGGTCATTATGAAAGAGCGCAGTTTGCACATTCTTAAACTTTTTTTTAGGGCGCATAGTTTTCGACATTTGATGATAAATGTAAAAAAAAGAATACTGTTCCCCCCTTATCTCCGAAGTTTGCAAAGAGAAAAATCTGAAATAATTCTATGTGATAGAAGTTTATGTAAAGACAATGTCGTCGTAATGAAGTCTCTACTTTCTGTCTCTGTTCTCCGATGTTTAGGTAAATATAGTCTGCCTATTCCGATCACTGGTGATTAGACATATGTGAAGACGATGCACCTAGAATACCTGCTTACCTATACAGATTTTTGTTATATCCTTAGCTTTTTGGCATTCTGTCAGTAGATAAGTACATAAATCTTAACTAAAATCTCACTACCCACATTTAACTTACGACGAAAATAAATGAGCAACAACGTATCCACAATGAGTTTCCTTTCTTAACGAAGAGGAGAGTGTCCCAGGGAAATTGCGATCGCCGCGTCGTTCAGTGAAAGTCGCCCGCGGCGACCTCTACCACACGACAATGGTTCCAATAAATATTTGAGCAGAAGGACTACTGTCTAAGAAACAAGATATTAAAAAAAAAATTGCATCATCATCTGCCAAGCCTTTTCCCGGGGTCGGCTTCCAGTCTAACCGGATGCAGCTGAATACCAGTACTTTACATGGAGCTACTGCCTATCTGACCTCCACATTTCCACAATCCAGTTTCTGGGTAATACGAAACCCCTTGTTAAGACTGGTTGTCAGACTTTGGGCTTCTAACGACTGTCAAAGATCTAAGAATGACAACCCGGGACCAACGGCTTAAAGTGCTTGCCGAAGCACAGATAGTCTTGATAAGTAAAGATGGTCACCCATCCACAGGCCAACCGCGGTAAGCGTAGCTTAACCTGATCGATCGACCCGGGCGGCTAGTAATATTGACACTGTTGACAGCTCCCTTCTAGCACACCATACCACACCATAGCGCACAACCCCTAAGTTATCACAGTGATACTTTACCATACTAATATTATAAATTCGAAAGTAACTGTCGGTCTGTACGTTACCTTTTCACGCCAAAACTACAGAACTGATTTCGATAAAATTTGGCAGAGAGATAGATTGCATCCCGGGGAAGGACATAGGATAGTTTTTATCGACATGCCTCGCGGGCGGGCGGAAGCTAGTACAGAACAGATCTGCAGGATAATTATGCAGATTTCAGATCAAGCAAATGGATCCCTTTCTTGTTAAGAGTTGATCTTCTGCACTGTCTCATTATGTGCATTATATTATTATCTTTAGAAACGTGAGGATGGGGTGCTTAGAGTCGGATGCTAAGTAGAGAAAGGCTTGCGGCGGTGAGCTGATTATTCAGATTAGCGGTGTGGGTAAATATTTTAGTTCAAAAAATATCACCGTGAAAACTTGGGTGAACTGAGCTTGATGTAAGCTGTCATTCTACATGATGCTAGGGTGATATTTTTTTAAGAAATTAAACGTAGGGATTGTCCGAAACAGTGGGATTGTCCGAAAGGGTTACCGCTGGCCCGGAAAATAAAGGGCTAATAAGGAAGGAACACGGGTGGGTTTTAGTCAGTAAGAGTCTGACACTCCCTTCCGCTCCACCCAGAGTGGGAGGGGTCATTTGATGATTTCCCATCCTGAAAAAAAAGCCTTATAAAATGAATTTGAAGGATCTTATAGTATTTTATTTATTATTTGCGTCGCTTTAGGTAGGTGTATATGACATGACATCGTACAAACAACCGGAGTAATGGACCTATAAGTATAAATAGCCTTTTTACCAAATAATAAATAGTTTTGGTTGTTCTTAGTTATCCGAAATACCAAGTAATCACACTAATATTATAAAGGCGAAAGTTTGTGAGTGTGTTTGTATGTTTGTTACTTCTTCACGCACAAACGTCTTGACCAATTTCGATAAAATTTGGTATGGAGGTAGCTGACACTCTGAATTAACACATAGGTTACTTTTTATCCCGATATTCCCACGGGATCGACACTTATGCGGGTGAAAGCGCAGGGCGCAGCTAGTCTACCATAAATATAATGGAATTATATACCTTATTGTTACCAGAAAATTATCGATATCGATATTATCGATATCTCTACCATGTGAGAGCAGTGGTGGCCCAGTGGTAACACCCCCGACTTACGAGTTTGCAGGTCGTAGGTTCGAACCCAGACAGGCGCTTTACTTTGTGTACCTAAATAAATTCATCGCCACTGCTCTCAAAACGGTGAAGGAAAACATCGTGAGGAAACCGTAATGTCCTAGAACCAAAAATTCGAAGACATGTGACATCTACCAAGCCCGCGTGGAGGATAACGGCCCACTCCCTCTCACAGAGAGGAGGCCTGGGTCCCAGGGAACATTATAGGTTGATTATGTTATCTTATGTTGTTATCTATATACCTAGAACCTAGAGCCGGATTAGCCCCTAAGCAAATTAAGCAATTGCTTAGGGCATCACGTCTCGGGGCACCATAAGGCAGAAACAGCACCGAAACAGTATTTGCTAGCACATGAAAGGCAAGGCTGTTTATCAGCAAGATATTACAAGACCCAAAAGTCACTCTAGCTAGAGATGTGCGCTAATCTTTACAAATCGCTCGTCGATGTTTTGGAATAATACGAGGCGACTAGTGGATATAGGGGGGCCTACAGGCGTGGATTGCTTGGGGCATCAAGTAGTCTTAATCCGGCCCTCATGATCATCATCATCATTTCAGCCGAAAGACGTCCACTGCTGGACATAGGCCTCCCCCAAGTTAGGGGGGGTTTGCCATAATCGCCACGCTTGGCAGGCGGGTTGGCGATCGCAGTATAGTATGGTATTGGAATGCATAGAGAACGCTGCTGCCCATTCTCCGGCACGACCCTTAGTCGCCTTTTACGACACCCACGGGAAGTATGGGGTGGTGTTATTCTTTAAGTCCGGCACCACACAGACATCCGGCCCTGCTAGAACCTAATTAAATTCTCCAACAATAAACATCTCACAAAAGCAAGAATTCTTACACAGAACTCTTTAAAAACAAGTTAATTAATCATTCCTTTTGCAATGCAGAAAATCGTTCACAAATACTCCGTTTTCTCTATTAATCACTGGGATGGACTCAAAACTTAATAGCTGGGGCTATTCGTAATGGCTAAAATGCTTTGAGAGCAAAAAGGTAAAGGTGAAGTTGTAATTAAGAAATGAGTTCTGTAGCTAAAATTGTGGATTTGGAAAAAAAAGTTGGTTATCGATTAAGTACTTAATACTTTATTGGTTTCAGTATGTAGCTTATTCATTTACATACCGAGACCCCTCCGTGCCGCGGAAAGCACGTTAAGCTGTTGGTCCCGGCTGTCATTTGTGGATCTTTGACAGTCGTTACGGGTAGTCAGAAGCCCGAAAGTCCGACAACCAGTCTTACCAAGGGGTATCGTATTACCCAGTAACTGGGTTGTGGAGGTCAGATAGGCAGTCGCTCCATGTGAAGTACTGGTATTCAGCAGCATCCGGTTAGATCCGGTTAGATGGCAGATGATGATGATGTAGCAAAATCGGCCTGTAGTGTTCCCACTGGTGGAACACGGGCCTTCTTTCTTCGAGAGGGAGTGGGCTGTAATCTACCACGCGGGCTCAATGCGGGTTGGTAGATATCACATGTCTTTGAAATGTTTGGTTCTAGGACATGGAAGGTTTCCTCACGATGTTTTCCTTCACCGTTTTGAGAGCAGTGATGATGAAATAATTTACACAAAGTGCCTGTCTGGGTTCGAAGCAAGACATAGAACTCGTAAAGGCTCCTACAAACAGGCGTGACACGCGATATAATCGCGCGCGACAGAAAGGCATCGCTCGTTGCGCGACTTGTGGTGCCTTTGTGTCGCGCGCGATTTTATCGCGTGTCGCGTCTGTTACCACTGGGCCCCCCCACTGCTCCAGTTTTAGCATGTGTTAGAGAGGTATAACCAAAGCCGGTAATGTTTTTTGAGTACCTGTTTTTAGGGTTCCGTAGTCAACAAAGTCTTTTGCGATGGTCCGACCAGATAAGCTCTTCTCTTGACACGAAATCTCATGATGCGCTTCACCTGGCCAAGGATAGACAGAGATGGCGAAACATCGTCGGGCAAAAGATGTTTTCAATGGAGGATCACGACCCTCAGTAATGAGGAGTGCGACTTGAGGAGGAGGAGTCAACAAGGAACCCTTACAGTTTTGCCATGTCCGTCTGTCCGTCCGTCCGTCTTCGTGTCTCGACGTTTGGAACTCGGTTTCGGTTTCCCGGCCAAAACCCTTTTAATGACCTCCAAAAAGTTTTACCCAACTTGAACCAAACTTTTAAACTGTAACGTATTCAAATGTATAATATGCTCAAGATTTGAATAACCCGATAGCTTTTTTTCAACCTGGAAATGGATTCAGCCATAATTGCCACCACCAAATCAAAATGCCATTTTTTCCAATGAAACCATTGAAAACTTTCATCCTAATACATAAAACAGGAGGCTTTTTACCACAGATATAGATATTCCTAGATAACGCAAGAGTAACTACTTCGCGTGCCAAAAATTGCACCAACTTATGATTACAAATCGTAAGCCGCCCCTTTCGCGCACAGTCCTTTGTACGGCTGGCTGGGTAAGTGTGAGCGAGATCGCGAGCTTGTGACGTCATAGTAGGTAGTTAAAAAATGGCACGCTTGGTTTTCGTACAGTTCGTGATACTTGCGTTATCTAGGTATATCTATATCTGTGCTTTTTACTCTTCACTATCATGCGGAACCCTAAAAATCTCGGCGGGGAGTGCCAAATGTTGATGCATTTTGCATAAATTTTCAGTCGACGTGAATTTTAAATCACTTATCGAACTTCTGGTTCCCTTCGGACGATGGTAATCGTATTTTTTCACATTGATTAATGGAATTTTTCAATGGATGGAATTTTTGGCGAAACGGGGATGTTTTTTTGCTGGTAATTGGGTTCATTGGAGAATTGGAGTTGATCTTATTACGGATGGAATTTGTTTCTGAATTTTGTAGGCTTACCTTTTCCTATCAGTAGCGAAGGGTCAATTTTTGTAAGAGGTTAGCCGGAGTAGATATCTTTAATATGATTTTATTATTTGTCTATAGCAGACTGACTGTGCCATTTTTCACAGGGAAGCAGGTGGGAATCGAGTTGTATGGAACCTTCACCGCTGTTTCCTATAGTTGTTTTTTTAACAGAAACTTGAAATTAACGAAATTATATGATTGTTTCTTTGCTGCATAACTTACTTTAGCTCTAGCTAGGCCAGTCGCAAGAGACCTATAACTCCTACGGGTGAGTCACTTTTACTCCTCGTCATTGTAATAATTTTTAGGGTTCCGTACCCAAAGGATAAAAACGGGACCCTATTATTAAGACTCCACTGTCCGTCTGTCTGTCTGCCTGTCTCTCACCAGGCTGCATCTCATGAACCGTGATAGCTAGACAGTTTAAAACTTTTACAGATGATGTATTTCTGTTGCCGCTATAACAACAAATACAAGAAACAGAATAAAATAAATGTTTAAGGGGGGCTCCCATACAACAAACGTGTTTTTTTTCGGCGGTTTTGCATAGTGGTACGGAACCCTTTGTGTGGGAGTCCGACTCGCACCTGGCCAGTTTTTTTTTTTGTCTCATAGGGTAGTTGTATAATCGTACAGAATGCGTAGTTAACGGCTATGTGATGTGTCTTTTACACACATACGGAGGCGAAACAAAGTTGCTTTTTAACCCCCGACGCAAAAACGACGGGGTGTTATAAGTTTGACGTGTCTCTGTGTGTTGTGTGTGTGTGTGTGTGTGTCTGTCTGTGGCATCGTAGCTCCTGAACGGATAAACCGATTTTGATTGTTTTTTTTTGTTTGAAAGGTGAATTAGTCGGGAGTGTTCTTAGCTATGTTTGATGAAAATCGGTCCAAGATGGCCGCCGCCACAAAATGGTGGATTACATATTTTTTCACAACTCCCTTAATATGGGTATCAAATGAAAGGGCTTGAATAGTAGAATACTATACACTATGATAAACTTCAAATCCAAGATGGCCGCCACCACAAAGTGGCGGTTTACATTTTTTTTTTCACAACTCCCTCAATATGGGTATCAAATGAAAGGGCTTGACTAGTAGAATACTATACGCTATTACAAATTTCAAATCCAAGATGGCCGCCACCACAAAATGGAGAATTATATTTTTATATTCAATATAGGTATCAAATGCAAGGGCTTGACAAGTAGAATAATGTACACTATATTGAAAAGGAATGACGAAAATTAACTAACGAAATGAAAACTAAAAACTTGAAAATATTTTGTCTGATCAATGCTCTAGAATGATGAGGAAAGTGGAGTGATGACTGGTACCTACGACCACTGAGTTTGACTATTTTTATTACGAATGGAATTACCTATCCTACTTAAAAAGCGTAAGTATTTCTACATCAGATAGTACCGCAGTCCCATTTTATAAACTAGATCTGAAATACGTAAGATATCTAATAGCTATGAAATATTTGTACGAAAGTTGAATAACTAAAGGAAGAACTAGAAAAAGGATATAATAAAACAAAAACATCTGTATTGTCTTAAAAAATATTCTTCAACTATAAATTAAAAATAAATTTTTGACGGATAAAAAACCTGATTAAACACCAAATTACCTGAATCATAAACCGCAAGAAAATAAAAGAAATGAAATACAAAAATTAAGGAGTCCCTACAAAAAGCATGAAATAAAAAATTAAATTAAAAATTTAAAAAACCCCCGACACAAAAAAGTAATAAAATAAAATATAAGTAATTGGAAAAGGATCAAATAATTAAAAACCCCCCAACTTAAAGAATCTAGGTAACGAGACTAAAACAGATAAATTCATATGGAAGTCGGGGGACCGTTCTGTGGTACACACTCATTTTAAGAGGTCCCCCGACTGCCATATGAATTTATCTGTTTTAGTCTCGTTACCTAGATTCTTTTAGTTGGGGTTTTTTTAATTATTTGATCCTTTTCCAATTACTTATATTTTATTTTATTACTTTTTTGTGTCGGGGGTTTTTTAAATTTTTAATTTAAATTTTTCGTGTCTGTCTGTGGGGCCTCTTAGATCTTCTAAACTACAATGGATTTTGAAGCGGTTTTCACTTTTACCATCATTTGTACTTGTTGTATTTTCATCTGTGTGTGTATATTCTGCAATCTACATCCATACATATTATAGATGAAATTCGCTTTTCGTGTCTGTCTGTTGACCATGTTATTCTTCTAAACTTCGCAACGCATTTTCATGCGGTTTTTACCGTAATCTAGAAAATTTATTCCGGAATGTTTATGTGCTTATTACATTAACCAAATGTCACTTATCAATCACAGGTCGGCTACAATATAAAAAGTAATTGTGTCTCATTACAGTTAAGCTCATAGTCTTAGTTTACCATCCCTGCCTAGTTGCTATTCCACCAATTCGCACTAAGCGTTTTCAAATGTCTTTTATAATGCGCACAGCAAAAGAGTGGATTTTTTTACCTGCGTCTGTGTTTCCGAGCGCATACAACCCGAATCTCTTCAAAGTAAGAGTGAACAGATTGTCTTCTGGGTAAGCTCACTCCATCGTCGACTTTGTCTCTGTCACCTCTGACCTAGACTAGAGTCAAGAGCAAACCCATACCAAATAAAAAAAAAAGCTCTTAATATTAAACTTACATTTAGTAAAGAAATCTCAATGTTTCGTCAGTTCGTAAAAACCAGCAGGGACGGGGTCACTAGTAATTAGAAAGAAAGAAAGAAAAATTGTTTATTCTGCACAAACAAAACGCCCATTGCAAATAAAAAATTAAAAAAAAAAAAATATACACACACAACGTAGTAAAAAGCCTCGTACTCAAGCTTAAAAAATGTTGACAATTTTGTTCATTGTTTGATGTCAGAGCCAGGCACCAAAGACAAGGGCACGCCGCGCTAGCGGCGATAAGACCCCTCTTTCAGGAGTGGCTAGAGAGGCGCCACGGCGCCCTCACCTACCGCCTGACGCAGGTCCTCACCGGACAAGGAAGTTTCGGGAGGTTCCTGCACATCATCAGGCGGGAGGAAACGCCCGGGTGTCACCATTGCCAGGATCGCCCAGAGGACACGGTGGAGCACACGGTGGAGGTCTGCCCCGCTTGGGCGGAGCACCGCCGTGTCCTCGTAGAGGCGATTGGCAGCGACGGCGACCTCTCGCGTCCGGCCCTGGTGCAAGCCATGGTCCGGGGCGAGAGGGAGTGGGAGGCAGTCACCTCCTTCTGCGAAGCAGTCATGCTAGCGAAGGAGGTGGCGGAACGGCTCAGGGAGAGAGCCTCCCGTCCCAGCCGCCGCGGGAGACGCTCCGGGCGTCGGGAGCCGCGTGACGACTCCCGGCCACCGTAGGCGCGGGCCTGCGGGCGGAGAGTAATGGGTAGCTCACCGCCCGATCAGGTCCAGGCCCGTGCCGGACGGCGCGTACGTGTTCCACGCGCGCCTCAAAGAGATGTCAGCATCGAGGAGGGCCCCCTTAGGGCCGAAGCCTGCCGGGTCAGCGGGATTGTCCGAAAGGGTTACCGCTGGCCCGGAACATAAAGGGCTAAGGAAGGAACACGGGTGGGTTTTGGTCAGTAAGAGTCTGACACTCCCTTCCGCTCCACCCAGAGCGGGAGGAGTCATTTGATGATTTCCCATCCCCAAAAAAAAAAAAAAAAAAAAAAAAGGCACCAAAGACAGACAACACACAATAATAATTGACATATTTGACATTGACATTGACAATACAAATCAATCCGTGATGCGCCCGCGACACTGGCATTAGGACAACAAAACGTGAAAACAATAACAATCAAACAAAGACAAAATGCCAATTTGCAGAGTGGAAAATTAACTACTTTTGTAACAATCAACAATATTAACGACAATTTAAGCCGTGCGTCGCATCTGTGCAAGAACAGGTCGTTGCTCAGCAAAATGCTGTGACTTCGGACGAACCTATCGTACAGCGCTGATTTTCAGCAACTATCTCAATTAAATAAGTAAATACTTGAAGGATGCATCTTACGAACAATTTACACCAAATAAAATGACTACAGAATTCCAAGATAAGGTGCTCACTCCTCAGTCCCCACTCACAGAGCTGCTACATCTAATTCCCACATGAGTTCCGTTTCTCCGTACAAAAGGAATCGTGTTAGTTGGTCGGAATTGCGTTAGGAACTCCGTGTGCACTGATTTTATTACCAGCTTCCAACTATCAATAGCGGTTTGTATGGAGATTTTTAATTTTATCAAGTCTTTCTGTAGCGTTCATGGAAATTTTCTAATGTATGAATAATTTAAAGCCTGTTTACAAAAAGTTTTTAAAGGACTAATTTCAAAGTATCGACAGGGGCCTAAAAAGGCCACTTTGGTAGAATCATAAAAGGATAACGTTATGAATCATAATGGACAGTTAACTGTTAAGTTAATCGTATCTAATTCCATTGCTGAAGGATTTTTCAGTTATTTTTTTTTGTCTGTGCTAAAATACCAATAAATCCAAATCCAATCCCAATCTCTTTGATTGCACCTACGAAGCGAAAAAACTAAAACACGGACTGTCTATGATTCATAATGTTATCCTTTTATGATTCCAGGACTTGAATTTTTTTTTTCTTTTTTACTATACCGGTATCAAACAAATATTTCTGTAAGTTAGAGTGAGAAAACAAATATAGTAAGTAAAAAAAGGATAGCTAATAGGCATTAGAAGAATAACTTCAAGGTTACCAACCGTACGAGGTTCCTCGTACAGATATAAGATTTGTGGTACGCGCCGGGTACTTGAATTTTGTACCGGTAATCGTTAGGTGTATTTCCGGTACCCGTCTGAAACTGGTACCCAGGTACCGAAATATCAAAAACCGCCAACTACGATACAGAACCTGTACTTTTCGTACCGGTTCTAAGACACATAGATAAATAAATAAATCATTTATTTAGATGACACGTTCATACAGGGAAGCTCAATTAATTATCTTTAACAGTACAATATTTATCAGTTTGTGGGGCTTTTTCTGTATAATGTAGCCTATAGTAAAAGACTAAAATCCATTGTCTATGTATTTTTTCGTGTTACTTGAATTTTTTTGAACTATCATCAGACATTCCATGTCCATTCCAAGTCCCGGAAAAACTACCTTATTGGAAAATCATCTTACTTTTCTTTTATAAGTTATAAGTACCAACTTTCAAAATTTTTGCATGCCAAATGGTGGAGTGTACCTGTATCGAAACATTTTGCAACAACTCACCAGTAAACCTATATTCTACGCTTATAAGGTTTTCTATTCAATTCTGTCCTTGTCCATACTCTACCTGCTAATTAACGCAAGCATAAACTAAACACGAAAACGACGTTGGCTCTAAAAATCAATACTGTCTCAATTAAGAACATCAAAAAGCAACTTTATCGAAAGCTTTAAAAAACCAAAAGTTTTAATGCACTCCCATTAAAACGACAACTTTGCCAATTTAAGAATCAAACGTAAAGTTTATCAAAAGAAATTCGACTTTGCTGAGGAAGATTTTTAGGGGAATGAAAAGTTATTTTCGATGCAATAAAATCCACTGTCAGGCAATGTACCTGGCTTCGTTCTAAAGTCAGAACTTTGTAGACTGCTGGTGTGTGGTACAGACTACAGACACACCGACTGGCAAATATTTGGAGATTGTCGTTTGATTTTGAGTTGGTCATCATCTGCCTAGCCTTTTCCCAACTATGTTGAGGTCAGCTTCCAAACTAACCGGTTGCAGGCGAATACCAGTATTTTACATGCCTATCTGACCCCCACAACCCAGTTACTGGGTAATACGATACCCCTTGGTAAGACTGGTTGTCAGACTTTCGGGCTTCTGACTACCCGTAACGACTGTCAAAGATCCACGAATGACAGCCGGGACCACGGCTTAACGTGCTTTCCGAGGCACGGAGGGGTCACAATATGTAAAGATGGTCACCCATCCACATACCAACCGCGGCAAGCGTAGCTTAACCTGATCGATCGACCTGTGCGGTTGTTATTATTTAGCCACGGGCCCCTCTCGTTTGATATAGGTACCAGTAGAAAATCGAAATCATATCAGGATGGACTAAAAGAATCACCGTCAGTTTGTTTTGGTGTTTCTTCTCAGAGCATTCAGATAGGAACATCAACCTCATCTAGTTTTCAAAATATTTATTTAAAGTTTAAAAACCAATTAACAGAAATAAACATCATTAACGACACAGGTTATGTCGGGGAATGTATCCTTGTATAATGATACCCCTTTTTCAATATTGTCTTTAGTTTCAGATATTTTGCGTTCAATGACAACATTATAATAACAAACTACCCTCCCCAAGCCAACCTAAGCTCTTTTAAATTATGCAACATTGGAACAAAATATCATCGTCCTACTTTTAACTTCACAAGACTTATCGAACCGTGACTTTTAAAACCCAATCCCCTAATGCGCTTGCACATTAGACACAAAAGATAAGTAAAATAAAGCCGTATCTCTTAATCTCAGTGTGCACATCCCCTAAGCTTGCCTCGACGCACGGCGGATAGAGGAAGCCCTCTCTGGTCGTTAGAGCAGTCATTTCAGTAATACATTGTTATATGTATCGCTAGTTTACAGGAACTACCCTCGCTCCAACAAATCTAATGCATGAGGGTTTTTTTCCTCGATCTGGCATCTTGGCGCCCAACATGGGACTAGATTTTTTGCTTTTATTACAGATTGTATTGCTATTTTTGGTCGGTTTTCGTATTTGTTTATTTATGGATATGGTTTTAGAGTAAATAATGATTGGTTTTTAATATTTTTTTGTGTCCATTGGCTTACTTTAATGTATTTAAAGGATTCCGATTCCTCATTTCCCCCACGGCTCGTTAGAGCATTCATCCATTAAGTACATAATGGTAGCTGCTCTTCGAAAAGTCTATAGGATTTCGGTAATTTTGTTATTCGATGGCTAATGGACGGAGGTTATTTTGGCGCCCAACGTGGGACTCCATATAGCTATTTCTTTTATTACCTACCAAAGACAAGTTATGCTTATGGGCCATCAATTTATCTCGAACACATTTTAATAAAATATTCTACTTATTTCTCATTACCTAATATAGATACTAATAACAAGCACTCACATGAAATTATCATTAATAAATTGTTTTTACGGGACGCCTAATGAAAGATATTAATAAGATAAAGGAATTATAGGGGAAGGCTGTAATATTCGTAATTAGCAATAGAGAAAGGCTCTAATGAAGCTTTTACGCTAATTTGAAACAGGGATATAACAAAGTATTTTTTATCTATCTTAGGAAATTCGAGTTGGATCTGAACGTGTCTGAGTTTTTTATGATCCCGATTCTTATAACTGGAGCTCGAATTTATATACCGTAACTAGCTTCTGCCCGCGACTTCGTCCGCGTGAAATTTCTTGTTCCCGCGACCCATCAAGTCGCATAGCATCGCCCGCGCTATAACTTCGTTTTAGCTTAGCGTTCTTTCTAAGATTTTTTCTGGGTTCCTAAGAGTCCTAGCGTTATGTTAAAAAGCCTATAGGCTGTTAAGAGCGTTTACGCTGTACGGCGTTTCATACAAACTTTCAAGCCCTTATTTTTCGCAATGAATGAACCGATTTTAATGAAACTTCATACGCATAAGCAGGATACAAAGGTCTAAAAAGTTAGTAGAGAACATTTTCGAAAAATAGTGTTACAGCCAAATTAGACCGATTTTAAATTTCCCATAGAAACAGAGATTTCCAGTTATCTTCTTTTAAATAAGACATTTCAAAAATGTTCTCTACCAACTTTTTAGACCTTTGTATCCTGCTTACGCGTATGAAGTTTCATTAAAATCGGTTCATTCATTTCGAAAAATAAGGTCTTGAAAGTTTGTATGAAATGCCGTACGGCGTAAACGCTGTTAAATACAAAAATAATTTTTCGGTAGTTTCAGAAAATAACGCGTTCAAACAAACAAACTCTTCAGCTTTATTATTAGTATCGATAGGATATTAGTAATGGATCCGAAGTTCCGAACGTGTCTGAGTTTTTTATGATCCCGATTCTTTAAGGGGCTTACACGACCTAAAGCGCGGTCACTGTCGGACTGCATAGAAAAGAAAGAGAAGCACGATGACATAACATCATCATCATCATTTCAGCCGAAAGACGTTCACTGCTGGACATAGGCCTCCCTCAATTTTGGGGGGGTTTGCCATAATCGCCACGCTTGGCAAGCGGGTTGGCGATCGCAGTATGGTATGATGGTGTAATGCATAGAGAACGCTGCTGCCCATTCTCCGGTCTCCCTTAGTCGCCTTTTACGACATCCACGGGAAGTATGGGGTATGGTGGGGTATGACATAACGCTGGTCATTTATTGCAAAATATGAAGCAATTATTTAATTACAAAAAATCTATTGTTTGGACTAAAAAAGTTAAAACATTAGTGTTTTAGTATGTTACTTGTAGAATAATCTGACAACAAACAGAATGATTGTACGTATATTAGTATGGTTTTTATTGTAAAAATAAAGTTTTTAGAGGTATCTTCATGATTTTTTTTTATCGTATGAAATTAGTTACTACCTAGCATATATCCTGAAGAATATCTTATATTTCTCTGATTTTGTTTACTGTATTTGATCATATACTTTTATTGTTTCGAAAACTTGCGTTTTTTTTGCGTTTAGGTCCAGTAAGCCCCTTAACTGGAACTCGAATTTGTATAATCTCAAACTACCCACAAGGTAGACCAACGCGACTTTAATGGCTGCAAGTAAGTTCTCCGGCAAAGATAAAATATCCAGAATGCTTGAACGTTTAAAAAGCTGCATTATTAATTCAAATTCAACTTGAATTATAACTTCCAGCTTTCTTTCTTTTCCTTTGCTTCAAGGAATTTATAATTAGAAGTGAATGTTTTTTATGCTAAGTTAAAACAAGTATTTTCAATGTTGAAAAGAATTTTTAAGACAGAATATATACTTAGGCTGAAATGTGATAATTCTCTAATCACTTTTGCTGATGAATTCCCAGATTTCAGGTCAATCCTTAGCCCTAAATATGCTTCTACTAATATTATAAATCTGTAAGTTATTATGTATTTGGATGTTTGTTACCCAATCACGCAAAAACGGCTGAACGGATTGGATGAAATTTGGCACGCATATAGTTTATAACCTGGACATAGGATACTTTTTATCCCGGTGGCACGTTCCTGTACGATAAGTTCCGGCACCCACGTGGGCGAAGCCGCGGTCAGAAGCTAGTCCTTACTAAAACCCTTCACAGATTCCAGTCCCAAATTCTCGAAGTATTTACGAAACAAATATATAATAGCAGAATAAATCCGTGCAGTGCCGAGTGCTGAACAAATATTTTGATCGTGCATCCCATGCTGCGATGTTCGGTAAACAAGACCGCTTGCCAAGTGTACTAGTTATGATTCTACCTATGTTCTGGCCTAGGAAATATGTTTAGGCTGAAGATATTATAACGGGCTTATGTTCTGTCTTGGATGAGTAGTGTCATTGTAACGGTTGGGATTTAAACTGTCTTGTTTTTGGTTAGTCAATTATGGTTCTTTTCTAAAAAGACCATTTTAGATACCTACACGGTCTTCACATGATTTGACCAAGATTATGTCTGGACTTTAAAAGAGACTGTGATCTCTGATTTTGTTTCGGCCTTTCTTCTCAGAGATTTAGTATTTTACTCATAACAACCTTTACTATGGGACAAAACCTGAAATCACGAAAAAAAAATCTGCTGTTCATGTTCGTATAACTCGTCAAAATGTAGGGAACAGCTGATTTTTTTTTTTGGCGATTTCTCGTTTGTTCCCATAGTAAAAGTTGTTCATAATGATAAGTACAATGACCTCTTAAGAAGTTGTTAATGTTTTACCAATAACCCTGTATAATATCATTCTGTGACACGTTTTGTTGAAAGACCTACATATTCGTCATTGTTGACCGAGTCCCTTAAATAAAGAGAAATAAAAGACCTACATATACAGGTTACTTTTCAAAGACCATCCAAATGTTTACATGGTGTTCTACCCATGAATATAAACAACTTTCACTATGGGACCAGCTCTGAAATCACGAAAAAAAAATCAGCTGTTTCATACATTTTGGTCAAGTAGGTATTGAAGTTTTGTATGAAACAGCAGATTTTTTTTCGTGATTTCAGAGTTGGTGTCATAGTGAAAGTTGTTTATGTTCATGGGTAGAACACCATGTAAAAATTTAGATGGTCTTTGAAAAGTAATCCTGTATAATATTCATTCAGAATTATATGAGGTGTCAAGAGGACTCTCCAGTCCCATTCTGCAAGAAAATAATTCTAAAGATAAGGAGCATGCGCTCATTAATTAAACTTAATTAAAACTCCCTCTCTTCTTTAAGACGGAAGTAATACTGTACCCTGAAATGATTAATTGCGAGTGGGTAGTTAGCAGAATTTATGCGCTGCGTTGAATATTTAAATTGTTTTAACCAGTACCCGTAAATAAGGTCCTTTTAAGACCACAAAGGAGTAGTGGTTACCTAATGGTAACGGCCGGTCGTGGATACGAACCCTGGCAGGCACATTTTTATCATCGTTGCTCTCAAAACGGTGAAAGAAAAGACTCTTTTTCTTTTTGCTAGGCTCCTGAAGGTCAAGGCGTGATGTTAAACAGCCTATAGGCTTCCTCAAGAATTGGGCTATCAAATACAAAAATAATTTTTCAAATCCGGCTGGTAGTTCCAGAGATTAGCGCGTTCAATCAAATAAACAAACTCTTTAGCTTTATTATTAGTATATACTAGCTGCGCCCCGCGGTTTCACCCGCATAAGTTTTGATCCCGGGGGAATATCGGGATAAAAAGTAGCCTATATGTTAATCCAGGGTGTCGGCTACCTCCATACAAAATTTCATCAAAATTGGTGCAGCCGTTTGATCGTGAAGAAGTAACAGACATATAAACACACACACACACACACTCACTCACACACAAACTTTCGCATTTATAATATTAGTGTGACTCACAAACTTTCGCATTTATAATATTAGTGCGATTTATCAAGACCTCTCCTTGGATTATTTGGAAGTAGTTTAAAACTTCTAGATACACACAACAAAAGTGTCTGGGATCAACATATATTTTTGCAATAACTTTTCTCCTGATTGATATTAATTAAAATTTTCTTTAAGGATTCATCAAATAAAGTGTTTTCGTTTGTCACAGTAACGATAAACCAAGTCACCTTTGCATTAATAAAGAAATTTGCCATTTTCCTAATAAAGGGATTTTTGACATTTGAACCACTAACACAAAAGTTCGAAAAAAAGACTGAAATAACAGTTTTCTTTAAAATTTTATTGGGTAACTTAAACAATTAATAATCCGTGTTTCTACCGCGAACACTAACAACACAAGAACATCGGTTTGGCATACTCAAAATGAGTTCATCCAAATCACGCTGTGGAATGGCCGCCCATGTTCGTTGCAACAACAAAAAAAGGTCTTCTTGCGACTGGATACCCTCCATATTCGGCAGAGCTCTTCTCTGTAGCATATCCCATGCATGCTCAATCGGGTTCAAGTCTGGCGACTGAGCAGGCCAGGGCAGGACATTGATGTTAGCTGCGGCGAGAGTCTGTCTTACAACTCTTGCGGTGTGCGGTCGTGCATTATCATGCATTAACTGAAATAAGGGACCGATTTGCACTTGTAGAGGAACGATGACGTCTGATACAATCGTCTCAGCATAAATTTGAGCGTTGAGGTTGCCTCTGATCCAAATCAACTCAGTTCTTCCGCCGATCCAAATACCCGCCCATACCATGATGGTTCCACCACTATAAGGATGGACTTCCTGGCAGGATTTTAATCGCTGTTGGCGTCCAGGGGTTCTCCAGTATCGTATACGTCTTGTATCCGGTCTCATACCAAAACGAGACTCATCAGAAAAGCACACGAAACGCCATTGTTCTTCTGCCCAATTTCTGTGTTCAAGAGCCCATTGATATCGAATCCTACGATTGTGCATTGCTATAGGTGGTACCCGTAGCGGTCTTCGGGAATGAAGGTTCACTTCATGCAAGCGGTTTCTGACTGTTTGGTCGCTAATTAAGTTCCCTGAAGAGTGATGAAGCCTCACGGCTAACATCATGGCGGTTATTGTTGGAGCTCTTCGAGTTAAGATTTGAATGTATCGGTCTTGTCTCCGTGTGGTGCAGCGATACCGTCCTCCATGGCGCTCAGCCACGGTACCAGTGCTTCGGTAACGTGTCCAAAGTCGACTGATAACACTCTGACTTGTATTCAGAGCTAAAGCCACAGTACGTTGCCGGGAACCAGCTTCTATCATTCCCACGGCTCTGAGCATTTCTTCCCTGCTTAAATGACGTCGCCGCTCCATAATAACGTTGGTTTTAATCAGTAGTAGGGAAACAGTAGCACTAATAATGTCTTCAATGCGTTGTATGTTTTTATAGGGAAAATATTGACAGCTGATTTTCATCTTTTACTCGAATTTGATTCACAGTTCCTGATTCAAATTATGAAATGCACCAAAAAGGATCCATATAAATTTATAAAATCATAAATTTATTACAAAGCCACATCTCAATCTCAAGAAATCCGCATAAAAATGCTTGATCCCTAGACACTTTTGATGTGTGTATTTTTGTTCCGCCTCTTCAGTACAACTTTTCGCTGTAAATTTAAAACGAATTTACAGCTTATCTCCTAGAAAGTTCCCCTCTACCAACAAGAAAAGCATAGAAGCAGTAATTCACGTATCTAGATTAGATAAACCTGTAAACATGGTGAGATAACGGAGTGTATTTCCGACACATCTCCGCCATCTTGGAATTATTCCAAGGACTATAGAATTGGTTGGAGCTTCTTTGAGCTTTGGTTCCATTTCTTGGCGGGTAGTTATTTTTAGGGTTTCGGACCCAAAGGGTCTCAACGGGGCACTATAACTATTGTATGTTGATTAAAATAATGTTTCGCAATTGTAACAAATATGACTACCGAATTAGGAAATACATCATCTGTGAAAATTTCAACTGTGTAGCTATCACGGTTCATGAGATACAGCCTGGTGACAGACGGACAGACGGACAGTGGAGTCTTAGTAATAGGGTCCCGTTTTTAAACCTTTCGGAACCCTAAAAACGTAAGAAAATTTGAATTTTGCGAGCTACCTACCCTGACGGTTTCGTCTTAAAATAACCAAAATATCTTCAATCAATCCATGATTGGAGATATTTTGGTTATTCGAATTTTTAACGATTTGGAAAAAAAAAAATATTTTTAAGAGATAACCTGTTTTTGTAACTGAAGATTATTGTGGAAATCTTCGTTTTGCTTCATAAATAGCACTGGATTTATTCAACTCCATTGTAGTAGCTTTTCGTACCAACTTTGACTTCACACAGACGCCATATTCCCGCCAAAACACTTAATTCAATCGTTCACTAATGAGCGAACAACTATTCAAAGACCAGAAGTTCATTCATTCGTTCGATGACTACCAGCCACAGAAACTATAAGAATAGGTTCCAATTCAAAGAGATCTTATATGCGTTACTACGTCGTTGTAGGAAGGTAGGTCGGGTGACCAAGGAAATTGCCTGACCATCCTGAACCATTGTGTGTTTCCCGCCAAACGGCTTAATGGCGGCCATGACGTCATAAGGGGACCGAGACTCGGAGCTGCCATTTTGTTTTTTTATGTAATGGCGGGCTATTGTTTTGTGTGCGTAATAAGTGTATAGATCTGGGTCGTGTGGTGTTATGTGCCAGAATCTTTTAAGAATTGAAGATATGGCTTTTGGAAGATGAAGATATTTATAAAGTTTATATTTGAGGAGTAGGTAACTAATCAAGAACTGTTAAAACCATTTTGTATTTTTTTTTTTTTTTAAATTATAAAAACCTTATAGTGTTTAAACGTGATGTATTTGCTGGATTTTGATTAAACCATCGATTGTCTGTGTGGTGCTGGACTTAAAGAATCGCACCACCCCATACTTCCCGTGGGTGTCGTAAAAGGCGACTAAGGGAGACCGGAGAATGGGCAGCAGCGTTCTCTATGCATTACACCATCATACCATACTGCGATCGCCAACCCGCCTGCCAAGTGTGGCGATTATGGCAAACCCGGGGGGGGTTTTAGGGAAAAAAATTGAGGGAGGCCTATGTCCAACAGTGGACAACGGCTGAAATGATGATCGATTTTAAAGGTTTTTAAAGCGGTTTTTTAGCGAAAAAAAAAAATCATATCCTGGTCAATAACGGCTTTTGTTCCGTCACTCCTCATTCATGATGTAGTTTTAGATGCTACTTATAAATACATAGGTCCTTCATATACATACTTACACAGCAAAAATGTTACCAGTGCGCAAACTGTGTCCATGAATCCGGCACATGTTTCTAGACCACTAGCGTAAAGAGAATTCTACGGCTGTCCGAAAAAAACACGTTTGTTGTATGGGAGCCCCCCTTAAATATTTATTTTAGTCTGTTCCTAGTATTTGCTGTTATAGCGGCAACAGAAATACATCATCTGTGAAAATTTCAACTGTCTAACTATCACGGTTCATGAGATACAGCCTGGTGACAGACAGACAATGGAGTCTTAGTAATAGGGTCCAGTTTTTACCCTTTGGGTACAGAACCCCAAAAACGAATCGTTTTGCTTACTAATGGTATCGTTTTTATTGCCAAACGGGCATATAAATAGATTCGTAAGCTAATTTTACCTGTGATAGCTACTTCTGTATGGGAGGGTCTACTGTGCAAAGCTATGGGGTCTTTGCTTTACTTTTGGTAAAGATACAAGAGTCTTAATTTTAACCAATAGGAATCAGCCATAAGTCACGAATTGTACAAACTAATTTAGAAATTCAAAACCAACATTGTGCAAACTACTTCCAGAATCAGCCTTTTAGCAAACAGGGGTATTACCGTATTACAACTGGCATAATTTCAAGTATTGATCCTTCGCAGCGTTACCATTTGGAACCCTGTTTATTCCATTACATGAGCTTTCTCTGAGAATGCATGTAGTAAGGGCTAAATGGAGTGGATAAAATATTTCTCCATAAATGCGATACAGACGCAAATATTGCGATACACACAACCATTTATCTAATACAACTACAGAAGGAATTTGGTTTTTCTGGAGCATAATAAGTACCATGAGATATTCAATTGTTTTAAGATATTTCATTTGGTCAAAATCGAGATAGGTATGTCAAATTAACATAATGTATGATCTCAGCCTGGAATGTTCCCACTACTGGACCACAGTAAACATGTCAAACTAAACAGTAAAAAAATATATGCTGACTACCAATAGCAGTTGATTTTATTTATTTACTAGCTACGCCCCGCAGTTTCACCCACATAAGGGTCGCTCCCGTGGGAATATCTGGATAAAAAGTAGCCTATATGTTAATCCAGGGTGCCAGTTACCTCCATACAAAATTTTATCGAAATCGGTCCAGCCGTTTGAGCGTGAATAAGTAACAAACATAGAAACACACACACTCACAAACTTTCACCTTTATAATATTAGTGTGATATATAGTGTGATTTTGCACAAAGCGGCCAGGGCCAATTAAATAAGATAGAGCCACAAACACATAAGTACAAAAACGAAAAGTATACAACTACTCGACAGCCATAGGTACGCTCATCTCATAATAAACCAGACATACTGACAAGATTCCTCCATTCATCCGCAAACACGTCAGGCTTAGCATCTAGAGCGTTAAGCGCAGAGAGTGTGAGAGGGACAGGAAACTGTTCTCGAGCGGCCGGTTCGACTCCCAGGCAAGGCGAACAATCTGTGACTGCCATAATTAAAAACAATTTCAATATTCTTTGCCTTGAATGGAACTGGACAAAAGCCAGCTTAATCTAGCGGCCTTAAACAAAAACTAGATAAATCAATTCGTGTTTGTGCCAAGTTTTCTTCGATTTGGTGCATTTTCTTTAATTAGTAAGGGAGCAAATTAATTTTCTTGAAATCAGATGCCAAAGTCATAAAACTATAAATCTTACAAATATTTTACTGACGTGTCTTAAAAATATCTCAGCGTTTATAGGAAAAATATCTTTGTCAATTTCGGCTCATAACATTATGCTAAGTAATAACAGCCGCACAGGTCGATCGATCAGGTTAAGCTACGCTTGCCGCGGTTGGTCTGTGGATGGGTGACCATCTTGACATACCGAGACCCCTCCGTGCCTCGGAAAGCATGTTAAGCCGCTGGTCCCGGCTGTCATTCGTGGATCTTTGACAGTCGTTACGGGTAGTCACAAGCCCGAAAGTCTGACAACCAGCCTTACCAAAGGGTATCGTATTACCCAGTAACTAGGTTGTGGAGGTCAGATAGGCAGTCGCTCCGCCTCTGCCTAGCCTTTTCCCAACTATATTGGGGTCGACTTCCAGTCTAACCGGATGCAGCTGAATACCAGTATTTTACATGGAGCGACTGCCTATCTGCCATCATCATTGATGATGCCTATGGAGAAATTTCCATCTATGTATATCTATACCAATAGCACAGATAATATAATACTAGCGTACAGATACCCCATCCCATACAAAGAAACGTGACCGCCGTAACTACGTCATTTCTTCGGCCTATTCGGCTTATTTTCTAAAGTGGCTGAGTGCAGCTTGTTTCACTCACGTCGCCGCTAGATGGTGCTAGCAGCGTTGACTCGCAAGCTTGTGGGCCGTGAGCAGTTATTTTACACAAACACCAATAGATGGCGTTAAACCATACTGTACTTTTGTACTACAAAACTAAAGTCGCCCTGTGACCTTGAAGCTTACGTCGTCAGTCACTCGACTCGGCAATAATAAATAAATTCACGTTGTTTCATGCATGCCTTGCGATAGCGCATGATTTCTTGAGCGTAGTAATGGTACAGCTAGGTACATGTTTTCCGATGTCCGTTTCAACCGCGCGGCCACCTCATAATATTTTATGAAACTTTGCCAGGAATTAGTGCGAATTTGTTACTTTACACACCTCTTTTCGTGAATTTGTTACAAAAAAAACTAAGACGCTATGACAAAGAATAGTTGACCGCTAGAACCGCCACTTGCCGTAGTCATCGCTCGTGATTACACAGAAACTACATAATGCAGATAGACGAATGATGCATCAAAAGAAAGGTCTTAATTTGTTCAATTTGTAACAAAAATAAAAAACGTCAAAACGTAAATAAACAAAAAGTTATGCAATATTTAGTTTTCAGGTTACGAGTAGGTAGGTATATCACCATAAATATCAAATTAATAGAGGCTAATGTGTATGGACAATTTGTTACTAATTTGTTACAGCGAATAAACAGAAAAAAATACTAGAAAGTAGGTTCAATAATTTGTTAGAGTTGATTTTAGTTGGCCGCTCGGACGGCAATATGCCTAAAATACAATGGCGTTTATCTCGTTATTAAAAGTAGGTTTAAGCTTAGAGAGTACTATTCGACGGGTAACGTAACCTCGTTTGGATAAATATGGCGAATATAACTGCAGCATTCATATTTTAGAAGATATTTACAAAAAACAGTAGTGTGACTGAATAGGTAGTGATTATTGGAATGTTCGATATTCATATCTTATTTTTTTAGGGCGAGTGCTTATACAGGGTTAGTTTTCAAAGACCAGCCAAATTTAAGGGTAGGTATGCTACAGACCATCAAACTGAACAACTTTCTCCATGGGATCCATATCTTAATCGCGAAAAATGTATCAACTGTCCCATAGAAAACTTCAATACCTACTCGACCTAAACGTATGGGATGCCTGAATTTTTATTCGCGATTACGATGTTGGTCCCATGGAGAAAATTGTTCAGTGTGATGGTCTGTACCACACTTTTAAATTTGGCTGGTCTTTGAAAAGTAACCCTGTGTAAATTCATTTTAAGTTAAGGCATCCTGTGGCATACTTTATAAAAGTCACAAATCGATTAAAATTTCTTTATTCAAAATCAACACAAAGGCAAAAAATCAAGTAATAAAAGCCAACAAGATAAATATAAAATCTTTATAAACTAACATAATATTTATAAATTAACGAATTGTTATTTAAAAAAATTGTGAAAAAAAAATGTGACACAGTTGAAAGGTGAACTTAAGTTAGGCGAGATCATAACATTTGATTTAATCGGAGCTGCAGACTCAGTTTTACTCACTGAACTGCCGATTACTATTAACATTAAGGATAATTATTATTTATTAGTTGGTACATACTATAGAATTTATACCAGGCACAAAAATAGGCCACTATAAATGTTATTTTATAAATAACAATATGTACATATTTTTGTTACGACGACAATTCTTTTAAAATTGAAATAATAAGTAGGTACCTCTCAGAAAATATATCTACATTCTGTGTCATATATTCGTGTCAGTTAATTTATAAATATTATGTTAGTCAATAAAGACTTTATATTTATCTTGTTGACTTTATTACTTGATTTTTTTGCCTTTGTTTTGATTTTGAATAAAGTACTTTTAATCGATTTGTGACTTTTACTTTTATAAAGTACGCCAGAGGATGCCTTAACTTAAAATGTAAGTATTTATATAAGCACTCGCCCTAAAAAAATAAGATATGAATATCGAACATTCCAATAATCACCATTCAGTCTCACTTCATTGTGAAAATTCATGATCACCTACTCTCATACGGTTACATAGGTACTACTGTTTTTTTGTAAATATCTTATAAAATATGAATGCTGCAGTTATATTCGCCATATTTATCCAAACTAGGTCACGTTACCCGTCGATTAGTCCTTTAACTAAGCTTAAACCTACTTTTAATAACGAGATAAACGCCATTTTGTATTTTAGGCATATTGCCGTCCGAGCGGCCAACTAAAATCGACTCTAACAAATTATTGAACTTACTTTCTAGTATTTTTTCTATTTATTCGCTGTAACAAATTAGTAACTAATTGCCCATACACATTAGCCTCTATTAATTTGATATTTATGGTGATATACCTACCTACTCGTAACCTGAAAACTAAATATTGCATAACTTTTTGTTTATTTACGTTTTGACGTTTTTTATTTTTGTAATAAATTGAACAAATTAAGACCTTTCTTTTGATGCATCATTCGTCTATCTGCATTATATAGTTTCTGTGTAATCACGGGCGATGACTACGGCAAGTGGCGGTTCTAGCGGCCAACTATTATTTGTCATAGAGACTTTTTTTTTTGTAACAAATTCACGAAAAGAGGTGTTTAAAGTAACAATTCCTGGCAAAGTTTCATCAAATAGGTGGCCGTAGAGGTGGCCGCGCGGTTGAAACGGACATGTTTTCCGGCAGACTTAGTTATTTGTTAGGTTAGGTTAGGTTACGTCAAACGTCAACGCAAATTATTATACTTAAATTTATAAGATCGAAATACCCAGCTCTTGAAATGATTAGGTATTTGCTGCAAATTAGATGATTTTAAGAAGGGAGAGTTATTTTTTTAACAGAGTCAGTTTTGAGTGTGTAGAAAACATTTTACTTTAATTACAAGCTGTTATTACTTAACTAAGTAGCAATATTTGGGGATGCAATCTCGTTATCGCGAGATTTCAGCTTTTTTTTTAGCGAGATTGATTTCGGACGAAAAAAGGGCGAGATCTCGCGAGTTTAACGAGATTGCACTCGAGCTTCTATACGTCTTATTCGAAGAGCGGACTGACACGGACGGAGTTGCGATCCTGTTGGTTTCGTAGAAGACTGGTTGTTTCTTTCATTTGTTATTTGATAGATACATACGTCAAAGTTAACTACATAAAAGTTTGTAAAAAAATATAAAGACAGTACTTACGTCAAACAATGTTTGACGCATATTGGTCCTATTAGACATCAAACAATTAAAAGTTGCCTGCTAAACTTGTCCTTTAACACAAGCCGGGTCGTCGTAAATGTTACTTAATTTCCAGTGTCCAAGGTGGGAAAGCCAATGTCAATCGTAATAACAGCAGAGTCAGAGTCCGTTTACGTGCCAAAAGTCGATCGAGAAAGAAAGCCGTGTCAATATCCGATTTATGTCCAGGTCACTATATACGTGGGGTACGAAAACTCAAACAAAGCGATGTGAAAAGACTTCGTCGTCATCGTGTCGTTGATTTCAAAGTTGAAACTAGAGTAAATATATGGTCCTTGAGTTGAACTTGAAAACAACAAAAATTTCTTTTTTTTAATGTAATGTTTCTGACATGGCATAAGGCCTATAGGTAAGCCAAAAGTTAACACAGATATATTTTCTACACATCTAAATATATTTTGCTTTATATTAATAAATATTTAATTCTATCAAAATAGATATGGTAAATGGTAATGTGAGAAATATAGATATTGAGATGTGTAGTAAAACTCAGAAAATGAAAACAACGCCATCTATATTGGAGGAAATAAACATTAAATGAGTGAGCAAACATTGATTTGTTAAAATCATGGAATTTGGAACTAGGAGCCCATTATTCCTTTTTTTGTGATAAGGGGATTTTTAAAAACAAGGACATACTTTTTCTATGGTCAAATTTAAACAGATACACAAACTTCAAAAACAAATCGATACACATAACGCCATCTATTGAGGCTTTTTTGAACTATTTTTTCTTTCTTCGCAATGAGACCCCATGCCAATAGTAAAGCTGAAGTGTTCTCTTGTGGATCTTTGACCACTAGTCAGATTTGAAAGATTCTTTTTGCATTTAATAGCCGAATTCTTGAGGAAGACTATAGGCTATTTAACATCTCGCTAGGACCCTTAAGAGCCCCGAGAAATAGAAAAAAGTCCGAAAGAACGCTAAGCGAAAACGTAGTATTGGCGTGTGTGGCCGATGCGATGCGATGGGGTGAATCGGAACAAGAAATTTCACGCGGACGAAGTCGCGGGCAGAAGGTATATATTTGTGGGCGATTGTTGGAATCTCAGCTCTGATGTCAGAACCGTTTGGTCATAATAAATACCTGGTAATGTGAATAAAGTCTGTGTGGTGCCGGACTTAAAGAATAACACCACCCCATACTTCCCGTGGGTGTCGTAAAAGGCGACTAAGGGTCGTACCGGAGAATGGGCAGCAGCGTTCTCTATGCATTCCACCACCATACTATACTGCGATCGCCAACCCGCCTGCCAAGCGTGGCGATTATGGCAAACCCCCCCCCCCCACCTTTGGGGGAGGTCTATGTCCAGCAGTGAACGTCTTTCGGCTGAAATGATGATGATGATGAATGTGAATACGCAGATTTTATTTTAGACCCCTTCTTGTACAGACTAGCACATCAAGCTACTACAATCTGTCAAATTTCTTTAATAGATATTCAACTTTATCGCCAAAGCATAAGGCTCAAAGTTCATTGGGAAAATTTGACAGTTTCGGGTAGCTTGATGTGCTGGCGTCTGTACTTACTTTTGGCTCAATCTGCTATCCATCCTTCCCGTTTGTATGTCCACGCTGTTAGTATTCATAGCGCAACCATCCGAGGCCGATATTGACTTTCACTATCCGCAATATTTTATTCAATTATACGGCGAAACCCTTCTCTGTTGTTCTGTACAAAGTCTCGAGATTTGTTCTGTAAATAGACTTTAATTAATTAATAGCCTCACTGGAGGAAACTGGAATAGAAAGTGTAATGTAAAGGTGGGTAGTTGGAGAATATTGGATGTTGGAGGGTAGTTTGTTGTTAATTCAACATTCAACAATAAACCCTTTGCTAAATATTGCTATAGAAAATGTAATCCACATGCGCTCGTCATGTGTCTTTGTGTCATTGTAATAAGCTATAAATTAGAATGGTTGATGTGTTGTATGTGTATTTTCTGAACGGAACTCGAAAAAAAAAGATGATTCCGTTCTGTGCTCTGCCAGGCAATTAAAATTTTCTGACTGTCATGATTAACAATTTCGTGGAAAAACAAACCCAATTAAGTACTCACTAGCGCTCGCTTAAAAATAAAATATCCAACTACCGTCATTTACAAACGAACAAAAATCAGAGAATAAATTACCCCACCGGAATTACACATTCATGTGAAGAACAGCAAACAGCCCCTGTTTGCTGTCTTCATGCGTAAGGTGGTGGAGCATTCCCTTTTAATTAAAATATTTCTGCAAATAGCGATGGCGAAGCGTTATTGGCGCCCATCATGGGACTCGTTTGTAAAATCATTGCAAGTTTTCTGAACGCTGAATGTTGAAAAAAGGGTTCGCATATTATTATTTTATTTGGAAATTGTTGTTGTAATTTAAGTACTTGGTAATACAAGAATTAAAAGCCTCCATTTTCGTAATAATAACAGCTGAACATGTCATTCGATCAGGAAAATGTTCTCTACTAACTTTTTAGACCTTTGTATCCTTATGCGTATGAAGTTTCATTAATATCGGTTCATTCATTTTGAAAAATATGGGCTTGAAAGTTTGTATGAAATGCCGTACGGCGTAAACGCTCTTAAACGTAGGCTACATATTTTTCCTTTAGTTTTAAGTTGGCTTGTAAACTGTACAAGTACCTAGGCTTTCAAAATAACATAATTTTAGTTCAAGTGGTGTTTCATCATCATCATCATCATTTCAGCCGAAAGACGTCCACTGCTGGACATAGGCCTCCCCCAAGTTGGGGGGGGTTTGCCATAATCGCCACGCTTGGCAGGCCGGTTGGCGATCGCAGTATAGTATGGTGGTGGAATGCATAGAGAACGCTGCTGCCCATTCTCCGGTACGACCCTTAGTCGCCTTTTACGACACCCACGGGAAGTATGGGGTGGTGCTATTCTTTAAGTCCGGCACCACACAGACAAAAAGTGGTGTTTACCTTTAAGTAATTGTTGCACTGTTCAAAGTTTTTAGAAACGTTATTTTTTATATCAAGATGTTAGTGTAAACAATTGTTGGTGAACCAAGTAAATAAATCCTGTTTCTCATTAGATAAAGGGTTTAATGGCGTTTGAAGTTTCATACAAACAGCTGCTGTTTCATAAAATTTAAATAAAACCTAATAGCGGCCATCTTTAAACATAAAAAAGTGGCCAAGTGCAAATCGGGTTCCGTACCACAGAGCAAAAAGGCCGAAAAAAACACGTTTGTTGTATGGGAGCCCTCCTTAAATGTTTCCTCTACTCTGTTTTTAGTATTTGTTGTTATAGCGGCAATAGAAATACATCATCTGTGAAAATTTCAACTGTCTAGCTATCGCGGTTCTTGAGATACAGCCTGGTGACAGACAGACGGACGGACGGACAGACAGCGAAGTCTTAGTAATAGGGTCCCGTTTTTACCCTTGGGTACGTAACCCTAAAAATACACTTCAATAATGAACCAAGGCAGCCTTATTAAAACTTATAATGAAACAACGACTTGAGTCTACGCGTTTTTTGCGCAAGAACTTTGAATGAAAAGTTAAACATAAATCAACACGGCTTTTCTTGCTTGTTAGTTAAAAGTGATAAGAAGTTAAGGGTTTTTTCTTTGAAGGCCTGTGCAGAAAATTGTTTTGTAAAAAAGTCTATACTTACGCGTTTAATGAAACTGGAGGTACGTATATCGTATACCTATTCTCTAATACTCAGTTCCTATAAATAAACAAAAACGAATCCTTTTGCTTACCATCATCATCTGCCTAGCCTTTTCCCAACTATGTTGGGGTCGGCTTCCGGTCTAACCGGATGTAGCTGAATACCAGTATTTTACATGGAACGACTGCCTATCTGTCCTCCACAACCCAGCTACCGGGTAATACGATACCCCTTGGTAAGACTGGTTGTCAGACTTTCGGGCTTCTGACTACCCGTAACGACCGTCAAAGATCCACAAATGACAGCCGGGACCAACGGCTTAACGTGCTTTCCGAGGCGCGGAGGGGTCTCGGTATGTAAAGATGGTCACCCATCCACAGACCAACCGCGGCAAGCGTAGCTTAACCTGATCGATTGACCTGTGCGGCTGTTATTATTGTTGTGCGCCACAATTAAAGCCTCGTACATGGTGACATTAGTTACCATTAGCGCCATCTAGTATCGAGTAGCAGAACCAGCCTTCTTCTTAATCCTTTTGCTTACCAATGGTAGCATTTTTTATTCCCAAGCTGTGCATATGCATGATTCGTAAGCTAATTTGACCTGTATAGCTATGCAAACTACACTATGCGCACTATGCAAAGCTATGAGGACTTTGCTCAAAGGTATACACACATGCTCATTACTAGCATGCTCAAACCAATCGGAGCACGCGAAAATCAAAGTCACATGAGTTTCGCATGCTCCGATTGGTTTGAGCATGCTAGTAATGAGCATGTGTGTCAGTACCTTAATTCACCATCTGCCTAGCCTTTTCCCAACTATGTTATGCGCGATTTATATTATTAAAAACTCGAAAAAACCAGCTGTAAATTGTTTCCGGACTGCTAAATTGCATCGTCGCATGCTCCTTTAAAAGCATACGAGTTGTACCTAATAGTTCTTATCCCGGATCAACAGTTGAGAAAAAATATCACCCAGAATCATCACTTAGCTAATAATATCAGCCTATTTTTGTCCCACTGCTGGACAAAGACCTCATACAGAGTAGGCACGAGTATTGATCACCATGCTTGCGCAAGACGGGTTGGCGATTTCAGACTTATACAGGGTTATTGGTAAAACATTAACAAACTCTTAAGAGGTCATTGTACTCATCAAACCTGAAATCGCGAAAAAACATATTAACTGTTCCCTACATTTTGACGAGATAAACGAACATAAATGTAGGGAACAGCTGATTTTTTTTTTTCGCGATTTCAGGTTTGGTCCCATAGTAAAAGTTGTTCATAATGATGAGTACAATGACCTCTTAAGAGGTACATTCGTTTTACCAATAACCCTGTATATACCACCCGCGTAAATGTCGATCCCGTGGGAATATCGGGATAAAAATATATGTAGCCTATATGTTAAACCAGGTTGCCAGCTAGCTCCATACAAAATTTTATCAAAATTGGTCCAGCCGTTTGAGCGTGAAGAAGTAACAAACATATAAACACACACGCACACACACCCCCACCACCCCCCCATACACACACACACACACACTCACAAACTTTCGCCTTTATATTATTAGTGTGATAAGTCCAGCGGGGTAATTGGGTAACACACAGCAATGGCTTTCATTTTGACAGTTCAACAACATTCATTGCGTTATTTACGATGTTGAGCAGACACATTTTTCGAACATATGAAGCAATCGATTAGCAATATCCTACGAAATGATTCAGATTGTGATTTATAGTGTGTTACGCAATTAGCGCAGGTTTCCTCACTTAGCTAATGAACTGCATAAATATGTAAGATGTCACGGCCTTTATACCACCAGGAATGAATGAATGAATGAATTGCACCGATCCCAGCGTGGTTAAACCAGACTCGATTAATCGAATGAACCCCAAGATTCGCACTAGCTCCTGTAGCCTCATGTTCATGGTGCTACAGCGACCATTGCATATCAAGGAATAGACCGGGGGGCGCGGTAATGGTAGGGAAGACGTGCCCGTAGGATAGGTAAGGATTTAAGAGCCTACCGGATATGCATCCTAGAGCAAGCATTGGACTAGTGGAGAGATGGGTAATTATTGTCTGTGGATGGGCATCTTTTATCGACCTTGCCGCCAGGTTGGTTCAGGTCGAGCTTCCTCGGTGTGTCTTTTGGCGGGCTTCTCCTGCTTTCTCGGTTCTTCTGTATGTCATTGCTCTGCTGTGTTGTGTTAGATGTTGCTGTTTTCAATGACTTCGTCGGAAGTTTCGCTACTATCCGTTTCCAGTTTTTTGTAAATCTCACTAGCAGCTATCTTGATCTTACTTCTATCTTCCGCTGTATCCATCGAAAAATTGATTCCCTTGTCGAAGTACTTCATGTCCTGTTTTAGATTGTCGTTCCATGTGTAAATAGGTCGGCCGACCTTCTTGGGTTTGGCCTTGTACTGCATTGCTGCATGCAGTAGGTGTGGTTTGCGGCGCCTGTAGACATGTGCGAGGTAGCACATCCTGTGGTTCTTGATGCGTTTGGTTACTGTTTTTCCGTCTAAGATTTCATGCATTTTCTTTTGTCTTGGTTTATTCCTAGAGTGGTTAATCAAGTCTCTCATGATAACTCGCTCATATCTTCTGAGTCTTGACCTGTTAGCTTTGGTAAATGCCGATACTTTCAGACCATTGTATCATGCACGGTACGATCACCATTCGGTACATGAGTCTGGCTAATTTCCAGTCCATATTTGAGTTATCTATGAATGGTAGTAACGATTTGGCGTTTTTCATGGCCTGTTTGCAACGTTTTTTTATAGTACTTTTTCTGCTTAATGTAGATGTAATGTATGTACCTAGGTATTTAATTTCATCACTTGTGGGTATACTTATTCCATTAAGGGTCACGTGGGCCGTTATCTGTGTAGCTATGGGGTCCCTAATTATTATTTTTGTTTTTGTTTCATTTATTTGGAGGCCTAAACTATCTAGTAGGGGTTTTATATGGTATAGGATACCTTCTAACCTTTCTAGGTCATCTGAAATGAAGATAAGGTCATCCGCAAATGATAGTACTAGGGGGAGTGAGATTTCACGATCCTGGTCGAGTTTTATTAAGTGGGTTTCCTCGTCGAGGGTTCTAAGGACTTCGTCGATGACCAGTGTAAACAGGCGAGGGGACAGAGGGCAACCTTGTTTGACTCCCTTACCTTTAATAATCCAACTGCTTTGCTGGCCACACCATTTGATGGATGTTCGTTCATTCAAGCATACCTTAATTATCTTGTTGGTCAGCGATTTGTTGGTTCGTTGTAATAGGATATCCCTCAGTGCATTGAGTACATAAGTTCTTTTACCTGCTCGCCATTCTTCGCCCAAGACCCTTTTAAGCGTAAATATATGATCGTCTGTTGATCTATTGTTTAAAAAGGCCGCTTGATAGCTTCCCAGTTCCGTTATTGTTTCGTCTAGTTTTATTAGTACGTAGGAGGCGTAAATTCTGTAACCCGTGTTGCATATCGATATGCGGCGATATTCATTCGCATTTTTAGTGTTATTGTTTTTTTTGAATTGGTACTTGTACGGTCTCCAGTCACGTGTCGGGTGCTTCGTTCTGTGTCCAAGCTTTGTTCATGTGTTTGGTGACGGCTTCTTGTAATATTTCTGGCATTGCTTTGTAAAGCTCGATAACCACTTGGTCAGTTCCGGGGGCTGTCCCGTTCCGCATTTTATTAATGATTCCCATTACGTCATCCGCAATGAGTCCATCACACTGTGCTTCGGTTATCGGATTTTTTATATTAACTGTTGGTATAAGATGGCCCTCGGATTTTTTAATATTTGCTCCCATTTGGTCATCGGTATATATAGGTAGATCTTTTTCGACGTTTTGCTTGAAGTTTGTTTCTACTGTAAAAAAGTATAGTATCGGCATGCGTTTTGTAGGGTGGTTTTTCCCCAATCCATTGAGGCAGGCTCTGCATGCTTTTTGCTCTTCCTGATATTTGACCTTTTGAAGTGTTGCCTGACATTCTTTTACTAAGTTGTGCCTATTTGGATTATCAGGTTGCCTACTTTGGAGGAACTTAGCTTTTTGTAGTTTAGCAAGAGCTAGTCGATGATTTCTGGATAGAACTGGCTGAAGAATCAGAGTTTCCTGGGCAGCCGCTTTTAATACTTCCGTTATGGTATTCCAGGGTATTTCGATGTTTTTGTCGGCTGAGTTGATTCCGAAATCTTTTAGTTTTTTTGTTATGCAATCTTGGTATTTTGTTTTCGTGAATTTACTATTGAGGGGGCATAATAGCACTGTTTATAGTTGAAATCTTTGGCTGCAATTGTTGGTTCCTTCGCGGCTTGCTGTTGTCTTTGTGCATTAATGTGTTTGGTGTTTTCATTTTTGTTTGAAGTTTGGTTTATTCTTAGCAGACCCCAAATTATTTTATGGTCGGATGTGCCCCTAGCGGCTAGCAGCCCATTCGCCTTTAATACGTTTGAACAGCTTTTCTGTTGCGTGTGGCGTTATAATGTGATCCAATTGGGATTTCTGAGTGCCCTTTGACCATGTTATCCTGCATGATGATCTCGCTTTTGTCGTTTCTATTTGCAGTTTTTCCCTGTTGGCTATATCCATTAACATTTCCCCGTTGTAGTTAGAGAAGTCTTAGAGAAGTTATGGTGTAGGTTTTGGTGGATCAGTCCTTTGCGTTGCGAACTTTTTGTGTCATGTCGACCAATATGAACGTTGAAGTCGCCAAGAATTATTAAGGTACATTTCCTTGGTTTTGTCTGATCAAGTTTAATAAGCCTGTGAAGGATCTGTTTGCTATAGATGTACAACTGTTGATGTGAGAATTGATTATATACAGATGAGCAGGCTTATCGTTTCCCCTATTACTTTAAGAGTAGCTGACATCGCGTCTGTATCCTTTTTCTGTTAACTAATTCAATCTTTTCTGATTAGAATTGCAAGTCCCCGGTGTGTTTTACCTGAGGTTCCATAGAGGTGCCATTCGTAGTGTGTAGAGTTGTATGCTCCAGTGTTCATACCTGTTTCTTCTATGCAGGCTGCATGCATGCCCCTAATTGAGAGTTCAGCGTCAATTTTATCTTTTTTGGCCGTTTTTGAGGCCCCACGGACGTTCCAGGTTGCAATACGCAAGTCTGGGCAAGTATATTTTATTGCGCTAGACGGCTGGTTTCTAAGTATTGTGAACCCAGTGGCATCTGCGAGTACATCTGATATCTGTGTATACATTGATGTTTGTTGTTCATACTGTGTTAATGGGCTAGCTAATTGGGGGCTGTTCGTTTGGGACTGGGGTTTTATGGTTGGCTCTTCACGTGTGTTGAACTGGTTAGTTAAGTTATGCTGTGTTGTTTTGACGTTGTTTAATTTTTGCACAAGATCGGATCGGATCTTTGAGTTGTTTAGTTGCTGTTGTAATGTTCGTCGTCGGTCATGACTCAGCTATCATAGTGCTGGTCCTTGTAGCGGATGTGTATGTTGCCGGGTACTGGTTCGCCGGTAGGTGAATACACTAGTGTGTGTCTTGTATCCGTGTGCACGTGCAGATTTACAAGATAGAACTCGGACGCGGCGATTAAGATATCCTCTCCTCCCCAGAACGTCTTGTTAAACTGCATGGTTATGTATTTTTAACCGACTTCAAAAAAGGAGGAGGTTTTTTATCCTTTGTTCCTGGGAGAGATTGCTGTTAGGGAGAAATTCTTGTATATTATTTAAAAGTGCTAGGCGAATTCTGTCGTTATTTCGATTCTCCATTACATAATATGAAGCTAATTCCCGGCGTACTGACACGTGATCGAAGGTTAAACCCATTAAATTATTTATTTGATGGGCTATAGCCCTAAATAAGCAATTGCAGTCTTTTGTCATACGCACAATTATACCCATTTTTAAAGAAAAAAGCCTTTTGTTTTTATGGTATTACAAGACCTTCTCAGCAAAACATGTGCTGTGTGGGTTTTTGAGAAACAATAAGGCTGACAGGGGACGCCTCAAATTTATGAGCTATTTTTGTTACTTAACTTAACCTTTTTTTTCCCCTTCGAGCCCAATTTTGCACACGTGTTCAGGACTTGACTTAAAGGCTGGGAATTAGAAGTTTTGCTCAAGGCAGTTTTGGTAATTTAGTACTATGTTAAATAAGGAAAAGCGTGGAGAACGAATTCTAGAGCGATTTTGTATTTTAGGCTAGTGTTTATCCCTCGCTCCTAGATATAATATGAAAACATTTCCCTCAAGCCTATTTATAACTTGCTATGATGTTAAATTCACGCGTGGCTTCAAAAATACAAATTAAGAAAACAAAGCGCAGCCGGATACAGCTTCTAATGGAGATCCCTGAAATAAACGGAAAGATCTCACCAAATTGGCCCGCTGAGAACTTGTCATCACCAATGTCTTCGACTGGAAGGCCTAGGCCTCGGGCTTCTATCTCAGGAACACACGTACGCCACTTCACTAACGTTTTAATACCCACAAATACCACACACGATACACCAACCGAATTTCGAATTTGAGTTTAAAGCTGAGAGTTACGCCCGTTTAGTTAGAGCCACGTGCAACGCACGTTGCATCAAGTATAAACAAAGGCTGGACAGGACACGTCTGTCCCCTTCGGCGGTCACTATCCGACCATCTCACGGCCTTTATACCACCAGGAGGCTTTTATTTAGGTAGTAAGTTTTTTGTTTACATTTTTAAATTTGTTTTTTTTTTTGGTTGAGTTCGTATAGATTTTATTGTATTTGTTGGTATATTGGCGTGGCTAGCTAACATATACAGGGTTATTAGTAAAACATTAACAACCTCTTAAGAGGGCATTTGTACTCATCATTATGAACAACTTTTACTATGGGACCAAAACTGAAATCGCGAAAAAAAATCAGCTGTTCCCTACATTTATGTTCGTATAACTCGTCAAAATGTAGGGGACAGCTGATTTTTTTTTCGCGATTTCAGGTTTGGTCCCACAGTAAAAGTTGTTCATAATGATGAGTACAATGACCTCTTAAGAGGTTGTTAATGTTTTACCAATAACCCTGTAAAATAATTTCATTTAACGTTCTATGTCCTGTAATGTGTATTACTTTACATATCTAGTAATGTATACAATCAAGTATTTTCTAACTGAACAGACAGCTGTGCTGCTGGGGAGTTTGTTGCGCCACTTCTTCTCCCCAGCTCAGCACTAGGAAGTGGTGAAGGGCGGCCATTTTGGGGGACTGTCTTTTGTAATTTTGACGTTCAAAAAGGGCTGATTCTCAGCCTAGTTTGAATGGATTTTCCTAGTAATTGCTGCAGGAGGCTACAAGGAAACGAACGCTACATTCAAATGCAGGCCCGTAGTGCTGCGAAATATTGATTTCCCTACGGGTAGGAATCGAATCCTGGCCAATTGTACTGCCTCCAATCCTCGTGTAAATATATTTAGTAGGAAACGTAGGGGTCCATGAGACACGTAATCTGCATTCGCGACTTTTCACCCGCATAAGTGTCGGCCCGCGGGAATATCGGTATAAAAAGTATCATATGTGAATGTATTATTCTGTGCATAAGCTATATTACTGTAAAGTTTCATGAAAATCCGTTCAGTAGTTTTTGCGTAAAAGAATAAAAAACATCCATACATCTATCCATCCTCACAAACTTATAATATTAGTATAAGTATAATGTAATATTAGTAGGATTATGATTTAGCACTTTGCCAGCCCATCTTGGAAAGCCAACATCCAAGTTCTCAAATGCTTAAATGATAAATTATTTTATTTTTGTAAGTAGGTTTGTACAAACACTTTTACACGTCAATCATGTTTTTACTAACTACTTAACTTAACTAGATGAGGTCGGCGTTTCCTATCTGACTACTCTGAGAAGAAAGGCCGAAACAAACTCAGAGGTCACAGTCTCTTTTAAAGTCCAGACATAATCTTGGTCAGGTTATATGAAGACCATCTAGATCGATGTCTGAGACAGTCTTAAAGCTAGTGCATGCATTACATTCAAATTCAACAATGTTGTAAGAGTATCCACTTTCGCCTTTAAAAACGCCTTTTCCTCTTCAAAGTAAGCCAGCTCCGATAAGACACTCAATTTATATTCATTACGAGCCATCCCCGAGGGCGCGTTACCTCATTTCCTAATGGTATTATTTATTTGAGGTCAACCCCATGCGACGACACAGCAACTCGACGCTTCGTCACTTTTTAAGGGTCAAATGTAGAGAATCATTGTTTTCTTAGGACCATTGAACCTGTGTGGGTCACGATTGCCTTGAGGGGTTGATTCTGTGAAGGTTTTCTCATTTATGTGGTAACTAGCAGCGCCCCGCGGTTTTACCCGCATAAGTTTAGCGTCGATCCCGTTCGAAAGACACGTGGCGCCATCTATTATCATAACAATAACGATATTATCAATAACGTATTGTTGTTTTCCTCGGGAACAGCACTTTTTTTCGGGATGAGAGGTACCCTATAATCATAATAATCATTTTATTATCAGGCAACTAAGGCCCATACATAAAATATACAAAATAATCTTATAAAATAATAAACTAATACATATTAAAGAAAAAAACCTTAAAACTATGAACTATACACGTAACATTGTCGGCGTCGTGTTTCGCTGCGTGGCGTCGCGTACCTAACCGTCCTCGGAAACGTCGATATACGACACCTTTCGGCCAAAAGTCCTCTTTCAGACAGGTCTGTAGATGTTGGGTTGGAACTCGTACCACGAATGACAAGTTGATGTTGTGGCGCGATTCCAACCTTTCGACCCTCAGAGTCCACCCTCTGTCCGAGTCAGAGACCCTATGTCCGTTTCTGTACACCTGGCAACGTATATCAAAATTTCAGGATGATCGGTTCAGTGGTTTAGGCGTGAAAAGGTAACAAACAAACTTACTTTCGCATTCATAATATTAGTTAGTAGGATGCAGTGGCTAAGGTCCATACAACTCGATTCCTACCCTTTGAAAAATGGCAGTCAGTATTCTATAGACAAATAATATAATCATATTAAAGATACCTACTCCGGCTTACCTCTTACAAAAATTAACCCTTCACTACTGTTAGGATGTAAAGTGAAATGGAAGAGCTTTTGGTGGCGGAGCTCGTCTTTCTATGTATACCCGGTTCTATCAGCAAACGGCTTTGATGTGTTGAGGTTTGAAGGGAATGGGTACTGAGCCCTAATTCGCTCATCATCTGCCTAGCCTTTTCCCAACTATGTTGGGGTCGGCTTCCAGTCTAACCGGATGCAGCTGAATACCAGTATTTTACATGGAGCGACTGCCTATCTGACCTCCACAACCCAGTACTAATTTCGGAAGTCGGTGGCAAAAAAGTAAAAAGTGGCAGTTGCGGAGAAATGCGTAGACAAACATACATACATACATACTCTTACATACAAACATACATACATCTCTAAAATTTTGTATATTTTTTTGGAAGCCCTAATAGATTGTCATATGTGAATATAATGCAGTTCCAATAATATTACATAAATACGTGTCGAATTGATAACCTCCTCTTTTTTTGAAGTCGGTAATAAAAAAAATAGTACCTAATTTAAAAAAATTAAACCGACTTCAAAAAGAAATTTAGAACTCAAAATTATGAAATAACTTTAATTTCGGAAGTCGATGTCTTGGGATCTGTATTTTTAAGTTTTGGTATTTTGCCACCGACCTCCGAAATTAAAGTTATTTCATAATTTTGAGTTCATTTCTTTTTGAGGTCGGTTTAATTTTTTTATTAAATTACTTTTTTATGTCGTAATTTTTAGTTTTAAGTAAAAACTGGAATATTTGTTTGTAATAAGTAGGCAATAGTTTTGTTGTAAATATAGCACTAGAATTTGACCAAGGTTTGAGATGTGGAAAACACTTTGACACTAAGCTCGTATCAATAAGCCAGGCCCTCACACTTACACGTATTAGTCCATATCTTCAAAATTACTGAATCGATTTTGATGAACCTTGCACTGTTCCCTAAGTTGAAGTAAATGTAAGCTAATAAAAAAAATGGTCACGATCCGATTAATAGTTGCAGAGAAATGCGTGGACAAACATACATACATACATCTCTAAAATTTTGTATATTTGTTTGGAAGCCCTAATAGATTGTCATATGTGAATATAATGCAATTCCAATAATAGTTCATACATACGTGTCGAATTGATAACCTCCTTTTTTTGAAGTCGGTAATAAAAATAATGTTGAACAATACTTTGACTTGCATCTACCAGCTTATCGAAGTCACGTAACAGCTTTGTTTCTGCTCCCTTGGGGGATCCCAAGGGAGCAGAAACAAACTGCATACAGGATGCTGCTACAATATCGTAGCCGAGTCAATCTAGAGCAGTCTTCACCGTCACGTATTATATTATAAGGGCAGCGAGCGAAAATACTCGCCCTCGAGGTCTGACAAGTGACATTATACAGACATGTCAGCTTTTGATGGCTGATTTTTAGGGTTTATTTATTTATTTATTTATTGATTAGGGACAAAAAACAGTTACATGTTACAAACTACAGAATAATACTAAAATAAGATTAACAAACATGTAACCCACACCATTGTCCACGTTTTAACTAAAGATTAGAAGTGCTAATGACATTTAAAAAAAAAAAGAGAAAAATAAAACAATAGTCGCTGCCACAATAATAATGCTGCGTTACATATCTTAGCTTAGTCTAATTTAAAGCACTCGCTAAACAAAATATCCAGAGCCATTTTCTTAAATGATTGCTTAGATAGACAAAATATATCCAGTTCCATAAAATGCGTGTTGTAAGAATCGACAAGGCGACGAAGAGGTGCACGTTCCCCAGCGTTAGTCCTGCATATGTCTGTATGGAATAGTTGAGGGACGCGCACCCCCCTTCGAATAACACTTCTGGGTACCTTGTAACACAATTTGTCTGTTAGGTCAATACAATCAAATTTGTTACTGCATATGCCGGTTGCCGGTTGCCAGTATGCCGGTTTGTACCCAAAGGGTAAAAACGGGACCCAATTACTAAGACTTCGCTGTCTGTCCGTCTGCCTGTCCGTCCGTCCGTCTGTCTGTCACCATGCTCTATCTCAAGAACCGCGATAGCTAGACAGTTGAAATTTTCACAAATTATGTATTTCTTTTGCCGCTCTATCAACAAATACTAAAAACAAAATGAAATGAATATTTAAGGGGAGCTCCCATACAACAAACGTGTTGTTTTTCGGCGTTTTTGCCTTGTGGTACGGAACTCTTCGTGTGCGAGTCCGACTCGCACTTGGCCAGTTTTTCTATGATAAAGGGGGCGAGTTGGAACTTTTTGTGGGTTAGTCATCTTCATTCTGTCTAGCCTTTTCCCAACTATGTTGGGTCGGCTTCCAGTCTAACCGAATGCAGCTGAATACCAGTAATTTACGTGGAGCGACTGCCTATCTGACCTCCACAACCCAGTTACTAGGGAATACGATAACCCTTGGTTAGACTGGTTGTCAGACTTTCGGGCTTTTGACGACTAGTAACGACTGTAAAAGATCCACGAATGACAGCCGGGACCAATCAGAGGCACGGAGGGGTCTTGGTATGTGAAGATGGTCACCCATCCACGGGCCAACCGCGGCAAGTGTAGCTTCACCTGATCGAATTACCCGTGCGGCTGTTATTACTTGTTTATATAAAATTCATTATTAATGTCAATGTGTTTACTTATATATAAAAAAAAAACATTCAAAATGCAAAAATTGGAAGCAGCTCAATCCCAAGCCTTTTTGTCCTCAATATAATCTTTAACGGTATAAAAGGCTTTCTGGCACAACTTACGTTTAATGAATTTACGTTGGTTTTGGATTTTGGTTTGGAACTCCCAAAATATCAATCAGCAAGTCATTTTGTGCCTGGTTTCATAGTGCAAACACTGGAATTTACCAATTCAGTTTCCGACCGATAAATCCATTTAAGCTTGTGACAAAAGCCTAGCACCGTACTGATTAAAATCGATCGTTTGACAACCCTAGCCATTTCGGATGTAGGACGTGAGTCCATCACCTGAATCATTATCATGTCACATCTTAGACAAAGAAAAGTATAGACGGCGAGTATCTCCATTTCATTTCCACAAGAAAGGGATAAAGCATTGAGTTATTATAAGTAACAGAAAAGGATAAAGCTATATACTATTTCCGTCTCTCAGTGCGTGCCAGTTTTTTCAAGGGAGCTACTCATGTAGCCTATGTTAGTTAAGTTAGTTTTTTGTCTCATGTGTGGCCACGCTACCCGATGCTCTATAGCTTTCTTACTCAAAGTGTCACATGAACAACAAGGGACGATTGATTTCTATCTACCCTCCGTTGACACCTTAACATAAGGCAAGCAAAAAAATGGACATTTACTACTCCAAAGATTCGTTTAAACATTTAAATTAATTTAACTTTTTGTTTATCTATCTTCTAAAAACTTTATTTAAAATCTAGTTGCTATTCAAACACCAAATCTTCCTGTTACCCAACAGCAATTATTCATATTATTATGTGTATCTGTATAATATAGGCGTATCGCCAAATATTTAACTGCCAATACTCTCTTCGCGTTCTTAATATTTTTTGTCTATCTATCAGCTCATATTCGTCATACATCATTGTACTAAGCGTTGAGTTACACTCGCGGTAGGCTGGGTAAGGCCTCTGCCTCGAATCTTGCGGGCAGCGGGGCGGCGGCGGCGGCGGTGCGGGAGCGGCAGGATCTAGTGCGTAAAATCAAATGGAGCGGCCCTCGAAAACAGCGGTGCACTCCAGTAAAGCGGTGACCGGTCACCTCTTGACGCGCGTCTGCATTGGAGTGTTGTGCAATTTATTATTGTGACGTGACGACATGTAAAATGTAAATTTGAATCAAAAAGATATTGTCGGCGTTGTTCAGACATTTCGTACGCGAATAAAAACAAATATCTCGACGACATGGGACACAACCACGAACACAACACTTCGCCGCTATAGTGCCGCCCGATCTGCCCGCTGCTTTCGAGAACGGGTCTGCGTTGCCCGCGCCGCTCCCGCGCCCCGCTTCCCGCAAGTTTCGAGGCAGAGGCCTTACTAGTTACGGTATATCGACGATAAAAATGGGGTCAGCAGAGACAGCAAAAAAATGGGGTGTCGTATTCAACCACTCATATTTTATGCTCTCTATGGGTAGCCTATCTTTCTGATACCCGATATTTATTAGTAAAACAATTTGTTTAGTTTTACCTTACTACCTACTATGTAGTTGGTTGAGTTCGATAATTTGGTGAAACTTTTTTGACATCTTTCACTTAACTTATTAAACGTATGAACTTTATTCTAAGTACCAACTAGGTCAAATTTAATGAGCTAGGGAAACTCCGCAGGCGATCTACATAGGAAACAAAAAAGAAGTTAATTTGATGACTTTTTTAATTGGATGGGTCACCGACCGCAGTTAGTGTAGTCACTTGAAATATACAAGTCATACAAAGTGTAGTGTAGTACGGGTTCCGTTTCTTCCTTTTGAGGAGCAGAACCCTAAAAATTAAGGACCTTTTAAAGCATCCACACGAATTGTAAACCGACGTACGCACGGACAGAAAAAAATCGCGACGGGATTTTTTCGCGCACTGTGCGCATTGAGAATCTGGCTGAGAATTATTTTACAATTATCAAAATTACATGACAGTCCCTCAAACGCCCAACGTTGGACGAGTTATTCCGTTTTGATCCCCTGAACCCCCCTCCACCCCCCACCTCGATCCCCACCTGGAACGTCTTCTGTTTTAACCTTTTGAACACCAGAGTATAAACGTATCGCCGTACCCCTGACGCCAGGCCACTTTTTTAAACTTTTAAATTATACATAAAAAAACACAAAAGTAATTATTAAATTGTTTATTTCATAAATGGTGCGACGTGTATTTTGTCAAACATTTGTGACGTTGGCGTTCAGGGTAAGATTTCGTTTGTCACATATATGTGACAATGGCGTTCAAAAAGTTAATCTTTGTCTTATCCACTATAAACTTTCTCATACCGGTTTGATCCGCTTTTTCTTTCTATCATCTCTCGGCGCTAAGCAGTGTGCTGAAAGACCAGTGCGCGATAAAATCCCGCCGCGATATTTTCACGTCAGTGCAGACGTCGGCTTAAGAGGGAAGCGCTAAGGTTGCCAGCGAAATTCAAATTTTACGAAATTTTCGAATTCGATTTTTTTTTATTCTTACGTTTTTTGCAATTTGCTGGCCAGTATTAAGTTGTACGTTGATTAAAATATGATTCGCGGTCGTAACAAATAATATGTATTTACAGAATTATAATCATTAGGATCAGTAACACAACTTGATAAGTTAGTATGATTGTAAAATGTCAAGATTTCATGAAATAGTCATTCAGTGGGATTACTTGGTCTTAGAGAGTTGTGTTGATGACTTTAATAATTATAATTCTGTAAATACAATGTTTGTTACGGCCGCGATTCGTATTTTAATCAACGTACAACTTAATACTTACCAGCAAATTGCAAAAAACGTAAAAAAAAAAAGAATTTCGCGGCCTACCTTAGACTTAACATTGATAAGATTGTTTTTTTCTCTCATAAAAATCATGTTTAACTTACACATTTCCTTGAAGAATTTCCCTTTTACCCTCCACCAAACAACGCTAGAATATAAATTAACTCTGATCTAACTGACCTCACTACAATGTTATCTCAACCGTAACCGATTGATAGAACATGAAGGGTTAGGCAACAAATAGCCGGCGGTAACTCGAGTGGGGGTAGGAAATAGCCCAGCGTTTTGCGGGTCGAGAGCTCTTGTTACCTCTTAGGGTTAAAACGACTTCGTGTACGTAAATAGAAGGACGTGTTTTGTGGGATTTCGGGATTTAAATTATAGGAATCTCGCCCTTACTTACTACCACTTGACTGAAATCCGTATTTTCTCAAAGTGACCACTATACTTGTTTTTTTATTTGTCCTAGTGTCTTAAACGCGCTTTAACGTTTTTTTGCGAGTTTTAATTACGAATTTTTTGCTTTTCGCATGTATGAACTGTTTAGTAGTTAATATTTTTTTCCAAATAAATAGGTACACGACAAGACATCACAACTCAAAATAATCGTGGAATTTTATCTGAAAAAATTAAATGGACTGATTCTATTTTCGATTTGCTGTTTCTGATAAGGTTTCAACGATGTTACACGGAACACATTTATGATATCCAACAGGTCATGAAACACTGAAACAAGGGCTTCAGGAAATTTGGTACGTACAGCTTACATTAACATTATTAGTGTCACAGTTTCAGTAGTTTTCAAAACGGTTCAGAAAGGACGCAACGCCATTTTTCATTACTGCGAAAAAGAACAAGATTTTTAATAAATGCGAAAATCAATTTTCGAATTTTTATGGAGAATGGATTTCAATTATCCGACGAGTCCCCAAAATATTCATATAAATTTTCATGTCAACACCTACCTATATTGTAAAATAAAATGAAACTTTGACACAAACAAAATGCTTTCCCAAAAGTCAATTTAAGGCTGGTTACAGACCGGGCGGTCTAGCCTCCATGGACATGCGTTTTCGTTCGCGAAACACTTACAAAATCCGTGTATGCGAGCTAAATAGTGCTTGATGTTCATTCCTAAAAGGCATATAATATTACTTGACAAAATGATAATTCATTGCTTTAAAATTTCAATTTGTTAAGTTATATACAAAATATTTCTTATGCATCCACTATACCGTTTTATATACTGCTAACATACATAAGTACACTCTCCGAAAATTCTAAGTTGACCGCTTCATTGTCGCGGAAAAAGAAAGACTAAAAACAGCATGATGTTTTTTTTTTAACCGCGGTTTTTCTAATCTTTTTCGAAGTTTAATTGCAGATAAGATATCATCACACTTCTAATTCTTTTCAGCTATTCTTTCAGCTTTCAGACTATTCATTTAGATACATTTTAAGTACGAATCTGCTATTAAACTTTGTTGTAATCTAACATGAGCGACTAAAATGACCTGTGTGACAGAGCCGCGTGATCGCGGCTGCGTCGGACGGTTAAATGTTGCGCGGCTAAAAGCCGCCGGCGATTAGCGGTCAGCTTCCAACTTCGACTGTACTACCTCAGCTTATGATATTAATGTTATTATATTAATAATATCTTTCATGCACATATAAGACTAATGACAAACACACTCTGAAAAAAATAATTTATTTAAATGTTACATTTTGTATATCGTTTTGATCACCGAACAAACAGACAGAGAAATCAAGAAACACAGACACATTTGTCTCAATCACGATATACAAAGCGAAGTTACAAACTTTCGAAAAAAGATTTTTTATGTTTATTTTTTTTTGTAGCTTTTTTTCTGTAATAAAATTGGCATGCACCGTTAACGCTACGCGTGGTGACCATAGATAACTTTTTGTTGAGTTTTTTGAGAAAGAAATAAAGAGTGTGTTCGTCTTTTATATGTGCAGGAAAGGCACTGGTGTGGGTTGTCGATGGGCGACTGCGGACACATCCCATTACCACGGTAAGTCTTAACTTTAGATTTTTATTTTTATACGGCTTGATGTTCAGACATGAATTATGATTTAAAACAATATTTCACTTGGGATTAGTATGCATCGTGTTAGTTTTAAATTAAAATTCATAACTGAGCATTCAGTCAGTCAATCAGTCCTGGAAATCCTGTTTTAATAACTTAGCACCAAAGTTATAAAAACAGGATTTTCGCTATTGTCATAGCTTTAAAGTATCGGAGCTATAAGGCTGCGGCCGCATTGGTAAAAAGATAGCCATTCCAAAAAACTTTGGCGGGCATTTAACCCACGGGTGATTTATTTTCGCGCACTTCTTAGCGCTGAGAGTCCAAAATCCAGTGCGCGATAAAAAATCGTCGCGTTAAAAAATCGCCCGTGCTACCTGGGCTTATTTAATTAAGCGACAGTCAAAATTTTTCATGCATCGCCGTATCGCAGATCGCAGTCCCCTTACCAATGCGACTGCGGCCTAAAAGACCGGCTGCAACCGATCAACTAAATTGTCGTGTAAATAATTGAACAAAATTGTCGTTTCAAGTTAAACCAGACAGTTTAAAAAACTTATGGATCGGTTTAGTGTGGTCGTCTACAAGACATACCTACATTTTTAATCATGTAGTAATTAATATAAGAAAACGGTTGTTGCACCATATCATGTTGATTTTACGTCTTTGTTGCTTAAATAAAAATCAAAATTCATATATCATCACGCCTATATTCCCCGAAAAGAGGTCGGTAGACCTCTACTTACCTCCTACCGAAAAATATGAGTATAGTTTTTATTTGTTCGCTAGTAATGTTTAAGCCTCTTAAAATAGGGGGTTATTGCCATTAACCGTGCACAAATCCATAACGAGAAAAAAAAAATAAAAAAAAAATTACGAGTCTATAAAAAAAAAGTATAGCAAATATAAATAAAAATCAATGTTTGTACGTTTGTCCTCTATGCGTTCCGAAAACATTGGTCAGATTGTGATGAAACTTTGGTAGGGTGTTCTGGGGACGCGCGTGAGGGTTCCTAATTATTAAAACATGGGAAAAAACAAAAAAAAAATCTGTGGCGGTACGAAGTTGACGGTCATCTAGTAGCAATTTCATGAGTAACTACTATGTGTAACCATTTTCTGGAAGTCAAACCTCGTCTATTCTCAGTAAATTAATTTAATAAGAATAATATTAGCAACAATCGTCCAAAGAAAGTATGCGTCATATTCAACCATCACCCTAATTGCGTAAACCTCTCTGAAATCACAAAAATCAATGATAATCTGGAATATTTTGAAGTATATAGGGTTACTTTTCAAAGACCATCCAAATTTTTACATGGTGTTCTACCCATGAATATAAACAACTTTCACTATGGATGGGATCAACTCAGAAATAAAAAAATCAGCTGTTTCATACAAAACTTCAATACCTACTTGACCAAAGTGTATGAAACAGCAGATTTTTTTTCGTGATTTCAGAGTTGGTCCCATAGTGAAAGTTGTTTATATTCATGGGTAGAACACCATATAAAAATTTGGATGATCTTTGAAAAGTAACCCTGTATAGCATCCATTGCTTCATGTGTTCGAAAAATTTGTCCGCTCAACAACGTAAATACGGCAATGAATGTTGCTGAACTGTCAAAATGAAACCTATTGCTACTAATAGGGTGTTACGCAATTACCCCGCTGTTGTGCAACTCTTAAATGAAGGCTTAAACGCAAAATAAGTGCGAGTCGGACTCGCACACGAAGGGTTAGGCAAAAACGCCGAAAAAAACACGTTTGTTGTATGGGAGCCCCCCTTAAATATTTATTTTATTATTTATTATTAAAGTAAAAATACAACTGAGTATTTTGTGAATATTTCAAGTGCTACAAGTGCAAAAAAATCGCGTTTGTTGTATGGGGCTCCCATACAACAAACGCGATTTTTTGCCCCTTAAATATTTATTTTGTTTTGTTTTTAGTATTTGTTGTTATAGCGGCAACAGAAATACATAATTTGTGAAAATTTCAACTGTCTAGCTATCGCGGTTCTTGAGATACAGCTTGGACACAGACAGACGGACGGGCGGACAGACAGACAGCGAAGTCTTAGTAATAGGGTTCCGTTTTTACCCTTTGGTTACGCAACCCTAAAAAGACCTTAAAGACGAGATTACAAATTAAAAACTCATTTTGTATGGACGTGTAAAACGCATTTAAAATCAATGCAGTAATTTCCGTCTACAGTCTGACATAAGGACAGACACACGGTAGTTAAGTTACACTACAATATGCATGAGCTCGATGCAGGGAACACTCGTTTTTAATGTCACAGCTCAAGTAAATCCAGAAGTTTCACCATTTAAAATTTTTTGTCATGAATGAACCAAAATACCTGTTTTTGTCGTCAAGCAGCATTGCTGCAATCCAGCTTGGATGTCTTAAACTTACAAGCACTTGACATTTCAACTTAATAAGTTTTAAGGCTCCTACAAACAGGCGCGACACGCGATATAATCGCGCGCGACACAAAAGCACCGCTCGTTGCGCGACTTGCAGTGCCTTTGTGTCGCGCACGATTTTATCGCGTGTCGCGCCTGTTTGAAGGAGCCTTAAATCGTCTCTTTTAAACACAACACACTCTCCTAAACAGAAGAAAGGGGGGAGGGTGACTAATTACTTGTAGAAAACTACAAACCATGGCAAAATATTTAAATTTTCTTTCACCAATTTTCTCTAACCGACATAGCCCGAAGAATTGCCAAACTTAAGTGGCAGTGGGCAGGGCACATTGCTCGCCGAACAGATGGCCGATGGGGCCGTAAGGTTCTGGAGTGGCGACCGCGTAGGTGCCCACAAGGTGGTCCGACGACCTTGTGAAGGCCGCAGGAACCCGTTGGATGCGAGAAGCACAGAACCGGTCGAAGTGGAGGTGCTTGGGGGAGGCCTATGTCCAGCAGTGGACGTCTTTCGGCTGAAATGATGATGATGATGATTCACCAACTTTCTCTAAGACATTTCACCTTCTGCCACCCCAGCCTGCCACTTACACCACCGAAGGCCGCGTCTAAACTCCAAACATAGCTCAGACGGTATTGATTGCCGGTCGATTGCATTAGTTATTACGACCACTGTAGTAGGTGCTCGCCTGATGGAGCGACGCCCGCTCGGACGGGCGGTTTCGGCCCAATCGGTGTTCTACAACGACTATTACTACAAACCACCACCCCCGTACATACCAATTTATAAGTTTTCTGAATGCCATTGGATAACACCCTGTGGTGTGAGAGTGGATTTTGAAGTGCGGCAAGAGATCTTCTGTGAGTTATTGCATCTATTACTGCACTTTTTTTTTTAAGTTGGACCTCAATCATCATCAAATGACTCCTCCCGCTCTGGGTGGAGCGGAAGGGAGTGTCAGACTCTTGCTGACTAAAACCCATCCGTGTCTTAGCCCTTTATGTTCCGGGGTAGCGGTAATCCATTCGGACAATCCCGCTAACCCGGCAGGCTTCGGCCCTAACTGGCCCCTTTACTGGTGCTGACATCTCTTTGAGGCGCGTGTAGAACACGTACGCGCCGTCCGGCACGGGCCTGGTCCTGATCGGACGGTGAGCAACCCATTACCTACTCTCCGTCCGCAGGCCCGCGCCTACGGTGGCAGGGAGTCGTCACGCGACTCCGATCCGATGAACAGATCATCCTGAAATTTTGCATATACGTTGTCAGGTGTACAGAATCGGACATAGGGTACCTTTCATCCCGAAAAAAATTGCTGTTCCCGAGGAAAACAACAATAACGTTATTATGATAATAGATGGCGCCACGTGTCTTCCGAGCTAAGATTTAATTTGTATTAGAAAATCACGGGATCGAGATTTGTGCGGGTGAAACCGCGGGGCGCGGCTACTTTCTAATAAATGTATTTGTAGATATACATGTGTAGTGTATGTTATATTATTTGGAACTAGCATGATTGCATGTCGGGTCTTGGTGTTGTACGTCTAAACTTTAATCTCATACTTGTTGTTCACTCGTGTTGTTTATGCACTCAAATTATGTGTTTTTTAACCGACGAAAAAAAGGAAGAAGTTCTCAAGTCGACGTGTATAAATTTACTTTTTCTTTTTTAAAGGAACTTTGTTAGCTACTTTTAATTGTGATTTTTTAAAATAGTTAACCAGTTTCCTTTAAAAAAAATTAAAAAGTTTACAGCTATTAAAAAAATGTTTTTCAAAGTGCACCAAAACGTTCATTTCCGAATAGTTTCCGATTCACAATTTCAAAGTATTCAAATCAATTACCGCAATATTGAAAACATCGATTTGCTTTTAAATAGACATCGGAACAGTTTTCACACACATAGTTTTAATCCTTATTATTAAAAGCTCTCATTTGAGTGGTTATAATATGTCATTTTGAAGATTATTATAATATTTTGATTTCATTAACAAATGACAACTAGAACCAAAAATTCGAAGACATGTGACATCTACCAACCCGCACTGGGCCCGCGTGGTGGATTACATTACAGCCCACTCTCTCTCGAAGAGAGGTGGCCTGTGTCCCAGCAGTGGGAACATTATGGGCTCATTAAGCCAATAAACATTATTCTAAGATGAATAAGAAGAGTCATGTGTAAGAAAGATGAATGTCACTTTCATTTTGACAGCTGTCAATCTCTTCTCAGGCGCCATGTTTAAATTTTGATAACGGCTTCAAAGAGGCTTTTGTCTGTTGGTGCTGGCAAAATTTCTCAACCAATTGCCAATCTCTTGGGGATTCATAGACAATTCCAACTCCAGGTGTAAGATGCAGTTAATTCTTTCTACTAAAGCAAGGTCTTAAACATAATTTTAAGATGAGTATGAAAAAGAGTCATGTGTAAGAAGTTGAATGTCACTTTCATTTTGACAGCTGTCATTCTCGTCTCAGGCGCCATGTTTGAATTTTGATAATGGCTTCATAGAGGCTTTTGTCTGTTGGTGCTGGCAAAATTTCTCAGCCAACTGCCTATCTCCTAGGGATTCATAGACAATTCCAAATCCAGGTGTAAGATGCAGTCAATTTTTTCTAATAAAGGTCTTAAAGATGATTTTAAGATGAGCAAGAAGAGTCATGTTTAAGAAATTGAATGTCATTTTTCATTTTGTCAGCTGTGATTCTCATCTCAGGAGCCATGTTTAAATTGAGAATGGCTTCATAGATTAGAGGCCTTTGTCTATTGGTGCTGGCAAAAATTCTCAGCCAATCTCCTGGGGATTCATAGAAAATTCCAACTCCAGGTGTAAGACGTGGTCAATTTTTTCTACTAAAGCTAAGTAAATCCTACTTGTCACTAATCGGCTATCAGAAACAGCCTAGCCCTTTCAAAAAGTATGCGGATGCCAGTGTAGCAAGATGCGCCAAAAACCAGTACGTCCATCATTATTATTTTATTTTTTTCGTCGTTGTCAGACTAAAAGCTGCGTTCATACGGAGAAGGACTTTGTAGTCTGTGGTCTGCCTCCGGCTTTTTTGTTCTGTGGCCTGTTTGCTTTAGAAAATAAATAAGAGTAGTGAGCCCTTTTAGAGTGGCGTTATAAGGGTGTAAGCGAAAGGCATCAAGGCAAATACAACAAGAGAACATATTTACACAAGAAAAATCATCATAGAACTTTATATAATATAGTATATCCTAAGAGAGCACGGAAAGAAGAGTTAAGCCTCCTTTGACTGCTTCTGCCTATGGAGGGGGCAATTTTTCAAACAGCCGAGTATTTTTCTAGCAAGGCACACAAGGCTCACAGCACCCTTATAACGCCACAAAAAAAAAACGGCTGCCCAAAGATATATCCTCCAAGAAGTAAAAACAGCCTTTAGTCTGACAACAACGTAGAGCTTCGGTTTCCTAACAAAGCGGTGAACGGTCACACAATAACCGCTGTCCAAAGACAGAGCATTTTTTGACATCTTAAAGCCCGGAATACACTTGCCTGTAACTGGCATAATGCTAAGGATACACATGCCAGTAGCTGGTCCCAAAAGCATGCAAGTAGCCTGCACGACATCATGGCATTCACCAATCAGCTTCCATGCCGTGTGCCATAACAACTTCTGATTGGTGAATACAATACTGGCATGCCAGCTACTTTTGTGCAAGCTACAGGCATGTAGGTGGCATGCATCATGGTATTCAGCAAACAGTAGTTGTTATGCCACACGGCATGCCAGCTATTTCTATACTTTGGTCTAAGTTACACGTGTATTCCGGGCTAAACTGCCGTTGTATGACGGAATATGACGGAACCGCTTTCATAAGAAACCGTAGCATAATTCCTCTGCTCTGACCGATCCTGTGCTCGCATCCCGTACCCGCTACAGTATGCTAATGGTAACAAAGTTATATTTATCGTTATTTCTCCGTTGTCCTCAGTATCAGACGATGTCCCGCCCGTACAAAGAAGTGCTCCTCTCCTACAGTCTCCACAGTACACCGGGGGCAGGCCACAGCCTTACAGTAAGTAGACTTTACCAGTATACCCATGGCAGACGGAAGTATAATAATTATTCTTATACAATGGTTGGTTGTGGTCGTTCGGGACGACCAATTTAGTTGCTCTGTGGCAATTTTTTGTGTTGACATTTATGAGTCCGACTGTGGTAGGTTGAAAGGTAAGTGCTTATACTGTGATCGAACAAGAATGCCGTTGTGGCGTCTACGTTAAAAAAAAAGCGACTATTCCATTTCTCAAAATTTTGTCTTCAAGGGAGATTTTAACGGTATGTAAAAGAAATCTGGCAAAAACTACTAATTGTTATCTAAGTCATAGGTTCTCAACCGTATTTTGCCCACCGCTCACTTTGAGAATATTTTTTTTTCTAGAGCCCACAATTGATTTTACTTATTATCTTATTGCCGCAATTATATTTAAGGCTCCTTCAAACAGGCGCGACACGTGATAAAATCGCGCGCGACACAAAGGCACCGCAAGTCGCGCAACGAGCGTTGCCTTTGTGTCGCGCGCGATTAATTCTCGTGTCGCGCGCGATTAATTTGCATGTCGCGCCTGTTTGTAGGAGCCTTTAAATGTGTAATATTATAAAGTCATAACATAGGATATATAATTTGCGCTGGGTCTTCTACTGCCCCCCTGAAATTCTCAAACGCCCACGAGGGGGGCTTTATGGCTCACGTTGGGAACCTATGATCTAAAACAACCAGCGGTTTTTGTAAGAAAAATTACACTTATACAGGGTTAACAACCTCTTAAGAGGTCATTCATCATTAAGAACAACTTTTACTATGGGACCAAACCTGAAATCGCAAAAAAAAAAATCAACTGTTCCCTACATTTATGTTCGTATAACTCGTCAAAATGTAGGCAGCAGCTGATTTTTTTAGCGTTTTCAAGTTTGGCCCCATAGTAAAAGTTGTTCATAATGATGAGTACAGTGACCTCTTAAGAGGTTGTCAATGTTTTACCAATAATCCTGTATACATGTTAACATTTAGCAATCAACGTTATAAGCTAGTATACACCTGCACACAATCATATATCATGGCGTCAAATCGAGCCTCCTCCTAACACTAGGTATACAACTATACTCACGTATAACTTTTGGGAATTTCGAACGAACAGTTCCGAACTCACCCGCAGCCTTAATCAAGAGCTTTTCACACGACGGACTGCCGAAATTATGTCCGATAGTTTCGTGTGAACATAGCCTAACATACTCGTAGATACGTAGGTACCTATCATAGAGAATATTAATTTTATGCCCCTATAAGCTATGGTAGCATGCGACCACGGGAAGGTACTTTCTTGTTTCATCATTTTCAGTACCTAGTCGGGTTTTAGTTCTTAAATTTATTTTTTATTTAAATATTTTGGGCTTTCTTTCAGTGATATTTATATTTTTTAAATGTGCTAATTGAGCCCTTTCATTTGATACCCAACAAGGCACAATCCCAAAATATTTATTTTTAAATTCATTACTTTATGTCCTCTAGAGGGCGCCATATTGAATTTAGTGTGACGTCACATAGCCTATAACCAGCGGAAGGTCAAGACGCTTATAACGATATCTCATTTGTCAAATTACTAAAAGTGATTTTGAAGTTATGAGGGAACAGATGAACATACATACATACCGGTTAAAATCCTATACCCTCTGTAGTCGGGTAAAAAATACTGCACATTCATTCCTCATATTAATATTTCCCAAAAACCGTATATGAAGCGCAAGTTTCCTAACTATTTACCAGTACCAAGTTTAACTGAGCTATGAGAAGTACTGAAAAGTTGCACAAATCGTCTAACTTCTGACTAGATTGTCACAGTTTCCAGAATGTTCGGCAAAATGAACGGGAGGGTCGTTTTAAATGGATGCTAGTTTTAGAATTGTACCCCGATGCAAGCACAGGAAGCTTAGGTATTTGTAGAAAATACGGGGTGTAAAAAGACCCATCACATAGCCGTCAACTACACATTTAGACAGACAGACGCCAGCACACCAACCTACCTGAAACTGTCAAATTTTCCCAAACAATTTTGAACCATAAGCTTTAGGAATAAAGTTGAAAATTGATTAAAGAAATTTGACAGATTGTAGTAGTTTGATGTGCGCCCGTCTATACATCAAACTAAGTAACATTGCATAAAAATAACTGCCGGAAAACGACTTTTATTTTTGATGTGAAAATTTTCTGTATGCGGTAATGCGCAATGTAACGCACGCAAAACATTGTGCTTAATGCGTCGTGGGGGTATTTAAAGTTGTGTTATAACATTAAAAACTCGTTTTCGTAAAAAAAAAACGTCTGTAAAAGTTGGAATTTTGACCTTCAACATCACAACCATAAGGCTCCCTGGTATGGTCCAGTGCAAAAATATGATTAAAATTGTGAGACAAAATAAATAAACATACTAGTATAGAGGTATGAGGAAAAGAGTGTAATGTTTACTCAACCTCCATATAAAAGTGAGGGTCCTCCGACCAGACGGGTATCGTGTCAAACTCAAACTCAAAGCATTTATTTCAATTAAACCATTTACAAGCACTTTTGAATTGTCAAGAAGTCGGATAGTCAGAAAATATGAAGCTAGGTGCCCATTCGAAAGCGTAGGTACCTATGGCGAAGATCGGGCAAGAAACTCCATGGACACTCTTTTAAATTATATTTTTACAAAAATATTAGTTACATCATTAATGGTAAATTTATAATTATATGTGAGAACGAAAGAGAGAGATTACAGCAAATAGTAAGAAAACAACAAACCAAAAATAAAATAATTAAAAATAAGCCGAGGCAGCTAAGTGATGACCAGCCCCCAGTGTCTGGTAGGCAAATGCCCGACAATTAATGTTGGGCTGTTGTATATGTGCTAGTCGCGCGACAAACGACGTCAGTATGACGCGTAATTCACGTGTGGCGGTATAGATGCCGCTACACTAGTAACAAATGATGTAATCGCTTCATCTACCGCTTAGGCTTTGTTTATAACCAGTCCTCTCGTCCAAATATCGTTCAGTAATCCAACTGCTCAGAAAGTGTCCAAATCCATCGATGCTCCCGGCTTACTCCCGAGTTTAAAGCTTCTAATTCGCACGGCTTCATTCGAATGTTCAACTTTGAACGGGTTAACGGGGAACGGGGAACCTAAAAGTTCTAAAACGATTCTATTTTAATCATGTATTTATAGAGGGGGCTTGTAGCTAAGTAATAACAGCCGCGCGTGTCGATCGATCAGGTCAAGCTACGCTTGCCGAGGTTGGTCCGTGGATGGGTGACCATCTTTACATATCCAGACCCCTCCGTGCCTCGGAAAGCACGTTAAGACGTTGGTCCCGGCTGTCAATCGTGGATCTTTGGCAGTCGTTACGGGTCGTCAGAAGACCGAAAGTCTGACAACCAGTCTTACCAAGGGGTATCGTATTACCCAGTAACTGGGTTGTGGAGGTCAGGTAGGCAGTCGCTTCATGTAAGATAGGTACTGGTATTCAGCTGCATCCGGTTAGACTGGAAGCCGACCCCAACATAGTTGGGAAAAGCCTAGGCAGATGATATCTGTAAAGGTACACCGACAGCATCTGCAAATCCATATCCATACTAATATTATAAATGCGAAAGTGTGTTTGTCTGTTAGACGTCTTCACGCTTAAACCGCTGAACCTATTTAGATGAAATTTGATATAGAGATAGTTTGAGTCCCGGGAAAGGACACAGGATAGCTTTTATCCCGATATTCCCACGGGAAACTTATGCGGGTGAAACCGCGCGAAGCTGCTAGTACTACATAAATATCTTAAGTACTATCCTGTAACACAGGTAACACTTAGCTCATGTAAATTATTAGTTCAATAATAGTTCAATTTATTTAGGATTTCAACAGTATTTCGTATCTTTCTCTTCACAATTCCAACATCAGTGCAATATGTATTATGCACCGACAAAACCAAACAATGTGTCGCATAAAATATATTCAAATATGTATACAAAATATCTGTGGACGTTCTCGTGCAACGAAAGTGCTAAAATTGTAAAATTCACGAGTTTTGCATACATATCTTAATGTATTCATCTTTTTCGCTGCGAATTTCGCGTTTAAAACATTTGGGTTTGAATATTCTTCGTGATATTTGTACTGATGTATCTAATGTGTTAACATTCTGGTTAAAGTTGGGGAGGTTTTGTATTTTTTAACTGAAAAGCATGTATTTTACAACAATTCAACTGCAGGTTCAAATTGAATTGGCTAGCAGTATGAGCTGGCAGTTTGAGTAATTTATTTGGCCTACCCAAATGTCCTTTCTTTGGTATTGTTCGTCGAATCGTTGAGCTCCTTAAGTCTTGAGTTGAGCTGCACGATTTCTGACAAATGCATGCACTGACTGGAAGGTCCTCTCAATCTGTGTGGTTCTTTCCTCAAAAGACCATCTCAGACATTGATCTACATGTTCTTTATATAACCTGACCAAGATTATGTCTGGACTTTAAAAGAGACTGTTACCTCTGAGTTTGTTTGGGCCTTTCTTCTCAGAGTAGTCTGGTAGGAAACGCCGACCTCATCTAGTTTTAAAAAAAAACATGATTGACGTGTAAAAGTGTTTGTACAGCCTACTTAAAAAATAAAATCATTTATAAGCTCCGCACGTTGATATTGCGACTGGCGGCCATCTTAGTGACGTAGTCGAACTGTCAGTACCGTTCAGCGCTTACGTGTATGTGCGGTGTATGACGTCAAAATGACGTCACGCAGCTGTTATTGTGACAAGGTTCCATCGCAATATCAACGTGAGGGGCTTATATCATTTAGTGAAACTCCGCAAACGTCGCGATATCCAAACATGATCAAATAAAAAAGAAATTAATGTGATGGAATTTTTTTGCATCGCAATTACTGATTTTTTTTTCTTTTTAGATTTCTTTGTGTAACCTTCACAGAAGTGATGGATATCCATGTCTAAACAAGAAAAACAAAAGGAAACGTATTTTCTCAACTTGTACTTCAAGTAACAAGACCACCAGCGGTCGTTGACCGCAAAAAAGGCCATCAAGTTTTATTTTGTCGTGTTTGGATGGGTTGGTCCCAAAGTACTCCAAAAAGAGTTCCCAAACTACTCCATGAAAAATATAATATTTTTAATTAGGTTTCATTCTACTCCATGATAACATTAAAATGTTCTCGAAGTACTCCACCTCCACACTCCGTCTGTGCAGTTTTGCTAACTAATTTCATTTAACCCTGTATAGTTCAAAATCCTTTTTTTTCTCCTTTGAGGGGCCCGTGGTTAAATAATAACAGCCGCACAGGTTGACCGATCAGGTTAAGCTACGCTTGCCGCGATCTTTACATACCGAGACCCCTCCGTGCCTCGGAATGCGCGTTAAGCCGTAGGTCCCGGCTGTCATTCGTGGATCTTTGGCAGTTGTTACGGGTAGTCAGAAGCCCGAAAGTCTGACAACCAATCTTACCAAGAGGGGTATCGAATTACCCAGTAACTGGGTTGTGGAGGTCAGATAGGCAGTCGCTCCATGTGTAATACTGGTATTCAGCTGCATCCGGTTAGACTGGAAGCCGATCCCAACATAGTTGGGAAAAGGCTTGGCAGATGATGATAGTTGAATATCCTTTAACATCCTGAATCAAAATCTATCGTAATCTTCAACATGTTCCAAGAAACACGGGCCACCGGTGGACAGCGCGCCGGTGGCCCCTGCTCCTCTATGTGTTCCAATAACAAAAAACTCTCCAAGTGCAAGTCGGACTCGCACACGAAGGGTTCCGTCGTTTCAGCCGATAGACGTCCACTGCTGGACACAGGCCTCCCCCAATTTTGGAAGGGTTTGCTATAATCGCCACGCTTGGCAGGCGGGTTGGCGATCGCAGTATGGTATGGTGGTGGAATACATAGAGAACGCTGCTGCCCATTCTCCGGTACGATCCTTAGTCGCCTTTTACGACACCCACGGGAAGTAAGGGGTGGTGGTATTCTTTAAGTCCGGCACCACACAGACAAGGGTTCCGTACCACAAGGCAAAAAACGCCGAAAAAAACATGGTTGTTGTATGGGGAGCCCTTAAATATTTATTTTATTCTGTTTTCAGTAATTATTGTTATAGCGGCAACAGAAATACATAATTTGTGAAATTTTCAACTGTCTAGCTATCGCGGTTCTTGAGATACAGCCTGGGGACAGACAGACGGACAGTGGAGGCTTCGTAATAGGGTCCTGTTTTTACCCTTTGGGTACGGAACCCTAAAAACCATACATAGTTCATTTTTTGGGTTCTAAGGGACATATTAAGGAAAGGGCAATGGTCGCTATTGCCATGTAACTATAGTAACATATAACTATAGTTAGCTTTAATGCAAAACCATCAAAAGTAAATAAAGCTGCGATATTAAACGCAAAAAAACGCATGAACGAATTTTCTTTTCTTTCTTTCTTATATTGTAAGAAATATCTTTCAAAAGGTGCAAAAATATAAAACGATGTAAAAGTACTCCATACACATTTAACCCTCAGAAATAAAGATGGAAAAAATTCTTAAAAATACACCAAGAATCGTCAAATAGAATAATCTTCTTGTTACCCTATAAAAATATCGTAAAAACCCTCCCTGAAAAAACACGAAATTTTGCCCAGAATTGAAAATTTTCATGCATAAAAAGATGGTGGAATGATACGTTACCAAATGAGGCAGTCTGAATAAAAGTGAAATTTGTTTTAAACATTCAGAAATGGGGCTCAATCCGACCTCGGCTTGGAAATTGAATTCTAAACCGTACGTTTTGAGATTAAAATGGTATATGGATCTATCGGTGGTTGAGATTTTAAATGTGGGTAGTATTGAATATGATGAAAAAAGCATATTTGGTCGTTCTTTACAGCGTTCCCTTTTCATTCGGTTTTTAGGGTTCCGTACCCAAAGGGTAAAAACGGGACCCTATTACTAAGACTTCGCTGTCTGTCCGTCCGTCTGTCTGTCACCAGGCTGTATCTCAAGAACCGCGATAGCTAGACAGTTGAAATTTTCACAAATTATGTATTTCTGTTGCCGCTATAACAACAAATACTAAAAACAGAATAAAAAAAAAACGAGTGTGCTTATGACCACACGACTGAAGTGAAACTTAAAGAGAGAAAGAAAATGTGCGCGCGCACTGCTGTCTCTTGCTTATATCCCCCACTTAACTTCCGTTCGCCTTGCCCGATCACACGTTTCGTAACGCTTACGTCACGCGTTCGCCAGCTTACTCCCCAAGTCAAGCGTGCGTAAAGAAGTTTCACTTCAATAAATATTTAAGGGGGGCTCCCATACAACAAACGTGTTTTTTTTCAGCGGTTTTGCCTTGTGGTAAAGAACCCTTTTTGTGCACTTGGCCAGTTTTTATTTTTCACTAGCTTCTGCTGCTTCTCTAGCGTTTAATTTGTTGTTCCAGCAGGGTGATTGCGTAACACGCTATCAGTAGTAATGGGTTTCATTTTGACAGTTCATCGACATTCATTGCGTTATTTACGTTGTAGAGCAGACACACTTTTCGAACATAAGGAGCAATGGATTAGCAATATGCTTCAAAATGATTCAAATTGAGAGTAATACTGTGTTACGCAATTAAGGTGCAGGACCCACCCCGTCGCATCGCATCGCCTGCCCCGCTAGTACTTCGTTTTCGCTTAGCGTTCTTTCTGACTTCTCAGCTATTTAGGGCCCTAGCAAGATGTCATATAGTCGATCTCAATCCGACCTCGGCTTGGAAATTGAATTCTAAACCGTACGTTTTGAGATTAAAATGGTATTGAATGGTTCTATCGGTGGTTGATATTTAAATATGGAAAGGTTTAAATGTGGGTAGTATTGAATATGGTGAGAAAAGCATCTCATGGTAGTATTCGGTCGCTCTTTACAGAATTCCCTTTTCATTCGGTTTTTATTTTTCACTAGCATCTGCCCGCAGCTTCGTCCGCGTGAAATTTGTTGTTCCCGGACCCAACCCGTTGCATCGCATCGCATCGCCCGCTAGTACTTCGTTTTCGCTTAGCGTTCTTTCTGACTTGTCAGCTCTTTAGGGCCCTAGCATGATGTTACATAGCCTTCCTCAAGAATTGGGCTATCAAATACCTACAAAAATAATAATTCAAATCCGACTGTCAGTTCCAGAGATTAGCGCGTTTAAACAGACAAACAAAAAAAACTCTTCCGCTTTATTATTAGAAAAGATTTGTTATAATGTTTTATAGTTTTTACGTTTTTCCGTGCCCAAAGGGGTAAAAATGGGACCCTTATTACTAAGACTCCACTGTCCGTCTGTCCGTCTGTCACCAGGCTGTATCTCATGAACCGTGATAGCTAGACAGTTGAAATTTTCGCAGATAATGTATTTCAGTTGCCGCTATAACAACAATTACTAAAAAAATAACTAAAAACGCCGAAAAAAACACGTGTTTTTTTCGGCGTTTTTGCCTTGTGGTATGGAACCCTTCATGTGCGAGTCCGACTCGCACTTGGCCAGTTTTTGTTTTCTACCTCTTATTGTTGCAGATCTAACGCAAGAATACAAGTAGCCAACAATCTCACTTTATATTCAAACTTTGATTACAGAAAAGATTCTTGAACTTGTATAATTGCATAAACCAAACAAATAGATACATCACTATTAAGAGCCTATACTACCTCAAATGGTTTAGCATGATCCTCCGTGATGTCAAAAATACTGCAGCTTTAATTTTGAAATAAATATAAATGGTAAAGTTTAGGATTGATGTTAAGTACTGTGTTTGACGAAAACACGATTCCATAAAACTTTTTCTCGATAGAAAAAAAATCCAAAGTTAATTCCAACCCGAACAATAAACCGCTGGTATTAAAAAAATACTTCAAATTAGATCATCAAACTTTGCATACTAACTACTGAACTATAAAGCAGGTCTTATATTTTTAATTTTTTTAATTACCATTATTTTCACCGTAAAAAGCAAATACCTAAAGTAATGGCGCTGCCTGCCGCAGCACTGCATTCTGTCTCGCTCTAGCGAGATAAAGAGTGAATTTTAGCTGAGGTAGTATAGGCTCTTAATTAAACACCCACTTATTCATCAATCAACTCAGCCTATCGCAGTCCACTGCTGGACTTAGGGCTATCCCAGGCTGCTCCACAACATTCTGTCCTGCCTGTCCTACGCCTTTGGCATCCAGCCTGTCCTAGCCACCTTCTTAAGGGGGTCTGTCGACCTAGCTGGAAAGCGCCCCACACAACACCGATACGCGGTCTCAACTCCAGGACTCGTCTGCTCCACCGGCCATCGGTCCTTTGACAAATATGGCCAGCCCACTGCCACTTCAGTTTGCTTATTCTGCAAACTATGTCGCACCTATTCTTAGCTTGCATAAAACAAACCTGTAAAAAATACTAAACAAAAAGTTCTCAAAACGAGCGTAGTTAAAAAAGAAACGTTGTCATTTAAAAGCGAGAGAGTGAAAGGCGTCCGACCCCGTTGAAATCCAGCGGTGGAATGGGAGATGCGCTACGTAAGTACCTACCGTCGGGAATTGCAATAACGCCCAGGGTTGCAAGACGATAAAATTTAAATGCCGCATTGTTGCTGGCAATACCGTCGACTGTTGCTGTTAAACATGAAATTGCGCCGTGTATTTTGGTGGGAATTAGATTCTATGCTAACTGGGCCGTATGTGGTGTGTTTTCGAATAATATAGTGCAACCCCTAACCGCATATCAGACACAGCGGTTGTAAGTGTAACACTATTTTTAACACGACCTGTATGTAACTAACTATGTAATGGAATCTAAGGTAACTAATTTAACCATCTTCCAAGGGTCGTAGCGTAATGAAAATTGGCAGCAGTATGCAGTTCTGATGACAATACAATAATATGGTACTGTCGAACTGATCTGATGATGGAGCCGGAAGATATGAACTGGAACTTCATGATGGAAAATCGTATCATAGCTGTTTTGGATTTCTTAGAAAAGTCTGATAATGAACTTTGACCACGATTAGGTTTCAAGATCTGATGATGAAGCCGGAAGATAGGTACTGGCATTCCATGATAGAATATCGTATCATAGTTGTATTTGCACGCGTGTTTTTCTAGTGTTTTTAAACTATTAATTTATTGTTTTTTATTTTGACAATATTAGGACCGATTTTTGGCTTAATTTTTACAGATGCCTTAGATTGTTTCACCATTCTTCTTACCTTATCCCAACTTATTTTGGTGTCGGCGCAACATGTCTTTTTCATCCATACTTTTTTATTAGTCGTCATCTCGGTACTCACCCCCTTTCTAACCATATCATCATTCACACAGTCTATCCATCGTTTCTTTGTTTATCGTTTAATTAATCTGTACTTATAATAAAGCTGAAGAGTTTGTTTATTTTTTGTTTGAACGTATTTGAAAAATTATTGCATAATTGACAACCCAATTCTTGGGTAAGGCTATATAGGCTAGGAGCATTGGTGGCCCAGTGGTAAAGGCCACGACTTACGAGTTGTAGGAGGCCTGTGTCCCAGCAGTGGGAACAATATAGGCTGATTATGATGATAGGCTAGGCAATTTAACATCACGCAAGGACCCTTAGAAAGAAAAAGAAAAGAAAGAAAAAGTATTTATTTGACTCGTACAGGAAGATCACAAACTAAAACTAAACACAGTAAAATAAAAATCAAAGTTAGGTATAAAAAAAAAATTAACACAAGGAAAAGGAAATAAAAAGTCCTATACGAGGCCAAAAGGCTCCTATCTCAGCATAATGCTGCGACATTTAAAAAATAAATGTCACAGCGCTGGTATTCTGATAGGGCCCGCCCCTAGGGGCATTAGACCCTGATCAAATCTTTTCTCTTTATAATATTAGATTAAATGGAGTGACTGACTAACTGACCTCCACAACCAGTTACTGGATAACACAATACCCTTTAGCAAGACTGGTTGGCAGACTTTTGAGCTTCTGACTACTAAAGACTGACAAAGAGCCACGAGTGACGGCCAGGACCAACGGCTTAAGGTGAATGGGTAGTTGAGACCGCGAAATTCAAATTTTCTTAAGTTTTTTGCAATTTGCAGGTCAGTGGCAACACTTTTCCATAAGATATTGGTGGTTGGTGGTAGAAATCTAACTTAGAAAGATGTATTAATGATTCTAATGATTATAATACTCTAAATATGTATCTGTTATTGTCGCGAATCATATTTTGATCAAGATACAACCTGACACTGACCTGGAAATTGCAAAAAACTTAAGAAAATTTGAATTTCGCGGTCTACCACTATCCAATCACCTTAACGTGGTTTCCGAGGCACGCGTCTTGGTATTCTGACTACCCGTAATCAAAGTAATAGTACTATTAAAGAAATAAATTCTAGTTAACAATGTCTTAGAAACCATGCATTTATTATTCACTGGCTGCGCCCCGCGGTTTCGCCCGCATAAGTGTCCATCCCGTGGGAATATCGGGATAAAAAGTAGCCTATGTTAATCACCCTGGATTAACAGCTACCTCCATACAAAATTTTATCAAAATTGGTCCAGCCATTTGAGCCTGAAGAAGGAATAAACATATAAACACACACACTCACAAACTTTCGCCATTTTAATATTAGTGTGATGTAACGTCTATTCAGAAATAAAATTCTTCGTCCCATGAAAGGCACACCATCATACAACTACCTACAAAATCGATCCGTGGCAACCTTAGAGTAAGAAAGCTATAGAGCATTGGGTAGCGTGGCCACACATGAGACAAAAAACTAACTTAACTAACATAGGCTACATGAGTAGCTGCCTTGAAAAAACTGGCACGCACTGAGAGACGGAAATAGTATAGCTTTATCCTTTTCTGTTACTTATAATAACTTAATACTTTATCCCTTTCTTGTGGAAATGAAATGGAGATACCCGCCGTCTATACTTTTGTTTGTCTAAGGTGGCAACCCTGGCATGGGCTGGCGTACACCGGTGTTGCTAGCTCTAAATAATTCATAAACTGCCTGCGCCGCTCGTAACGTGCCCTCAATGATTTTCTTGCGTATGTACTTTATACTAACGTAGGTACGTTTATAGTTTGGTAATGTGGAGTTTATAAATGGCGTTTTAGACGAGTTAGAATTGAGCTTGCATCTTTTTTAGGGTTCCGTACCCAAAGGGTAAAAACGGGACCCTATTACTAAGACTCCACTGTACGTCTGTCTATCACCAGGCTGTATCTCACCGTGATAGCTAGACAGTTAAAATTTTCACAGATGATGTATTTCTGTTGCCGCTATAACAACAAAAAATAATAAAAAGAGAATAAAAAAATTATTTAAGGGGGGCTCCCATACAACAAACGTGTTTTTTTCGGCGTTTTTGCCTTGTGTGTATAGAACCCTTCGTGTGCGAGTCCGACTCGCACTTGGCCAGTTTTTTTTTTCTATTGCTGAATGGGCCTGCTCTTGACTGCGATCATGCATTATGGAAAGCGCTGGATGAGGAGATGATGAGATGTCCGCCCATTCTCACGCATCCCGCCCGGAGCCATTTGAACTTTGTTTTTTGTAAGGTTCTTTTTATATTTCTATGATTGCGTCATTCTATTTAGTTTGTGATCCTTGATTGAAACAATAACAGCCGCACAGGTTAATCGATCAGGTTAAGCTACGCTTGCCGCGGTTGGTATGCGGATAGGTGACCAGCTTTACGTACCGAGACCCCTCCGTGCCTCGGAAAGCACGTGAAGCCGTTGGTCCCGGCTGTCATTCGCGGATCTTTGACAGTCGTTACGGGTCGTCAGAAGCCCGAAAGTCTGACAACCAGTCTTACCAAGGGGTATCGTATTACCCAGTAGCTGAGTTGTGTAGGTCAGATAGGCAGTCGCTCCATGTAAAATAATGGTAGACAGCTGCATCCGGTTAGACTGGAAGCCGACTCCAACATAGCTGGGAAAAGGCTAGGTAGAAGATGGCATAGATATAGATAATTGTGTCATTCTATTTAGTTTGTGATCTTCCTGGGCGAGTCCCTACGTCACCCCGTCCCGTCCCGTCCCGTCCCGTCCCGCCCCGTCCCGTCCCGTCCCGTCCCGTCGCCGGCGTCCCGTTACTTCTCCGTTTCATTCAAAACTTGACGCCAAAGAACAAGGTCCAGTATTTTGCTGTTCTGTCTACGCTGACCCGTATCCGATCCTCGTTGCTTATGCGTATGAAGTTTCATTAAAATCGGTTCATTCATTTCTAGAAACAAGGGCTTAAAAGTTTGAATGAAATGCCGAACGTCGTAAACGCTCTTAACACAACCCTACAAACATAGGGGATGGATGCAACGTTTTTCGTTCACACCTGCTTGTATGCCGTTTAAAAATGGATGGCACAACGCTTTCACCCCCTTTTTTCATCCACCTGTGATGGTAAACATTTATATCGTATGGTTGGCTCAGATAGGGTTATATTATTTGTGGCGTGATTTGAGGCTGGAAGTGGGTTTATTTATTAATAACCAACTTATATTTACAGTTTACCCCAGGACTTACGATTTGTAGGTCGCGTAATATTATAAATTCGGAAGTAACTCTGTCTGTGTCTTTATGTTACCTTTTCACGCCTAAACCACTGAACGGATTTCGATAAAATTTGGAAGAGAGATAGATTGCATCCCGGGGAAAGACTGAGGATAGTTTTTATCGACATACCTCGCGGGCGAAGCCGCTGGCGGAAGCTAGTTATAAAATATTAATGATCTACTCCATTTATTAAAAAATCAACCACAAATGGTGTTATTTGCTGATGACACTTCCCTAATTTTTAAGGTAAATAGACGTGCTACAAATTTTGACGACATAAATAACGCCCTACTGCAGGTCCAAAATTGGTTCGCTGCTAATAATTTAGTATTAAATGGAAAAAAACTAAGTGCATAAGATTTTCTTTACCAAATGTCAAGAGTAGTGATTGTGAGATAATATTGAATCAAGAGAAACTAGAATTCGTCGATAAAACGTTTTCGTTTTCCTGGGGATCACGCTCGACTCAAGGCTACAATGGGGTCCTCATTTAACATCTCTTGCACCACGGTTAAGTACAGCAGCGTATGCTGTCAGAAAAATCCGTCAATTTACTGATGTAGATACCGCGAGACTAGTCTATTTTAGTTACTTTCATAGTATCATGTCTTACGGTATTTTACTTTGGGGACGGGCTGCAGACATCGATTCTATTTTTATTCTGCAGAAAAGAGCCATCAGAGCCGTATATAACCTCCACATGCGCGATTCTCTAGGGGAACTGTTTAAGGAAATTAACATCATGACGGTGCCTTGTCAATATATCTACGAAACATCATGTATGTAAGAAAAAACTTACATATTTTTAGTAAAAAAGGTGAAAGACATAATTATAGTACTAGAAATAGGGACCTATTAGTTCAACCAGGTTTCAGACTGGCTAAAGTAGACTCATCTTTTATGAGGTACTGTTTAAAATCTATATATAAAATTCAAAGTCCTGACTGACTGATTGACTGACTGATATATCAACGCACAGCCCAAACCGCTGGACCTAGAGACTTGAAACTTAGAAGGTGTGTTCTTTGTGAAGAGTAAGTATCCACTAAGAAAGGATTTTTGGGAATTCAACCCCTAAAGGGTTAAATAGGGGATGGAAGTTTATATGAAAGTCCGACAGTTTTGAAGTTAGAATCTTCTAATTTTGTATTTAGGCTGACAATTGAAAATTAATTTATACGTGTCTCAGCGTTTTTGATAATTCCACCCCCGAAGGGTTAAAAAGTGGAATGAAGTTGTGTATAGAAAGTCATTAATTTTCGACGTAAAAATCACTAAATTTATTATCTAGGCTTTATGATTGGAAGCTAACATAACGGTGTTGTTAGAATTTCATCCATTAAGGGGGTGAAAAGGGGGATGAAATTTTGTCCTGACTGACTGATATATCAACGCACAGCCTAAAACGCTGGTCGGTACCGCTGGGTAGAGAAATTAATTTTGGAGGGTGTGTTCTTTGTTTTTTCTTTGATGACTAGATATCCACAAAGAAGGGGTTTTTGGAAATTTAACCTTTAAAGGGTGAAAAGAGGAGTTTTTGTTTGTATGAAAAATCTTATTCCTTGAGTTAATAACCATGAAACTTGTCACGAATAATTATCTAAATAAATTATGTTAGTATAATTATATAGTATTAGTTTGGCTTTTTTTCTAAACTACCCCCTGAAGGGGGATTGGGAAGTGTCAAAGTTTGTATGGAAGAATTTTAACGCGTGGTCCGATTAACTCGAAACTCAGTATTTATACTTAAGACAGAAAATAAAGAACGTGTATCATCGTTTTTCGAAAATTTACCCCTAACGGGGTGAAAAGTTTATTTTATAGGGGAAGTCTTTACTGCGTGGCTTGATTAACTCGAAAATTGGTATAAACAATCTTTGAGTCGAGTAATGAACACATCCCAAACAATTTTACGAAATTCCACCCCTGTGGGGGTGAAAAACGGCGATACAGTTTATAAGAAAAATCTTATTCATTTGGTTAATAAACTTGGCAAGAATACTTTCCTAAGCAAGTAATAAAGTTTATCATTATTCGTTTATCAAAACACCCCAACACCCCTTGTGTTGGGGTGTTAAAGTTTGTGTGGAAGAATTTTAACGCGCGGTCCGATTTATTAGAAACTCTGTATTAATACTTTTGACAGAAAATAATCAATAATAACAGCCGCACAGATCGATCGATCAGGTTACGCAGGCTACGCTTGCCGCGGTTGGTCAGTGGATAGGTGTCCATCTTTACATGCCATGACCTCTCCGTGCCTCGGAAAGCACGCTAAGCCGTTGGTCCCGGCTGTCATTCGTGGATCTTTGACAGTCGCTAGGGGTGGTCAGAAGCCCGAAAGTTTGACAACCAGTCTTATCAAGGGGTATCGTATTTGGGTTGTGGAGATCAGATAGGCAGTCGCTCCATGTAAAATACTGGTACTCAGCTGCATCCCGTTGGACTGGAAGCCGACCCCAACATAGTTGGGAAAAGGCTAGGCAGATGAAGAATCAATAATAATGTATGGGGTTTTCGAAAATGATTGACCCCTGACGGGACAAAAAGTGGTACTTCGATTTATAAGGGGATTTTAATGAGTGCCTTGATAAACTCAAAAAAAATGGTACAAATAAAGGACTTGAAACTTGGCACAAATAATTATAAGGTTCGAATTTTTTTTAGATTCTAAACTAACCCAAAGGGGAGATTGGGGGTGTCAAATTTAGTATGGAAAATTTTTAATGCGCGGTCCCATTAACTCGAAACTCAGTACCTATCTAAGACCAAAATAAATAATAAAGTGGTTCAGGGTTTTTCGAAAATCTACCGCTACTGGGGTGAAGAGGGGTAGTCAATTTCACAGGGCAGAATTTTATTACGAGGCTTGATTAACTCGAAAATAGGTATAAATAATCTAGATTATGTTTCAAAATTCCACCCCTATGGGGATAGAAAGAGGGGATACAGTTTATATGAAAAATCTTATTCATTTGGTTAATAAATTAGAAACTTGGCAATATTTGGGTCATTGAATAATAAAGATTGTCACTTTTAGTTTAAAAAATCCCTCACAGAAGATTTGGGGGGTGCCAAGTTGATGGATTAGAAAAATATTTAACCCGCTGTCGGATTAACTCGAAACTCGGTGCTACTAAAACAAAAAATACTTAAAAAAGTGATTTAGGGTTTTTCAAAAATTGACTCCTACGAAGGTGGAAAATTCTACTGCTTGCTTCCATTAACTCGAAAATGGGTATAGGTGTTTAAGTCAAGTTATGAACACATGCCAAACGATTTTTCAAAATTACTCTCTTGGGGGGTAAAAAGCTGGGATACAGTTTATTTGAAAAATCTGATCCCTTTGAGCTATAAACTAAAAATTGGCCCGAATACTTATTTATATTTAAATAAATGATATAAATCATAAACATACATTTTCGAAATTATAAGAGGAAAGTTCGAATTTCACGCGGACGAAGTCGCGGGCAGAAGCTAGTTATTAGATAGAAGTGGAATTAACATGCTTAGTTTGCAAATAGGAATTTATTTATTTATTTCGTTCATGGTTCGGACACATTCCATATGACAGATTATGACAACAATAGACAGTAAATACAAAAGTCTATCACCATAGACATATAAGTAATGAGGTTTAGTTCACAAAGTCCAATACTACCCCTTGAACTAAAGTCTTAAATATTACACTGATAAAAGAGACAAAGAGAACTTAACATGTTTCTCTTTAGTTAACGGTTTAGTGAGCAAGTCAGCTACCATGTCACCTGTAGGCATATAACGGATATCAATAAATTTATTAGTTACAATATCCCTTATAAAATGGTGCCTAATATCTATATGCTTGGTACGAGCATGAAACATTGAATTAGAGCATAGTTTTTGTGCCGACTGATTATCATTGTACAAATTTATCTTACAATGAACTTGAAGGCATTCATTCAAAAAAATACGTAAAAACAACGCTTCTTTGCAAGCATCTGAAATAGCCATATACTCTGCTTCAGTGCTTGAGAGAGCCACAGTTCTCTGCTTACGGCTTTCCCAAGATATAACAGAATCACCTAATGTAAATACATACCCTGTGTATGAACGACGATCAACCTCATTGGATGCCCAATCAGCATCTGTGTAGCCATTTATGACCAATCCGCCCTTAACATACTTAAGAAAGTAATGACTTGTACCTTTGAGATATCGCAGGACCCTTTTCGCAGCTTTCCAATGTGTTTCATCGAAGCATTCGTTAAATTGGCTCAGAACACTTATTGCATGCGAGATATCTGGTCTGGAACAGACTGAAATATACATTAAGCAGCCTATGAGATTTCTGTAGTCGAAACGAGACGTATCCCTGACTTCTCTTTTCTTTAGTTTCAATCCTGCTTCCATTGGGGTTGGAGACGGTTTGCATTCAGTCATATTAAATTTACGTAGAACAGTTTCAATGTAATGTGACTGATCTAAAGTAATCGATTCTTTATTCCTGCATACTCTCATGCCCAATATTTGATGAGCAGGTCCCAAATCCTTCATCTCAAACTCTGACATGAGTTTTTCTTTCACCATATCTCTTTCTTTGGATATCGATGAAGAGAATAACATTATGTCGTCGACATAAAGGGCAATTATAACCATTTCCCTCTTTTGTCCTTTATAATAAACACATGGTTCTGAAGGCATCCTATTGAAATGGAGTTTATTTATTAATACTCCGTTAATTTTTTCATACCATGACTTTGCAGCCTGTTTTAATCCATAAACGGCTTTATCCAACTTATACACCTTATGTTCTTGTCCTTTCTTCACAAAACCTTCTGGTTGTTCCATTAGCACATGCTCTTTAAGATCACCATTCAAAAAAGGCTGTTTTGACGTCTAGGTGATTTATTTCCAGATCATATTCTGAAGCTAGTGCTAATAACAAACGGATAGTAGAGTAACGGACAACAGGTGAAAAAGTTTCATTGTAGTCAATGCCATACCTTTGAGTAAATCCTTTGGCAACCAGCCGTGCCTTGTATTTTAGGAGACTTCCATCTAAGTTCCTCTTTTTCTTAAAGATCCATTTGCATTTTACTGCTTTGTGATCTTTAGGTAGATCCACAAGGCGCCAGACTTTATTGGTAATAAAGGATTTATACTCATCTTCCATGGCTTCCTTCCATTCTTTAGCTTCATTGCCACCAAGTGCTTCCTTAACAGTCTCCGGGTCTCCAAGATCCCTATACTGTTGAGCTACCAGTTGTGCAAATAGATCTTCATTTACAGCATCAGTGAAGTCTGTAGTTGTAGAGTCTTCACTTGAACTCCCTGGAATGTAGGTTTCATCCGACGAGTTATCTATTTCAGATGAATCACTACTGTCATTGATACTAAATACTGTGTCCCTGTTCCTATTTCTGTCATCAGAAGGACAATCTTCAGGCACACCCTGAGAACTTACATTCCCGGTGTTTTCGTCTGCCCTACATATCTGTTCTGTATGTGAAACAACATGAACTACTTGATTAGTATCATCATCTGACAAATCCTTCTTCCAAAAACGATCTTCTAAAAACCTCACATGGTGTGCTTTAATGCAATACTCAGGGTTCTCTGGATCAATGAGTCTGTAACCCTTTGTATTGTTGCAGTAACCTACAAATATATATTTCTTTGCCTTCGAATCAAGTTTCTTGTGATTTGAAGTCAAAGCATAAGCCAAACAACCAAATGTACGAAGATGACTTACATTTGTCTTTATATATATATTTAGACAGGTAAAAATTAATTATTACAAAAATAATAATAGTCACAAGTCACAACACGTCAACCTAGTCAAATAACCCGCCCCTAACTGTTCCCGGCGAAAAGGTGCCCAAAACGCTTGCTGCATTGCCACGTTGGATGGCAATGGCATTTGTCTTTGTATTAGTCCATTTCTCCAGTGGTGTCATGCCCATGACAGCTTTTGTAGGTGAGCGGTTCTTCAGATACACTGAAGTGTTTACGGCCTCTGCCCAAAAACGTTTGTCAAGACCAGCATCTTCCAGCATACAGCGAGCTTTGTCCATGATGGTACGATTAGCTCTTTCTGCCACACCATTCTGTTGACTACAATGCGGGACAGTTGTTTGGTGACAGATTCCTTGCTGTTGCATAAACTCCTGGAATTTTTTATTAATATATTCACCACCATTGTCGCTACGAATAGTTTTTATTTTCTTATCAGTCTCATTTTCAACAAGCTTTTTAAACATTTTGAATTTTTCAAAAACCTCGCCTTTTGTTTTCAGAAAATAAACAAATGTTTTTCTTGAACAGTCATCAATGAATGTAAGAAAAAAACAAGCACCACCAAATGACTTCTCTTGCATTGGTCCACACAAATCTGTATGTATTAAGCCTAAAATCTCCTTAGACCTACTATGAGACACTTTTGGAAAAGGTAATTTTGTAAGTTTTCCTTTAATACAGGCAATACATGATTGAAAACGAGTACTATCATAATTAATACCAAAAACCATACCTTGTCTCATGACATTCATGCTCCTAGAGTTGAGGTGCCCCAGCCTGCGATGCCATACTTCCTGTGACACCAAGCTGCTCTGCTCTTGCTCTGACACATCACAGTCCAATAGTGATTTACTGCTGCTGTCAGACACCATGCATTGAGGCGGCACTTCGACATCAGCTCTACTGCTATTCCCTATAGAATCTAATTGAAAAATACCATTCACATAACTAGCAGTAGCTATGGTTTCATGCCCGTCCATTATTCTACAGGTTTTAGAATTGAAATTAACTTTATAACCTTTTCTTGTTAACTCACTCACTGATAAAAGGTTAGTTGACAGTTGAGGAACCAAATAAACATTAGTTATTGTTCTAAAACCGCTATCTAACTTAATTCTAACTTTACCTAATCCTGCAGTACATAACTGATCACCATTTGCAATGTTCACAGAGAGTTCTTTAGTTGATTTCAACTCTAACATAACACTCTTGTTGTTGCACATATGGTTGGTTGCACCAGAGTCCACGTACCAGACATCATTCTTAAGATTTACCGATAATGCTGACAATAATACCTTCTTCTTGTGCTTGACATTACTCACTGGAGTCGTAGAAACAGCATTCTTAGGGCAATTCCTCTTTGTGTGTCCTGGCTTCTTACATCGGTAACATTTGATCTTCTTAATAGTAGTCAAAGCCGATGCAGTCTCTGTCTTGTCATCTCTTCTGTAAAACTCCTGTAATAATTTCATTTTCACAGTTTCACTGACAAGCTTGTCACTGGAATTCTCCAACGCCATGATGAGCGGGTCGTAATCGGATGTCAGTCCGCTCAACATGATGACTGCTATGAAGTCATCGTCTAGTGGAGAACCTATGTCATGCAATTGTTGTCCAATTTCCGTTATTTTCGTAATGTAAGCTTCCATGTTACCAGCATTCTCTTCGAGCTTAGTTCCAAAAAGCAATCGCAGTAATCCTAAGCGTCTGCACAGACCCTTATCCTCGTAAGCCTTTTGTAAATTTGTCCATGCTTCGTAAGCTGATTTTGCGTTACGCACAAGCGAAAAAGCATTGGGATGTACAGATAGACAAATTTTTGCAAGCGCGCGCTGATTTTTTCTGATATCTTTGCTTCCGTCGGTGGACTCGATACAGTCGAGTAGGTCCTCGTGCATCAGGAGCATCTTCATGGAAAACTTCCAGTTATTGTAATTTTCCATGCCCTGCAGCTTTTCTATTGGAATTCCTGTCGAACTATGTGCTTCGCTGGACATTTTTATTATTTTAAACTAGATTATAATGCCCACGGAAAGAGAAAAAAAATTTGTCGATTGTCTTTTTTTTCTTCTTACAGAAAATTATTTTTTTCGAAAAATTAAACAAAATAAAAAACCTTATTTGCGTAGGTGCACTGGGCCCATAACCTATTAGATAGAAGTGGAATTAACATGCTTAGTTTGCAAATAGGAATTTATTTATTTATTTCGTTCATGGTTCGGACACATTCCATATGACAGATTATGACAACAATAGACAGTAGATACAAAAGTCTATCACCATAGACATATAAGTAATGAGGTTTAGTTCACAAAGTCCAATACTAGTGTTATAATAAAATACCTCCCCACATTCTTCAACTGAATGAGACAAAATTCAAGTCTTGTATAAAACGCACACTATGCAGTCGGGCATATTACAAGTTAGGGGATTACATCGCGGATAAAAATGCCTGGCTCAATGCTGGTCCTGCTCCACAACCACAACTAATTGATTAACACTTGAAAATACTGTAGGAGCTGCTGAAGATTGTAAGACTATCGTTGCATTGCATAAACTCAATTTCCTTTGTATTGTATAATTGCATAGCACAGATGTGAGTTCTATGTATGTACAGTCAACAGCAAAAGTAGATGATCAAAATCAGAAATTCAATACTGATGAACGGAGTTCGCGTCAGAACTGTGTGGAGTCGAAGTGATTCAAAAGTATGTGATTGTAAATTATACCAAACATTTACTACTAGTACAGCTGCCATATATACGTGATCAGCTTTGACTCCAAAAGTTATAAACTCATTTCGCATCAGAACTAAGAAGTGAAAAAAATTTTCAACTACTGCTGAACAGAACACAACAGAACTACTAGTGAACAGTTAAAATCAAAAATTAAATGATGAAACTGAGGCTACGTAATCATGAGGCAAATAATTCATCCATACTTATTGCAGTGAAAACTTATTTAGCGGCGTTGTACACTTTTTTTGTAATGGGTAAAAAATGTTAAACTCGCGTCAGGACACGTGACCCTGATCGTAAGATTCGAAAGATGACACGTGACGCTGATCGTAAGATGACACGTGACCCTGATCGAAAATTCGTAAGATTCCAAAATATCAAAAATTGAAAACGAGTATAAGGATCAAATTACAGACAGACAGACAGGCACAGAGAGGCACAGACAGGCACAGACAGGCAAAGACAGACACAGACAGGCACAGACAGGCGGACAGACAGACAGATGTGAAAGACGGCACGGTTGACATCTGTCATCTTTCAACACGTTAAAATAAAATAAAAAATTAAAGAAGATTGTCCCAAAGTCGTACCAAAAAGTCTCATACATCGAGATCAAAATATTGTAGTACGTAATTATTTTCATATTTTTTACGACATTACGCGTCGGGGATTTAATTTTTGAAGTAAAAACTTCTTTAGCGGCGTTGTACCTACACTTTTTTTTGTAATGGGTAAAAAATGTTGAAACTCGCGTCAGGACACGTGACCTGATCGAAAATTCGTAAGATTCCAAAATATCAAAAATGCACAACGTTAATATTCAAGTTTTCACTTCTGCCGGCACTCCCGGAGTGCAACCCGTCGTTTTTTTTTAATTATCCCAGTAATTTAATATGTTATGTTTTACGAAAAAACAACTGAATTGGATAAAAAATTGCATATTTAACGTATGCCGAATTTCATCCAATTGAACCCCGGAAAAAGCATAATAATATATGTTCATTAAAAATCATTTAATTGCAAGACTACTATTTTAATTGTTTTTTTTTTTGTAACTTCTGTCAAATGTTCAAAAGTAGCTGATGTGATATAAAATCATAACTTAATGATGGCTTTTGCCAAGTCGGCTACAATATATTATAACCGGAAGGTAGATTGATATTTTTATCTTTAGGGCATTATTTATAATGACTTGTTGCGCTTTTGTCACACTGTTAGGTTAGCGTTGAGTGTTTTTATTTTTGTTTTCTGCTCCGTGCTCCGTGCTGCTTTTAGGGTTCCGTACCCAAAGGGTCGGGACCGTAAGACTTCGCTGTCTGTCCGTCCGTCTGTCTGTCACCAGGCTGTATCTCAAGAACCGCGATAGCTGGACAGTTGAAATTTTCATAAATTATGTATTTCTTTTGCCGCTATAACAACAAATACTAAAAACAAAATAAAACAAATATTATATTTAAGGGAGCCCCCCTTAAATATAATATTTGTTTTATTTTGTTTCTCATACAACAAACGCGATTTTTTTGCCCTTTTTTGCACGATATCAATAATGGCAACAGGTAGGCACTTGAAATATTCACAAAATACTCAGTTGTATTTTTACTTTAATAATAAATAATAAAATAAAATAAATATTTAAGGGGCCTTCCGTTAAGCCGTTGGTCCCGGCTGTCATTTGTGGATCTTTGACAGTCGTTACGGGTAGTCAGAAGCCCGAAAGTCTGACAACCAGTCTTACCAAGGGATATCGTATTACCCAGTAACTGGGTTGTGTAGGTCAGATAGGCAGTCGCTCCATGTAAAATACTGGTATTCAGCTGAATCCGGTTAGACTGGAAGCCGACCCCAACATAGTTGGGAAAAGGCTAGGCAGATAGATGATGATTTAAGGGGCCTTCCATGCAACAAACTTGTTTTTTTTTGGCGTTTTTGCCTTGTGGTACGGAACCCTTCGTGTGCGAGTCCGACTCGAACTTGACCAGTTATTTTTCCGTAAAACATAACAAATTAAATTACTGGGAAAATTAAAAAATAAGTATGGATGAATTATTACCCTCATAATTACGTGGCCTCAGTTTCATCATTTAATTTTTGATTTTAACTGTTCACTAGTTTTGAAAAAATTCTTCACTTCTTAGTTCTGATGCAAATTGAGTTTATAACTTTTGGAGTCAAAACTGATTACGAATATATGACAGCTGTACTAGTAGTAAATGTTTGGTATAATTTACAATCACATACTTTTGTATCACTTCGACGCCACACAGTTCTGACGCGAACTCCGTTCATTAGTATTGAATTTCTGATTTTGATCATCTACTTTTGCTGTTGACTGTACTATACCTTATTTACCATTTACCGGGTAATATGTCTTTCATTGACTTGAATGTGCCCTGGAGGCTGATAGTATGTCATGCTCACACAAACGTCTCGCTGACGGTGGCGTGTGTGTTGGATCATTTAGCTCCCTTCAAAATGGTTGAGCTGAATGGTGCTGATCTTTGCGTCATGTCCGTGAACGGGCGCCGTCAGTTGGGGCTGGTCATCACTCAGCTGCCTCGGCTTATTTTTAATTATTTTATTTTTGGATTGTTGTTTTCTTACTATTTGCTGTACTCTGGACGCTTTTTACGCGTACGCGTTCTTTTTTACATCGTTCTCACATATAATTCTAAATTCAACATTAATGATGTAACTAATATTTTTGTAAAAATATAATTTAAAAGAGTGTCCATGGAGTTTCTTGCCCGTTCTTGTCCATAGGTACCTACGCTTTGGAATTGGGCAACTAGCTTCATATTTTCTGACTGACAGACTTCTTGACAATTCAAAAGTGCCTGTAAATGGTTTAATTGAAATAAATGGTTTGAGTTTGATTTTGACACTCCCTTCCGCTCCACCCAGAGCGGGAGGAGTCATTTGATAATTACCATCCGGAAAAAAAAATAGGAGCCGGTCGAAATCCATACTAATATTATAAATTTGAAAGTAACTCTGTCTGTCTGTATGTTACCTTTTCACGCCTAAACCACTGAAGGGATTTCGATACAATTTGGCAGAGAAAGAAAGAAAGAAAAAGTATTTATTGCGAATCGTACAGGAATATAGATAGATTGCATCCCGGGGAAGGACATAGGATAGTTTTTATCGACATACCTCGCGGGCGAAGCCGCGGGCGGAAGCTAGTAATTATATAATCGTGACCTCGATTTAAACTTCGGATAGGCGTCTATAAAAAAAAATGCCAAATTCAAAATGCGACTCTGATGTCGCTAAAGACATAACGAATAACGAAGCTTTTGAATAAACCTTCTTTTAAATAAACCTAATTTTTCTTTCTACACCATTAGTCATAAATTCATAATTTTTCATTGCACATTTTCTCCTGAACTCAACTTTATTTTTAAACTGAAATAAAAATTGTTGTCTCTATAAACACGACTGAAATTGGAAAACATTATACCTGGAAAACCCGTTTCCGTAGCATTTTAATATTCTCTTTACTGAAATATTTCATTTCGCTTTATTTTGTCCAAAAGAAACCTTTTGCGATGATATTTTGAAAATATTGTGTTGAATATATTTTTAATCAGGGCAGCTGGAATGTATGTTGAAAAGCGGATGTCAAAAATATAAATAAAAAAATCGCTTCATCGCTTGTCAGTCCACTGGTGAATATTAATTTAAATATTTATTTGAATACTAGCAGCAGCGCGCCGCGGTTTTACCCGCATAAGTTTCGATTCCGTGGGAATATCGGTATAAAAACTATCCTATGTCCTTTCCCGGGACTCAAGCTATCTCTGTACCAAATCCCGTCTAAATCGGTTCAGCGGTTTAAGCGTGAAGAGGTAACAGACTGACACACTTTCGCATTTATAATATTACTAACTGAGCCCCGCGGTTTCACCCGCGTACGTGTCGATCCCGTGGGAATATCGGGATAAAAACTATCTTATTTCCTTCCCCGGGATACAATCTATCTCTCTGCTAAATTTCATCGAAATCCGTTCAGTGTTTTAGGCGTGAAGAGGTAAGAGACAGACACATTTTCGCATTTATAATATTACTAGCTTCCGCCCGCGGATTTGCCCGCGAGGTATGTCGATAAAAACTATCCTACGTCCTTCCCCGGGATGCAATCTATCTCTCTGCCAAATTTTATCGAAATCCGTTCAGTGGTTTAGACGTGAAAAGGCAGTGTGACTCATGTTTTCTCCTAAATTGTTATTTTGTTTGTGTTTTTTATGAGTCATGTTTGCTGCAAATAAAGGTATTTTTTCTTTCTATTATGGCAAGTTATCACAACCACCACAACCTTCATACACACAACCGTAACCACATACTTCATAGCCACAACCTTCATACGCGTTTTGGCATACACTTGGTACCTAGTAATTATTTTTTCGCGAGAGTTCAGTCAGACTAGTAAATTACAAGCAAATTATTTAATCTCCACTGCTCTCAAAACGGTGAAGGGAAACATCGTGAGGAAACCAGCATGTTCTAGAACGAAAAATTCGAATACATATGACATCTAGCAACCCGCTCGGGGCCGGGGTGGTGGATTACGGCCCACTCCCTCTCACAGAGAGGAGGCGTGTGTCCCAACTGTAGGAATATTATACCTAGGCTGATTATTGGACAAGTATTGTTGTGCACTCTTTATCTACCTTGCTCCCATTCTTTGGCAAAGGGATCACGACTTAACGGCTCCTTCAAACAGGCGCGACACGCGACAAAATCGCGCGCGACACAAAGGCACCGCATGTTGCGCGACTTGCGGTGCTTTTGTGTCGCGCGCGATTATATCGCGTGTCGCATCTGTTAGTAGGAGCCTTTTTACGGTAGAAAGAAAACACACTTGCATAAAAACACTTCGCCAGTATAACAGTAAAAAAATATACCATTGCCATTGCCCATACTAGCGATGATAATTTAAAAGGAGTGTCGGGAAAACCTAAATCTGTCTAGCCTTTTCCCAACTATGTTGGGGTCGGCTTCCAGTCTAACCGGATTTATCAGAATGCCAGTATTTTACATGGAGCGACTGCCTATCTGACCTCCACAACCCAGTTACTGGGTAATACGATAACCCTTGGTAAGACTGGTTGTCAGACTTTCGGGCTTTCTGTCAAAGATCCGCGATTGACAGCCGTGACCAACGACATAACGTGCTTTCCGAGGCACGGAGGGGTCTCGGTATGTAAAGACGGTCACCCAAAACACAAATACATTCATAACGATACCATAATAAACAGTAAACACCAAATTGACATCAGCGAAAACTTTAAAATACACATTATTATATTACACTTCGTTTAAAAGCGTCAACCACGCGTGAAACGGAACGCTTTTAAACAATTACGCCGGTAATGGCGCCCCTTAAAATGTTTATTGATATCCGTTAATACCGTAAATGTGAAATATAAAATGCATTTTAAATGTGGAATTAAAAACATTTTCAGTGCTCCGCATATTGTTGGTGATTTTTTTTTTAACTTCTACTTACGTGTTTTGTGACAAAAAAAAACTGAATAAAACCATCGAATGGTTTTACAATGCTTTAATTTATTTAGTCTGTGTTTTTATGTGATGAACAATACTTTTTAACACATCCTAAACAGGGTCAAATTAAATTAGCCAGCGAAACTTCGCAGACATGGTTGGTATAATTGACTATAATATTGATGTCTAAACATGATAAATTGATTTTTTGATGAATTGATTTTTTCGGATCAACGACAGTTGGTACTTGCGTTTTTAAGTTTTTTTTTTATAAACTTCACAGACGTTTAGGGCAGCACGAAACAAAAAGAAACATATTTTCTCAACTCATACTTTACACTATCAACGGTCGTTGACCTCAAACAAAAAATCATGATGTATTTTTATTTTATCGTGTTTAAATATCGATATCCATCGGGTCTGCGGAGTTTCTCTAGCTATGTTAATTTGACCCTGTAGTGTGCACATACACACGAATGGCACGCGTCAAGGGCAGAACTGCAACCGTTGACAACGTGCCGTCGACGCGTCAGCGACTGTCGCCGACACGCGTTGACGGCTTCAGTAGCTGAAACACCTTTACCTTTTTTTTTGCCGGGGGGAAACCTTCAATAGGCACCCGACCTCCGGGGAGGGAGATCAGGGAGTGTGAGATTTTTACCTCACTAAAACCACCCCGGTGATCACCATCAGCACATAGGGGAGGTCCCGGTTCCTCTTAAAAGACCAATTCCGGAACCCCCCCCCCCCCCCGTGCAACGTTTACCTAAGGACAATTTATAACTTCTACACAAATAATCACGCAACAAACTCTTTAGACGCTTTCGAACCAAACCGAACCAAAACAAAAAAACTTCTCAAATGAATGTCTCAAGGACAATACACATCAAAAATACACTCGGACCAAAGCACCAAAGACTTGGATTGATATCCCGGCTCATCGACAGATGCCTCGACCACAGCTCCGCCTACAACCAGATCCTGCAGCGAGGACTCTTGCAGCCAACACAGCCAGCACTCCTGCGAACACTCGCAGAACGGTGTGTATAGACCTGATTGGACCTAATTATACCCGTTTGGATGTATAAAACAGCTAACTCTCCTGTTGAACTTACACGAATGTGACTTAGGCGCTTTGCAGATGAAGCAACTATTGCAGCAACTGTTGCAGTAACTGTTGCAGCAACTGTTGCAGCAACTGACAACTAGCTGTTAAATACATCGCGGGCTATTTGGTTGTACCAACTGGCAACTTTTAGGGTCCTATCTCACTAGGACATCAATGGCGGCGCAACCATGGTCGCACTGCCAAAAAATGTATGGTTGGTTGCGCAACCGATCGGACGCTTGGTGAGATACCTACCATAAAGCTGTGTATATTTCACTGGCAGCACGACCATGGTTACGCCACCATGGTGTCCCAGCGAGATAGAAAATTTCGAAAAGTTGATAGTTGCCTCAACTCAAGTTGCTCCATCTGCTAAGCGCCTTAGACGTGATCTCGTCTTTAGGGTTATTTTAAATTGGCTAGCTAAACTCCACAAACGCGATGGATTTAAACACGATAAAATTAAAAGGTTTGATTTTTTTTGGGAGGTCACCGACCGCTGTTGTTGTTGTTATTTCAAGTTTAAGTTGAGAAAAACTGTTTTCTTATATTTATCGTGTTTAGATCATCATGTCTGTGAAGTTTCCAAAAAGCAAACAGATTTTCTAAACTGATATTTCAAGTAATAACTGCGATCGATGACCTCAAAACAAAATATTTTTATTATGTTTAGATACCAATACCCATAGAGTTTAGCTAACCAATTTAAAATAACCCTATATAGACGAGCGCATGATGTTTAGTGCAAACTTTGTACGCAAAGGTTGTTTTAAAGCATGTTTTAAGAATGAAATCACTGTGTCATAACAAACCTTTGAGTAAGGAAGTTTTATATGATTAACAAACAAACATATTTGAAGAAGCTTGCAAAATATTTTTGATCAAATGAGAGATTCTATTTTCTTACATCAAAGTGCTCATATAAGTGAACGAAACGCGTCAACTGCAGTCGTCGACGGGTGCCGTCAACTCGTGTCGGCGTCAACGGTCGACAACATGCCCCTCGTGTATTTGAGCACCGTACTAAAATAAACGAGCGGCACGTTGTGACGCGTCGACGGCGAACGTCGACGGCTGCAGTTCCTCTGTCGTTGATGCGTGTCGTTCATGCGTATGCACACTAAAGTAATCAAACGTAAATCTGATATTGGTTGAAAAAGAAAAGTTGTGTTTTAAAATATCTTTAAATACGAGTAGGTAACTATGTTTGTTTGTTAGCTACTAAAATGTTGTGTTAGTACTAATGTTGTTATCCCAATAATATATTTCTGTGTGTTCACATAATTGTAACAGAGACACTACTGTACTTGAGAATGATTCTGTAACAACCACAACATTGATTCTGAAATTATTCATTCTGAATTGCATTTATTACTTATAAAATCATTAATAAGTTTTAATCTGAGAATGATTCTGTAACAACCACAATATTAACTCTAAAATTATTCATTCTGAATTGCATTCATTACATATAAAATCATTAATAAGTTTTAAATATGAGAATAATTCTGTGACAACCACAATATTGATTCTGAGAATATTCATTCGGAATTGCATTCATTACATATAAAAACATTAATAAGTTTTAATATGAGAATGATTCTGTAACAACCACAATATTGATTCTGAGATTATTCATTCTGAATTTCATTCATTACATATAAAAACATTAATAAGTTTTAATATGAGAATGATTCTGTAACAACCACAATATTGATTCTAAAATTATTTATTCTGAATTGCATTCATTACATATAGAAACATTATTAAGTTTTAATATGAGAATGATTCTGTAACAACCACAATATTGATTCTGAAATTATTCATTCTGAATTGCATTCATTACATTAAAAAAAACATATTTTTAATAGACAGGGTGGCAGGAACCTCGAAGCGCAACCTGCTATCGTGAATTCAGTAAATGATTCTGAATTTTGGCTTTGAAATGTTTCATCAGTTATTAAAAAAAAGCTGTAAGTACCATACATTTTGACCGCTTATGCATCGCAGTTTACTATGAAACAGCAGTTTTTTTTTTTATAACCGGCGGAAAATTTCTACCCTATGGGATCCAGAATTACGTGCTGAACTCATGTTTTCAGTCTGCGCGCCAACCTGTAAGTATGTATCGTATCATTAATATTAAATAATGTTTACATTCATACATACTATGATTATCTACATAATTATACAGTACTCGTTTATGACATTATTGATATTTTATTACATTTTACGTAGCTAAGATTATTTTATTTGAAGACTCATTTTGTATCTTGACAAGTACAGGATAACCAAGTTTAAAAATATTTTGTTCACACAAACAATAGTGAGTCATTTGTTTTAGTATTTCTTGTCTGAAAATACTAAAAGGATATAACAATATTTTGTTAAAGTAGCCTGCCAAATTCAAAATTTCTTACGTTTTTTTGGAATTTGCAGGTCAGTGTCAGGTTGTATTTTGATTAAAATATGACTCGCGACCGTAACAAATAAGTTCAACTTTACAGATATCAGAATCATTGGAATCAGCAATATAACTCCTTGAGTTACAATTGGCCTCAAATGACATGACTTCATGTCTTTTATATTAGGGGAATATGAACTTAGAGAGTTGGATTGATGTTTTTTTTTTTTATTATAATTCTATAAATAAATATTTATTACGGTCGTGAATCATATTATTTAGATCAACATACAACATGATACTAATCTGCAAATTGCAAATAGGTACAGACGCACATCAAGCTAACTGAAACTGTCAAATTTTTCTAATCAACTTTGAGCCTTATGCTTTAGCGATAAAGTTGAAAATCTATTAAAGAAATTTGACAGATTGTAGTAGCTTGATGTGCCTTTCTGTGTCTGTACGTGGGAAAAGCTCTCAAAAACACCTTCACTACTTTTCTTTTAAGTCTTCAATGTCTTAGCTACGTAAATACATAGACATTATCACATACATAGCTTACAGTACATATAAATTATTGTCAAACAGCTATACAATAAAATACATTGTTTTCCTACACTCGACTTTCATTTAAAAACCTACCCTGCATGTTGGTAGCACCTGTGTGTTTGATAGCAGAATGGCACAGCATCTTGACCGCACTCTTGTGATAAAGATTCGTGTTCCTTCTTAGTTATAATGTTTTACAACCCGTGTCGGCTCGAGTTTTAACTCGTGTCGGCTCGAGTTTTAACTCGTGTCGGCTCGAGCTTTAACTCGTGTCGGCTCGAGCGTGCACTCATGTCGGTTCGAGATTTAACTCGTATCCGCTTGAGTTTTAGCTCGTGTCGGCTCGAGTTGTAACTCGTGTCGGCTCGAGCTTTAGCTCGTGGCGGGTCGAGTTGTAACTCATGTCGGATCGAGTTTTATCTCGAGTCGGCTCGAATTATAACTCGTGTCGTGGTAAACGGCAGGTTGGTTATAGTGTTGACTACTTAGCGTGGGGTCCTAGTTTCGATTCCCGGGTTCGGCAGTGTTATCAGGAATTTCTTGGTAACAGAGCCGGAGTTTGGAAGTTGGCGGTGTGATACACCCGTGCCCCGGGAACCACGTTAAGCCGTTGGCCCTGCGCCTGACCTCTCTCCGGTCGTGTCGGATTGCCGTCCCATCGGACTGTGAGAGTGAGGCACTATAATATCTCCCGCACCGTAAGCTGGTCTCTGCTGAGGTCGCTATGGCCGAAATTCGGTCTGGAGGACTATTTCATTGCTTAGGATACGTTTGACATTAATGAAACCCCCCCCCCCCCCACCATTGCTACTGATACTGTGTTACGCAACTACCTCGCTGGTCTTTGGCCCCTATTTACATCTGCAACCAACGAACTGGGGGCCTAAAAAGGCCACTTTGGCAGAATCTTATAAGGATAACACTATGAATCATAATGGACAGTTAACTGTTAAGTTAATCGTATCAAATCCGATTGGTGAAGGATTTTTCAGTTATTATTCTTTGTCTGTGCTAAAACACCAATCAATCCAATCTCTTTTGATTATACCTACGTAGTGCAGTGAAAAAAAAGAAAAACGAACTGTCTTCGCCATATTATGATTCATAATGTTATCCTTTTATGATTCTGCCAAAGTGGCCTTTTTAGGCCCCCTGACTGGGTGTAAGGAAACTGACGTATCTTCTACGATTCATCTGTTTGTAAAACCTACAGGTTTCTCATTTCCGAGTTACGGTGTTACCGTGTCCAAGTGAGCGTGGCCTACTTAGAAAACCTTAAATAGATTTCGGATCCAAGAAGGCCGTAGCAAGGACAACCTCCACAAGTGGGGGGTCATAGATGGCTCAGACCTCCGGTGTGTATGCGGTGTCTCTTCACAGACAAGGGCTCACCTCCCATCTTGCTCCGCATACCCTGTCACCTGCACACGTGAGAATGAGGACCTAATGGCTGCGTCAGCAAACGGTATTCGCGTTGCTGAATTTTGGGCAAAACAAATTAAAAAAAATTACACTCATTTTTTCGTGTTATAGAAGATTTCGGAGTTTCTATATTAACGCATTTTTTTTTTAATTTTCCACAGATATGGACTACGGGAGCGGCGGGCCCCCGCCACCGGGTATGATGAAAGATCGACACGGCCCACCACCTCCACATCACCCGGTAATTAGACATCCCCTTGTGTATTACCAACCTTATTAGGTACTAGAAATGTTCAAATCAGACTGGTAGTTTCAGAGATTAGCGGGTTGTAATATTAGTACTAGCTTCTGCCCGCGACTTCGTCCGCCCGCGTTATTACTGTTTTTTCGGTTAGCGTTATTTCTGACTTTTTTTCTTTTCGCTCGGCTCCTAAGTGAAGAGAGAGAATAAGTGTGATGTTAATTAGCCTATAGCTTTCCTTAAGATTTGGGCTATCAAATTCAAAAAGATTTTTTCTAATCCGACTGGGAGTTCTAGAGATTAACGCGTTCAAACAAACAGTCTCTTCAGTTTTATTATTAGTACTAGCTGACCCGACAGTAGTGTATTATTGGGGGTTCTGCATCACTTGCTCTCGCTTCGCTCGAGCGCGTTATGCAGAACGCCCCAATAATACAATGGTCTACGGTCTGATTTGCAATACGTGTTGAATATTTGTATTTCATTCAACGGTGCAGTGTGTTTATAAACAACAATATCAAGTTCGACTCGTTTGATCAACTTATGTCCCTATATTTTATTACTTGACGAAAGTGTGATGTCATAGGTGGAACAATGCAGAGTGCATCAATTAGTAGTTCAACAATTTAGTTGCATAATTACTTATTTTATTCTTTGGTCTAGCGATTTCAATTACCGAGCATGAGGAGCGCAGTTCGATTTCCAAAGCCAAGTGTTATTTTAATAGCGAGGAGTTTGGATTTGTCCGATAAATTCCAGAAGGTTCATTAGGCATATGGGAACCGAAAACACATTGCTGGGTAAACCATGGGCATGCAGTTTTATCGTATACGCTGTTACATTTTATGCTATTAATAAATAATAGATATCAACAGACCACGAGGACGAAACCAAGAATAAACGATACCACAATAAGATTTCTCTCGTATCGCGAGGAGCGTTGATAGACATTTTACAGACAGTCAGATCCGGAACTAAATACTTGTAGACCATACAAATATTGGTTGTGTGGGAATTGAACCCGCGACAAGTAGGGCAGAAGTCAATCTAACTACTGCACCAATCGCACCGCCTTTCCATTAAGTAGGTACCTATAGGATGTTTTTCTCCAGGCTCATTTTTCAGAGTATTTTATTATTTATGTTAAATTAAATAATCACAAAATAAAACATGAAAACAAAATCCAGACCGGAATAAATACTTATTTGTTCCGTGCGGGAATCGAACCCGCGACACTTGGCACATTTAGTAGCAGTAGGTTTATAAACTAATATTTACATTGTGATGCAGAGAGACGAGCTCTTAATCAATGCGCCAAACGTGTCGTCGAAAATATGACAAAATACTGGATCGCTTTAGGTGTTTGGAATTTGAATTAATTTTGTATCAAACAAATATTGTATTCATTCAGCATTTTAGTAGTATTATTAATATACGCAAATATTCCATTACCTTATTTATTAAATCAATAAACTGAAATAAATCAATATCAATTAATATTTTTAATTATGAAATCAATTAACTGTAGGTAAATGCAATATTATCATCGTTGTGATTAAGGAGATTAAGAGTTTTTTTTTTATGTTAAAAAAAATTGTTTGGTACTGTTAAGTACTTACCTACATACATTATTGAGCGATTTCTATTTAGCTAAACAGAAAGAAAAAACGGAAATTTCAAGAAATAACAATTAATGTTCTAGGTTTAACTTATTTTGGTAAGTGTTTACAAAACCGCTTGTTACCATTTTAATGAGACACTTCATAAGACCGATATTGAATAGTCAAAGTACATGCAACTTCCTTTTTAGAATTTCGTCTCAGATTGCTGCGACAGAGTGTCGCCACCGTCCAAAAAAGGAATTGTAGACTGTGTGCATAGTGTCTAATAAAGAACAAATGATTTTAGACCTTATATAAGGAGTGCTGGGAATATAATTTACAATACAAATATTAGTGAAACATTTAAACAATAGTTGCAAATATTAATATAACCGCTACCTTACGTATAAGTGGTATAAATATTCCCCTTCAACGACTCGCCCATCAATCATAAATCTGTTATTTGTGAATTGTTGGTGTTCTTGTGTTGGTGACAAGTTCCATCATCGTCAGTGATTAAGTGTCAGTGTGTGTGATTAATATCTTCCACAACAAGTATGTATGTATAACATTTTTTTTTTATAACTTACTACCCTTGTAATTTATTGACGGTAAATGCAGTAATCGAAAGTGAAGTCTAGGGTTCGATTCCCAATTTTAAGTATTGTATAATTACGGGTTTAATTACTTTGGTATTATGTAGTAACTCAGTGATCATGTAGACTACAATTATTAGTGTAACTGCTGAACGTAAAATTTTCGGTTCGACTCCAAGATGTAAATGTGAATTGTGTTAATTGTTTTGCTTTCTTAAGTTCCCTGTAGCCCAGTCGACATCAGTGTAACTGTCTAATTCAAAGTCTTGGGTTCGATTCCCAGATCTAATTAAAAATGTATTATTGAGTTATTTTAAGTTTCTTCTTCTCGTGCAGTAGTTTAATAACCGTTGCTACTATTGCACAACATTATGTACTGACACTGAGTTCTAGAACCAAATAACGACTTTTTCAATTTTCTAAGTACCGATAATAATTCAAGGATCGATTTTCAGATAAAGAAAATTGTTATAGAGATTGTTCTATTAATCTGTCTATTCTTTTGGAAATCGTTCATTTTATAACTTATTACTATTTCTTTTCATTTTAGGTCGACATTTGTGAATCCATTCGAATCCGATGTAGAGTCGCATCCCAACGAGTCCTCTACATCGCTTAAACCGAAGAAAAAGATATCTCCAAAGCCGAAAACCAAAGTGGGTAAAGGCAAATCGAAGAAAGTAGCTGTTGCCTCAACTCAACCTCTAACAGAATTATTTGGTAGTGAGTCGGATTCCGACACAAATGCTTCATCAAAGCGGCCTAACAAATTCAAGCGCATTCGCGTGCCTGATTCCTCGGTGAGTAAAAAAATAAATAAAAAATAATATAATATAATTCTCTCATCACAAGTCTTCAAATGAATATTTAATAATATTGCCTGAACTGAATTCCACCTTAAATCTAAGGAATATAAAATATGTTTATCTAATGTTACATAACATACCATCACGCCTGTGTTCCCCCAAAGGTTAGGCAGAGGTGTACCAATGTACACATGCCCACAGTCCGCTGGTATGTTTAGGTCCATGTAATAGGAGACGAACCTATTGCCTTTAACCGGGCATAAATCCTAACTCCGACCTATTACTGAGAATTTCATAGAAAAACCCAATAACAATTTGCTCGACCTGGGAATCGAACCCAAGACCTCTAGCGTAGCAGTCGCGCTTAGGACCACTAGGCTAACGGAGCAGTTACTAGGCTAAAGAAGCAGTTTATCTAATGTTATTTTTATAACAATGTTTACAGGAGGAAGAAGGAGATCTTGAACCGGTGCGGGCAACTGCACTGCGATCGTCCCTGTCCAGAAGAACAGCTTCTGGAAACTCCTACCAACAGGACCTAACACGGACCGGGGATTATTATATCGAGCTGCGTATTTATAACCACAGGGACGCTGAAAAATTCGGAAGGGACCGATGGAAGCAATCGCTCCTCACGTATAGGGCCTCTGTGTACTCTGATTCAGCGACTTGGCGGGCTGCTAATAATCTTGTATCTGCAGCGAAAGCTGAATTTAAGGGCGTGCAGCCTGTTCTGTATCCAAATAATATTATTTAACGGTATAAAATAATATTATTGGGATACCTATTTTACTTTTAAGCTCTTGTTTTTACTTATATTAAAACATTACTTATTAAACAAATGTACTTAATCCATATGATATACTAATTAGCTATTATTTTTATTATATTAAATTGCGATTTATTTACAGGAAGCTCAAATATACTCGATACTGAAAAAACTCGATACTAAGAATACTCGATACTGAGAAAACTCGATACTAAGAATACTCGATACTAAGAATACTTGATTCTGAGAAAATTTAACATTGAGAATACTCGATACTGTTTTAATTAAAATATTCGATATGTGCATTGTCGGAATGAAATAATATTATTGAGCTACCTATTTTACTCTTAGACACTAGTTTTTACTTATATTAAAATATTACTTATTAAACAAATGTAATCCATATGATAAACTAATTAGCTATAATTTTCGTTATATTAAATTGTGATTTATTTACAGGAAGTTCAAATATATGAAATATTAAAAATCTAAAACTCGATACTAAGAATACTCGATACTGAGAAAACTCGATACTAAGAATACTCGATACTGAGAAAACTCGATACTGAGAATACCCGATACTGAAAAAACTTGATACTCGATACTGAGAATACTCGATTCTGAGAAAATTCAACATTGAGAATACTCGATACTGTTTTAATAATAATATTCGATTTGTAATTTGTTTTACATTTAAACTTGCATTCACTTTAAAATTCGAATTTAATCAATAATTTACAAGAAATTAGTATCAGAAATCTGGAAAATTTAGATACTTTGAGGTAGTTTTTGCAATTACAAATATCTAAACATGTTTTTCTGTGAAGTTTGTAATATTTCAGTTCCGATATATTCTGCACACAAAAAAACGAATGTACACAAATCGAATTGCTTATTACAGACACGTTTTGATAATGTTCATATAATAGCAACAGCTTTTCGAAATCGGATAATCAGTTATAGAGTGAATCCTAGAATGGTTAACATTTCCCTTGAATTATTTTTAACGCAAATTTCTGAAACGGTTTGTTATATTATCAAAGACCAGATGACAAAACATCAATCGGTAAAAGTTAATTTTGAACTATTTGTTTGGTATATATTACCAAAAAATTATGAAAAATCTTTAAAGTCATTTAACACAAAGTATAATGTAGTATTGCAAAACGCGGATATTTTGTCCTTATATAAATCATTTTGTGGTAAACTTATTTGTAAATGTACAGAATTTGAACTGTCCGAGTCAGGCTGGACAATTGAGTCTATCAGTCATTTAGAAATTAATATCGTTAAATATAATCCTTTGCGATGTGGTTCTTATTTACCATTGCCTAAACGTATTGTCAATACTAAATCATGCTTAAACATAAAAAATGAAGACCGGCATTGTTTTCTTTGGTGTATTGTAGCTGATATGTTTCCGGCAAAGACCAATCCAAACAGAACTTCTTCATATCCACATTATTCCGACTTATTTAATATTTCAGACATGAGTTTTCCCCCTAGTTTCAACGACATTAAGCGCTTTGAAATAAACAATTCTAATATCAGTATTAATATATACGGTTTAGATAATAACGTTACAGTTACAGGTCCATTATATAAAACAACATCACGTCGTTTATACCATGTAAATTTGCTTTACATTACCAAAAATAGAAAAAGTCATTTCTGTTTAATTAAAAGCTTTGAAAAACTTGTACACAACCAATTGACCCAACATAAAAGTAAAATATATTTATGTGATGAATGTTTTATTTACTTTCACACTGAAGAGAAATTGCATTGTCACGAATGTGCCGGAATACAAACCATATTACCTGAGAGGGGTACTGAAATAAGTTTCATAAATTATGAAAGAACCCAAAGAGTACCAATAGTGATATATGGTGATTTTGAAAGTTTATTGCGTGAATATTCTGACAAACATAAATCAACATATGTAGAAAATATTCAAGTTCATGAGGCTACGTGTTTTGCTTACTATATTTGTTGTTATTCAAATCCCGAATTAAATGATTTTATATCTTACCGAGGGCCTAATTGTTCTAAGAAATTTGTCAAATCTTTGACTAATGATGTAAAACGATTATATGAAGTATTATTAGAGAGTAAAAATATGATCCCGCTAACTGAAGATGAACATATATGTTTTGTCAACAGTACTGAGTGCCATATTTGTAAAAATAAGTTTTCATGTAATGATATTATTGTTAAGGACCATGATCATTTTACTGGAAAATACAGAGGACCTGCGCATGATATATGCAATTTAAATGCAAAGCAATGTACTTTTATACCAATAGTGTTTCATAACTTGTCCGGTTATGACAGTCATTTATTTATAAATGAACTTTCAAAGATAAACGGTCGAATTCATCTCATACCGAGAACTAAAGAAAAATATATTTCATTCACAAAATTCATAACCATCAATGCAACAAATGTTGTACAATTGAAATTTATTGATTCGTATAATTTTTTAAGCTCAAGTATGGACAAATTGGTTAAGACTATGAACCCTGAAGATTTCAAACATTTAAAATCTTTTTTTACTAATAATACTTTATTTGATATTGCTCGAAGAAAAGGCATATATTGTTACGATTACATAGATTCCTGGGAACGGTATGATGAGAATAAGTTACCAGAACCATCAAAATTTTTTAACAAACTCACATCTGAATCTATATCTGATAAAGACTATGGGCATGCTTTAAATGTTTGGAAAACTTTTGATATAAAAAATTTGGGTGAATATACCGATTTGTATCTTAAATGTGACGTTTTACTTCTGTGCGATGTTTTTGAAAAATTTAGGAAAATGAGTTTAAATAACTATGGTCTGGATCCTTGCTATTACGTTTCATCACCATCCTTAAGCTGGGATGCTATGTTATTGTATACTAAAATCAAGTTAGATCTAATCTCTGACGTAGAAATATATCAAATGATAGAAAAAGGTATAAGAGGAGGACTTGCCCAATGTTCATTCAGATATGCTAAGGCAAATAATAAATATCTTACCGACTATAATAGTGAAGAACCTGATAGTTTTCTAATTTATCTTGATTGTGTTAATTTATATGGATATGCTATGATGCAAAAGCTTCCAGTAGGAGGATTTAGGTTTCTCCTTGAGAATGAAATATTAAATTTTGATGTTATGAGCATATCATCTGATTCTAATGTTGGATTTATATTAGAAGTAGATCTTTATTACCCTAACTACTTGCATGATAACCATTCCGATTTACCATTTGCGCCTGAAAGATTTGTTCCATTCTGTAGTCGAAATGCTAAACTTATTGCTAATCTTTTCGATAAACATAGATATGTTATTCATTATATTCATTTAAAGGAATGCCTAAATAATGGTTTACAACTTATAAAAATATATAGAATATTAGCATTTCATCAAAGTAATTTCTTAGAATCATATATTTCGTTAAATACTGGGCTGAGGCAAAGTGCAACTTCGGATTTTGAAAGAGATTTTTTTAAAAAACAAAATAATTCTATATTTGGAAAAACCATAGAGAATAAAAGAAAACAAGTTGATGTTAAGCTCGTAAATATATGGAGAGACAATTCTAATCGAACTAAAAAGTTTTACGGGGCTGAAAAATATGTTAGTGCACCTAATTTCAATAACTTTTCTGTTATTTCAGAATCTCTAGTATCAATTCAAATGAACCAAACAAAAATAGTTTTAGATCGTCCAATCTATATCGGATTCAGTATTTTAGAAATTGCAAAATGTCACTTATATAAATTCCACTATTCAATCATGAAAAGAATTTACGATAATAAATTGAAGCTTTGCTATACAGACACTGACAGTCTGCTATATTTAATACAGACAAAGGATTTTTACGAAGACTTAAAAGGACATTTAAAATATTTTGACACTAGCAACTTTGAAAAAGATAATATATTTAATATACCAATGGTTAATGCTAAAAAACCTGGCTACTTCAAAGATGAGATGGGTGGTGAAATTATATCAGAATTTGTAGGTTTAGGAGCAAAATTATACTGTATAGATTCTAAAATTTCCACGTTAAAGAAAGCTAAAGGTGTTAAGAAATGTATTACCAAAAAACTGAATATAGAAAAATATAAAAAGGTTTTACTGAACAATGAAATACTCAGAGATGATATGTGTATTATTAGGTCTAAGCATCATAGAATTTTCACTCAAAAGATAAATAAAGTAATTTTGTCAAACAGCGATGATAAACGACAAATAATGGATGATAAGATAACAACATTACCATGGGGTCATTATAAAACAGTATTTTAAATGAAAAAAAAAATATAGATTTTTCGGATATAATTTATTGCATATATATGAGCATCGTGTAATAATAGTACAGACGCCAGCACGTCAAGCTATCCCAAACTGTCAAATTTTCCCAACTGAATATTAAATATATTCTTTGGTAATAAAGTTGAAAACCTAACAAAGAAATTTGACAGATTGGGGGGTTTAGCTTGATGTGTTGGCGTCTGTACCTAACTTCGATTGTTAGTTTGTACTTTACTAATATTTATGAATTTTTATTTACTATGTGAAATAAATAATTATGTAATCTTACAGCAGTTGTTTGATTTATTCATATTGCTTCATTATACAGATAAAACATGAAAACGATTAATTTAAACATTTCTTTTGCTTTTGCAATAATACATTCAAATAATAATTAAATTAACATTTTACAATAATAACAATAATAAAACATTACAATAACAAAACATTACACATTAGATTTGCTTAACTTTTGCACTATTTTACTAACTAAATGATCAGTTTTGTCCATAATATCATCGTAATCACTTGTCACTACATACTGCACATTCACACTCGCATTATCAGTTTCGGTGTCTGTTTCTTCCATATTACGACCATCCAAATCATAGACCATAATTTTTATTAGGTGACGAACCCGCCCTTGCTCCTTACGCATGATAAAAGATGAGTTTTTAAAAGATGTATTTTTTTTCTTCTTCAATCTTCGCTCCTCTGTTTTTTTCTGTCGACTCTCCTCATGTGCTTTAGCTGCTACTTCTATATCCCAGCTCTCCCTATCTTGAGCATAGTAAAAAGGATTGGTAACGGGATCTGAGTCTTCTATCACATTCTGAAAGAATACCAACAATATTATAACTAAACAGTACTATACTGTAACTATGAATTGAATGTTTGATTTAAGATAATCCTAATAGTTACATACCCCTAAGTTTCGTGGTTCGACGATATCTAAAACGGGGCTGTAGGATGGCGAGTATGACATGATTCTGGAAAGAAATAGATGCATTACATAATTATTATTATTAGTTTATGTAAATAAATTAAAAAAAAAATACTTACTTTGAAAATATTAAATCTTACACAAAATGACTTGCTTACGCAAAGAATACCTGCGAAGTGATCGTTTATTTGATGCACGATGTGTATCATGAGTCATTACCTAGCTCATATTTCTACATAGGTAGCTATCTTGTAAGATGAGAATAGAACCGTTCCTGTAGTGACAAGTCTCAAGATAGCCCAAAATAAAGTATATATGTTTATGTTAGGTTATAATTAAATTAATTGACAAGATGAAGTTGATCAAACAACCCATATCACTAAACGTTAAAAATATAAATCTTGGCGAGTCTCCTCAAGAGATTAAACATAGCGCTTTGTTGCCAAATACGATTCGTTGTATAATTTGTGGTCCCTCAAATTGTGGTAAAACAAATGTTGTGATCAGTTTGTTAATGCATGAAAATGGGCTCAAATTTAAAAACCTTTACCTTTACTCGAAGACTAATTTTCAGCCAAAATATTGTTTTTTACGAGAAGTATTACGAAGAGTACCTCAGATAAAATTCAAGGAGTTCAATGACGATAAAGATGTCTTATCTCCGAGTGAAGCTTTACCAAATTCTGTATTTATATTTGATGATGTTGTATGTGAAAATCAAATAAACATCCGTAATTATTTCTGTATGGGTAGACATAAGCAAATTGATTGCTTTTACTTATCGCAAACTTACTCAAAAATTCCGAAACAGTTGTTACGCGACAATGCTAACTTTATTATAATATTTAAACAAGATGATGTGAACTTAAAGCACATCTATGAAGAACATGTCAACTCCGATCTACCGTGGAATCTGTTCAAGGATATTTGTAAAACTGTTTGGAGTAACCCTTATAACTTTCTTCTTATTAACAAAGAGTCATCATTAAATAATGGAAGGTACAGACAGAATTTTGATATTTTTTTTAAATTTGAATGAAAGCAGATACACACTACATATAAATGAATTATATACAAAAACATTGCTAGTGTTATTCCACTCTTAGTTGAATCCAGTTGTGGTTACACAGGATGGAGAAAAATATTAAAATGGAATTAATGAAGTCTGTTGACTCCATAAAAAGTAAAATAAAACAAATGAAAACTCAGGAACATACAATGAACTTGTCACTTGATAAAATGCTGAAACCGGTGACAGATCCTCTTAAAACTCTAGTTAATTCAAATAGTTCTATAGAAAAAATAAAAAATAAAGAAAATACAACTCTGAATAATTCTGAAGAAATTGAATCGGATGAAAATAATGCTAGTTCATCTACGAAGTTCAATGATTATTACGAACCAAAATTGAACTCTGCACAGTTGTCGGAACAAAATTCTAAAAGACAATTTACAGATAATTTAGAAATCTCATTAGAAGGTGATGACATCCATGGTATTTATGATGGTGTTAATATACCGTTCGGATTAAGAAGTGAACACAAAAAATTACTTTTCGGTAATTCAGTTGTATCATTTTCTAAAATTGATAGTTTAAATAATGATAATATAATTTTGATTAAAATCGGTGATAAAGCTTATAATTTGACCCCTGGCCTGAAAGAACTTTTACTACGAAGAAAACCTGATCTAAAGTTAATATCGAACGAAGATAAACTTGTCTATAAGGACATGCTACATTATACAAATGCGCATAAAAGAGATTTTAACCCTAAAGGTCAAATAAGAGGTGATAAAGGGATAAAATATCGTGAGATAATCAAACCATTATTTTCTGAAACTTTAAATGATAAAAGTGAGATCAAACTTGGAGGTAACTTACCAAAACTAAAAAAATATAAAAACAACACTGATTTAGTATATTGGGATGATCCCAATGAATTGGTTGACAGATTAAAGTTATTAGTGGCTTCGAGAAATGCTGGCAATACAAATCATGATAATGAAATTTTATCTATAATTGAAGAATTAAAAGAAGCTGACATAATTAAATAATAAATAGCGGCAGTGACAAGATTTTGATTCAGTATTACAGACTTATTCATCATGTTCACTTATTCATCGTTTATGTAACACAAGAAAGCCGAAGAGATTTAAATAATAAGAGTTATAAAAAAATATCAACATGAGCAAAGCAGATGTGGTAAATGAAATTCATAAAAACGCAAGAGTGAACTTTCCTCGAAGACGTGTTATTATGAGAGACATAGATGATCTATGGCAAGCAGATTTAATTGATATGCAATCTGTTGCCTCAGAAAATAAGTATTTTAAGTTTATTCTTGTCATTATCGATACATTTTCAAAATACGGTTGGGCCTTTCCTCTTAAAACCAAATCCAAGGATAGCGTGTGTGACACTTTTAAGATGTTGCTGGACAAAGGCCGTGTACCTAAGAATTTACAAACTGATAATGGAACAGAATTTTATAATAATAAATTTAATAAACTCATGGAATGCTTTCGCATTAACCATTATTCAACCTTCTCAACAAAAAAAGCCTCAATAGTTGAACGATTCATTAGAACATTGAAGTCTAAGTTGTACAAAGAATTTAGTTTAAAAGGTAACTACAATTGGATAAATGACACTCTTAATAATGTCATTTATAAATATAACCATACTCATCATCGAACAATTGATGAAATTCCAGCAAATGTGGATAATATTAATAAAAAACGAATATTAGAAAAATATGTAAAGTCAGAAAAAAAAGTTGGCTTAAAAAGTAAGTTCAAGGTGGGTGATTATGTACGTATCAGTAAATACAAAGGAACATTTGAAAAGGGATATACTCCCAATTGGTCGACAGAATTATTTAAAATTCGAAAAATACAGAATACAACTCCTGTAACCTACTTAATTGAAGATGCCATCAGAAGTCAGCCTATTTTAGGAGCATTTTATGTACAAGAGCTTCAAAAGACAAAATATCCTAATGTATATCTAGTTGAAAAAGTTCTTAGACGGAAAGGAAATAAGGTTTTAGTAAAATGGTTAGGATTGTCTTCTGCTGAAAATAGCTGGATTGATAAATCGAATAGATTATAACAAAGAAAAAAAATGTTAACATTCCAAAGTCGTATTATATTTATTAAGTGTTCAATCTATGATTGATTAGTCTTACGATGTGTATTGGAGAGAGTAGTCTTCTCAATTGGCTCATAAATCATTTACCATTTGAATTACATTTACCTGGATATAATTATTGTGGTCCTGGTACCAATCTAATTAAAAGACTTACACGTGGAGACGAAGGTATTAATAAATTAGACGAATATTGCAAAGAACACGACATTGCTTATCTAAAATCATCAAACTTAAAGGATCGTCACAGAGCTGATTTAATTTTGTTGAAAATGGCAAAAAAGCGAGCAGTTGCTTCGGATGCAAGTGTAAGCGAAAAAATCGCAGCACGCTTAGTAAGCAAGACAATGTCTACAAAAATTAAAAGCGGTTCTGGCATAAACAAATTTAGAAAAAAGTGCTCTCAAAAAGTTACACCTGGAAAAGGGTTAAAAAATAAATTTAAAAATGTTATCACTAAAACGAAAAGACACATGAAAAAACTAAAACCAAAATGCAAAAAAGCGGCAATAGAAGTAGCTATGGCCGCCACCAGAGACTTAGCTAATGATTTATCCATTAAACTTCCTCGTGTTATTCCTATACCAAAAACTGGCGGTGTATTACCTTTGATTCCTATATTTGCTGGATTATCAGCGGCAGGAGCAATAGCAGGCGGTGCAGCTGGTATTGCCAAAACCATAAATGAATTCAAGATGGCTAGAAAGCTGTTGGCTGAATCGAAGAGACATAATGAAAAAATGGAAGCTCTCTGCATTGGGAAAGGACTGCGTCTTAAACCACATAAAAATGGGCTTGGAATTTTTGTATCGAATAAAAAAAACTGAGATATCGGCTGCCCAAACGAGCCTTAACTAACTTTGACATTTTGGAGTATGGAAATAGTATTCCCTATTTTAGAGGAGTCTTTATGAGAGATGAGCTTCCCAAAAGCCCTTATAAAAAAGAATGTGGAGTTATTAATTTAGATAGTTCTAAAGATCCTGGCTCTCATTGGGTAGCCTATGCAAAATACAATGATTATATTGAGTACTTTGACAGTTACGGAAATCTTAAGCCTCCTAAAGAATTTATAAAATACGTAGGTACTAAAGTTCACTATAATTATGATAATATACAACGCGATCATCCTTTCAATTGTGGACATCTCTGTTTACATTTTTTAAGGAATTTTTGGTGTAGAGTAGGAATAAAATAAACAGGATCTTCTGAAAGAGTCCAGTATGCAAGCATGTCTACCACGGTTACCATCTCTGGAAATAAATCTGAATTGGTGTCATACTTTCAACCACCACTGCATTTATCCGATCAATACGAGTGCGGTTTGTTATATTTTTCAGTGTTAAATTCAAGACCAAATGTGTCCATCAAAAGCAGCAGTCTATCTGTAATCAGAATCGAATGTGATCTTGTACACAGTTCGTACTGCAACGGATTACCGACTCATTTTATTCATGAATTTGTATTTGATACTGCTCCAGGTCATCAATACAAAGAAATACCGCGAAACGTTATTTACTTTCCAGTGAACAAAAATATAATTTCATCTATATCTATTAGGATTGTTGATCAATTTGGTTATTGTATTAACTTTGGCGACGAATTTAATATTCAACTACGTCTTCATTTAAGAAAAACAAAATGATACTATATTATAAAAACACTCCTGTGAAAATAAAACATCTTATTCCTTTAACGATCACTAAGGTGCATAGACGTAAGACAAAAGTTAAGAAATTAACTGAAGCAAATAAAGGGAAAAAAGTTAAGAAATTGACTGAAGCAAATAAAGGGAAAAAAGTTAAGAAATTGACTGAAGAAAATAAAGGTTTTCTGAGAGCCCTAGGTTTTAAAGTATGAATATACTACAGATTACTGAATTACCACACTTCGATAGTTCGATCGAAAGTTATGAAATCCATTCATATAATCCCTACAATAATAGCTTTAGAGAAAACGATGAAATCAGAATCCCCATACATCAGCAAGACATATACGTCCTACCATCAGCCAGTTCAATTTACATCGAAGGTCAAGCAAAGCTGTTCGGTAAAGATGGGAATCCAATCAAGAAAACTGTTACGTTCACTAATAACCCTGTTATGTCTTTGTTTCAAGACATCAGGTACGAAATGAATGGTATTGAAATAGATCGTATAAAAAATTCTGGAATAACGTCAACAATAAAATCATACGTGTCAATGAATGAAGGGGAAAATAAAGTTGCTGCCTTATGGGGTTGGATTATGGGTGGGTTTAAAAATGATGGTAATTTTAGTGCTATCATACCTCTAAATAAGATTTTAGGGTTTGCAGAGGATTACAATAAAATTGTTATTAATTGTAAACATGAACTTATACTAAATAGAAGTAACTCTAACTTAAACAGTATCATATTAACTGATGATGTTGCTAATTTTCAAATAGAAGTACAAAGAATACAATGGCGTGTACCACACATAAAAGTGTCAGACCGGGAACGACTGACACTTCTAAAACATTTAGAAAAAGATAAATCTATTCAGATGGCATTTAGAAATTGGGATTTATACGAGTATCCATTACTTCCTAAAACTACTAAGCATTCTTGGTCAGTTAAGACTGCATCTCAGTTAGAGAAACCACGATATGTAATTTTTTGCTTACAAACGAATAGAAAAAATAATAAAACCAAAGACAGTTCGTTGTTCGATCATTGTGAAGTAACAAATATAACACTATTTTTGAATTCACAGTATTACCCGTACGAGCCTTTAGGCTTACAGTTTACCGAGGGCAAATATAATATATTATACGAGATGTATGTGAAATTTCGTCAGTCTTATTATAACAGTCCTGCAGACCCCTTGCTTGACTTAATCAGTTTCAAGGAGAAGGCTCCTCTCTTTATCATAGACTGTTCAAGGCAAAACGATAGTTTGAAAACAGGTCCCGTAGATGTGCGGTTGGAGATTGAATGTTCAGCACCAATACCAGATAACACAACTGGATATTGTTTAATTATTAACGATCGACTTGTGGAATATAAACCTTTGAGTAACATAGTGCGCAGATTATCATGACTGCCATTGTAGATGTTCAAGGATTTAAAACAGAAGCAAATGAATTCATAGTAAAAGAAATGGCAATATTATGCGATAATAAAATACAGGTGTTTTTGATTAAACCACCTTTTCCATATCACGAATTGACAGAACAAGAAAGGAGGCAAGTAAATTGGATTGAACGTAATAGAAAGATATATTGGAGTGAAGGATATGTGTCTTACTCAAATCATCAAAATTTGATTGTAGATATTTTAAGTGATAAAAGTGTTTACACCAAAGGTTTAGAAAAAGTGTTGTGGTTAAAAAATATTTCAAATAATAATAATATAAATAATTTGGAAGACAAAGGTTGTCCGAGTTTATTAAGTTTGTATAAAAAATATGACCATTCTCATGAACTGTATAGTTGTATTTATCATGACTCAATATGTGCTTTAAAAAATATTTTATGTTTAAATAAATGGTGCTTTGATAATAAAATTTTGGAATAAACATTTTACATTTTATTTATTAAATTTAGCTTCCCATCCCTCAACTCGTCCACGTTTACATGCATAAAAGTTGTCAGCAACACCAATGTGACATCATTATAATTTCACATCGAACACTCATTACACTCATATTTATTTGCATTCGGATCCCACCATTGCTGGGTGAAGGTTCGATTTTACTGTTATCTCTTTACACCATTATTTTACAATATTATTAACAATGCTCAATTCAGCGAAATCTGATGTGGAAGGCATTCGTGAAATTATTTTCAAGAATGTTAATGGTGAGATAATATTTACTAAAAGTGTGTGGACTGCTCAGAAAATATCGAACTTAGATTCATCAAAACATCAGGACAATGATGCAATCCCTACGGAAGATTCGGTGAAACCTGATATTGAAAATACACATTACCTTGAATTCAAGAGTGATGGTGAGGTTACGCATACATTTGTTCGAGTAAGCGACATACAGAATGATTGTGAAAAATTTAAAATAGTTGAAGGAAGAGATGATTATGATCCTGAGGGACGGGATGAGTGTGGTATTAGCTCATCACAGGCGAGCAGAACAATAGCCTCATTGATGAGTAATGATAAAAAAGACCGCAAGCCTCAGCACCCACACTTCAGCTCAAAAACTAAACGATTGCTCAGTTTCATAGACTGGCCTCTACATATGCGTCAGAAACCGGAGGTTTTAGCTGATGCCGGTTTCTTTTATACTGGTTATGGAGACAGGACCATGTGTTTTTATTGCGGTGGAGGCTTAAAAGATTGGGAAGATGATGATGATCCTTGGCAGCAACATGTTCAGTGGTTTAGTCAGTGTGCTTACGTTAAGCTAAAATGTGAACGTGTATAAACACATTGCACCGTTGAATGTAATAAAAATATTCAACACGTATTGCAAGTCAGACCGTAGGCGTAGACGTAGTGTATTATTGGGGCGTTCTGCATAACGCGCTCGAGCGAAGCGAGAGCAAGTGATGCAGAACCCCCAATAATACACTACTCCCGACAAACGTTGCTTTGCCATATAAATTGTTTCTAGCTCCGGCGCTACTTCGTTCGCGTGGTGACTTACCCTTTACCCTACCCTACTCCTACACTATTCCTACCCTACTCCTATCCTACTCCTACCCTACTCCTACACTACTCCTACCCTACTCCTACCCTACTCCTACTCTACTCCAAACCTACTCCTATACTACTCCTACCCTACTCCTATACAAAAAAAAAGATAAAAGTATCCTATGTCCGTCTCCTAGTTCTAAGCTACCTCCCCACCAATTTTCAGACAAATCTGTTCAGCCGTTCTTGAGTTATAAATAGTGTAACGAACACGACTTTCTTTTATATACGAGTATATAGATATAGATTTCACTGAGTGTATTATTATAATGGTATCCAAAATTAGAAGAGGTTAGTTTCTTTCATAAATAGTTGAGAAATAGTGTAGGTTGTGCCTTTAAAAAGGACTGAAATATGAAGTTTGAGGTAGTGAGAAAAACCTACCTACTCTTTCTCACTCCGAAAGGAAAACAGAGTAAATTTTGATTAACTCCGTTATAAACGAGGAAATTGAATAATTTATTAGCTTATCATTATACGAAGGCAAATTGAAAGTAATTAATATCGAAATGGTATTGCTTCATATTAATTTATATCGTTATTGGACGCGAATGATTTCATGGCGCCATAAGCCCAATTCCATTTCCTTAATTGATAACGATAAAAAAATTAAATTTATTGGAGGGACGGTAATTATGTAGATTCTTGTGTGGGATATTTGCGCTGCGAACAATGAGTCACAAAAGATTTTTTTTATCATTGATTTTTATTGCAATCTATCATTCTTGCAGATATTCAGCAATATTTTTGGTATTATTAACAGGTTTTTACGGAAGCCGTCCAGTGACTGCTCCGTTTATTCTTATAGCCTCTTAAGGCGCTACCTCGAAAATCTAAAATCCTCGAAAACCTACTAAGCGAGCGAAAGTGATGCAATTACTTTTGAAACGCAAAAGAAGAGTGATGGCTATAGTGTGCGTGCGCTCTGAATAAAACGACGTATATGCAAAAACGAATTTACTCCTTTTTTATTAACAAAATAAATAAATAAAATTTAAAACTACTTTGAGTAAACTTTGATATGATAATTCTCTATGTTTTAAAGTAAATTCCATTGAATAACTCTTAAGCGTTACGCCGCCGCGATGTCGAAAAAAGTAAAAAAATAGATATAACTTAGACAATTAAAAAAAAAAATGAATTGAGTCGTGTATTCCTTTTACATTGATACCACAGAGTAAAAAAACATAGGTATACCAAAATATCTGCCCAGTTACACGAAATAGAAAAACCACATTTTTTCAATATATCACCTTAACACATTGAAGGACACTGAACGCCTATAGACGTAATAACAATAAAACTTCTATTGTGTCTCGTTCAGTGTCCTTCAATGTGTTAAATATGGTCTTGAGGAATCTTTAGTCTTCTAGAGACTGTTTAGGTGTTCACCAGGTTTACTGCTAGATAAAGACAAAGCTAGAATGTTTGGATGGTTCGTGTCCTTTGTCATTTCGGAGATTTCTTCTATAACAGTTTTGATACAGAGGTCGGTCGTGATGAAGTGTCTTATTTGAGACATGGCAAGGCGCGTTCGTTATTCTTCTTAATATTTTTGACTGGAAAAAATAAAACCTCAACTTTGACTTCCTCGCTGTCTACTTGGTCAGAAAGCACTTCTGCTTGGTTCGATTCCCGGGTGGGCAAGGTGATATTGGATGTTTCAACAATAACTTACTTAAAAAACTTACTTATTTTGTGGAAATAAAAACGCTCGATGATAAAAATCTAAAAAAGATCTGTTGCAACCTTAGAAAAAACTTACTTATTTTGTATAACCATAGTTACAAAATTAGTGATTAACAACTCTATGTAATACCAAAAAATATGAATGACAGATGCTGAGGCGCGACTAGAGTAGGGAACCCAAAAGAGAGAAAGCTTCATAGAAACTCGCAAGGATAGGTGCACTACTGCAAACCGGGGAAGTACTTAGAAGCTTTATCTCTGTGTGGGGTTACTCTGTGGCGCGATGTTCGTACTAATTCGGAAACACGAACGTTACCGAAGCGCAAACCTTTTCTGGTATAACTGTATGTAAATGTATGTTGTCTTCTTTCTTCCAGCGTGACGGTCGCGGCTACGGACCTGAAGGTTACGGGGGCGAGGGGTTCGTCCCGCCCCCGCCTATGCACCACCCCAACATGCCGCCACAGAATCAGGTAATTTTAACCCTAAAGGGGGGGGAATGCATAGACTTACACGGTGGCATGGACGTCGACACAGACACATCGATCGTTACCATGGATACAGTACATGATTCTAGACCACCCTGCGTTGAAATTTTGTAGTCGATTATTTTTTAGGGTTCCGTATCCAAAGGGTGAAAACGGGACCCTATTACTAAGACTCCACTGTCCGTTTATCCGTCTGTCACCAGGCTGTATCTGATGAACACATTTTGTAGTCGGTTATTTTTTAGGGTTCCGTACCCAAGGGGTAAAAACGTGACCCTATTACTAAGACTCCACTGTCCGTCTGTCACCAGGCTGTATCTCATGAACCGTGATAACTAGACAGTTGAAATTTTCACAGATGATGTATATCTGTTACCGTTCTAACAACAAATACTAAAAGCGGAATGAAATAAATTTTTAAGGGGGGCTCCCAAACAAACACAAACGTGTTTTTTCGGCGTTTTTGCCTTGTATTACAGAACCCTTCGTGTGCGAGTCCGAGTCGCACTTGGCCAGGTTTTTGTTATTGGTACACATAGAGCAACAGGGGCCACCGGCGTGCGGTCCACTGGTGGCCCGTATTGCTCAGAACATGTTGAAGATTACGATAGATTTTGATTCAGGATGTTAAAGGATTTAATAACAACAAATACAAAAAACAGAATAAAATATGTTTTTTCGACGTTTTTGCCTTGTGGTACGGAACCCTTCTTGTGTGAGTCCGACTCGCACTTGGCCAGTTTTTTTTTTTTTTTTAGTCTGCTATTCATAGAAAAGTGCGTATCTACGCGGTTAAAATGTATGGAAAAGCTAATTTTATTTTAAACTAGCTGACTCGGTGAACTTCGTACCACCGCATGAATAAAAAAACCCGAACAATACAAAATGTCTGAGACAATCTTTTTTTTTTTTTCATGAATACGCGAAAAAAAAATTCAGCTGTTCCCTACATTTTGACGAGTTATACCAACATAAATGTAGGGAACAGCTGATTTTTTTTTCGCTGTTTCAGGTTTGGTCCCATAGTAAAAGTTGTTCATAATGATGAGTACAATGATCTCTTAAGAGGTTGTTGGTGTTTTTCCAATAACCCTGTATATAGATAACAGACGAAAAATCATATACTGAATCAATGGCGACAGGTAGTGCGTCGATATTCCTGCCTTCCTGTATACCGGTGATATTTGGTTTTCCCTTGTAAAATATTTGGGATCAAAGACTTTTATTTCTCAAAAAAAAAAAACATTACGGTTCACTTTCATCGTTTGAGAAAATTTATTGTGCATTTATTAACTTTCTGAATGGTTAAACGAACCTACAGTAATCTAAGGAAGGAGCTAAATTCGCTCGCCGTTTACCAAAATTAATTATAATCCCTTCTTATTGTAAAAATTGTAATACTTCATAAACAAATTAGTATGTCAGCCGACATTTTGATATACCTACTCATCCTAAATTTAAACGAACTCAATATCCATTTAAATTAACACGACCGTCATTTAAATTATGAGCCTAAATTACCCCAAATGGCTTAGCATGATCCTCCGTTATGTCGAAAATACCGCAGCATTAATTTTGAAATAAATATATGGTAAAGTTGAGGATTAATGTCAAGTACCTACTATGTTTGTTTTGAAATAAAATCCAAAGTTACCTCCAAACCGAACGATAAACCGCTGATATTAAAAAAATACTTCAAATTAGATCATGAAACTTTGCATACTAACTGAACTAACTATAAAGCAGGTCTCATCTTACCTATGTTTCTATCAATCTATTGTCTGATGCCACTAAAGTTTCCCCTGCTGCCGCAGGGCGGTCCCCCGCAGCAAGGAGCCGTGATGATGGTGTACGGACTGGACCCTCAGACTGTGAATGCGGATCGACTGTTCAACTTGTGCTGTCTCTACGGAAACGTTGTTAGAGTAAGTATCGCTAAAACTTAGTTAAACTAAACTAGACTAAAACTGACTAACCTTTGACACTTTTTGTAAATAGGCTTATTTTATTGGTGAAGGATTTTTCCGTTATTTTTTTTTTGTCTGTGCTAAAATACAAATCAATCCAATAACAATCTCTTTGATTATACCTACATAGTGCAGCGAAAAAAAGAAAAACACGGCCTGTCTTCGCCATACTATGATTCATAATGTTATCCTTTTATGATTCTGCCAAAGTGGCCTTTTTAGGACTGTGAACGTTCTTAGATTTACGAGAATTGCGCCTTAGGTGCAATGACAGCTCAATTCAGCTAAGTTTATACGGTGAGAATAGATTAAGATGTTATATTATGAATTTTGTTATTCCAGATAAAGTTCCTGAAGACTAAAGAAGGCACCGCGATGGTCCAGATGGGAGACGGCGTGTCGGTGGAGAGGTGTGTGCAGAACCTCAACAATGTAACCGTTGGAGATTACACTTTGACATTGGCGTGAGTATCCTCCTCTAACTGCCGAAATCAAGAACCTATTTTCAGTTAAAAGGACCATAGCACGCATATCTACTCGGAAAGGGCTCGTCACCGTATCGCCTTTCGGGTCGCCGTCAAACAGGCGTCAACCTAACGTAAGCACGTAACCAAAGCGGACCAGAAGCTCCGATACGTCGACTCGGCTACGGCTAGGCGACGCCGCGCTTACGGCTCGCCGACCGCTGGTTGATGGTGCAGCAGGCAGGCCGGAGGGGGGAGAGGGGCAAGGGGGCACGAAGAGACGTAAGCGCGGGGACGGAGAGACGTAAGCGTGGGGACGGAGAGACGTAAGCGCGGGGACGGAGAGACGTGAGCGCGGGGACGAAGAGACGTAAGCGCGGGTACGGAGAGACGTAAGCGCGGGGACGGAGAGACATAAGCGCGGGGACGGAGAGACGAAAGCGCGGGGATGGAGAGACGTAAGCGCGGGGACGGAGAGACGTAAGCGCGGGGACGGAGAGACGTAAGCGCGGGGACAACAAGCCGTAACGCACCGCACCGCAGTTCGTGAGCGTACGATTCCGATTAGTGTGCGTTGCAGTAGAGACTTTCATACAAAGAATACTGAATGGCTCGAGTTGATACGGTGACCATCCCCTTCCGAGTTGATATGTGTGCTTATGACCTAAAGACAGATCGCTACTGATGGTAGCCACTCTAAATAAAATTGCCAGTATAATATAATCATACCTCATCGAATGCCGTAATTAGAGACACAATAGAAAGACAATTGCTTATGTCGAACTGTGTAACTTAAGACGTTCAAAAGGTTAAATATCGCTGTATAGATTACTAGCTTCCGCCCGCGGCTTCGCCCGCGAGGTATGTCGATAAAAACTATCCTATGCCCTTCCCCGGGTTGAAATCTCTCTGCCATTATTTTGTGTCATATTTTGAATAACAAAGAACATTAAACAGTAACATAATTGTGACTTATTTCGGTTTCTAACTTTCTTCGGATGGACATTTCAGTTTCGCTGTCATACAATAAAATTATAAGCTGCACGGGCCCTTTGAGGTAGTCAGTAACGGTGGCAAACCAAAGATCAAGGTTGCATATATCGAAATCGGTTCAGTGGTTTAGGCGTGAAAAGGTAACATACAGGCAGACAGACAGACAGAGTTACTTTCGAATTTCTAATATTAGTATGATTATTGGGACGTTAAAACCAGATATAGATAGATTTTTCTACCTCCAGACTGCCAAAACTGGTGATAGATAGGTAATGTTAATCATTATCGCCATGCAGTTGACTATACTGCATTCGCGATTCAGTTTCTAAACATGTAAACAAATATGTGTTTTTAGAAAACCAACTTTAGAATCCACATATAAAGTTCAGTTTGCGCTACAAACTCAAACATTTTTATGGTGTTTTCAATAGTTCTGGTACTGCTAGTCATTGTGAAATCAAATTAAATTACACTAGCATAGAGTTGATATTTGTTCAAGTGGGTATAAAAACTTGAATAGACTCCACATACCACATTTTATGCAAATGTACGGTGCTTTAAGTCAACTGCAATTCACGGGCCCCTCCAATCGCACGGCTACTAGTAATCAAGCTTTTGACAGATGACAGCTACTTTAAAGATGGCGGCACCACTTATATTCTGGAAAATATCGTGAATAAGCCGGAATTCGAAGACATGTGACATCTACCAACCCGTACTGGGCCCGCGTGGTCGAATACGGCCCAATCTCGCCGAGATGAGTGTTCCAGCAATGAGAGCCTTATAAGCTGATTAAATGTTCCCAAACCTTTTGTCATGTGTCTCACCAATTTATTATTTTATCAGGTATTGTAATTAATCCCTTTTCTTCAATTTACAGGTTCTCAAAACAAGCGTACCTATCAGAGGTGATGAACCCGTACCCGCTGCCAGACAAGAGCCCCTCGTTCAAGGACTACGTCGGCAATAAGAACAACAGGTTCTTAACCCCTGCCTCCATACACAAGAACAGAATACAGCCGCCTTCTAAGGTAAGGAACTAGTTCGTTACCTGCTGGACTAATACTCAGTAACAAACAACAACAACAACACAAAACAAAACAATGCGACTAACGGCGCGAATCATATTTTGTTCAACATACCTACCTACAACCTGACACTGACCTGCAAATTGCAAAAAACGTATGAAAATTTGAATTTCGCGGGCTACTAGCGAATCCCCTCTAACGAAGCTGAGAGTCACAGGTCACTCCCCGTCATTGTGATATGTTTTTTGTACTGGACCACCTGGGAACCTTGTGGTTTAAAAGATAATTAAGGTCAAATATCCATCTTTTTCTTGGGTTTTCCCCGAAAACTAGCTGACCCCGAAAATGTCGTTTGCAAAAAAAAAAATAGCCTACGACCTATTCTCAGACCTACCAAAGATACACAAAAAATTTCATAAAAATCGGTCAAGCCGTTTCGGAGGAGTTCGATAACAAACACTGGCACGAGATATATGTTAATCCAGGATGTCAGCTACCTCTACAGGAAAAGTTTTTAACCAGTGCGCAAATTTTGACATAATAAACTTGAATATATTTTAATAAACACGTATTTTTTGTTTTGATATGTTTCAATAGTAAAAAATTAAGTTAACGCTTACGAGACTTGTTTACTCAGAAATTTATTTTATGGACGTCGCTTGCCAGTCCGTCGACCGGTCGCCCGATTCACGCCGCGCGTCGACCGGTCGCCTGACGCGCCAGCTGCTATCAGAAGTACTCACGCGCGCGCGCTCGCTCTAACGACGGCGGATTATTGACCCCAGTTTAGCGCTACAATTTTTTAAGTTTAGACTGTGTAAAGTTATTTGTAAACGTAATTTTTCGTAAATTCCAATTTATCCTTCATACTTTCATGGGCTTAGGACCATCAAAATGCAGAAAATAAATCATAATAAGTAAGAAAGTAATACGTTTTAGTCCATTCAAAATAAAACATTTAGGTATGATAGGTACTTAGACATGATACAATTTGCGTCAATGTCTAATCAAAGAGAACCTAAGACACTAAGATTGTTTATAATTTCTTCTTACCTCTACATTTTATTAATCACAATAATTTTAGGTATTGTTCGAAGTGACCTCCACCTTTTTCAAGGCATAAACGTGCACGTTTAAATAAGTAAGCATTTAGTTTGTTTAGGACACTAACACCACTTTTCATACATCTTGGTTTGCTGCTAAAATTGTCCTCTCATTAGGGACCGTGGGATTGAGGATCCTTTGGGCTCGCATACGAGGTACGCTCTCCCTTTCGAATCTTCTTCGTGCTGCTCGTAAATTTTCATTGCTTAACAAATACACTCGCACCATTTCATAATACTCGCGGTGAGTAAAATGAGACATTGTCACTACGCTAGTCTAGTACGCGGCACGCGCGCAGGGACGGCAAAGGGACATCCGACCTCCGCTTCCGCAAGTGACGTACTGCATGTGCATGCGTTTTGTTTATCAAACGCCGGCGCCGCGCCGCATACCCCCGCCCCGTCTCGTGCGCTGGGCGTCCAGCGGCCGGCGGGCGGCTTTCGCGTTTTCATTCATGCTCATTCATAGTATTACTATTAAATTATATCCATGTCTTGCTTATTTCAAATTGGGACAAAGTGGAAAAATGAAAAAAAAAAGTCATAAACTAAAAATGGAAATGTGTTCTATTGCTTACACTGAGCCACCAAAAAAAATTTGCGCACTGGTTAAAAACTTTTCCTGTATACAAAATTTTATCAAAATTGGTCCAACCGTTTGAGCGTGAAGAAGTAACAAACATATAAACACACACACTCACAAACTTTCGCCTTTATAATATTAGTGTGATTTGTCGGTAATTACATCACATTGAAGCTTATAACCCCACTGTTCCAGGTGCTGCACTTCTTCAACACGCCGCCCGACGTGTCGGACGAGCAGCTGCTGCAGGTGTTCAAGGACTACGGCGTCACGCCTCCGCACACCATCTCCAAGTTTCCGCTCAAGAGCGAGAGGTGAGGGCGTGTGCTTATGTTATTATATATTATAGATTAACGAAAGGTTCTGGAGTGGCGACCGTGTACCGGAAGCCGTAGCGTTGGACGGCCTCCCACAAGGTGGACCGACGAACTTGTGAAGGCCGCAGGAACCCGTTGGATGCGAGAAGCACAGATCCGGTCGAAGTGGAGGTGCTTGGGGGAGGCCTATCCGGCAGTGGACGTCTTTCGGCTGAAATGATGATAGATTAACAGTACGCGAACTAAGTCATCATCTGCCTAGCCTTTTCCCAACTATGTTGGGGTCGGCTTCCAGTCTAACCGGATGCAGCTGAATACCAGTATGTTAAATGGAGCGACTGCCTGTTTGACCTCCACAACCCAGTTACTGGGTATTACGATACCCCTTGGTCAGACTGGTTGTCATACTTTCGGTCTTCTGACGGCATAACATGCTTGTCGAGGCACGGAGGGGTCTCGGTATGTAAAGATGGTCACCCATCCACGGCAAGAGTAGATGCCTTCCCCCAGCGACGCCCTAACCCGAGGTCCGTACCCTCTTAGCTTGTAGTCGCTTAGTTTTTAAGTTTTTTAAGCCCTGCCTGGAGGCCTTAATTCATTGAGGCACCCAAAGGCAAGACCGGGTAAGCAGACCTCCTAGTTAACTTATATATTCATATTATTCCAGATCGTCTTCAGGCCTTATGGAGTTCCAGAACATTTCCCAATCCGTCATGGCGATAATGGCGTGCAACCACGCCACCATTCAACATCCAGGTAAATATACAACCACTAGAATCTACCCGCGACTTCAACCGCGTGAAATTTCACCCTCCCCCCCCATTCACCCTCTTAGGGGTGGAATTTCCGATCAGGACCAGGCCCGTGCCGGACGGCGCGTACGTGTTCCACGCGCGCCTCAAAGAGATGTCAGCATCGAGGAGGGGCCCCTCAGGGCCGAAGCCTGCGGGGTCAGCGGGATTGTCCGAAAGGGTTACCGCTGGCCCGGAACATAAAGGGCTAAGGAAGGAACACGGGTGGGTTTTAGTCAGTCATCATCTGCCTAGCCTTTTCCCAACTATGTTGGGGTCGGCTTCCAGTCTAACCGGATGCAGCTGAATACCAGTATTTTACATGGAGCGACTGCCTATCTGACCTCCACAACCCAGTTACTGGGTAATACGATACCCCTTGGTAAGACTGGTTGTCAGACTTTCGGGCTTCTGACTACCCGTAACGACTGTCAAAGATCCACGAATGACAGCCGGGACCAACGGCTTAACGTGCTTTCCGACGCACGGAGGGGTAACGGTATGTAAAGATGGTCACCCATCCACAGACCAACCGCGGCAAGCGCAGCTTAACCTGGTGGGTTTTAGTCAGTAAGAGTAAAAAAGGGGTATAATTTCGAAAAACCCTTTCTTAGTGGATACCTACTCTTTACAAAGAACACACCCTTCGAATTTCATGTCTCTAGGACCAGCGGTTTAGGCTGTGCGTTGATATATCAGTCAGTCAGAACTTTGAATTTTATATACAGGGCGTCCCACGGCTATGCCACATCACAAAATAAAGATAGTACAGAAGTCAATCACATGTATATACTTCACTTTTCATACCTTCGCTCGGCGGTCGTGCTATGGTTGTCAACTTTGGCTTATGCACAAAAAACTATAGTGGTAGTGGCACTCGTATCTAGATGTTTGATTTATTGATGAGCTTATTCTAAAATATTAAAACAAAACAATAAACATAGTATTACAATACAAAAAGTTTACAAAACGAAAACATAAAATTTTACATTTGTCAATTTTCACTATCGAAAATCCCTAAAACTTCAAAACGGATTACTATATTTACACAATTTATTTTGCCTTATCCGTTTCAGACCTAAACCTATCAAATGACACTAAAACAACACAATATCTACACAAACAAAAATCATGTTTTCAACTTACGTAATAGTTGGTGGCATGAATTTACCTTACAAAAAAGTAACTTTGTTTATACTGATTCAAAATAGGAAACTATTATATAAATCGAGCTTAGATAGGCATTTTTTTTTGTTGCTCCATTTTTGCACTTCACAGACGCGTGTCTCAAGCAGTGGCGTGCCTAGGGGTCAAACTTAGGGCAAGCCAACATACTTAAAAAAAAAACCTACCGTATCGTCTGTCAAAGTTGTGCCTACCGACTGAGTTGTTTTAGTTCTTACTAATATTTGTATTTCATATTGTAGGTTTTTGCTAATATCTATTAAAATTAATGTTTTTAATAGCACTATTTTTTTCTTTCATAAATTAAATACTAAGAGTTTATTAATCCTTTAAAAAATCGTAACTTTTCATTTTCGAGTTATCAGTTTCGCGTAAAATATGATAAGACGTATAAGAGCCATCTATTAACATTATTTGCATAACAGAGCTTCGAGTAAGTTCATATTTCACTCGCCTCCAACCCCATAACAGTCGCTTTTGCAAAATATTACAATCTGGCCGAGAGGCCACTAGATGGCGCACAAATAATTGATTGATTTCTAACTACACAATTGTTTACGATGTTGATAATATTTATAATTGGAATTACTCACAATGTGAACACCCATAGCTCTTCATTCTTCGCTTCTTTACAACAAAAAGATGACACCGTGACCTCGGAAAGGAAGTTCTTGTTGTGCTAAATGACACACAACATCATCTTTTGAAAAACAGCGCGATTGTGATCGACGCGCGTATTGTATTTGGAAATGTCTTCACTTAATTGACGATTTATAGAAGTTTCGATTCATGTTTTACCAAAACTACAGAATGAAATGACAACATTCATGTGCTTTTGAGAATTCTGATGTATTTTACTGACACCAGCGAAGTTATTCAAATCATCGTAACCTGATGAATTCCTAGCGGTATTTTCTTTTGAGAAAAATTTGCAACAACAACAGAATAATTTGTTGATATGAGAGCAGACTGCAATCCAATGAGCGATCTGCTGATCGACTAAAATGCCTATTACGTGATTTAGATTTTATATTTGTCTGTAAAACTCAAAGTATTTACCTTTCCGAGTAACGATTGCACACACTTTAATGCATCACAAGGAACAATTGCTTGCGTTTCCGAATTCATTTTAATGTTAAGAAACTTTTTAATCACTTTAAAACAAAGGTAATCACCGCTAAAACTAATCACAACACTTAACTTCAGAGAAAATGAAAAAAAAAATCAAAGTAAAAAAGTGCACCAGTAACCGCTCAAAACAATATCAAACTATTTGAAATTGCATCATCATTAATTCATTATAGATGAATTCGAGCTCTATGCGCAGGCGCGCGATTTTCGCGCGCACTTATTATTTACACACACACACGCTTCATTAGACGTTCCATTCATAAAAAATCAGAAGCCAGGCTTAAAAATCAGTACAATTTGCGAAATGAGTACATACTAATGTTATCAACAACGTGAACAATTTCTATACAAATAGAGTGCGAGTGAGACGGGACGATTTTTGTGTTTGCGTTCTAGCGAAGCGGCATTGGAGATGTTTGGCAACGGTTCGCGTGATGGAAACTGCGCGGAATTGAAATATTATTCTTTGAGCATGTAAACCTGGCAACCATGCATCGTACCTACGAAAAGCGGCTGCGGGCCGGGACGCGCGGAGTTTATTATTTTTTATTATTATTATCAATTCTTGCGACATGTTTTTATGTTTACTTGTGTAGTTTTTTAATTTTTTATTTTTTTATTGTTAGTCTCACGTTTGATTGAAAGCCGGGCTTCTCGGCTTTAGTAAAAGGCACGCCCCTGGTCTCAAGCGGATGGCATTCGCGTTCGCACTACTCCCAACCCGTCTGAGATAACGTGTCCGTGAGCGGTGTCTATGCGTGTGCGTTGCTCGAGCGCACTTTGTATGTAGATTGTCTTCTGTACTGTCTGTATTTTGTGGCCACATTGAGGGAAAGTACCTTGAATATTGTAGATGGAACATTTTACTGAAAGAAGACATTATTTTAATTTCAAAAACAATTTAAACTGCATTCATAGATTTTGAAATAATTACGTGAAAATAGGTTCATTTCTACAATACTTTAAGAAACATAATTTGGTGAGCATTTATCCATTCTGGCAGGTATTTCGAATTTTTTTGTGAGTAAAATAGGTACTTTTCTGGTAGGCGTTTAAACACAAGCCTTTAATTATTAATTAATATTTTATTTAAACATTTCCAGGTGCAAAGTTCCCGTTTGTCATGAAGCTGTGCTTCTCATCGTCGCGGCAAATTGGCCAGGGGAAGGGCCAAAACCCAAATAAGAGTCAAAATCAAAACCAGGATCAAAATAACCAGAGACAAGGGCAAAACAATGGATTGGCTGAACACGAGTACTAGTAAGAAATAAATTCACTAATGTATAGAAAAGAATATTATCAAGTGTTTAAAAAGACATGTACATTTTTTTTGAAGGTGACGGACCAATGTTGTATCGGATTGATATTTTAATTGGCAACCCTGGAGTTGTCGTATTATGGATTAGTTTTCGTTGTTGGCAAGCCAAAGATTAAGTGTTACCAGCGTGGAAAAATTTACGTTAAGTTTTTCGGTTAATTCGTAGTTTATGCCGAGTATTTGTCTGCACAAAGTAGTTAGGGGCAAATATTATAGTCAACGTTGATTCTCAATCTCACAATATCCTGCCATTTTTTTTTTTTTTTTTTGGTTTTTTTTTTTCTAAATTTTCTATTTATTGTGTATAGAATATCGGCCTAGTAAAATTTAGGCTCCTAAATATTTAAAAATATGCTTATTTTATTTGTTTGTTTTCTCTTGTTCTAGTCAAAATTCTATCGCATAATATTTCAGACTGACCCGGTTTTGAGAGGTTTTTTAAAAATAATTTCCTATCGAAATGTCAATGTTTCTCATTCTTCGATAGTAGGGACCATAGATTTTAATATTGATCATCTCTATATTTGCTTGTGGTTTTAAATTAATGTGTGTTCCGACTGGGGAAATCTTGCAACACTATGATTTATTTTAAACAAATCCACTCCCAAGGTAATGGATATGGATTTTTATGAGAAAATTATACATGAATGTTGTGTAATATACATGGAAAAAATAAATAGAAATGGTTCTCAAAAATGTAATTAATAATATTTTTTATTTAACAAAAGTTTAAGTGATTCATTTATTTATTTTTTTTAATTTTGTGGTATCGCCCGCGACTTACCGACTTGTAGATCGTGGGTTCGAACCTAGGCAGGCACTTTACTTATTATTTATTTAGTAAATTATTTCATCACCACTGCTCTCAAAACCGACTTAACCTTGAACCAAAAATTCGAACACAATATGTCATGTGACATCTACCAACTCGCACTGGGTCCGCGTGGTAGATTACAGCCCACTCCCTCTCTCAGAGAGGAGGCCGGAGTCCCAGCAGTGGGAACATTATAGGCTGATTGTTATACAGTTCTCTACATGTACAGACGCCAGCACATTAAGCTACTAAAATATGTCAAATTTCATTAATAGATTTTCTACTTTATCGCTAAAGCTATAAGGTTCAAAGTTGATTGGGAAAATTTGACAGTTTCGGATAGCTTGATGTGCTAGCGTCTGTACATTTCAAATACTTAAATTTGATTTAACCCGTCTGAACACACAACAAATTTTAAAATGAATGCTTTTACTGAAATTCGTAAAAAATGTAATGTATAATTTTTTAAAACAAAAATATAGAGATATCAGCTTTTTATACAGTCTTAATGGATCAAAATATAGCAACAAATTCCATTGAAAATATATGATTAATTAAATACAAATATAAAAAGTATCTCTTTAATAAAATAATGAAGTTTTTATCGTTATAATAGTTGTACTCTATTAATTTTTCATAAAAAACTTGGCTTTTCTTGTTCAATCAATATGCCTAGCTTTTTGCAACTACGTTGGGGTTGGCTTCCAGTCTAACCGGATGCAGCTGAATGCCAGTATTTTAAATGGAGCGAGTGCCTATCTGACCTCCACAACCCAGTTACTGGAGCAACAGACACGGCGCAACAAACTCCCCAACAGACAGCTGTGCTGCTGGGGATTTTGTTGCGCCACTCCTTCTCCCCAGCACGCGTAGCATGAACACTTCCATCTCTACGAAGAGTAGACACATTGCATTCTATACAAAGTGACATTTCTTTTCTTCATTTTTGACATACCGCCTAGAAATCTTTCTACAATCTGTCATTTTGTCTTTCATTTCCAACGATCTTTGTCTAGGTCCTTTTCTAAGTAGACTATTTCAGAAGAAAGTTTTCTATCCCAAATGTCAAAATCACACTGACAACTGTCAGTTGTCTAAGGTAGTGAAGAGATTTTCTAATCGCTAAAGACAGTAGAAAACTTTCTACCCGACGGCCACAAAGTATACACGGTTATCTACAAAATTACACAAAAAAAAAACAAAATTCCCAAAATACTAATGGCTTAACGTGCTTTCCGAGGCACGGAGGCGTCTCGGTATGTAAAGATGGTCAACCATCCACGGACCAACCGCGGCAAGCGTAGCTTAACCTGATCGATCAACTTGTGCGGCTGTTATTATTTAGCCACGGACCCCTCCTTATAATGTGACTTAATATCAGTGAAAATTAAGAATCAAAAAGAAAAAAATCGTATGACAAAACAAAGAATTCTGAGTCGAATTAAGTAAAAGAGTGAATTTCGTAAAAAGTGCAGTTGACTCTTTCTACTTTGCTGCCGTCGTACTGTCTACACGGAACGTCATCTTTGTCTACTCTTCCGTCGACAAACCGGTGCTCATGCTACGCGTGCTGCTCAGCACTAGGAAGTGGTGAAGGGTGGGCGTTTTGGGGGACTGTCTTTTGTCATTTTGACGTTCGAAAAGTGCTGATTCTCAGCCTAGTTTGAATAACTTGACTTTTGATTTTAATTTTGAACATAAACGGCCTTATTACAAAACAAGATTTATCTTTAGACCCAGGTTTAAACCATCCAGCCATTTTTAATTTTACAAAAACTGACGTTAGACCCGAGTCTAAGTTGTCAATTTTGCACTAAGAAATTAACGTTTGTCGGAATAAAGTTCAAAATAGAGTAACTGGCTCGAAGCTTTAGGCTAGGTTTAAAATTCTCTTTTTGTAATAAGACGGTAATTGTTTATTTTTAATAATTTAATTTTTGTTGCCTTTTCTACTGCTGATTTCCTAATTCGAAACGTTGCTATATTTCGACCTGTAAATTATTTTGATGAAAAAATATTCTCTATTCTTATAGTGAAAGATTGTACACATAATTTACTAAAAGATAATTTTAAAGATTTTCTAAAGATACCAAACTTTCTACTTCGTAAAAAATCTATGACAAAAATTTGACATTTTTCTATAAAAAAAAAACTTTTTTTTTCTTCGAAATAACACCTGCTTTTCTTTCCTTGACTTATCTAAGCCAAAAATTAAGCCAAAGTCTATTGAAAAAGTTAGAACTTAAATATATAAAACATATGTATAGATAATACTGTTGTATGTACATATGAGTGCTGTTAAATATATTTTGCATCAGGCCACTGCTGGACATAATGTTGGGGAAAGGTCTTTTGTCCGCTAGATGGCACTATATAATATTCTAAATAATTTTAAAGAAGTAAGTATTTAAGCAATCATTGTTAGTTATTTTAAAATATATACTTCGTGTTTTTTCACAAAAAAAATAACTCCAAAATTAGTCCAGCAGTTTAATTAGTTGTTATAAAAGTACAATCAGGTACTCAAGTGTCATGTTCAATAAAAAAATATAATAATAATTAAATGAGTGGATATAAAATGGCAGTGTTAAATGTTTAAGAAATTTTAATTAGTTTATTTCCATTTTGAATTGTTTGCGCGAGATTTAATTTTGACTGTTTTTTATGCTTTATTTTAATGATGTCAATAATGACATTATGTCAATATTATGACATTATTTTAGTATTAGTTATTCTAAATCCTCTGCTTCTCCCTGCACGATTACCTTAATGTGAAATACTTGAATAATTTCTGGTTTATTTCGACCCATGATGCAGTAAATATTTGTAAATAATATTAAGCAGCAAATACTTCTTTTAAATCAGTATTCAGCATGAAACTAATATGTAAAATGCGGAAATATTGATTGAGTGCTGTCGAATTGACTTTAACTAACCATAAACGGTAACACGTAAACGTATTACGGATTTTCTAGAGGGATAAGCAGAGAAGGTACAATTATTTGTATAAAATTTACTAATCTAATATTTTTTGTTACCTTTTTTGAGGCCTGCATTTAAATCTCGCGCTAGCAAGTAGTAAAAATAGTTTATAAATGTATCTATTGAGAGGAATGACATATCTTATGTGGATAATAAAAGCGTTTTATGTGCTATGTCAATTTATAAACAGCTATATATATGTATACATGTAGATATGTATAAGTGTATATCTCATGTACACTCGTGCACAACACCTTATATTTTTGTGTGACGACACAATGCTTTTAAGCTTAATAATAATAGATTTGTACTTAAAATACGCTGATTTAGATTTGTAGAATAAAATTAAAATATTATTGTAAGATTAAGCGTTGTGCCCGATTGTACAGTCGCTTGTCCGATCGGAAATGTCAATTTCGTTTTAAGTTACGTCTAGCGTACGTCCGTATGTGTATAATATGCTTCGAAACTACATATCACAGTGACAAATAATAAAATTAGAGAAATGTATAAAAAAAACACTAAATACTACATGTCTTTTTCACTTAGTCACAGTTTTTGCTCAATTTTCCGTTTTTTGTTTATTCTTCCAATATTTTTTTCATTTTTATATACTTTTTCTACTCATTGGTTGACAAAACATTCGGTTAGGTACTTAACAACTCACAGTTTGGCCTTAAAAGACGGCATTTGAAAAAGTATCGTTAGCCAAATAATTGAGTTTTTCATTCAAAACATTTTTCTAATAAACACATGTCATACAGTACATGGGCGTTAATATAACACTCGAAAGATACTGTCACAAAGGTTATGAATGCCACAGACGGAGGTGTAAAAAGCCGAACGTTTTCATTCACTCGATGTGCATATTAACGCCCCATAAAGTCCTTATTTTCATTAATTAATCTCCTTTGAAAAAAATCAAGTAAAAAATCTTTCCAAGTCTTTTCGGCCAGAACTGGGACTTCAGAACATTCATTACTCACTAAAAACTATTTGCTTCTAGCTAACGGCGATGAGGTGGAGCACACACACACACATATCAAGACGGACGGCACACACACACACAGCACACCACTACGAGTGCGATGGGGGGACAATGGGGGATTGCCGATATAAAAAAAAAACGCGAAAAATTCAACCGCTTTCACCACAAACCCATATTCGAAAAAGTTACCACACAAATTGGGAGGCGGGCGAATTTCTCGTGACGGCAATTTTTTTTGAATAATTCCTTATTTTTACAATTTGTGATCTAGATCACTCTTATAAAGACATTAACAGTTAGTTTTTTTTAATATAATTTTAGACACAGTAACATGTTTTTTTTCATATTATTACACATTATTACATTTCCATTTATTTCTTTGTTTTCTTTTTTTTGTTTTTAGAGCGGAGCTATGCTCCGGTGAATGCGTCTGCATTTTCTTTTGTGGACTTAGCGGTTTAGGTATATATTAAGTAATATTCCCATTTAATTTGATTAATTAGCTTTTAGTTACTTATTATTTCACCGGTGCTGTTTTCATCCTCAAAAAAACTTACATACCCAGACGTACCTAATTGTGACGAGTCATGAAGATAGCACTGTTCCCGTTTTAGAGACGATTTTTAGTAAAAAAAAAAATGATATTAGTTTGTGAGTAATATTGAAAAAGTACTTAGTTCTCTTTCTTGTTCCCTTTTCTTGTGCGCGCAAAAACGGACAAGGAAATAATGTCCGCGCGCATTTGTAATAATTTATCTAAAAAAAAAAACTTGGTTGTTTTGTAAAACATGACAGTTGTGAAATGTACAAGAAATAAAGAAACTGAGGTATATTATAGAAAAAATTGTTTTATTTTTGGTTTTTATTAGACCACGCTTATGTGCTTGTTTCTTAAGTTTGCACCCGTTTAGTTCGTAGTGGCAATCTATTGACCATATTTTAAATGTTTTAAGAACCAAAAGTATCTAAATGTAAGAAATAGTTTAGCACTCTTTAGGTTAGTAGTAAGTGTCATTGCAATGTCAATTATATTCGATTAGTGGAAAAAAATAAAACGGTAAAGTTTTCTAAAAATTTTTCTTAAAAAATATAGCGATGATTCGACTTAAAATTTGAGTAATAAGCCTTGCACAAGGATCTAGAGTAATAAGGTCAGATGATATTGGAGATACCATAATCGCGCTGTTTGAAAAAAAAACTTTTTTTGTTTTTTGTGTCTAGGAATAGATGTTTGTATGGTGTGACGTTGTGGTAGCTCGTCTATGGTACTGTTTATGGATAGCAAAACTTAGTCTCCTTTTCCTTTAAATTGCTTTGCAAACCTTCCTAGTGAACTACTAATGTCAAATTACATAAACAGTGTTATAGCCAGCATTCGACTAGTCCTAAATATAGCTGAATTAAATAAATGTTATCAGGTAAATAGATGCATATCTTTTTCTCTAGGAATATTTTCGAATGGAAAAAACTAAATGTTCTAGAATTAGGACCTCGATGTCGTGATAGCTTCTTTTGTGTTGAATGTACAGAGAAAATATAAAAAAAAAATGTTTTTTTTTATTACATTGTCTATGATAATTTTAACTTACCTACATTTGTTGTTGTATTACTGACTAAATGACACTATTCTACTCAGATAAACGCAATTATCAAATTACACACGTTGTAGACACTAAAATTGACCAAGAAAAAAACTAAATTAAATTATTAAAAAAAAAAACATGACATTTGTCTCTGGTCAGTTGTATTGTCTATTCGCGTAATTTCGCTAAACGATGCTTAACAGAACACGAGAAACAGCACGGTGGCACATAGTGAATATATTGTATTTTTCTTTCATTTTTAGCCTACATTTTATTGGAATTAGGTCTTGTAGTTACATGATAAACATTAAAATACATGTCAACACAACAAATTCTTTCATTTCAAACACTACCACTGCAGAAAACATGGCAACACAGGTTTTCAAACCGACTGAATATTTTTTTAAATTGGTTCGTAAAGCTTGTGTTGACGACTGAACATCCTACTTATACCTACATGCCTGTCAAAACCATTATGCTTTTTAGTTTCTTTAAAAAAAAAACATTTATTTTTCACTTTACTACTAAACGAGTCTCTATGACCTCTTGTCAATTAAAATACTAAATTATATCTTAAAAATATTTAGGTACTGACGAAAAATCCCACTGACTTTTATTTTCTTCCTACAATTGGGAGGATTTTTTTTTCTTCCTATCCTGGTTCAAAGATGATTTTACTAACATGAAATTGCTCAATTTCACTCTTACGAAATGCAACTCAGGTGAAAATGCTAAACTTGCACACAATTTACTGACGCAGTATACATACTTGGCTAACGCGACACGTAGGAAGTTACTGTCAATATACTGCATCAGTTTTCAGTAGTATGAAATAAAATATAACCATCAATTTATAGGTAGTTTGACTGTTAAAAGAGATTTACAATTCAATCTTCATGCCTAAGTAAACAATTGGTAAATGAGCCATAGGTGATAAATGTCCTATAAGGTAATTTCCTTTTGGCACATTTATTAAAAAAAAAACAACCAATACCTATGCTCTGAAGAAGTACCAATTCTTTTTTCCAAAAAATATTCAAAAAGTCCATTTTTTTGTCTGGTGATTTGTAAATATTTTAAAATACAAATTGGGTTGTACCAATCTTTATGGAGAATCAACACCTAAATTGCGTAACGAACTATAAATCTCAATCTGAATGATTTTAAAGGATATAGCTAACCCATTGCTTCATAAGTTCAAAAAATCTCTCTGCATAACAACGTAATTATCGCAATGAATGTTGTTGTACTGTCAAATGAAAACCATTGCTACTTTTTTTTTCTCTTAACCATTGCTACTTATAGGTGGTCTGTTACGCAATTACTGCCGTATAGGTAGCGAAGAAAACAACCTAGGGTTTGCACAGTTATAAGTATATTTATGAGCCTTTCAGAACGACAAATCGATTTAAACTGATGCAGTAACCGACATTTGTAACAAATCCTATAAACGTCACAAAATGCATTTCAAAATTTTGCACAACACATAAAAAAATATAATTAAAAGAAATTATTAATGTATAAATATTTTAAAGTATGGCGAGAAAAAATATGTTGATATGTAAATAGTAAGTATATTATTTTAAATCTCAATAAAACATTAGTTTTTATTGTACATTTTTAGAATTATCAAAAAATTAATTATTATTATTATTATAGAGAGCTGCACTCGAGACGCAAGATATTGTAAAATTGTATAGAAAAAAATAAATAATGTTTTTGATTAAAATATAGTGTTATTTATTTATTTTAAAACTGGGTATGGCTAGGCTACTGAGCAAATATGTGACCCTGGGTTCGATTCATCATCTATCCTGCCTTTTTCCTACTATTTTGGGGGTTTCCAACCTAACCAGATGCAGCTCAATACCAGTATTTTACTTGGAGCGACTACCTATCTGACTTCCACAACCCAGTTACTGGGTAATACGAAACCCCATGGTAAAGACAAGTTGTCACAATTTCGGGCTTTCGACTATCCGTAACGACTGTCAAAGATCTACAAATGGCAACCTGGACCTCATGTGTTGAGTTGAGCTAGACGACTACCGACAAATGCTTGCACTGATTGGATTGGACTGGGAAATCTGTGAGGTACTTTTCTCAAAAGACCATTTCAAACATCAATCTATCATGGTCTTCACATGATATCACCATGATTATATCAGACTGTAAAATTTTTCCAATCAACCTTGAACCTAATGGCAAAGCGATAAAGTTGAAAATCTATTATATTAAAAGGGATAAAGTATTGAGTTATTATAAGTAACAGAAAAGGATAAAGCTATAGTATTTCCGTCTCTCAGCGTGCCAGTTTTTTCAAGGCAGCTACTTATGTAGCTCATGTTAGTTAAGTTAGTTTTTGTCTCATGTGTAGCCACGCTACCCGATGCTCTATAGCTAGGTTGCGAGACTAGGAAGCTTGGAACCAAGTTGAACACTCGCCGCTCAATATACTGAAGCGCCAACGAGCACAAAAACGGAACTAATTCAGGTCCCCATCTTGTCGTGTGTGTTGCCATATATTATTTTCGACTTCGTAAAATTAGATAAAGAAAAAAAATGGTTTATTTGTCATAATTACAGGCAAAATTCATTTATAGTGCGCGCAAGTAGTAAGTTTAATGACATATGTAAACAGCATGATTTTGATCCTTTCATAACGAGTGTATCCTCGGCCAGAAAGTGCCCGAGCCTTAGCTTTTTTAATTAAGATTTTGTATGTTCAGGTTTTTATTCTTTTAGTGATTATGAAATGTGAATTTAGTTTATGCTTGGTTGTTATACTATTTTAATTTTCTCTTTCTTTTTTGGTAGCTTTGTTGTGTTGTTCACACTCTTTCTTTCCAATCTGTTTTTAGAAGTGATGACTTGTAATTGGCTGTCAGTCTCACATGCTAGTTTTTATTCTGTTTGTTTTAGCTGTAAGTCATCCATAGCAAATAAATAAATATAAGTGCATACGAAAAGATAACTATCTGGAATAATAAAGGTAAATAAAAACAAAATAGGTCTATAATCACGAGTACAGAACATAAATTTTCAGCAGCTGGACGTCGTGACAGTGACAAAAAGACTGATAGCTACGGCGGACCCACCATGGGCGTATAACGCCCATTCCGCCATAACTCATACATAGGTCGCTGGTTCAAATCCGGCTCGAAGGACTACAAATATGATTGGGTATCGCGAATAGCCAAGGACGCTTTTCGCCACCTCAGGATGTTTGGGGACCTATTCGAAATTCTGAGCTGGATACTTACATATTAACTTCACACAAAAGCAATCAAATAAATAATCTACCACCAATTGTACCTACATAATACATTCCATTGAGTTACTTTTGAAATCACAAAAAAATATATTTGAATCTAATATTATGCAACGTAACAAGCTAGAGTAGGTGCATTTAAATTTCGCGCCACAATGTTAAGTGACAAGCGGGCGCATGTCGGAATACAGCGTCGTTCCGCGCGCCGCCGCGCCGCTTCGATTGATGCGTTTTTTAATTTAGATCTCGAAAGTGGAAAGCGTTTTGTGGATTTCTTTCCAATCTGTTTTTAGAAGTGATGACTTGTAATTGGCTGTTAGTCTCACATGCTAGTTTTTATTCAGTTTGTTTTAGCTGTAAGTCATCCATAGCAAATAAATAAATATAAGCGCATACGAAAAGATAACAATCTGGAATAATAAAGGTAAATAAAAACAAAATAGGTCTATAATCACGAGTACAGAACATAAATTTTCAGCAGCTGGACGTCGTGACAGTGACAATAAGACTGATAGCTACGGCGGACCCACCATGGGCGTATAACGCCCATTCCGCCATAACTCATACATAGGTCGCTGGTTCAAATCCGGCTCGAAGGACTACAAATATGATTGGGTATCGCGAATAGCCAAGGACGCTTTTGCCACCTCAGGATGTTTGGGGACCTATTCGAAATTCTGAGCTGGATACTTACATATTAACTTCACACAAAAGCAATCAAATAAATAATCTACCACCAATTGTACCTACATAATACATTCCATTGAGTTACTTTTGAAATCACAAAAAAAAATATTTAAATCTAATATTATGCAACGTAACAAGCTACAGTAGGTGCATTTAAATTTCGCGCCACAATGTTAAGTGACAAGCGGGCGCATGTCGGAATACAGCGTCGTTCCGCGCGCCGCCGCGCCGCTTCGATTGATGCGTTTTTTAATTTAGATCTCGAAAGTGGAAAGCGTTTTGTGGATAAGGGTATTCTCCAAATTGACGAAACTCTTTTAGGAGCAGAATGTTAATAATGAAAAACGTGCTAAAAGAAAAGGATCGCTTGTTGGATCGCCCGCACTTGGGAATGGGGCTCGCTAGGCATGGCGGGCTGATACCAGTCAGGGGTGCGGTGAATGTACAAGTATCTCCCGGGCCCCCGACTTAAGGTAGTAGAAGGAACAGTGTGGTTTTAGTCGGTAGTATTCCGTCATAACCCGGCCTTCTTCCCAAAAGGAGGGTATCCATGAGGATTCCGCACGAAAAAAAAAAGGTAGGGCAAGGCCCCCCCCCCCCCTGGATAAAAGCCCTAGATACGCCAATGGGACAACACAACACTGATTTTTAATGAAAATGGCACACGGAAACCAAGTCAGGATTATAGATTTGTGATGGCACGGCTACATTATATCAATATGTCGCTGGATAATAGAGTAAAATAAAATAAAGAACCTCATAAAGGGAATTTATAATTAGGATATTGGGTTTAAGTATCGAAATGATCCCATTCAACGTAGCTATCATTCGATACTTTTGGAGTAGACTATAGTGGCCACTAAACTTCAAAGCGCGGCAAATTTAAAAACACCTACGAATTTTCGTAGGGTATCACTGAGTATAGTAGGAATAAATAACATAATGATATATTGTAAAAAAAATGGGGTGCCGCTGAGTCATAGATACGGCCGTGTGTTGTACGTGAATACGTTTACGTAACGGGGTTGATCCGCTCGACCGCAATCATTTTTAGGGTTCCGTACCCAAAGGGTAAAAACGGGACCCTATTAATAAGACTTCGCTGTCTGTCCGTCTGTCCGTCTGTCCGTCTGTCCGTCTGTCTGTCTGTCAGTCACCAGGCTGTATCTCAAGAACCGCGATAGCTAGACAGTTGAAATTTTCACACATGATGTATTTCTGTTGCCGCTATAACAACAAATACTAAAAACAAAATAAAATAAATATTTAAGGGGGGCTCCCATACAACAAACGCAATTTTTTTGCCCTTTTTTGCTCGATATCAAAAATGGCAACAGGTAGGCACTTGAAATATTCACAAAATACTCAGTTGTGTTTTAACTTTAATAATAAATAATAAAATTAAAATAAAATAAATATTTAAGGGGGGCTCCCATACAACAAACATGTTTTTTTCGGCGTTTTTGCCTTGTGGTACGGAACCCTTCGTGTGCGAGTCCGACTCGCACTTGTTTTACGTTCCCGGCACTGCTTGACTCGGTCGTATGGTGATTCGATTGCTCTTGAGAAGCCCTTTCCAACCGTATACGATCTCTGTATTTTGATTTAGCTTTTTGAGGGCGACATTATATATTTTTGATATAAATTTTCTTTTTATTTTACACAAAATTCATTGTCGCTATTTTACACCAATGTTTTGTTTACAATCGATAGATTTTGACGAGAGCTGACCATTGAAACTTGAACGAACGTCGTAGGTTTTCCGAGTCAAAAGTACTAAGTGGAAATCTCGATACGCAGCAAAATTACCTCAAAATGGTGGCGCTTCCCCCTCCACCGCGCGCGATGCGTCACAGTCCTCCCTTGGCGTAATGAAATCGTTGATCCTTTAGCTCTCCAATGGTGTAATTGAATTTAGGACGGAGATGATAGGTATGAAGCTGCAACACCAAACTGTATCCCCCGATTTTGTTATCATTGGTTTTTTTGACTTGCCTCCCACTATGGAAGCGATTTTAAAGACGTATTCACGTCAAAAATCAAATATTAAAGTTACTATAATAAAGGACTAAGGGGATTGAAGATTTTTATATGGAACCCTGCACACCTACTGTCGCATGAAACCTGTACCTGTAAATCGATAGCTGTCATCAACGCAAACATAAAACATAATAGGATCAAACCCCGTACATTAACCCCGCGTTCCGAATTGCGTCAAAAGCGATTATATCGCGAATCCGACCAACGCGCAGCGTCACAAATATTCAGTAGTCCTTATATTTTGTGACTATTAAATTTGGTCGGATTCGCGATATAATCGCTTTTGACGCAATTCGGGACGCGGGGTAACATTCAAAGTTGATCATGTGCCATCCATATTATTTTTTTAACCTTCGTACCTCCTGTTTGAGTTTCATGCGTGGCCATAAATTGAAAAAAAGAGAATGGACAGTAGAAGCCACGCACCTTCAAAGCCTTTTTTAATTAAAAATAATAATATGTCTAGATGGTTTGGTCATGACGTGTTGAGCGGATAAATGAAAGACGACTAACAAAAGGTATTTCGAGGACAACCGCCTCTAAGACGACCCACTGACTATACATAGAATAGTTTACAAAACTTGTATCACTGTACAGTTAGAACGCAACACAAACTCATATCATCGCGACACAACACTATAGGTAAAAAAATAAACCTATTTCTCCAACTCAATACTAAATGTATGATGATCATATTCATATTATTATCATTACGCTGACTTCCAGTGTCATAGTTTTGCTTCTACTAATAGCTGTTATACTGGAGACATTAAACTTCAATTCTTTTAAGTCGCGGAGGATGATTTTAAAATATCCACCAGCCACCACTACCGTGTTTATCCGAACAACAAATGATAAATGATAAATGATTTTATTTTGTAAGTAGGTTTGTACAAACACTTTTACACGTCAATCATGTTTTTTAAAACTAGATGAGGTCGGCGTTTCCTATCTGACTACTCTGAGAAGAAAGGCCGAAACAAACTCACACACACACACACACACACACACAGTCACAGTCTCTTTTAAAGTCCAGACATAATCTTGGTCAGGTTATATGAAGACCATGTAGATCGATGTCTGAGATGGTCTTTTGAGGAAAGAACCACACAGATTGAGAGGACCTGTCCAGTCAGTGCACGCGTTTGTCAGAAATCGTTAGCTCAACTCAAAACCTAAAGAGCTCAACGATTCGACGAACAATACCAAAGGTAGGACATTTGGGTAGGCCACATAAATAACTCAAACTGCCAGACAATGATAAAAAAAAAACAACACTAGGCAACACGCATAAAGATGTCGAATTGACCGCTTAAGGTCCCCCTTATTAGTTTGTATTTTCTTTGCGTTGGCGAGTAAAAAAGTGTAACAGAGAACAAGCCTACCGGAAACAAATGCAAAACGCCACGTAGCGGTGAAAAATTGAACCATAATTATTAAAAACGTAATGGTGGCTGCTTGCGGTCCATTGCTGACAACATTATTTATAAAACCGTATGAAAACCTTCAAAAACTAATAAAATACCCGAAGATTATTGGAAAATTTGACCAGGTATGTGGAATTTAGTGGATTTTATCGTTATTTTTCGCCATAAATATGAATCATGTTATCTGGAGTAGCAAAATGGCTGCCATTTTATGCGAAATACCAAAGGAAACGTTTTTCTGTGGATAAACTTGAATGTTTTTCGTGTATGGTGGTAGTCATTTTGAAATTATCGGCAACTGATAACGATGTAAACATTGATAAATCTTTGCGATATCAGAAGAATTTGCATTTTTAGGTCATTGGAATTACATAAGACGAATTAAGCAATGGGTGTTCCATTTAGCAAAACTAAAGAAACACGAGTTTCTTTGAAAGTTAACATAAACTTTTGTTTTACAAACTTTTAGTATTATCGCTTTTAGTGTTATCGTTATCAGAAGGAGGGCAAAAGTAGGCTTAGAAAATTCATAAAACCCTTCTTTCTATTATTATTTATGTTAATTCAGCCAACAAATTCAATCGTAATTGGAGAACTAGAATTTATCAATAAAAGCTCAAAACAAACAAACTTCTACATTTATCAATATTAGTGAAAGTAATGTGAAACTTTTAACTTCACTCAGGATATTTACCTTTTCAACTATATTGTTTTATTTATGGACACACAAAACACTGTACCTAGGTACCTACTTAATCCATACTAATATTATAAATTCGAAAGTAACTCTATCTGTCAGTATGTTTGTTACCTTTTCACGCCTAAAACACTGAACGGATTTCGATAAAATTTGGCAGAGAGATAGATTGCATCCCGGGGAAGGACATAGGATAGTTTTTAAGCCGATATTCTCACGTGATCGACACTTAGGCGGGTGAAACCGCGGATCGCTGCTAGTAAGAAATATGACAAAACACAAGATGCTGTTTTTTTATAACTCTTCCTGCCGACCTGCAATAGGAGGATAATATCTGGTACGACTTTGGTATCTCTGACAACGATTTAAGGGGTGAGGGGGGGTGGGGGGGTGGGGGGAGGGGGGTTCTCCCCCCCCTGTGAAGGAAAAGTTGCGGAACCCCCCCCTTTTTGAGATATGACTTTTTTAATATTCTAACCTCACTTTCGAAGTTTCATGTATTGACATCTATTTAAAGGTCAGAAAAGCTGGAGGATGACAAATAAAACGAAGAGGGAAGTACCAGCCCCCTCCACCCCCCCCTTTTTTTTCATTTTCGATATTTACGAAAATGTACCTATGTGCTTAGGCTTAGTCGATGGAGCCCCGCTACGCGGGGCTCCTACTTCTAGGTGGTTTAAAAAAAAAACAACCACGAAGGGGATGGCGGGGTCTTTCAGACCCCGCCATCCCCTTCTAACCTAACCTGTCCGAGTCGGGGTGCCCCAAGTCCCGAGCTCGCTTCGCTCGCTCTTGCATCCTATGTTGTCAATGCAACTGTGTTATTTTTCTTCGTTCGCTCTGGGCGTAGTCGACGGAGCCCCGCTTCGCGGGGCTCCTACTTCTGGGTGGTTTAAAAAAAAACAAACCTAACCTAACCTGTCCGAGTCGGGGTGCCCCAAGTCCCGAGCTCGCTTAGCTCGCTCTTGCATCAAGTTGTCTAACCTGACCGTGTCAGGCACAGACTACTTAGAGATACTACGTATGTGTCAGGTCTGCCCTAGAAGAATTCAGTGACAGCACAAAATGGCGTCGTTTTACGTTTCGTTTCACATATCGGCAATAGTCGGTAAATTATTATAAGTGTTTATAATTTAATAACACTGATTTAAATCAACGAAATATAAATAATATAATGAAATATGCATAAAAACTCATAACTCACTAATTATACATATTTATTTCATCATTATTATGAAGTTAAACATTTTAGTGAGTTGACCTTACATAAAACGAAACGTTCAATGGTGAGACCAAATGTCAAAAGTAACAAAACATTCCTTAATTTCTACGTTTTTGATAATTTTTTTCTCGTAAACCATTTATCTCCGCAAGTTAAAACTTTGCGTGGAGGCTTCTAATAATAAGATCTATCTGTGAATAAAATATGGACCCTCAACTCGTTGGCAGAGATACCAAAACTTAGCCTAATATCTTTGTTTTGGAGTTTTGCTATACCTACTTGATATGCCATTTATATTCATGTGTAGTCACAAACGGTAACATTTTTCATTCATTTCATTGAGCCGCCGCAGCTTATTTAATTTAATTGTTTTTTTTTTACATTGTTCTCACATGCATAGTTTCAATATGAATGATGTAACCATATTGTTTTGATATAAAAGAGTGTCCATGGAGGTTCTTGCCCATTCTTCTCCATAGGTACCTACTACACTTTGGAATGGGCAACTAGCTACATCTTCCTGACCGACCGACTGACCAACCCCTTGAGGGGTCAGTCGGTCGGTATCCCAGTTACTCGATAACACAATACCAAGGTATCAGGTCAGTTAGAGAGTCGCTCCATGTAAAATATTGGTATTCAGCTGCTTTTGGTTATATTGGAAGCTGACCTCGACATAAAAAAAGACTAGGCAGACTGACAAACATGGTATTCTGGAACCAACCAAATATACTGAGGTGGTAAAATATATCATAGATACTTCAGTAATTTATGTGCCCGTTTCAAGATAATACAACCCAGTATTTACTTAGTATTTTTAATATTTTAATGTCTAAATTTTAATATTTTCAGCATGAACCAGTGTTGCTTTATTTGCAACAACAGGGCTGGCCTCTCTCTAAGAAATGCTTCCAGCCTGTTTGGAGAACATGTAAGTATTTCATTCATGAAATTGTCTGTAGACATATAAATAAAACAAAAGTCGGCTTAGTTACACCATTTATAACTCAAGAACGGCTGGACCAATTTTGATGATATTTGAGCAGTTGGATTTGTCTCCAACCTGAATAGCAGAATAACTATTAAAATCATAAATCAAATATTTATCGATTCAAAGGCGTTATACTTACGCCTCAGAAACAATAAATATTTGATTTTAGAAAACCTGATTTGTTGTTAGTTCATCTCTGTACAAGCTTTCTAGGACATGCTGATTTGTTTTGAGCACAGTGGTGACGAAATAATTTACTGAGTGTAGTAGGTAGGTAAGTACTTTACTCAGTAAATTATTTTGTCACCTCATCTTAGGGTGTGAACATGTTGTACTAGCTGTGAGTTTTCTTAAAGTTAATAAAATAAAAATGCAATAGCTGTCCCTTTATTTTAGTTTTTTTTTTTCTCTAAATTAGTATGTGTAGCTCATCAATTTTTTTATTTACATAATTTTCAGAACACATTGCAATCGGGCAAGAAAGTATCAGAAGTTGTGAGTGAGATTGTGGGCAAACCGGTGCAAGAGAATAAAGTACATACCAATATACTGTGTAAGAAGTGCTTTAAGACATGCTCTGAGTATGACAGCATTCAAGTCAGGTGAGTTTAAACTTCAATAATTGCTTTATTTATTCATACTGAAATATCAAAACAATGTACACCCATATTTTTCCACTTTTATGTCAGAGGAGCCCATGGCTAAATAATAACAGCTGCAGAGGTCGATCGAACAGGTTAAGCTACGCTTGTTTGCGGTTGGTCTGTAGATGGATGACCATCTTTACATACCTAGACCGCTCCGTGTCTTGGTTGGTAAGGGTAGTCAGAAGCCCGAAAGTCTGACAATGGTATTACCCAGTAACTGGGTTGTGGAGGTCAGATAGGCAATCGCTCCATGTAAAATACTGGTATTCAGCTGCATCCGGTTAAACTGGAAGCTGACCCCAACATAGTTGGGAAAAGGCTAGGCAGATGATGATGTCAAAGTGGAAGACTTGCGATTGCTGAGCGTGAGGTCCTGGGTTCGATTCCCAGGTCGGCCAAAGTGTTATTGGGGTTTTTCCATCTGGAATAACCCAGAAGCAGCCCGGCGACTATAATATGGATAAATCCATATTTCGCTAATCATGTTTAAGTCACTAGAGGTGCATCTTTGCCTAACCCTTCAGGGAATTCAGGCGTGACGGTTACGATGTTATGTAAACAGTAAATGCAAAAATGTGGGGTATTTGGGAGCAGGCTATGGGTCTGCAAAGTCCCTGAAGGTAGCGGTCCTGGCACCCGCCTGCCTGGCCAGCCCCTATCTACGACGCTGCTAAGTGGCCAAAGCAGTAATATGCTCGATTTTTTTTTTGTGCAAGAGCCCCGTTACGTCAATTTTCAAGCTCAATGTCAATCTGTCAAAAATACCGGTAATTACCTTACATTTTTGACAAGTTCTTGACATTGATTGTCGCTGAGATGAGACTGCGACTAGTTTTTGAACGCTTTTAATTACGAGAATTGACATTCAGCATAGCTATTCACAACCACTCGATACGCTTCCATACCGTAACGAAGATCAATCAGTGTTATCGTAGGAGTAGGAGTTCTGTAAACGCTGTCCACGAGTCTAAAGCCGAAAAATTTGTCAGTTTTAATCAAATAGACGACTGCTGTTTGTCTGTCGGAAGTCAAGGTAAATGTCAAGACAAATCAGGCTATCGAAATGTGGCATTTTTGATACGATGGCCTGTCGTACGGTTCATCATCATCATCATCATCATTATTTCAGCCGAAAGACGTCCACTGCTGGACATAGGCCTCCCCCAAAAAAAGGGGGGGGGGGGGCGGGGGGTTGCTATAATCGCCACGCTTGGCAGGCGGGTTGGCGATCGCAGTATGGTATGGTGGTGGAATGCATAGAGAACGCTGCTGCCCATTCTCCGGTACGCCCCTTAGTCGCCTTTTACGACACCCACGGGAAGTATGGGGTGGTGCTATTCTTTAAGTCCGGCACCACACAGACACGGTGTCGTACGGTAGTCGTACCTTGTCTGATTTGCAAAACAAAAACATCGCTTTAAGTGACACAATAAAATGAAATCCTGCACATTAATTTTATTTTGTAAATAAAATGTTTTTTTTTATCCATTTTCAGATTACAAACAATAAAAACTGATTTACTAGGACAATTCAAGTTATCGTTACCTAATTATAATTTAGACTATGAAAACTATGAGCAGAATGTCTCTTCGCCACCGAAACCCAAACCACTCCTAGGTAAAAAGTTGGTGTTGCCAGCATCAAAATTACAACCAATACCACCGGATTTGTTGCTCAAAGTGGGGAAAATGGCACCGTTCTCCAAATCTAACATGATTTTACCACAGATTAAGGTAAGATTTCAGTATATTTAATTATCGGTTTAATGACACTGAACGAGACACAATAAAAGTTTTGTTTTGACATCTGGGGTCGTTTAGTGTCCCGCAGTGGTAACCACTGCTGAGGCAAGCGCAAATGTCGCCTTTTATTTCTAAAGTTAAGTTATAAGATTAAAGACTACGTTGAAGACAAGGTAGTTTGGCAATAATTCCTTCTACACATGTGGCTTCCCTGGCACCTCATTAACGGTTTAACTATATAAATGTGTACTATCTGCTCTCAAATTACGATGTTTAATTTTCATTTTATTTTTTACATACTTTTTTGACATAATCTCTTTATTATTTGACATTATATGTATACAGACAATTCGAATTTTTCAACTCTTTATTAGGGGTTGTAATGGGAAACATAGCACTTGGTTTTAGTAGGTTTTAATTTTTTATTTCTTGTTTGATAGATTCTTATTTTGTAAATGTGAGGAATTAGGCCTTATAGACTTTAGATCTGTAGACAATTTTTTATTTTATCAAGTACCTGGTACTTGTTGACAGGCCTGTGCTGTCCTCCCATACCTACTGTAATTTGGAAACATTGTAAAAGCCAATTATTTTTAAAAAGAGTAACCGTGGAATTTCTTGCCGGTTCTTCTCCATAGGAAACGACCAATTGGAACCGTGCACCTAGCTTCTTACGTTTCATAAGTGCCAATGTAGGTTTATGTGAAATAAAATATTTTGATTTAGATTGAAATATTTTACAACCTTACAATTGATAGATAGCCACATCATCTATGTAATTAAAATCTTGAATTTGCTAACAGACAATGCACAGCCTAAACCTGGACCCACAGGTTTAGAGACAGGGTGCTAGGTCTTAAGCAGGGTGTAAAATGAAAATCAAATACTGAATATCCTTCTATAATTGTCCTTTGTTTAAGCTATCATCCGGTAATATACTAATCCCCGTTACTAATAAACATTGTAAGCGTCTGTATAGTTACACAACACTTTGTCTTCTTCTTTCGAAAGTCAAATTACTGACGACTGAAAGATAGAAATCGGTTTGTAACTATTCTTTTGGTATAATACGTTAATTAGTAAGGTGGTAATACATTTGACTACCCCGTTGGTCTCGTGGTTGCAAGCGCGACTGCTGAGCGTGGGGTCCTGGGTTCGATTCCCGGGTCGGACAAAGTGTTATTGGGTTTCCATTAGGAATTTCTTAGTAACAGGCCGGAGTTTGGAAGTTGGCGGTTTAATACCCCCGTGCCTCGGAAAGCCGTTGGTCCTGCGCTTGAACTCTCCCCGGTCGTGTCGGATTGCCGTCCCATCGGACTATGAGAGTAAAGGAACAGAGAGTGCACCTGTGTTTGCGCACACAATTGTGGACTATAATATCTCCTGCGTACCTGGCTAATCTCTATTGTGATTGGCCACCGTGACCGAAAACGGTCGGGGAGGCTATTATTATTATTAATACATTTAAACTATAATTTCAGCCATCCACAGCCTCAACATTAAACCTAAAAGTGACCGTTGGATCATCAGTCCTAACACAAACGATAATAACATCAACCAGTAAACCGATTGAGAAACCTACTTTAGACTCAAATTCCATCCTGACTTCACTCTCCAACGCTTTGAAGGATGACCTAGACAGTATGGTGACCACTCAAAGCAATATGAACCCTATGAACCAAAAGAATTCAATATTGAGTTTTAGTGTAAACTCTTTGCCTAAGGATTTTCTTTCTGGCGCCATTTTGAGGAAAATTGATGAAAAGGATGAGGTTTATGAAAAGGGGGAGGAGAGGAATGAGGATCATCCTATGGAGATTGATGAAGGTATGTTGTTATATCTATTTCTATAATATATAAGGCCCCATTAAAATAGATGGACAAACTTTTAGAAATCATTCAGACAACCAAAATAAGGACGATGGTAAAAATATATATAAGAAAAACGCATAGATACTTACAAGAAAAATAATCAGCTAACGAAAATACAGTAATGTGCCGGCAATTTATTATGTTAGGTCAAAATAAAATCACTTTAATCAGTGTTTTTTTTTTGCTTGGATATCTTTGGTTAGTCGAACTGAGCGCTGTGTTAAAATTTGTCTATCTATTTTAATAGGACCCTGTATATTTGATTGCCCAGCTGGTCTCGTGGTCGACAGCGCGACTGCTGAGCTCGGGGCCCGGGGTTCGATTTCCGGGTCGAGGCCAAAAATTCTAATACATCACATCAACCAACTATAACTATCAAAAATACCTTTTCCGCTCGATTTCTTTTAGCATAGTTTATTTTACTAACATAATGATAACTTAATGACTGACACTGCCGATTCCCTTGTTAACAAACTGAACTAAATTTAAGTTCATGAATCATTTTCTTTCTATTTCATTAAGAAAAGGACAGATGATAAATTTTAGTTTAGTCCTGTCAAATTAGTCAGCGCCTGACGTAAATTGACGTATTTTTAGTAGCCAATTTTTTAATCTCGTCTAAACTTGTTTATGGAGTCTTATAATTTGACAGGACTAAACTAATATTTATCTTCTGTCCTTTTCTTAATGAAATAGAAAGAAAAAGATGCACTGAACTTAAATTTAGTTTAATTTGGGCACAAGGGAATCGGCGCCATTTATTGTACAGACGCATGCACATAAAGCTACTAAAAACTGTCAAATGTCTTTAATAGATTTTCAACTTTATCGCTAAAGCATAAGGTTCAAAGTTGATTGGGAAAATTTGACAGACTCGGGTAGCTTGATGTCCTGGCGTGTCTGTACATAATTGTCTAACTTTACACGTACCGTTCCGATATCGTTCCTAGGAACGCTTTTAAGTATGCAACCAGTGATTCTCATTGAAAGTGAATAATTGTATTCTGTCTTTGAGAAATAAATGTCATAAGGGGGAAGCGCTAAGGTAGCCCGCGAAATTCAAATTTTCTTACATTTTTTGGAATTTGCTGATCAGTATTAAGTTGTACGTTGATTAAAAATGATTCGCGGTCGTAACAAATATGTATTTACAGAATTATAATCATTACAATCAGTAATACAACTTGTTAAGTTAGTATAATCCCCAAATGTCAAGATTTCATGAAATAGTCATTCTTGGGGATTACTTGGTCTTAGAGAGTTGTGTTGATGACTTTAATGATTATAATTCTGTAAATACATATTTGTTACCGCCGCGAATCATATTTTAATCAACGTACAACTTAATACTGACCTGCAAATTGCAAAAAACGTAAAAAAAAAGAATTTCGCGGGCTACCCTGGCGCTTTCGCCTTAAACCATATTTTTATTATTTCAGATTGTTTGTCTGTGGTTCCTGCGACGTCTGCTGATGGTGGAAACTTAGTATTACAAGTTGAAGGACTACAGGTAACCTAGACATCTTCGTTCTAATGTTTCTACTACTTCTTTCTTTATATTTATTTGTTTATTAAAACTTTATGCACAAGAATAAACTGTACAAAGGCGGACTTAATGCTTTGGGCATTTTCTACCAGTCTACCTTAGGGTGATGCAGAGACAAAACACAGTAGGTGCGTCCCAGAAAACAACTTTGAAAATATTTATAACTAGACTATAAGAATAAATACATATATACATACAGCAAAATATTAAAAAAAAAAAAGAAATAAAAAGTTATGAGAGATTAACAAGAAAACCTGCAACAACTTAATTCTGAGACGAATCTGTCAGCTTCTTGTGTATGTGTTCTCGAGCTTTCACTTTAAATGTGAGCTGATCGGTTACCGTCCTGATATTCTGAGGGAGCGCATTCCAAAGGAAAACCGCCTGGACAACGAAAGAAGACTTCATAAAACCAGAGCGATGAGAAGGACAACGAAGAAGACGATTATTATATTGATTATATTGTCTTTTAGTATTCGCTACCAGTTTCAGTTGTCTGTGTCTGTTTCTTGTTGTTGTTGTTACTTCCCGTGGGTGTCGTAAAAGGCGACTAAGGGAGACCGGACAATGGGCAGCAATGTTCTCTATGCATTACACCATCATACCATACTGCGATCGCCAACCCGCCTGCCAAGCATGGCGATTATGGCAAGCCCCCCACAAAATTGGGGGAGGCCTATGTCCAGCAGTGGACGACTTTCGGCTGAAATGATGATTCGCTACCGCTGAGCAACTCTTGGGTTTCGTTTGTACTATTATTACTAGCTGCGCCCTGCGGTTTCATCCGCATAAGTGTCGATCCCGTGGGGATATCGGGATAAAAATAGCCTATGTGTTAATCTAGGGTGTCATCTACCTCCATACCAATTTTTTTCAAAATTGGTCCAGCCGTTTGTGCGTGAAGAAGTAACAAACGTACAAACACACTCGCAAACTTTCGCTTTTATAATATTAGTGTGATACTTTTAAATACATGCCATTATTAATACCTTTCTATTCTTTTTCCAGTCAAAATCCGACCCTACTGCCGAAGTGAGCGAATACCTAAACCTGCCGACGCTAGATGGCGCTGATGAAGAGAGTGACGCACAGAAGTACATCCTCGGCAAGTTGGAGATACTCAACGAGGAGGATGAAGACGACGACGACGATGAAGGCCGTAAGTGTGAGCCGACTGTGGGGAAACGAGGGGTTATGGGTTTCACAGGCTATGTAATGTCAAGAGCGTCAATATGAAACATAGACCTCAAGGTGCCACTAGTCGATATTTTTTCCATACAAATTTCGGGAGAGTATTACTCCACTGTTTGACATTGTGCATCCAAAGTTAAACATGATATCGTTTTGACTTATTATTAATTTTGTCTGTACGGAAACAGAATAGTAAAATAAAAAGCCATTAAAAAGTTATGAGCCAACAAAGATTCGTTTTTCTTGCTACTTTTAACGTAACTTTGGGTGTAAATAAGTAATAAAAGAACTGTAAAATCTTCAAAACCAAGTCCGTACCGACAAAGCTCAGTTATCGAAGAGTTCAATGCACTTTATTTGTAATTGATTTATGCAGAGGTTTTTTCATAAAACTCGATTTTCCGAAGCACTTTTCGAATTTTTTTACGCACCTATCAGTTCAGAATGGTGTTTCTGTGCGTGAGAACTAGACGTTATTTGTGTAGACTATCGTCTAACTGCTCATCACTGATACTAGCTCTGTCGGACACGATGCCAGGTGAAACAGCGTGCTTTTTGGCCATGACCACCACTGAGTTCGAACTCGCGACTAGTTTACTCTTAAAATTTTTCTATGAAAAATCTGTCAAAAATTTAAAATTAAACTTTAGATAGGTAATACACATGATGAAGGAAAATCAGCCATTAGCATGATATTAGTAACAGATGGAAAATAATGTTGGCGGTATCTTAAGTAGCTTTTGTAAGCGTCACCGCGCGTGTTTTGTTTATAGGAGTATTAAAAAAAATACCCGCTTCGGATGTGTTCGGCTATCCTCGGGAAGTACTAGGTTTTAATGTATATCCGATATGTCAGTGAGTGATGGCAAAGTATTCTGTTTGTGTTTTGTTTTCATTTCCGTCGGCACTCCCGGAGTGCCACTGTTTTTTTTTTTTTGTTTTTGATTATGCTTGACTCCTAGTGTGATGTTAAGTACCTCAAAAATTGGGCTATCCAATGCAAAAATATTTTTTTAAATCCGACTGGGGTAACTCCCGAGATCAACGCTTTCAAACAAACAAACTTCAGTTTTATTATTACCATCATCATCATCATCATCATTTCAGCCGAAAGACGTCCACTGCTGGACATGGGCCTCCCCCAAAAGGGGGGGGGTTTGCCATAATCGCCACGCTTGGCAGGCGGGTTGGCGATCGCAGTATGGTATGGTGGTGGAATGCATAGAGAACGCTGCTGCCCATTCTCCGGTACGCCCCTTAGTCGCCTCTTACGACACCCACGGGAAGTATGGGGTGGTGCTATTCTTTAAGTCCGGCACCACACAGACACCATAGATAATAATTATTTACTTTTAATTACAGACACGATAGTGGTAGACAGTGAAAACGGCTCTATTCTGCGAATGGTGGCCGGACAGAAATTTATATACGAGGGCGGAGAGATATCACTGGTGATGCCTGATGATGATGAGCAGCGAGACGGCGATGCTGACCATCTCGAGAATGGTGATAGTCAAGGTTGGTGATAATTTTTTTTGTGTTATCAATGGTATTGCGTCTATGCTCATTTTCGTAGCCGAGCAGACGAATTTTTCAAACATACGAAGCTATCAAAGATAGTTGACGTGGCTCAAAAGGCTGCTCAACTTAAATGGTACTGGGCAGGACATGTCTGCCGCATGCCGGACAAACTGTGGGCCCAAATAGCGCAGAATTGGTGCCCTGAGACAGTGAGGTGGGGTCGTGGCAGACCACACAGGCGGGAAGAGCTGAATAGGTTCCATCAAAACTGGAAGGAGGACGCGCGGGCTCGCGAAAGATGGAAGGAGGCGCAGGCTAGAAAAAAAAACTGGCCAAGTTCGAGTCGGACTCGCACACGATGGGTTCCGTACCACAAGGCAAAAACGCCGAAAAAAACATGTTTGTTATGTGGGAGCCCTTAACTATTTTATTTTAATTTTATTATTTATTATTAAAGTTAAAATACAACTGAGTATTCTGAGAATATTTCAAGTGCCTCCTGTTGCCATTTTTGATATCGAGCAAAAAAGGGCAAAAAAATCGCGTTTGTTGTATGGGAGCCCCCCTTAAATATTTATTTTATTTTGTTTTTAGTATTTGTTGTTATAGCGGCAACAGAAATACATACTTTGTGAAAATTTCGACAGTCTAGCTATCGCGGTTCTTGAGATACAGCCTGGTGACAGACAGACGGACAGACAGCGAAGTCTTAGTAATAGGGCTCCGGTTTTACCCTTTGGGTACGGAACCCTAAAAAAAGAACAATTAAATGAAATGAAATTGTTTATTCTATAAATAGAACATTGGAATCACTTTTATATGTCATATTAAAAAAAAAAAGCTAGATGAGGTCCGCGTTTCCTATCTGACTACTCTGAAAAGAAAGGCCGATACAAACTCAAAGGTCACGGTCTCTTTTTAAAGTCCAGACATAATCTTGGTCAGATCATCATCATCATCATCATCTGCCTAGCCTTTTCCCAACTATGTTGGGGTCGGCTTCCAGTCTAACCGGATGCAGCTGAATAACAGTATTTTACATGGAGCGACTGCCTATCTGACCTCCACAACCCAGTTACTGGGTAATACGATACCCCTTAGTAAGACTGGTTGTTAGACTTTCGGGCTTCTGACTACCCGTAGCGACTGTCAAAGATCCACGAATGACAGCCGGGACCAACGGCTTAACGTGCTTTCCGAGGCACGGAGGGGTCTCGGTATGTAAAGATGGTCACCCATCCACAGACCAACCGCAGCAAGCGTAGCTTAACCTGACCAGATCATGTATGTCAATAGTCAGACTGTCTATATATCTACACAGGGTCATCGACGTGCAAACTGTAAGCTTAAATTCAGCACATGATCCTAGACACCATCATCATCATCATCTGTCTAGCTTTATTATTCTCTCTGTTCTGTTAGTTTTTAGGGTTCCGTTTAGGGAATGCAGAACCGGTTCTGTTTTAAAGAACCGGGATTTTCGGGACCCGCTGGCTAAAGAACCGGGATTCCCGGTACTTTCGATACTTTCGATACTTTAAGTAAGCCTTTAAAAGGGGAGGCAGTCACCTCCTTCTGCGAAGCAGTCATGCTAGCGAAGGAGGTGGCGGGACGGTTCAGGGAGAGAGCCTTCCGTCTCAGCCGCCGCGGGGGACGCTCAGGCGTCGGGAGCCGCGTGACGACTCCCGGCCACCGTAGGCACGGGCCTGCGGGCGGAGAGTAATGGGTAGCTCACCGCCCGATCAGGACCAGGCCCGTGCCGGACGGCGCGTACGTGTTCCACGCGCGCCTCAAATAGATGTCAGCATCGAGGAGGACGACGCTGCGCGGAGAACGCTGACCGTTAACAGGCTTCGGCCCTAAGGGGCTTAGGGCCGAAGCCTGTCAACGGTCAGCGGGATTAAGATGAAGAGTTGAAACGGAGAAAGTAAAAGAAAGACGAAATGATAGGGCAAAATAAAAACATTTAAATCAAATCAAATAAAACGTTTTATTTCTCGTTTTATTGGTAACTGCGCATATTCTACCAGCAACATCTTTATTAACATTAAAACATTTTTGTACCTAATCCTAGATAATATTTATCAGAAACATTTATTAAACATCTTCTCCAAACAAATGATTTAAAATCTTAAATTAACATGACCCCTATTGCAATTCTGCAGAACCAAATTATAATTTAAAACTTGCGTAATATCTATAAAAAAAAGAAAAGGAACTGGAGTTTTAGCGTAGCATTAATCAGTCTCTCAATATTATTGATTAGATAATATTAACCGACATATTTTAAATTATTATTTATTAACATAATTCATCATCATCATTTCAGCCGAAAGACGTCCACTGCTGGACATAGGCCTCCCCCAAGCACCTCTACTTCGATCGGTTCTGTGCTTCTCGCATCCATCGGGTTCCCGCGGCCTTCACAAGGTCGTCAGACCACCTTGTGGGAGGCATTCCAACGCTACGTATTCCGGTACGCGGTCGCCACCCCGAACATTTCGGCCCCATCGGCCATTTGTTCTGCGAGCAATGTGCCCTGCCCACTGCCACTTAAGTTTGGCAATTCTTCGGGCTATGTCGGTTACCTTGGTCCTCCTGCGGATCTCCTCATTCCAGATTCGATCACGCAGGGAAACTCCATAGCTCTCTCCATTGCCCTTTGGGTGACTTTCAGCCTTCTTATAAGGCCCATTGCGAGTGACCACGTTTCAGTGCCATAAGTCATCACTGGCAACACGCACTGGTCAAAGACTTTCGTCTTGAGACACTGAGGTATGTGTGAGGTATGTGGGAAGATATTGCGTAGCTTCCCGAACGCTGCCCAGCCGAGTCGGATTCGACGATCGACCTCTTTTTGCGAAGTTAGACCTACCTAACTGGAAAGTTTGTCCTAGGTAAACATACTCGTCCACGACTTCGAGTATAATGTCTCCGATCTTTATGAGAGTGGGTGTAACATGAGCATTTGACATGACCTTCGTTTTGTCCATGTTGAAAGAAAGAAAGAATGAAAGAAAATACGTTTATTTGCAGTAAACATGACGCAATGAAGAACATAAACGAAAAAAAAAAAAAGAATGGGTTGGGGGAAACATGCGTCACATCCACGCAAAACGGCTATCGCTCAGCATTATGCTGCGGCCCTAAGCAAGATAGAGCCCCAGCGCTGGTTTTCAGCGACAGCCGGCGGATGTTCATTTTAAGACCCACTCTTTCGGAGGCTCTACTGAGGTCATCGAGCATTATACCGAGGTCCTCCATAGACTCAGCCCTGTCTCTCACCTCGCTGCAAAAAGATAGGTTTCGAGGTCTGATCCTGGAGTCGGACTGACATAGTGGCGTTTTCGTACCGACACTTCAGCACCTCGATGTACCGATAGTCGATCTGGCATCGTTGAAGAGACTGCAGCACAGCCCAATCAAAGGCTTTCTCGTAGTCCACAAACGCTAAGCAGAGAGGCAGGTTATATTCTTCGGTCTTCTGTATAACCTGTCGCAGCGTATGTATGTGGCGTCAAACCTGCGCGCGAGACGGTTCGTGATGACTCTCGAAAACAGCTTGTAGACATGGCTCAGAAGTGAGATGGGCCTATAATTCTTAAGAAGGGCATTGTCGCCCTTCTTATAGAAAAGTATCACCACACCTCTGTTCCATGCCTGTGGTGTTTTGCCCTGGAGTATGACGGAATCAAACAGCTTCTGAAGGGCCTTAAGAACGGGTTTTCCGCCGGCCTTCAGGAGCTCGGCCGTAATTCCATCATCACCTTGTTATTTTTGAGCTGCTTTAGAGCCATCCTAATCTCGTACAGGCTGACGTCCGGTATGTCTTCGGTATAGTGACGGGTCAATCTAGCTCTTGGGTCGTTTGCCAGATCCATAACGGGGTTACTTGACGTGTATAACTGTCCATAGAACCTCTCGATCTCTCTCAACAGCTCAGGTTTGGCGGATACGATCCTGCCATCATCGGTCTTTAGTTTCGTAAGCTGGCTCTGCCAAAAAGAAGCAGTCTTGTTTGAGTCTTTTTTGCGAAGCACTGTCCACCAAAGTCACAAACACAACGCAAAGCACAACATTCCGAAGACGCGATGGCCGCCACCAGCCCCTCCCGCACCCTCGTGCAGCATTCTCTTGTAGCATGCATGCTTCTTGTGCATGCTAGGTAGCAAGTGTATTCCACGCTTTAAGCGGTCGGGCTGTATACTATAAAATTAGAAATATTCGAAACGCGAAGTATCTTTTCCCGAAAGTACCGAAAGAACCGGGATTTGATTTTAAAAATCCCGGTTCCAAAAGCGACTCTACTTTCCGGGATTTCCCGGTACTTTCGGTTCCGGGATTTCCCGGGACTATTCACTAGTTCCGTTGCCAAATGGCAAAAAACGGAACCCTTATAGATTCGTCATGTCTGTCTGTCTGTCTGTCTGTCCGTCTGTCTGTCCGTCCGTATGTCACAGCCACTTTTCTCCGAAACTATAAGAACTATACTGTTGAAACTTGGTAAGTAGATGTATTCTGTGAACCGCATTAAGATTTTCACACAAAAATAGAAAAAAAACAATAAATTTTGGGGTTCCCCATACTTAGAACTGAAACTAAAAATTTTTTTTTTCGTCAAACCCATACGTGTGGGGTATCTATGGATAGGTCTTCAAAAATGATATTGAGGTTTCTAATATCATTTTTTTCTAAACTGAATAGTTTGCGCGAGAGACCCTTCCAAAGTGGTAAAATGTGTGTCCCCCCCCCTGTAACTTCTAAAATAAGAGAATGATAAAACTAAAAAAAATATATGATGTACAATACCATGTAAACTTCCACCGAAAATTGGTTTGAACGAGATCTAGTAAGTAGTTTTTTTTTAATACGTCATAAATCGTAAACCGCAATTTACGTTTTATTCAACCAACTCAAATATAAAAAACATTTAATTTCATAAACATAAATCTTATGCATAAACCCGGATGTTACGGAACCCTCGGTGAGCGAGTCCGACTCGCTCTTGCCCGGTTTTTTTTTTCATGGTCTGTCAGTTTGAGTAATTTATGTGGCCTACCCAAATGTCCTTTCTGTGGTATTGTTCGTCGAATAGTTGAGCTCAGTAAGTCTTGAGTTGAGCTGCACGATTTCTGACAAATGCGTGCACTGACTGGACAGGTCCTCTCAATCTGTGTGGTTCTTCCCTCTAAAGACCATTTCAGACATCGATCTACATGGTGTTCATATAACCTGACCAAGATTATGTCTGGACTTTAAAAGAGACTGTGACCTCTGAGTTTGTTTCGGCCTTTCTTCTCAGAGTAGTCAGATAGGAAACGCCGACCTCATCTAGTTTTAAAAAAATATGTTTGACATGTAAAAGTGTTTGTGCAAACCTACTTACAAAATAAAATCATTTATCATTTATTTTGCCTTTTCCCAACTATGTTGGGGTCAGCTTCCAGACTAACTGGATGCAGCTAAATACCAGTATTTTACATGGAGCGGACTGCCTATCAGACCTCCACAACCCAGTTATTGGTTAATACGATACGACTTACTTACTTTCTTTGATTCTAGACACCCTAGCGTAAAAATATTAAGTACAGCAGTTTTAAAAAAAAATCTGCTGTTTCATACAAAAATGCAATACCTACGCGATCAAAATGTATGGAACAGCTATTTTTTTAAGTGAAAACTTCTTTGGTGCGCTGGGCATTTTTTGAGATGGGAAAAAAACCATTGAACTCGCGCCACTGTTACCGTAAGCGACGCCGATTAAAAAAATACCCGCTTCGGATATGTTCGGCTGTCCTCGGGATGTACTCGGTTTTAATGTATACCCGATATTATCAGTGAGTGATGGCAAAGTATTCTGTTTGTTTTGTTTCCACTACTGTTGCCACTCTTGGAGTGCCACTGTTTTTTTTTTAATAGCCTACGAAAATTTTTAACAGGTTCAGAATCCAGGTTCAGGTTCCGCGTCGATGTTCTTGCCACTCTGTATATTTCTTCCGGAATTCCGGATTGCATCCCCTAGAAATAACTGAAACCCGTATCGACATCATCTGCCTAGCCTTTTCCCTAACTATGTTGGGGTCGGCTTTCAGTCTAACCGAATGCAGCTGAATACCAGTATTTTACATGGACGACTGGCTGTCTGACCTCCACAACCCAGTTACTGGGTAATACGATACCTCTTGGTAAGACTGTTTGTCAAGACTTTCGGGTTTCTGACGACCAGTAACAACTGTAAAAGATCCACGAATGGCAACCGGGACCAACGCTTTCCGAAGCATGGAGGAGTCTCGGTATGTAAAGATGGTCACCCATCGACAGACCAACCGCGGCAAGCGTACCTTAACCTGATCGATCGACCTGTGCGGCTGTTATTATTTAGCCACGGGCCCCTCCATCAGCGTAAACTAACGTACCAACCGATATTTCTCGTAAGTGATAGTTTTATGTGTTTCAGATTCTAATGATGAATCACAGATCGAGTTACAAGTATCTGGTGACGAGGAAACTGCGAATGCTATCATTGCTGCTGCTCAAGAACAAGGTATTTAAAAAAAAAAGTATCAAATGTATCCCCAGTGGCAGGAAATGACTGCACAGCAGGCCCAGAAAGAGATGGCGGGATGAGCTGGACTTCTTCTAAGGCTGCGTTTCCACCAGAGATGAGCGAGGATGCGTAGCGAGGAATGTGTCTAAAACTAGCCAATAACAACGCTAACTTAGTTCAAACTATGAAAATGAAGCGATGTTATTGGTTTGTTTCACACACATCCCTCGTTACGCATCTTTGCACATCTCTGGTGGAAACGCAGCCTTAACCGCTTGTGTGCCGTAATTACAGACACAATTAAAAAGCTATTGTGTCTCGCGTAGATCTACGTTCCGGCAGACTAAGGGTTAAAGGTTATCCCACAATCGCAGTAGACCGGGAAAAGTGGAAAGAGGGAAGGGAGGCCTTTGCCATGCAGTGGGACAACACAGGCTCATAATAATAATAATAGGTTCTCTGCCCTTTCGCCGAAAATTGTTTGTAAGATTTTCACTTGCCAACTAACGTTTCGAAGAATTTTATTTCGCCGAATGATAATTTGCCAACTTATCATATAATTTTGTTTTATTTCCCAACCTCACAGTTACTAACTGTAAGTTTGGTCTGCTTTTCATAATGACACTTTTAAAAATGCCAACTTTCAAGAAGCAGAATGTTTTAGTTTGCGTAATATTCATTTAGTTGTTTATTGTTTACCAAATCTAGTAGGGTGTCGTTTAATAATTATGTAATATTATGGAGAGAGAACCGTGCAAAGAGTTTAAAGTAACCAAAGCGAACCTCGGGGTGCCCTTCGCTCGCTTTTGCATCGTATGTCGACGTACCCCCGCTTCGCGGCGCTCCTATTTCTGTTTAAAGTAACCTAACCAAACCGAACATCGGGGTACCCTTCGCTCGCTCTTGCATCCTATGTCGACGTAGCCCCACTTCGCGGGGCTCCTATTTCTGTGTAAGGTGTTTAAAGTAACCTAACCAAACCTAACCTCGGGGTGCCCTTCGCTCGTTCATAAATATGTTTTCAGAAACGGAATCAGGGTGTGAAATGTTTGACAAATGATAAATGTCCCAAATGTTTTGTGTCATTATAATAATCAGCTTAACAATAATTCTACCAAATGAAACGTTGTCATACAAAAATTTGCTAATCGTTAGTTGTCAAAGTGAAACATCGGCGAAACGTTGGTTGGCAAGTGATAATCTGCCAAACAGTTTTCGGCGAAAAGTCAGGACACCATAATAATAGTTGGCAAACGACATCGTGGCAGGCCCAGATGGAGATGGCGGGATGAGCTGGACTCCTTTAATAGAGGTTGGTTCTGCATAGAGAGAGCTGGAAATAGACTCATACTTTTGCCTTGCATTGAGACAATAATCTACATAAACAAAACAAAGTCGGGCTAGTTACACCATTTATAACACAAGAATGGCTGGACCGATTTTTATGATCTTTGATTTGTTGGACTTTTCTCCGCCCCGAATAACAGAATAACTATTAAAACTTAGGAAAGATTCACGAAAAAAACAAATAATGAAGATAATTCGTTTTTGATTCTGAGGCGTTACGAAGTTCCGTTCCGTTTCGGGTCAACTAGTGGCTAATATAAAAAAAAATGTAAAAGTTAGGAAAAAAATAAAAACTTGTAAAAAGCGATTCAATTAAATACAATTTATTCACCAGGCGGTGCCTTCATCAAGGTGGAGTCTGGTGAGATGTTCCGTGTGAAGTCTGTCTGTAGCGCCGCGCCACACGACGCGCTGCAGATCGTGGCGCAGGAGGGCAATCTGTTCAAGTGCTTGCTGTGCGAGAAGAGTGGTGAGTCGCTACACATATGTATGCAACCCACCAAAGGAGATTGAAGAGAGTCTGGCAGAGCAGCGGTGGTCAAGAGCAGTGGTAGCAAAGTGGTAACGGCCGCGAATTGCGAGTTGTAAGTCGCAGGTTGGAACAAAATAAGCTACTTTGTGTAAATTATTTCATCACCACTGCTCTCAAAACGGTGAAGGAAAACATCGTGATGAAACCGGCATGTCCTAGAACAAAAAATTCGAAGACATATGTGACATCTGCCAACCCGCACTGGGCCCGCGTGGTGGATTACGGCGCACTCCCTCTCACCGAGAGTAGGCCTGTGTCCCAGCAGTGAGAACGTTATACGCTGCGAAAGTCTGTGGCAAAAAACTAAAACTTAATAAAATACAGATCGTAAGACACCGACTTCCGAAATTAAATTTATTTAATAATTTTGAGTTAATTTCTTTTTGAAGTCGTTTTAATTTTTTATATGACTTTTTTCGTCGGCAAAAAAAGGGCGTTAACTTATATAAATCTTGTATTTTTTTACAGATGATACTCCCTCAAGTGTTGAAGACGCAGACACAATGATGCGCCACTTAAAATCAAAGCACGACGCGAGGATATACCTGTGTCGCTTCTGTGGCGCCGTCATGAGGAAACGCACGGAATATGCCACGCATATAGGTATTTATACGTATTGTTATAAGGTCTATTATACTTCAAATTACAGCTTGACGCAGTGGCGTGCATTGGTTTTCAGAATAGGTAGGCAATCACCAGGCCGGGTCTACTGCTACTATCTTGGATTTTCATTTTGACCTTACTATTGGCTTCAGCACCCTCAAAAACAATGAAAACGACACCCATGAAAAAATTTCGCAGCCCCCATCTTGGATTTTCATTTTGACTGTATTATTGGCTCCAGCACCCTCGTAAACCATGAAAACGACACCCATGATGAAAAATTTTAAAAAATTACAGTCGCCATCTTGGATTTCCATTTTGACCTCACTACGGCTTTAGCGCCCTTGAAAACCATAAAAACGACACTCATGATGGAATATAAAAAAAAATTACAGCCGCCATCTTGGATTTTCATTTTGACGTCACTATTATTGGCTTAAGCAACATTGAAAACCATAAAAACGACACCCATGATGAAAAAAAAATTACAGCCACCATCTTGGATTTTCATTTTGACTTTATTATTGGCTCCAGCACCCTCGAAAACCATGAAAACGACACCCATGATGAAAAATTTAAAAAAAAATTACAGCCGCCATCTTGGATTTTCATTTTGACGTCACTATTGGTTTAAGCAACATTGAAAACCATAAAAACGACACCCATGATGAAAATTAAAAAAAAAATTACAGCCACCATCTTGGATTTTCATTTTGACTTTATTATTGACTCCAGCACCCTCGAAAACCATGAAAACGACACCCATGATGAAAAATTAAAAAAAAAATTACAGCCGCCATCTTGGATTTTCATTTTGACCTCACTATCGGCTTTAGCGCTCTTGAAAACCATAAAAACGACACCCGTGATGAAAATGAAAAAAAATACAGCCGCCATCTTGGATTTTCATTTCGCCCTCACTATTGGCTTCAGCACCCTCAAAAACCATGAAAACGACACCCATGATGAAAAATGTTTGCAGCCGCCATCTTGAATTTTCATTTTTACCTCACTATCGGTGACCTCAATATCTATCCCTTTCTTTCTACGCACGCCAAATTACTACGATTTTAACATATTTGGTTGGTTATTTGAGTAGGCATGCCTACTTTAGGGTGATAAATTGCGAAGATATTATTACGCGTGAGACGTACGTATTTTTAATTTCGTCGTATTAACTTGAACGACTAAAGACCAATGACTATGTGCGAATAATACATGGGAGCCGAGTAGGCAGTCTGGATTTTGTTAAGTATGATAATTTTATCACGTCCAACCCACCACCAAAGACCGCCCATTGTGTCACCCTTTGTACAGTTTCTATACCTTATGTCTGTAATTAATATGGTGTACATAATAAAGAGTATTCTATTCTATTCTATTTTGTGAGTTTCTTAACTGTGGGGCACATTGACAGGCTTATGGTGATTTATCGAGGTAGGAAGGGACTGCCTATGTGCCTTTATGCAATGCACGCCACTGGCTTGACGTCAGAATATACCTGTGTTGCTTCTGTGGCGCTGTCATGAGGAAACAAATTTTACTTCAAATTGACGCACCACGCGAAAATAATAATAATAATTTATTCTTCAAAAAAGTACAAAAGCGTTAAAGAAGCAACATTTTTCATCTAGTTTAGTGAGGTGTATGCATTTTAATTTAAGACTACGATTCTACTGTGTTTTGTGACGGCTGTGTGCCTTAACCTGGGCTAAATAAAAACGTTTTTCCCTCGTTGTGTTCAGCGTCGCACGCACACTCGGCGCCGGCCGGCCCCAAGCCGGGCGCGCACCGCTGCGGCGCGTGCGGCAAGTGCTACAGCTCGCGCACGCTGCTGGCCGAGCACGCCAACCTGCACTCGGGCGCGCGGCCCTACGCCTGCGCGCTGTGCGGGAAGGCCTTCGCCTCCAAGTACACGCACCAAGCGCACCTGAAGACTCATGCGGTGAGTATAGTGCTACAGCTCGCGCACGCTGCTGGCCGAGCACGCCAACCTGCACTCGGGCGCGCGGCCCTACGCCTGCGCGCTGTGCGGGAAGGCCTTCGCCTCCAAGTACACGCACCAAGCGCACCTGAAGACTCATGCGGTGAGTATAGTGCTACAGCTCGCGCACGCTGCTGGCCGAGCACGCCAACCTGCACTCGGGCGCGCGGCCCTACGCCTGCGCGCTGTGCGGGAAGGCCTTCGCCTCCAAGTACACGCACCAAGCGCACCTGAAGACTCATGCGGTGAGTATAGTGCTACAGCTCGCGCACGCTGCTGGCCGAGCACGCCAACCTGCACTCGGGCGCGCGGCCCTACGCCTGCGCGCTGTGCGGGAAGGCCTTCGCCTCCAAGTACACGCACCAAGCGCACCTGAAGACTCATGCGGTGAGTATAGTGCTACAGCTCGCGCACGCTGCTGGCCGAGCACGCCAACCTGCACTCGGGCGCGCGGCCCTACGCCTGCGCGCTGTGCGGGAAGGCCTTCGCCTCCAAGTACACGCACCAAGCGCACCTGAAGACTCATGCGGTGAGTATAGTGCTACAGCTCGCGCACGCTGCTGGCCGAGCACGCCAACCTGCACTCGGGCGCGCGGCCCTACGCCTGCGCGCTGTGCGGGAAGGCCTTCGCCTCCAAGTACACGCACCAAGCGCACCTGAAGACTCATGCGGTGAGTATAGTGCTACAGCTCGCGCACGCTGCTGGCCGAGCACGCCAACCTGCACTCGGGCGCGCGGCCCTACGCCTGCGCGCTGTGCGGGAAGGCCTTCGCCTCCAAGTACACGCACCAAGCGCACCTGAAGACTCATGCGGTGAGTATAGTGCTACAGCTCGCGCACGCTGCTGGCCGAGCACGCCAACCTGCACTCGGGCGCGCGGCCCTACGCCTGCGCGCTGTGCGGGAAGGCCTTCGCCTCCAAGTACACGCACCAAGCGCACCTGAAGACTCATGCGGTGAGTATAGTGCTACAGCTCGCGCACGCTGCTGGCCGAGCACGCCAACCTGCACTCGGGCGCGCGGCCCTACGCCTGCGCGCTGTGCGGGAAGGCCTTCGCCTCCAAGTACACGCACCAAGCGCACCTGAAGACTCATGCGGTGAGTATAGTGCTACAGCTCGCGCACGCTGCTGGCCGAGCACGCCAACCTGCACTCGGGCGCGCGGCCCTACGCCTGCGCGCTGTGCGGGAAGGCCTTCGCCTCCAAGTACACGCACCAAGCGCACCTGAAGACTCATGCGGTGAGTATAGTGCTACAGCTCGCGCACGCTGCTGGCCGAGCACGCCAACCTGCACTCGGGCGCGCGGCCCTACGCCTGCGCGCTGTGCGGGAAGGCCTTCGCCTCCAAGTACACGCACCAAGCGCACCTGAAGACTCATGCGGTGAGTATAGTGCTACAGCTCGCGCACGCTGCTGGCCGAGCACGCCAACCTGCACTCGGGCGCGCGGCCCTACGCCTGCGCGCTGTGCGGGAAGGCCTTCGCCTCCAAGTACACGCACCAAGCGCACCTGAAGACTCATGCGGTGAGTATAGTGCTACAGCTCGCGCACGCTGCTGGCCGAGCACGCCAACCTGCACTCGGGCGCGCGGCCCTACGCCTGCGCGCTGTGCGGGAAGGCCTTCGCCTCCAAGTACACGCACCAAGCGCACCTGAAGACTCATGCGGTGAGTATAGTGCTACAGCTCGCGCACGCTGCTGGCCGAGCACGCCAACCTGCACTCGGGCGCGCGGCCCTACGCCTGCGCGCTGTGCGGGAAGGCCTTCGCCTCCAAGTACACGCACCAAGCGCACCTGAAGACTCATGCGGTGAGTATAGTGCTACAGCTCGCGCACGCTGCTGGCCGAGCACGCCAACCTGCACTCGGGCGCGCGGCCCTACGCCTGCGCGCTGTGCGGGAAGGCCTTCGCCTCCAAGTACACGCACCAAGCGCACCTGAAGACTCATGCGGTGAGTATAGTGCTACAGCTCGCGCACGCTGCTGGCCGAGCACGCCAACCTGCACTCGTACTGATTAAAAACAGTCACACGGGTCGATCTTCAAAGTTAAGCACCGTTGGCCGAGGTCGGTCCGTGGATGGGTGACCATCCATTACACTCCGCGACCCCTCCGTGCCTCGGAAAGCACGTTGATCAATTGGTCTCGGCTGTCAGTCGTAGATCTTTGACAGTCGTTACGGACAGACAGATACTCCAAAGTCTAACAACCAGTCTTACCAAGTTGCGGAGGTCAGATAGGCAGTCGCTCCATGTTTAATACTGGTATCCAGCCGCATTCGGTTAGACTAGATGCCGAAACCAACATAGTTCGTAAAAGGCTAGGTTTGATGGACCTTTGCCTAATCTTCTTCTTCTTAGCGTGTCGATGATAAAAATATAGTTTTTGAAGTGAAAACTGCTTAGGCGCGTTGGGCATTTTTTGAGATGGGAAAAAACTATTGAATTCACGCCACTGTTACCGTAAGCGACACCACGCGTGTGTTGTTTATAAGACGATTAAAAAAATACCCGCTTCGGATGTGTTCGGCTGTCCTCGGGATGTACTCGGTTTTAATGTATATCCGATATGTCAGTGAGTGATGGCAAAGTATTCTGCTGGTTTTTTGTTTTCACTTCTGTCGGTACTTTTTTTTTTTCTTAAATTTGTTTGGCCCAAAATTGCCACCAACGCGGATAGCGTTTGCTGACGCAGCCATTGGGTCCTCCCGTGTGCAGGTGACAGGGCATGCGGTGCAAGATGGGAGGTGAGCCATTGTCTGTGGAGACACGCCGCATACACACCGGAGGTCTGAGCCTTCCATGAACCCCCCACTTGTGGAGGTTGTCCTTGCTGCGGCCTACTTGGATCCGAAGTCCAAGGAAAGGTTTTCCAAGTAGGCCACGGTAACTTATGCCCGGATGAGAGACTTTCTGATGGTTTAATAAAGAGGTCAGGTGGCATCAATTATGTGTTATGTTAACTTAATCATTATTATTTCGCTCGCAGGTGCGCCCGCGTCCCTACAAATGCACTCAGTGCGGTAAATCGTTCCTCACGCAACAAAATCTGAATCAGCATGAAAAAACACATTCAGGAGTCAAGGATTTCGTCTGTAATGTATGCAGTAAGTATTTTTTTTTTCTTACCTCTTCTTACGAGTAGCTATAGAATAGAATACTCTTTATTATGTACACCATATTAATTACAGACATAAGTATAGAAACTGTACAAAGGGTGACACAATGGGCGGTCTTATCGCTAAAAGCGATCTTTTAAAGACAACCTTTGGATGGATTAAAAAGGGGAAGGACAGACAAATACTGTAGGTGGTCTGTGGTGTACCATTTACATAATACAATAAATACATACATAAAGTATATTATACTAATCTAAATAAATATATACATATAACAATAAACATGAAACAGCAGCAAAGAAAATATAATGATGATGTTTAAGGAGAGAGGAAGTGCTTTTTATCATAATTTTAAAAGTGGACAAAGCTGCGAGCACGCCTTACCGACACGGGCAAGTCATTCCATAACCGTACTGCTTGAACAGCAAAAGATTTATCTATTCTAGCTATTTAATTTAGGGCTGATTTTTCCATCGCCAGATAACTTTTATTGGAGGAATAAATTTGACGTTTGACAGTTTTTGTATGAAGTAACTGTCAAAATTTCAAAATTATTCCTCAAATAAAGTTATCAGATGATTGAAAAATCAGCCCTAAATCAACATACAATTTGACACTGACCTGCAAATTGCAAAAATCATAAGAATATTTGAATTTCGCGGGCTATCCTGGCGTTTCCCCCTTACAATTAATCTGAAACAGACATTCATAAGTTAAGATTTTAAAATTAATTAAGGCCAGTTTCTCGAACGAAAATTATCGCAAAATTAATGTGACAAATTGCTAAGCGCGCGTAAACTATTGAATTGGCTATTGATAAATTATTCAATCTCAGCAGTTTCCGCGCGCTTGAGAATTTGTCACATTAATTTCGCGATAATTTTCGTTCGAGAAACTAAGTCTGTTACAAATAACCAGTGACAAATAAATCTTTAAAATATGACTGTTTTTTTCCCAGACAAAGCCTTCAGTACGCAACATAACTTGGAAGTGCACGGCGTGGTGCACTCTGGGAACAAGGCGTTCGTGTGCAGCGTGTGCAGCAAGGCGTTCGCGAGGAGAGCAGAGCTGAGGGACCACATGCGGATACACACGGGTATGTACGAACATAGTAACCGAAGCTCCGTAGAAGTGATGTTTATCGATTTTTGGGATCAACGACTCGAAATATCTGAAGGCCGATTTTCGTAATTTCATCATCTGCCTAGCCTTTTCCCAACTATGTTGGGGTCGGCTTCCAGTCTAACCGGATGCAGCTGAATACCAGTATTTTACATGGAGCGACTGCCTATCTGACCTCCACAACCCAGTTACTGGGTAATACGATACCCATTGGTAAGACTGGTTGTCAGGCTTTGGGGCTTCTGACTACCCGTAACGACTGTCAAAGATCCACGAATGGCCGGCGGGACCAACGGCTTAACGTGCTTTCCGAGGCACGGAGGGGTCACGGTATGTAAAGATGGTCACCCATCCACAGACCAACCGCGGCAAGCGCAGCTTAACCTGATCGATCGACCTGTGCGGCTGTTATTATTTAGCCACGGGCCCCTCAAATTCGTAATTTAAAATGTTCAAATCGCAGTCTCATCTCAGCGACAATCATTGTTAAAAACTTGTCAAAAATATAGGGAAATTAGAGATATTTTTGACAGATTGAGATTGAGATCAGACTGTGAACGTTCTTGAAATTACGAGACCTACCCCTCAGTTTAAAAATGTATATTTTTTCCTGTAATCTTCATATACGTGATAAGGTCGATATGTACACGAATCAACGGCAGATGCAACTGAGTACGGTGCTCAAATAAACGAGCGGCAGGTTGTCTACGGCAGCCGCCAACGCGTCGACGGGTGTCGACGGATGCAGTTGCATCTGTCGTCGATGCGCGTCGTTCGTGTATATGAGCACTAATAACGATAAAACAAAAAACAACGAAGTGATTATAGGGACAATGTAAGTACGAATGTTACGCGTCAGCGTTTTGAGTATGAAAGAGAGGTGTGCATGGGCGATCGCCAGTTACTGCGCACTGGCCGATCTGTGTGCGTGTGTTCAACTTGGGATAATTTCGGGAATAAAATAACAAGTGCTATAATGATCAACAGTTTTATTTAAATACACAATACGTCGCAGTAACTCCCGTGGCAGACCCCGTAGGTACTACCTGTGTGAACCTACATGATCTTATAAAGGTTCAGTTTTTCCTTTTAAGGTATGGAAATTTAAAAAACAGACTTGTTTTCAAACAATATAATATTTACATAATATATAAGCTTAACAGTCTTACCCCCTTGACAGTAAACGTTGTATAGCGTCTCTACACAACGCTTTGTCTTCATCTTTCGAAAGTCAAATTACTAACGACTGAAAGAGAGAAATTGGTGTGTAACTATTCACCTGATATAATACGTTTATTAGTAAGGGGTTAATATAATAATAATATTATTATGTACTTGTATATGTCGGAAATACGTCATTCATTTGACTATTCGGAACGTCAGCGCCATCTGGTGGCGCTGGACAGAGTCTAGCCTGAGCCCGTGGGGGGGTCGAGGAGAGCGAGCTTCGAGGTGGAGCAGCGGACTTGACCATTGGACATCGTACGGACAACATGTGCTTAGAAACTCGCGCGTTCCGTATCTTTGAGTGTGTACCTACAGTGTGTGATTTGCTAGTGTAATTAAACTGTTCGTGAAATTATAATCTGATTTGAACTGCAAGCTGTTTTTCTATTGCGCAATAACCAGCACTACCCATAGTTCGCCCACAATAATTAAAATATGCCTGATGATAACGAGACGCACGATACCAGCTCCGACATATAATATAAAAATATGTACTAACTATACCTTCCCTTACACTTCAGGCGAGCGTCCATTCTCTTGTGACATCTGCGGGTCTCGCTTCACTCAGCGCTCCAACTTACACTCGCACCGCAGAGCGACGCACTTCGACGACAAGCGGTACCACTGCGAACAGTGTCCGAAGAGGTTTAAGAGAAGGAGGTATGTACATTTATGAAATTAATACACCGGTTTTTGAGAAAAAGACTTTATTTATTGGTCAAAGCGCCATGGTAGACCGCGAAATGCAAATTTTGCGACGTTTTTTGCAATTTGCAAGTTAGTGCCAGGTTTTATGTTGATCAAAATATCATTGGCGACCATAAGTGCTTGGCCAGACTGCAAACACGGGCGCGGCGCGGCGTACTCAAACATAAGAACTTTATTTTAGTGTCACGCGGGCGCGGTGAGCGGAGAGCGGGCTGCTAGGAACGAGGAGCGCGCGGGCAACTCACGCCATAGCGAGGTCATACAAGTGGCCGCAGTGGGGGCGCGGGCGGCCCGCGCGGGGGCGGGGGGTCTCAAACTAGTTCGAGCTTTTTTTTTAGTAAAAAAATCAGTCTTCATCCATATTATATTTTGACAAACACTGGAAACGACAACACGTACGCGACTGCGGACAGGCAGTCCGCACCCTCGCCGCTCCCCGCCCCGCGCAGCCAGTCTGGCCAAGCACTAACAGTTTCAGCAGGCGTCAACGAAATAACTAAATTCATTTTCTCAACAGATTACTGGAATACCACATAAAGGCGTCGCACACTGGCGAGCGGCCGCTAAAGTGCGGCATCTGTCACCTGTCGTTCGTGTACCCCGAGCATTACAAGAAACACGTGCGGATACACAGCGGGGAGAGGCCCTATGTCTGTGAGGTAACTATGTCTGCACTCTCCTAAGCCTTTTCCAAAGGGCTTTGAAGGTCCTTGGCATACCTACCTGCTTTTTTTTTTTCGCGGATGGGAAATCATCAAATGACTTCTCCCGCTCTGGGTGGATCGGAAGGGAGTGTCAGACTTTTACTGACTAAAACCCACCCGTGTTCCTTCCTTAGCCCTTTATGTTCCGGGCCAGCGGTAACCCTTTCCGATATACCTACCTGTCCGCCATTTTGTTTTTGAAGTTAAAACTTCTTTAGGCGCGTTGGGCATTTTTTGAAATGGGAAAAATCCATTGAACTCGCGCCACTGTTACCGTAAGCGACACCGCGCGTCTTTTGTTTATAAGACGATTAAAAAAAATAACCGCTTCGGATGTGTTCGGCTGTCCTCGGGATGGTACTCGGTTTTAATGAATATCCGATATGTCGGTGAGTGCGGGCAAAGTATTCTGTTCGTGTTTTGTTTTCACTACTGTCGGCACTCCCGGAGTGCACGCATGGAACTACATAAATCGATAGCTAACATCAATGCAAACAGAAAACATTAAAAGACGCAACTCCGTTCAAAGTCGATCACGTGACATCTATATTTTTAGGGTTCCGTACCCTGAGGGTAAAAACGGAACCCTATTACTAAGACATCGCTGTCTGTCTGTCTGTCACCAGGCATGTATCTCAAGAACCGCGATAGCTAGACAGTTGAAATTTTCACAATTTATGTATTCCTGTTGCCGCTATAACAACAAATACTAAAAACAAAATAAAACAAATATTTAAGGGGGGCTCCCATACAACAAACGCGATTTATTTGCTCTTTTTTGCTCGATATCCCCTTACTTCCCGTGGGTGTCGTAAAAGGCGACTAAGGATCGTACCGGAGAATGGGCAGCAGCGTGTCTATGTATTCCACCATCATATCATACTGCGATCGCCAACCCGCCTGCCAAGCGTGGCGATTATGGCAAACCCTCCCAAAATTGGGGGAGGCCTATGTCCAGCAGTGGACGTCTATCGGCCGAACGACGACGACGGCTCGATATCAAAAATGGCAACAGGTAGGCACTTGAAATATTCACAAAATACTCAGTTGTATTTTAACTTTAATAATAAATAATAAAATAAAATAAATATCTAAGGGGGGCTCCCATACAACAAACAAGTTTTTTTCGGCGTTTTTGCCTTGTGGTACGGAACCCTTCATGTGCGAGTCCGACTCGCACTTGGCCAGTTTTTAAATTTGTTAACACCTGGCTCCATATTAAAATCTTCAATCTCCTCTTTCTATACCTTATGAATGTTGAATTGTAGTATGGTAGAGAGCTAATTTAAAAAATCAACTTAATTTTGTAAATGACTAGCTTCTGCCCGCGACTTCGTCTGCGTGAAATTTCACCCTCCCCCATTCACCCTCTAAGGGGTGGAATTTCGAAATACCACTTTCTTAGTGGATACCTACTCTTCACAAAGAACACACCCTCCAATTTTCCCTACATTTTCACGAGTTATGCGAACATAAATGTAGGGAACAGCTGATTTTGTTTTCGCGATTTCAGGTTCGGTCCCATAGTAAAAATTGTTCATAATGATGAGTACAATCTCCCATTTCGATTTTTTGCATGTTTTCAATTTCACTCTGTAGATCAAAGGGATCAAGTTTTTCAAATAAACTGTATCTCTGCTTTTCACCGCCATAGGGGTGGAATTAGAAAAATTCGTTTGGGATGTGTTCATAACCTGACTCAAAGACCCATGCCCATTTTCGAGTTAATGGAGTCAAGCAGTAAAATCTACCCCTTAAACTTTATTACCCTTTTCCACTTTGGTAGAAGTCGATTTTTGAAAAACCCTAAAACACATACTTTTTTATTTTTTGCTTTGGTAGTACCGAGTTTCGAGTTAATCCGACAGCGGGTTAAATATTTTTCTAACCTATCAACTTTGTCACCCCCTAAATTCTCTGTGAGAGGTTTTGTTTAAACTAAAAATGACAATCTTTATCAGTTACTGAGCCAAATATTGCCAAGTTTAAAGTTTATTAACCAAATGAATAAGATTTTTCATATAAACTGTATCCCCTCTTTTTATACCAATTTTGAAAAATCGCCTGGGATGTTTCTATAACTTTACTAAAAGAAGATATTCTAGGTGCATCGCCTCCACATATATGATAATACTAGCTGCGCCCCGCGGTTTTACCCGCGTAAATGTCGGTCCCGTGGGAATATCGGGATAAAAAGTAACCTATCCAGGGTATCAGCTACCTCCATACAAAATTTTATCGAAATTGGTCCAGCCGTTTGAGCGTGAAGAAGTAACAAACATATAAACACACACACACACACAAACTTTCGCCATTATAATATTTGTCTGATAATTAATGTATGCAAAATATTGTATAACTTTTTAAAAAAAGTAGCAGTGGAGTTTCTCTCCCATTCTTCTCCATACGAAACTAACTTGAATCAATTAAATTTTGACGTCTCAAATAAAAAAAACCAATGATAACAAAATCGGGGCAGTTCGATGTTGCAGCTTCATATCTATCATCTCCATCCTAAATTCAATTACACCATTGGATAGCTAAAGGATCAAAAAATTCATTAAGCCAAGTGAGGACTGTGACGCATCGCGCGCGGTGGAGGGGGAAGCGCTGCCATTTCGAAGTCATTTTGCTGCGTATCGAGATTTCCACTTGTATACATTTGACTCGGAAAAGCTACGACGTTCGTTTCAGTTTCAATCGTCAGCTCTCGTCAAAATCTATCCATTGTATACAAAACATTTGTGTAAAATAGTGACAGTAAATATAATGTGATAAAATAATTAGAATAATAATATCAAAAATATATAATGTCGCCTGTGAACGTCAAAAAGTTGGAAAGGGCTTTTCGAGAGCAATCCAATGGTACCAACAAAACACCATATGACCAAGTCAAGCAGTGCCGCAAACGTAAAAGAATGAATGCGGCCGAGCGGGTCAACCCCGTTACGTAAACGTATTCACGTACAACACACGGCCGTGTCCATGACACAGCTACACCCCATTTTTTTATTATTGTTTTACGTTCAAAAGTGCCTTTTATGTGCCTATTTGAAATAAATTATTTGACTTTGATGATGATGTCGTTTTTCTTTACAGATTTGCGGCAAATCGTTCAACTCCCGCGACAACCGCAACACGCACCGCTTCGTGCACAGCGACAAGAAGCCCTACGAGTGCGTCGCGTGCGGCGCCGGGTACATGCGCAAGCAGCTGCTGTACGCGCACATGAACACCAGCGTACGTAGCACACCACACACACACACACACAAACACACACGAGTGCGTCGCGTGCGGCGCCGGGTACATGCGCAAGCAGCTGCTGTACGCGCACATGAACACCAGCGTACGTAGCACAACACGTACACACACACACACACACACACGAGTGCGTCGCGTGCGGCGCCGGGTACATGCGCAAGCAGCTGCTGTACGCGCACATGAACACCAGCGTACGTAGCACACCACACACACACACACACAAACACACACGAGTGCGTCGCGTGCGGCGCCGGGTACATGCGCAAGCAGCTGCTGTACGCGCACATGAACACCAGCGTACGTAGCACAACACGTACACACACACACACACACACACGAGTGCGTCGCGTGCGGCGCCGGGTACATGCGCAAGCAGCTGCTGTACGCGCACATGAACACCAGCGTACGTAGCACACCACACACACACACACACAAACACACACGAGTGCGTCGCGTGCGGCGCCGGGTACATGCGCAAGCAGCTGCTGTACGCGCACATGAACACCAGCGTACGTAGCACAACACGTACACACACACACACACACACACGAGTGCGTCGCGTGCGGCGCCGGGTACATGCGCAAGCAGCTGCTGTACGCGCACATGAACACCAGCGTACGTAGCACACCACACACACACACACACACACACACACGAGTGCGTCGCGTGCGGCGCCGGGTACATGCGCAAGCAGCTGCTGTACGCGCACATGAACACCAGCGTACGTAGCACAACACGTACACACACACACACACACACACGAGTGCGTCGCGTGCGGCGCCGGGTACATGCGCAAGCAGCTGCTGTACGCGCACATGAACACCAGCGTACGTAGCACACCACACACACACACACACACACACACACGAGTGCGTCGCGTGCGGCGCCGGGTACATGCGCAAGCAGCTGCTGTACGCGCACATGAACACCAGCGTACGTAGCACACCACACACACACACACACACACACACACGAGTGCGTCGCGTGCGGCGCCGGGTACATGCGCAAGCAGCTGCTGTACGCGCACATGAACACCAGCGTACGTAGCACAACACGTACACACACACACACACACACACGAGTGCGTCGCGTGCGGCGCCGGGTACATGCGCAAGCAGCTGCTGTACGCGCACATGAACACCAGCGTACGTAGCACACCACACACACACACACACACACACACACGAGTGCGTCGCGTGCGGCGCCGGGTACATGCGCAAGCAGCTGCTGTACGCGCACATGAACACCAGCGTACGTAGCACAACACGTACACACACACACACACACACACGAGTGCGTCGCGTGCGGCGCCGGGTACATGCGCAAGCAGCTGCTGTACGCGCACATGAACACCAGCGTACGTAGCACACCACACACACACACACACACACACACACGAGTGCGTCGCGTGCGGCGCCGGGTACATGCGCAAGCAGCTGCTGTACGCGCACATGAACACCAGCGTACGTAGCACACCACACACACACACACACACACACACACGAGTGCGTCGCGTGCGGCGCCGGGTACATGCGCAAGCAGCTGCTGTACGCGCACATGAACACCAGCGTACGTAGCACAACACGTACACACACACACACACACACACGAGTGCGTCGCGTGCGGCGCCGGGTACATGCGCAAGCAGCTGCTGTACGCGCACATGAACACCAGCGTACGTAGCACACCACACACACACACACACACACACACACGAGTGCGTCGCGTGCGGCGCCGGGTACATGCGCAAGCAGCTGCTGTACGCGCACATGAACACCAGCGTACGTAACACATCACACACACACACACACACACTACACGTACACGAGTGCGTCGCGTGCGGCGCCGGGTACATGCGCAAGCAGCTGCTGTACGCGCACATGAACACCAGCGTACGTAACACATCACACACACACACACACACACTACACGTACACGAGTGCGTCGCGTGCGGCGCCGGGTACATGCGCAAGCAGCTGCTGTACGCGCACATGAACACCAGCGTACGTAACACATCACACACACACACACACTACACGTACACGAGTGCGTCGCGTGCGGCGCCGGGTACATGCGCAAGCAGCTGCTGTACGCGCACATGAACACCAGCGTACGTAGCACACCACACACACACACACACACACACACACGAGTGCGTCGCGTGCGGCGCCGGGTACATGCGCAAGCAGCTGCTGTACGCGCACATGAACACCAGCGTACGTAGCACACCACACACACACACACACACACACACACACGAGTGCGTCGCGTGCGGCGCCGGGTACATGCGCAAACAGCTGCTGTACGCGCACATGAACACCAGCGTACGTAGCACACCACACACACACACACACACACACACACACACACGAGTGCGTCGCGTGCGGCGCCGGGTACATGCGCAAACAGCTGCTGTACGCGCACATGAACACCAGCGTACGTAGCACATCACACACACACACACACACAACATATAAACAGCTATGCCCGCACTCAGGCCCTAACCACGTGGTAATACACAGTCAGCCTTTAAAGTCCCCATAGCTGCGACTGCGGCCTCCCCTCTGTGCGAGGGAGTGCGGCGTGACTATAGAGGCATGAGGAACAGGGTGTAAAGTTCACTCATACTCTATAGAAAAGGTAGGATCCTCCGACCAGACGGGTGTTGTGTCTGGCGGGCAACTGCCCGATGATTCATGTCGGGCCGTTGTATCTATGCTAGTTGCGCGGTAAACTCTGCTTGCGAGATGCAGGATTTTGCCTGACGTCAGTATGACGCGTTGTTCGCGTGTGGCGTTGTAGATACCGCTACATGACCGAGCACGCGGGCACTGTGCGGGGTGGTAGATCGTCTTCTTCGTGTAGCTGGCACGACTGTATTTTAAATCTTGTTGGCCCTAAACTTCGCCACTTCCATGTTTTGGACAGAGACTCAAACTGGAGCCGTAATAAGTGTTTTTAACACTGTTGAAGTGAAAACTTCTTTAGACGCGTTGGGCATTTTTTGAGATAGGAAAAAACCATTGAACTCGCGACAGTGTTACCGTTGGTTACGGTACGGTGGCACTCCGAAAGTGCCGACAGAAGTGAAAACTTGAACAATTACATGTGTATTTTTTGAATTGCCTTATAAACAACACACGCACGGTGTCGGTTACTGTAATAGTGTCGCGAGTTCAATGTTTTTTTTCCATCTCAAAAAATGCTTAACGCGTCTAAAGAAGTTTTCACTTCAAAAACGCATGTGAAAGCGTTACACTTTTAATTCTGTTATCAATTCAGTATGTAACACTTATAATTGTGTAACCTTTATGAAGGTGTTTTTAAGTCCCTGGTTTTGGGTCACAGAGGGCAGAAAAGTAATAATTAGCGTATATAGATACTCTGTCTGTGTGGTGCCGGACTTAAAGAATAGCACCAACCCATACTTCCCGTGGGTGTCGTAAAAGGCGACTAAGGGGCGTACCGGAGAATGGGCAGCAGCGTTCTCTATGCATTCCACCACCATACCATACTGCGATCGCCAACCCGCCTGCCAAGCGTGGCGATTATGGCAAACCCCCCCTCTTTTGGGGGAGGCCTATGTCCAGCAGTGGACGTCTTTCGGCTGAAATGATGATGATGATAGATACTCTGTGATATTTTTTACCCAGTAACGAGTGCCGCCGGGTTAAAATAATCGTCGCATGACTTCCCGCGCGGAATTCACTTCAGTTTGAAAAGTCTGTCGCACTCAGGGATTATCTTATTTATTATTTACTAGCTGCGCCCCGCGGTTTCACCCGCGTAAGTGTCGATCCAGTGGAAATATCAGGATAAAAAGTAGCCTATGTGTTAATCCTGGTTATAAACTATCTGTGTGCCAAATTTCATCCAAATCCATTCAGCCGTTTGTGCGTGAAGAAGTAACAAACATATAAACACACACACAAACATTCGCCTTTATAATATTAGTGTGATGATATGAGGTTACCACAGATTTGGTAAGAAATAAAACGTACTAAGTATCGGAGAAAACAAACGAAAACACACTATTTTTATTATCAAAACAGTCTGAAAGCTATCGTATTATACAACACAGTTCAGCGTCCTAAAATTGGCCAAAATTTATAGCATATTGGACGCATTACAAATAATAATAGCGTCTCCTTTCTAAAAACACGCCGTTTTGTTATGAATTATATTAGATAACTAGCTGCGCCCCGCGGTTTCACCCGCGTAATTGTCGATCCTGTGGGAATATCGGGATAAAAAGTAGCATATATGTTAATCCAGGATGTCAGCTACCTCCGTACAAAATTTTATCAAAATTGGTGCAGCCGTTTGAGCGTGAAGAAGTAACAAACATATATAAACACACACACTCACCAACTTTCGCCTTTATAATATTAGTGTGATTCATTTCAGGCGGCGCAGGCCCATAGATAAATACCGTAACCTAAACATACATATTTTTATTATAAAATAGTACTTCACTTCACTAGCTTGTTCTTGTGCTGACGATCTAAATCCTTTTTATTTATTTTTTCGGGTTGGAAATCATCAAATGACTCCTCCCGCTCTGGGTGGAGCGGAAGAGAGTGTCAGACTCTTACTGACTAAAACCCACCCATGTTCCTTCCTTAGCCCTTTATGTTCCGGGCCAGCGGTAACCCTTTCGGACAATCCCGCTGACCACGATCTAAATCCTTGACTTATAAAATCAACAACTGATTTGTTAATGATTTCCTTTGCAGGGACATCTGGCGGAGTCGATAGTAGTGAATCAACCTAGGGTGATCAAAGTTACTGAAAATGTAAGTGTATTATTTTTATTTTAGACTAATTAAATGGGGCTTGTGGCTAATAAAAAATAGCCGCACAGTTCGATCGAACAGGTTAAGCTACGCTAGCCGCGGTTGGTCCGTGGATGGGTGACCATCTTTACACACCAAGACCCCTCCGTGTCTCGGAAAGCACGTTAAGCCGTTGGTCCCGGCTGTCATTCGTAGATCTTTGACAGTCGTTACGAAGGGATTTCGTATTACCCAGTAACTGCGTTGTGGAGGTCAGATAGGCAGTCGCTCCATGTAAAATACTGGTATTCAGCTGCATCCAGTTAGACTGGAAGCCGACCCCAACACGCTTGGGAAAAAGCTAGGCAGGTGATGGAGTTTTGTACTATACCTACACTCAATATGTAATTTTTCCTGTTTCTAGGGCACGAACCAACCAGCAGAAATTACACACATAGAAGCGAAAAATAGTAAATTTGATGCGGTGAGTGAAACAACCATAATTGGACGTAGATTAGCAGAAAGAACTCAACAAAAAAAAAAATTACAAACAAAAAAATGCGTTACTCTGTGCAATAACAACTTGACTCATGAAAATATTAGTATATTAGCCCATAGGTAAAGGTATAGGATACTTACAGAGTGGCTACTTCAACAAGACTATGATCACACAGAATCTATATTAACCTACATAACCTAACACATCCACACTCATGCATACATGCACATACATGCACACGCACACATACACACTCGCTAGAATTAAGTTCATTATTTAATTTTTTCATATTGTTTATTTTTAAATTTTACTTCCATTATCCTTTTCTGATAATTGTTTAAGAGCTTTTACACCGTACGGCATTTCATACAAACTTTCAAGCCCTTATTTTTTTAAATGAATGAATCGATTTTAATGAAACTTCATATCCATAAGCAGGATACAAAGGTCTAAAAAGTTAGTAGAGAACATTTTCGAAAAATTGTGTTACAGCCAAATTAGACCGATTTTAAATGTTCCATAGAAACAGAGATTTCCAGTTATCTTTTTTTTAATAAGACATTTCGAAAATGTTCTCTACTAACTTTTTAGACCTTTGTATCCTGCTTATGCGTATGAAGTTTAATTAAAATCGGTTCATTCATTTGTATGAAATACCGTACGGCGTAAACGCTCTTAATTGTGGGTAGATCTATAGAGTCCTCACTTAATAATAGGTAATATTAAAACAACCTTATGGCCGTTCACTGTCTCTTAAGATACAGGTATACCCTAGTTAAAGAGACAGGGTAACGAAAACTGTCAACAGATGTACCATCAACATGTTCTACCATAATATATTATAATAACATACTTTGTATACCTTTGTATACGTTAAGCCGTTGGTCCCGGCTGTCATTCGTGGATCTTTGACAGTCGTTACGGGTAGTCAGAAGCCCGAAAGTCTGACAACCAGTCTTACCAAGGGGTATCATATTACCCAGTAGCTGGGTTGTGGAGGTCAGATAGGCAGTCGGTCCATGTAAAATACTGGTATTCAGCTGCATCCCGTTAGACTGGAAGCCGACCCCAACATAGTTGGGAAAAGGCTAGGCAGATGATGACTTTGTATACCTTGCTTGTTACTAGTATAAGTTTTGTTTTTCTCACCATCTGTACTTTTTTGATCAATAAACAATTATTATTATTATAGGTTAGGTTTAGGTACTGCAGCAATACACACCTAAACTTAAAACCACGATAACTCAAAAATGACTTTTTGTGGGTTGAGGTCCTTTCTGCTAACCTACGTCCAATTATCATACCGTTCATTGATAAAAATCATCATCATCATTCAGCCGAAACACATCCACAGCTGGACATAAACCTCCCCAAAGCAAAATAGACTGGTCCTGTGGATTTCGCAACCACCTTCAGCAGGTCATAGGTACACCTTATGTGAGCTACTGTTGAAAATCATAATCAGCCCATAATGATCCCATTGCTGGCACACAAGCTTCCTCTCTTCGTGAGGGAGTGGGCCATAATCCACCATGCAGGCCCAGTGCGGGTTAGCAGATGTCACATGTCTTAGAATTTTTGGTTCTAGGACATGCCGGTTTCCTCACGATGTTTTCCTTCACCGTTTTGAGAGCAGTGGTGATGAAATAATTTATACAAAGTAAAGCGCCTGTCTGGGTTCGAACCTACGACCTACAACTTGTAAGTCGCGGCCGTTAGTTACCACTTGGCCGCCACTGCTCTTATTAATTGATTATTATGATTGTTGAAAATAGCCCTTCAAAATTAAAACAAGCGTTGAAATTATTACGATTAATCGTTGCAGACGATTATTAGTACAATGTTGCCAATGCTGGGACAGGGTTCCTTTCTTCGAGAGGGAGTGGCGCGGGTCCAGCCGACCAACCTGCTATGAATTGTCGAAAATTTAACGTTAATCCAAGATAAAAGAAAAGAAAAAAAAATAACAATATGTTTTCTATGACATAATTATGCTTTTATTTTTAGATATTTGAATCCAGTGAATTGGAGGCGAGCGTAAAATCTGTCGGTAAGTCTTACTTTATTACTTCTTTTTCCAGACACAAAAGCTTACCTGTAATTAAAGTTTACCTGTAATGTCAGAAAATTTACTCAATACGGTGCAAGAACGTCCTATATTATGGGACAAACGAAATAAAACTTATCACAATAGATTACAAATACACAATATCAGTTGGACTTCTTCATCTTAGATTTTTCTTCAGTATTGGATATTTAAGACACGAGTCTTCTATCATAAGCTCTCCCGACCGTCCGGCATAAGTGTACCATGTAGGGGGGGCACTGTGGGTGCGCACGCGCATCATTCCGCTCAGTTATGACGTCACGTGACAATATCCGCCAGTTTGAACACCACAATCGGCGCGAGTGAATTTCGTCCCGCATCCCGCGCAGGATTCGTTTTATAAAAATCACAATGATAATAACATCAAAAAATATGATTTCAGTGAAAGCAGAGGCGGAAGTGAATCTAGAAGACGCCAAGTTCTACATAACGGAAGATAAGAAGTTAATATTACAAGATAGTGGTCAGTATGCCTTTATCTTAACCAGGGACTTGAAATGTTAGTCAAAATAACGTTACGCGTAGTTCCAGTACCGATAATTTGTACCGTTCCACCAGTCGGTGCCCAGTAAAAATTGTCGTGTAAGTATTGTTTTATTAGCTAGGTAAATAATTTACCTGGTACCGACTTCTTGTTCACATATTAGTAATTATTAATAAGTGGGAGAATTGTAGTAGCTGGTATCATTATTTACGCACACAGAGACATAGTCGCACAGTGTAAAACGACGCCTGCACGCACACAAAGTTGAAAATGTTGACTCGTTTTCTTTGATACGATTGTAGGGCGACGCTCCATCTAGACATTTATATAATCAAAGGCTATAACGATACTGACAAACGGAACGAAATCTTAAACTGTTCACTAACAATATGATCAATATATCGTTATTAGTATCAATATATCGTTATTACTATAACTTTGCCAGCTTCATGACGTAAAAGATGACGGAAAAGTATGAAGAATAACGTTACAAATGAATCTGTAACGTTTCACCTGTAACGTTATTACAAGCGGATAAGCTTAATGTTACTGATACCTATACCGTTACTTATAATATTGTTCTACGAAAATGATATTCTATAACGTTTTTCTTGATATTTTTAGGTTTTAGTATCGTTACAAATTTTTGAACGTTATATGATAACATTTTAGTGGTAACGGAACGAAACGCTTTCAAGTCCCTGATCTTAACACTAGCTATTTTTTTTCTCCTTTCTTTTTTTCCTTTTTATCTTTTATTTTCCTTTTTTTTTGCTGTTAAGTTTGGTCGACTCGCATTAAATACTTTTTCTTTCTTTGCGGGTTCGGTCAAGTGATAATTAAATACTAACTTCCGAACGCGGCGCCGCCCGCGAGGTATGTCGATAAAAACTATCCTATGTCCTTCCCCGGGATGCAATCTATCTCATTGCCAAATTTTATCGAAATACGTTCAGCGGTTTAGGCGTGAACAGGTAACATACAAACAGACAGACAGAGTTACTTTCGAATTTATAATATTAGTATAAATATAGATGGAATCTTAATAGAGTAGTAGTTCCCTTATGCTTGGTTATATGCTAATCGTCTCCATATACATGGGACATTACTGGCGAATAGTCTGAGAAAACTTATACGTACTATCCATGTAAAGTAAAAGTGCGCAAGTTAAACAAATATCAACTTTCTTTCAATGAAAATTAAGTTGATTTCAGAGTGACTAGCACTGTTGTAAAAGTTATAAAAATGTTTGAAGTTGTAGCGTAAACTGAACTTTATCGTGTAGGAATTAAATTTATTTTTCTATTAATTCATATTAGTTTAAACTTTTGGCTAATAAATCGCGAATGCAGATTAACTTTACTTTGACTGCCTCGTTGATCTAGTGATCGAAAGCGCTGCTGCTGACCATGAGATCCCAGGTTCCATTCCCGAGTCATGGCAAGAGTTTACAGAAACAATATACACGATAACATAACAAAAAAAAAAACAATGATAAACTTTAGATTTGCGGTAACAAGAGAGAAAAGACTCACATTGTCCGAAATCAGCGGGTTTGTCCGAAAAGTTTACCGCTGGCCCGGAACATAAAGGGCTAAGGAAGGAACACGGGTGGGTTTTAGTCAGTAAGAGTCTGACACTCCCTTCCGCTCCACACAGAGCGGGACCCAGATTTGATGTTTTCACACCCAAAAAAAAAGAAGGGTTGAGATTTTCTCGATTTTTTTATAAATGCCATTTTTTTTAATACACATCTTAGATTTTTTTTCTGATAACTGTTATGGCTTTGTCTATTGCCCGATTCCGGCTTGTCGTCGACTTCTGGGACACCATGGATATATATTTTATTTTGGCTATTGTCTGATTCTGAACATCTTATTTTTTCAGATAAAACAACTTTAAATCTAATACAAGAGGGCGACGAGTCTACGTTGCTGACTATACGTAAGTTTAAACAATGTAATAAATAGATATACATATTACATTTGCGACAGAAGTAGACGGAAAGAGACAAAACTATGGACAACAGTACCCGACGGTAAATATGGCGGTTCGGGTTTTAATAATAATAAGCATAATAATATATATAAGCTTACCAGCCTATATTTGTCCAAAGGCTTCATCTACACAGAGATACAGAGAAGGCACGAAAGTTGATCGCCACGCTTGCTCAAGACGGGTTGGCGATATCAGACAGATATTGCCGCGGTTGGTCTGTGGATGGGTGACCATCTTTACATACCGTGACCCCTCCGTGCTTCGGAAAGCACGTTAAGCCGTTGGTCCCGGCTGTCATCAGTGAAATTTTGACAGTCGTTACGGGTAGTCGGAAGCCCGAAAGTCTGACAACCACTCTTACCTGGGGTATCGTATTACCCAGTTACTGGGTTGTGGAGGTCAGATAGGCAGTCGCTCCATGCAAAATACTGGTATTCAGCTGCATCCGGTTGGACTGGAAGCCGACCCCAACATAGTTGGGAAAAGGCTAGGCAGATGATGATTGACATAATTAAGTCCAAGTTTCCTCACGATGTTTTTCCATCAACGATGTCAGTAATATCCAAGTAAAACTCGGAACTCAGGTTTTATAAATGTTATTATAAGTATAGTCAAGCTATAACGTCCCCACTGCTGGGACTGCGACCTCCCCTCTGTGAGGAAGTGGGCCGTAATCCACCACGCGGACATAGTGCGGGTTGGCGGATATCACATTTCGAAGATTTTTTTTTTGTTTGGGCCCCTGATTGTGCTGCTCTATTTTATTAATTCTGTTTTTTTTTAATACCACAGATAATATAGGAGAGAGAGCCGAGGGCACTATACTAGAAGCTGTAGATGCTGACCAACTCGGGGAACAGACTGAGGTCAGTAATAATGATATTTATACATTCGAAAGGACTTTAGAACTCATCCTAAAAAGTACAGAAACACCCAACAATACTTAAAAAACACGCCAAGACGCCAGCACATCAAGCCATTACAATCTGTCAAATTTCTTTAATAGATTTTCAACTTTATCGCCAAAGCATAAGGTTCAAAGTTGATTGGGAAAATTTGACAGTTTCGCGTAGCTAGGTGTGCTGGCGTCTGTACATAAATGATAAAATAAATAAATAGTATATTTCAATATTTCAGATCGTAGCAAATGACGAAAATGGCGGTATGGTGCGTCTAATACAAATCAAACTGCCGGACGGGAACAATGGATGGGTCGCCATTAACCGCTGATACTTACTAAGAAACATAGAAGACTGCCCTTAGCACGAACACTCCACAATCATCGTCATCTGCCTAGCCTTTACCCTGTAACGGTATCTACAACGTCACATGCGAACAACGCGACATACTGACGTCACGCAAAATCCTGCATCTCGCAAGCAGAGTTTACCGCGCAACTAGCATAGATACAACGGCCCGACATGAATCATCGGGCAGTTGCTCGCCAGACACAACACCTGTCTGGTCGGAGGATCCTACCTTTTCTATGGAGTATGCGTGAACTTTACACCCTGTTCCTCATACCTCTATAAGCCTAATATAGTAAACGTACACGTCGCGCGAATGCACCCGGAGAGATGGGCAAAGATCGTCACTCACTGGACGCCTGAAGGGGGACATCGTCGTCGTCGTAGACCACGACGAAGGTGGTGTGACGATCTGACGAGGTTCGCAGGGCCAACATGCCCCCAGATCGCTCAAGACAGGGAGGTTTGGAAGGAAAAAAGCAGGCTTTTGTCCAGCACAATATAGGCTAACGAAAAAAAAAAATGGTAAACAACGCATTACTTACGAGCGTTTACGCCGTACGGCATTTCATACAAACTTTCAAGCCCTTGTTTTTTTTAAATGAATGAACCGATTTTAATAAAACTCCATACGCATAAGCAGGATACAAAGGTCTAAAAAGTTACTTAAGAACCTTTTCGAAATGTCTTATTTAAAAAAAGATAACTGGAAATCTCTGTTTCTATGGAAAATTTAAAATCGCTCTAATTTGGCTGTAACACGATTTTTCGAAAATGTTTTGTAACTTTGTAAAAAAAAAAAATAGTCATAATTAGTTTTTTTAAATTATGCTACTTTATTTCTTATTTTCATTGTTGACAACAATTCTCCAGAAAGTAAAGAAGATGCCAGTCTTGTCGTTGTTGGGTGTTACATACTCTGTGGTCGTTGGTGTGCTTCTTCGTGAGACTCTACTATGACTATGAGTGCTTGTGGAGTGTTACTGTTTCTTTCGTTAATTCTGTATGTTACGTGGTTGTTTCCTGTTAAATTAGTTATAGTTGGTATTTGTTGACGATGAGCACTCAAACAGTGATGCAGACATGAGCGGAATTGAATAACTAAATTCAGATTAAAAATTCTCCGTTCATGATTCGTAAATAATTAATGTTATTAAAAAATATCTTGTTTTGCTCACCCTACCCAATTTATTCGATTTGACAGCTATGACGTCACAACATGGCGCTAAGTCGATCCTATTCTTATTTGAAACGCATTGTACAAGGATCTGTTGGTGCGTGGCGAAAATCGAAACTAAGGCTGCCATCTAGGTTTTTTTAATTTTCTGTGAAAGTTTGTTATGTGCCCTGCCTATACCTTTTGAAATAATCTTTCGGCGCTAATGACATTAACAGGGAGGCGTTTTTGGTAAAAATCTGTAAACTTGTATTGAAAAAACAGGATGGCAACGTTAGTTCTGATTTTGTCCGCCATTTAAGTCCCAAGCAGTAGCGTAACAATGGGGTGGCAGGAGTGTCAAAATTCTACGGACCCTCAGCCGGAGGGCCCGTGGAGGATCCTAACATAGCTATAGAAATGCAAACGTTTTTCGACCTCTACTAAACCAACGAAGTAGTCGGGTATTAGTAGGGGAAATTGCGAAATCGCGAAGTCGCGGGCGAAGTGACAGTAAAAAAAAACTATAACATTGGTTGAGCTTCTTTACATTGAGGGAGGGCCCTATCCCACGAATTTGCCACGGGCCTCTAACGGTATAACTGCTGCCAAGAGAACCTTTTTGTTGCTGTTATGGCTGGATTCAAAGACCGCAAATTGACTTTTCTAAAAAAAAAAAGTGAAATTTTATATTATGACCCCTTATTCTTGTGTTAAAAATATGCATATTCGTATGAAACGCTTACTTCAAAAAGTAACGTTTGAAGTGCGGTTTGTGAATTTCACCCTTAGTCAATAGTTTTTCACGACTGCTAGTGGCCCGTTTCTCGATGGGTCGAATGAGAGGTTTATTTTTAGTATTAAAAAAAAAACATAGTTTCCAAGAACTCTGTAGATGGCGTTGAACTGACTACGTTACTAGGTGGCAAAGCCAAAACGCTTGGAAAAAAAACATTGCGTCACGTCACATACGCTCGCTCGTTGACTGACACTTTCGTTTGCTTTCGTTTTACGATCTCAAAATTACATCCAAGTGAAATAATCAAAAAATGATGTGACATTACGTTCCTTGCAGTAACTTACCAAGTTCAGCGCCATCTATCCAGCGACTAGGGAAGAGTTAAAAAAAAAGGAAAAGAAAATTCTCATTGTTAGAACAATGTAGAGTACCAGAGCCAGATGAGAGATGTGTAGTGCCAGAGTAGATAATCTTTAAAAATTATGTATTTTAATAGATACCGCAAGGCGGAAATTGTTAATAATATTGTAATTTGTATAAATAGAATATTTAATTGTAAATATCATGCAGCACATTATTATTCTATGGAATAAAATATTTTTTATATTATCCAAGTCATTTGTTTTTCTTCTTATTTTTTTTACCTAACCTTACTTTTATATTTCTTCTTCATTATTTTCTACAAAAATCAAAATCAAGTCATTTATCCAAACTAGGCTTCAATTTAATTTATATTTGGGTAAAAACAACAAAATTAAACTCTAACTTAACTAAAACTATACAGAAACTAGAAAATAGCGTCGAAAAACTCATCCGCATCGCTGTCGACTGGTAATGTACCCAAGAGACTGGCGGCATTACCACGTTGAATGGCGATGCTTAGCCTCTGGCCAAGGTAAAAGCCAGCCCTTGGGTCACGAGAAGTGTCAACCAGCCGTTTCGAAATTTCTTTAAAAAGACTATGAGCACTCGGACCCCACGGCCCGAGGGTTTCAACCCCAAACGGCTCGAAAATATAATTTCCGATGAGGTTATTATATTTTCGCCGCTTGAGGTTTTCCGCAGCCGCAGCAGCAGCGCCAGCACAGCATGCCGAGCCAGGAAGATGGGATGGCGCAAGAGTATCGACACACGTAGCGTCCCACACTAAAGGCATACCCATCTTCCATGGAAATAAAGACATACCGTCCGGTCTCTTGCCATCGTCGCGTGCCAAGCCATTGGGTTCTAATACAGCTGGAACGCCGACGGTGACAAGAGCTCGTCGGATGATGTCATTAATGTTCGCGTGCCGCGCTAAGCGACCCGCACTTCGGTTGCAAGACAGGCCGTGGTGTCCGAGACTGTTGACATCTTCTCCACAGTGACAGCGATGGGGAGAACAGCAAGGAGTGCCTAGTCGTAGGGAAGCAGCGAGGCGAAAAGTAGTGTCGTCGAACAAAGTGCCTATGTTCGACGAAGGTAGTGCATGAAGCCAAAGACCCGACTCCCACCTACCCACAGCCAGCAGACGCGCACGTTCCGCAGAGGTAGCAGACGAGTGAAGTAAATTGTTCTGTACTACTCTGCAGAGCGGCTCATCCCACCGTCTCTGGGAAGATGGATTGTCGGGTGGATCTGTATTTGGGCAAGCGAGTCTCCAGGCATCCATAGCCTCGGTGAAACACGGCACATCAGAATTAATCAGTGTGGAGGCTAGGATTTTCCTGATTAATTTATCAGTGCCATGGACCGAAGATATGAAAGCCGGTAAACTAATACTAGAAATTTTGCGGACGCCGAGGCCCCCCATACGAATGGGAAGAGTAGCTTGTGCCCAAGCTCGGTCGTCCATGGCCACATTTAAAATGGAAGTTAATGTATGCCTGATAATTTGGTCCATTTTGTCTAAAAGGTGAGTGTGCTTCCATAAATGGGAAGCGCGAAGAAAATATGTTAATTTAGGGCCGAAACAGCAGTAGCGGATTAAGGTTATGGCCGAATGCATTTTAATTTGGAACAATCTTTCCGAAACGTCATTGAAATTTTGGATTTTTTCATCAATAAAAACGGGAAAGGAATTGTCAAAGATTGGAGACCCAAGGAGGCGAAGAGAGCTTTTTTCAATAATTTTGATTTCTGGAGCTATTGCGTAAAATTTGGGAAGAGTCAGATGTCTGTCAGTACTGTCCGCTAAAAATAGTTCACATTTCGAAAGATTGAGATCAAGGCCAATGGAATGAAGTTCATTTTTTAAAAATTGAAGGTCTTTTAATACAGTTTCTGCATCGCCTCCCAAGGTTCCATCATCGAGATACCAAACTAGGCTGAGAATCAACACTTTTCGAACGTCAAAATTACATAGAAAGAAAGAAAAAGTATTTACTGCGACTCGTACAGGAAATACTCGTACATAAGTCAGTTCCCCAAAACGCCCGCCCTTCACCAGTTCCTAGTGCTTTCGCTGGGGACAATCAAAAAGTACTCTGGCTAGGGAGAAGTGGCGCACTCAAACATAACTACAACCACAGATATAGATATACCTAGATAACGCAAGTATCACGAACTGTATGAAAACCAAGCGTGCCATTTTTTGACTAACTACTATGACGTCACAAGCTTGCACTCTCGCTCACACTTACCCAGCCAGCAGTACAAAGGACTGAGCGCGAAAGGGGCGGCTTACGATTTGTAATCATTAGTTGGTGCAATTTTTGGCACGCGAAGTAGTTACTCTTGCGTTATCTAGGTATATCTATATCTGTGTCTACAACGAACTCAAACTTATGAACTTCCTGTGCGCTTTGCTTCCACGCGCACTGACCTCTATAATACAAGTACGCAGTGGCCACGCGGGCGCGGGGTGCCTGCGGCTGCGGCTTATATTTTGACAAACACTGGACCAGTGTGACCAGATTCAGTATTTTAATACTTCTTCAGTATATTTTATCGACTTTTCCGAGCATCAGTAATTTAGTATTTTGTAGGTATATTGGCGGAAGTAAGTATTTTTGGGTATATTTTGGATAAAATGCTATTGTAACACCGCAGCGATCGTCCCTGCGAAAATTGATGTTCAGGGAATTACCCGGATTTAGTCTATATTTCATTCAGCTAAGATATTTAGTATTTTTTGAGGTGCTTCGGTTTTTTCGTAAAATTTAATCTGGTCACTCTGCACTGGACACGACAACACGCAGAACACAGCCGCGCTCTGTTTGCTGCATTATAATTATTGTAGTCTGTGGTGGCCGCACTCCAGCCAGGGGGAGTCAACTCTGTTAGGATTGGATGGCTCAGTAGGTGGGTTTGATATAGGGATTCCAGTACCAAAAAACAAATGTTAAAAATTCGATGTTAAATGGCAACATCAACGTTTTCAGCAAGGAGTACGTCGGTTCCGAATTGCGTCAAAAGCGATTATTTCGCGAATCCGACCAACGTGCAACGTCACAAATAGTACCCAATAGTCCTTATATTTTGTGACTATTAAATTTGGTCGGATTCGCGATTTAATCGCTTTTGACGCAATTCGGAACGCGGGGATGTGTTCTGTGGTTTTCAGTCAAACGTCAAAGTTTAAAAAATTCAAAATGGTTTTTCAAACGGTTCAAAACAAATAATCGTTAATTAATTGCGTGTGTGATTGGTTTCTGTTGTCGTTTTTCCTGTATTTCGTGTGATTTTCCGTTCAAATTGTCGAGTTGAGTATTCTGCTCGAGACTCCGAATACGGGATACCATACCGCAGCATTTTGTTGTTTTAGAAGCCTAGTGACTTTTTAGTGACTCTTATTTTGTGTTTATTTGTATTCTTTGGTCAGTGAATCGGTGAAAAATTATGAGGGACAATAACCGAAAATGTGCAAAATACAATGCATCCACAACTTAAGATTCGGAACTGATCTTACATCGTTTTCCGAAACCAGGACCTTCCAACTTACAGCGGTATGTTATTAAATAATCCAAAGTATAGTACCAATTTCAATCAGTAATAACATTCTGTTGTTGATAAAAAAATTCAACCCTAAAATCATGTTTTCAGGTCGGTAGCATGGGCAAAGTTTTGTTACCCAGAGGAGAACTGGAATTCTGTGAAATTTCAGAAACGCCACTTTGTAAGCCATAAAATGCTTTGTTCTAAACATCCGCCCCTAAGACGACCCACTGACCATTTTCCCGAAAGTACAATTGTCCAAGACCGTTTGCAAAGGAAAAAGCTGCACAGATATTCCATTCCATCTGAACTCTCCACCACATCACAGCTCTCAAGTTGAGATGTCCATTGACATTGCTGACATTGGATCCAATCAACAGCCTGGAACTGACTTCGCCCGCATGGTATGATGATAAAATTCCTGTCCTTCTCTAAGGTTTAATCTATTTCTGTACTATTTATTTGTCAGAAAATTGTTACAAAGTTGTTACATACTTTTAAAAGTTCATACAATTCTGCCGTTTCCGGCGTAAAAATACATTTTCAGGGTTTTGGTTATCTTGTTAGATATAACATTGAATTAAATAAATTAGAATAACATTCAAATTGCAAATTAGTCAAATATTAGGAATGGAAATGTCAAAAAGATTAAAATTAAGTCAAAGAGATAATAAGAATAGAATATAATTATTTTATATTTAAGTCAAATTTCATTTCATTCATAAAATCATTAGTTGAGTAATAGCATTTACATGAGATAATTGAATAATTTAGATTTAAATGTCCTAAAGTTAAGAGTTTTAAAACAGTCTGGTAGTTTATTATAAACTTTGGTCGCCATACAAAATACATTATTAGAAAATAGTTTAGTATTTCGTCTACGTTCACGAAGCATGTGGACTTTGCGGCTAGGTCTAGATACAAGATCATTATGCAGATTAAATTCATGCTTATTTGGGCACAAAAAAATACAAATTTCAAAAAAATATAGTGCTGGGAGTGGTAAAATTTTTAATTTTTTAAATAATGGTATTTTGTATCTGTTTTAGTCTTCACATTTGGAACAGCCTGGAACTTCAAAAGCAACAATTTCAACTACTGATATTATGCAGACTCCAAACTCATCTGGTGTAAGTAAAATGTTTTTTATTCATGGTTTTTTTAAATGTTCCATACTAAAATCGCCAACCTTCACTTTATACCACTCACACTTACTTTATACTACTACTACTATTTTTTTTTTTTTGATGCAAAATCATCAAATGACACCTGCCGCTCTGAGTGGAGCGGAAGGGAGTGTCAGACTCTTACTGACTAAAACCCACCCGTGTTCCTACCTTAGCCCTTTATGTTCCGGGCCAGCGGTAACCCTTTCGAACAATCCCGCTGGACTACTACTACTTTACGTGTACTTTATCACTCTTGCATCTGTCTGTCGTCACAGTTGGTTTTTTTGGGTTCCGTACCCAAAGGGTAAAAACGGAACCCTATTACTAAGACTTCACTGTCTGTCCGTCTGTCCATCCCTCTGTCTGTCACCAGGCTGTATCTCAAGAACCGCGATAGCTAGACAGTTGAAATTTTCACAAATTATGTATTTCTGTTGTCGCTATAACATCAAATACTAAAAATAAAATAAATATTTAATGGGAGCTCCCATACAACAAACGCGATTTTTTTGCCCTTTTTGCTCGATATCAAAAATGGCAACAGGTAGGCACTTGAAATATTCAGAAAATACTCAGTTGTATTTTAACTTTAATAATAAATAATAAAACAAAATAAAATAAATATTTAAGGGGGGCTCCCATACAACAAACATGTTTTATACATAGGTATACCAACTGAAAGTAGACCAATGAAATTGTGAAATGAGTGGCAGGTTCTACTGTTCCTAAAATTGTGAATAATAAATATATGTTCACACTTAATTTACATTCCTCTATTTTTGGTTTTAGGCTAAATCCACTGAAAAAACTGATAAAGGAAAGCGACTAATTAAGGGGCTTACTTGACCTAAAGTGTGGTCACTGTCGAACTTCATAGAAAAGAAAGAGAAGCGCGATGACACAACGCTGGTAATTTGAAGAAAAAAATTGAATCACAATTCAAAATCTGATCAGATAGATGGATTTCAAGACCATGGAGGAGAGTATAGACGAGATCCACAAATAGCAAGTTATGCTCTAGTGTTCATGATTTTATGTATAAGGAAAAGAATTAAACAGCCTGTGGCATATTATTTGTCAGGAGATCATGTCACTGCAGACAGCTTAATGATTTTGATCAAAAAGGTACATTATTGTATTGGAATTATTTACACTTATTTACTGTTTAATTAACTGAAAATCATTTTCTATTTGTGACCCTATAGTATGTTATTTTTATTTTATTTTCTTACTAAACATTATTAATTAACTTAATTTTCTAATTACAGGTTCTCCATGCTTGTTTTGAGGCATGTATCATAATTGCTGCAACTATTTGCGATATGGATGGGGTAAATTGAAGAACACTTTCACAACTAGGGGCATCTGTTGAACCACCACATTTTAGATTTCAGGAACATGAAATTGTTGCTCTACACGATACGTCCCATCTTCTCAAATGTTTTAGAAATTTATTTCTAAAATACAACTTAAAATGCAACACTAATGTTGAGTGCAATGAAAAACAAATTGCAGGTAATAATATCTTTCAATTTTATACTTTTACGGGGAGTAGTACCAGCAGTAATTTCTCATATATATCATATCTCATATTTTTTCTAAAATAAAAGTAGCCTAAGTTACTCCTTATTACATCAGCTATCAGCCAGTGAAAGTCCCGTCAAAATCGGTCCAGCCGTTTCAGAGATTAGCCGTAGCATTTATACATTGAGTAAAAAGCGGTTATTTTAATATTACATACAGACACATTTAGCGGCGGCGGTTATTTTTACATACAGACACTCCAATTTTATTTATTTGTGTAGATTAGTGTTTAGTGTATAAATCAAGGAAAAACTAAAATATTTTGCAATTTCGGTCCACTTTTCTAGATACACCAACTGTATAAATGACTTTGTAATCCCATATAAATATATAGGATTACAAAGTTACATTTGCAGTGAATGAATCAGTGTACCTGTATATGTATAATATAATGGAATAATAGGTGTAGATAGGTACCTAGATATAATTATTTATTGACTGGACAATCGCACTAAAAAACCTAATTTAACACATTGAAGGACACTGAACGCCTATAGACGTAATAACAATAAAACTTCTATTGTGTCTCGTTCAGTGTCCTTCAATGTGTTAATATAATATGTATTACTTGTGAGATACATTGTGTTTTCATGTGATGGCCAAGCAATCTATTTATTTAAAACATAAAATATTTTTAATCTTGCAATGGTCACTATAAGATGTTGTTAGGATAGCTAATTACGTAATAACTTAAGACAGATGGACCCTTAAGTAGGGACTGAATAAATTAAACGACTTGGTATTAACATGGGTCTCACAACTTTTTACGGTAGAAGAACTGAGTTGCGAGACTTGTTTTTTTTTACAAGTTATGGTTTTAATGACATTATTTTGACTTGTAACAATGTAAAAGAAAAATAAATCGATTTTGACCCACTGCTAATTATCGTATCTGCTGTATTATGATGATCAATATATACGTCTTTTTCAGATATCGCGACGTGGAATCACATTGCAGATTTTTTTGAATTGGATAACAACAACCCATTTTTCGTGTTTGCCTGCCCCTAACGAAGAGCCACTTAAATCCGAATAATAGACAAGAAATGAAAGTACAATATTAGCCGCGCAAGTTTTGAGCCATTCCAGTGTCTGCTGGAATGTATGCAAAAATTATCGAAGGTGTGTTGATATCATAATAATGATGTTAAAAAAACATCCATGAACTTAAGAATCAGCGTGATTATGCGAGTATGTGTCTAATTACTCATTGAAAGAAGGTCGTAAGTCAAACTAAACGTCAAGCCTATGACCTTTCGGTCGGTACTGTACTACCATCTGGACCCATTTTCTTTTTTCAAAAGTCAATCTTTTATTGCAATTAAAATGTTCATTGTTCTTAAAAACTGTTTTACGTTATTTTTAAATAACTAAAATAGTATTTATTTTTACAGGAGAGCTGCCAACAGAAGCACTTGCTACAGTCAACCTGCTAAACAAAATCGACCGATTGTTTGATAGCCTAAATGCGGACTCTCCAATTTAAAAAAAAGGCAAAAATGATTTGAGAAATATTTCAGACTGGAGCCCTCAGTTTGTCCATGGATCAAATGGATGAAAATACTGGGGAGATGCAAGCATGTGCCTATGTTTGTGGTTACATAGTTAGGAGAATGGAATCAAATTGTGAATCGTGTCCAATCTTTAACATCCTCTACGGATACTGTGTGCCATTTGTTTACTATATTTAAAGAATATGATTGAATGTGTAAACAAAAGTGCATCAATCATGTGTGATTATTTAAATAAAAATGCACACATGAGGGATGTTAAAGATTGCATTAAAGAATAGTTGCAAAAAAATATTAATTTTGATTTTCTAGATACATTGTAACGAGTCTTTTAAGCCTGTTACATAATAGCGCGTTCTTTGCTTTAATTTGTAGGCAACAGGGTGGTGTTGCCATGTAAAAATTCATTTTTTTGAATCGGAAGTCGTGTAGTGGTCACACTGATTTTTTCTTTTTTTTTGATGCTGTCAGTTGATTTTGACAGGGGACTTTTCCGGCCGAACCTTTATATAAAATGGAGTGTTTTTAGAGCTCCTATTAAAATCTGGAAGTTGATACTTCCAAAGGACTACATCCAGTCCTAATTATGTGATAGCTGATTTGCCCTTGTCAGCATCATAATGGGATTGGCCATATTTTGTAAAAGGTTGGTAAAATTCTTCGTGGTTTCATACCTACTCACGTGTCGCGTGGTTATTTGGATGGCAGACGTTAATAGTTTTCGATATTTGTTTCAGGATCTTTTGAACCTTATATATTTTTTTTGGATTAATTCATCTACTGATGTAAAAGCTTTTTTTGGAAAAGAAACGGTGAGTTAATTTGCATTTGGTCGTAAACATTCCGATCGGCATTTTTGTCGACGCTGAACATCAGCTAACAATTATTCATGTTTGATTTCAGCCGTGAGGCGTTTCTTATTTCTTGTTACTTCAAGACTTAAATTTTTAACGCTAGCCCCTACCGACATAAATATCATGGACCGCCTTGACGTCCCCGCGAAGATCAAAATCACCATGGTTTGTTAGTCTATTCGCCGGAATGTGGTATGGTTTATAAAAACTTAACTTAAATTGACAAAAGTGCAATAATGACAGGACAGGAATTAATTTCTATTCCATCTTAGTTTTACACCAACTGTTAATATTAGAAAGGAATTTTCTTGTATATTGAGACCAGCAGCCTTCGGGTAATAAAATCGTTCAATAACTTTTGTGTCGATTTTTATTGATACTCCCCGCTTGAAGATTAAAAGTTTCCAGTTACCGCAGGTTAGTCTATCCTTGGCATAGTTTGGTGTGTGCTCCTGGCGCCCGAATTTTCACTTCTACTTATTGTTTATTTATTTGGAGTACAACACACACATTTATAATAACATCCACACACTTTAAAATATTTTTTTTTATTATTATTACAATTGTCGCTAGATATTATTTTTTTAATATTACAATTGTCGCTCTGCGAACAGGGACTTGAAGTAGGTTTGTCTGGTACCTTATACTGTCATTATTGCACTATTAATTAATTAACTTATGAGTCTATTGTTTGCATTGGTTTGTTCTACATTGTTACTTTAATAACTTTGTGTTTATTTTGATTTTTGACTCATAAGTACTACTTAACTTGGTTGACTCATAAGTACTACTTAACTTGTTTAACTTAATTTGGTGAATCTTTGTAAACAATGTTTGGTGTTTACAATTGATGATTTTGTTTAATATCATGTTTTTTCTTAGCAAAACCAACAGAAATGTATAGCATAGACTGCGTTTTGTTGTTCTCAACAGTAAAGTTATTTTAAAAACTAAGTTTAACTTTTTAAGTAAATAATTTAATCTAATTGTTAAGTACAATATTGTGCATTTAATTTATCTAGATTTAAACTGCTTGTAAGTGATTATTGCACTTTTAAAACGATAAAATTAACATAGTAATTTTTTATGGGATTACCCACATTGACTTTTATAATTAACCTCAAACTTGAGAATTTATTTTCAAACATTTAACTTTTTGAAACTTAGTTTTTGCTTTTCGTTTGCTATTCGCCTTGCTGTTTGTTCATCATGGACAAGGGAGTTCAGTTTCCGCCGCTTCAGGATTCGGGCCATGCTTATGCCCTCAGTTGATATCATAGGAATTCTACCTAAAACTTATTCTGGTCATAGATACATACTTTCGGTCGTAGACGTTTTTACTAAATATTGCTGGTTCTTTCCAATGATCAATGCTACCACTAGAGTAATTTGTAAACATTTTGAAAAAGAAATATTTCTCAAGTTTGGTTGTCCAAAAATAGTAGTTTGTGACAATGGAACTCAATTTACTTCAAAACATTTTGTAGATTTTTTGAAAGGTTTTAATATAACCAAAATATTTTATAATACTTTGTATACGCCTCAAAATAATCCTGTTGAGAGATATAATAAAACGGTCGAAACCTGCATATCGTGTTTTGTTAAAGATGATCATAGAACTTGGTCAAGTTTTTTGCCCAATGTTCAATTAGCTTTAAATAATAGTGTAAACCTTGCTACTGAGTTTACTCCTAACTTTCTGATGTTTGGTAGGGAGCTTATTCTTGATGCGTCATTACATCACTTTAGTAGTTCTGTTGATAACTTATCTCAACTAGAAATTTCAAATAGAAATGCTTATGCAGTTTCTCTTAATTCACTTAGTGATATTTTTGTTAAAGTTCAAGCTTACTTGTTAAAGGGGTATAAGCGTAATGCCGCTTATTATAATAAGGGTCGGAAAGTCATTTCTTTTGATGTGGGTGATGTGGTGTGGAGAAGAAGTTTTCTTCAATCTAATGCACAAGCATATTTTTCAGCTAAACTTGCACCTAAGTTTGTAAAATGTAAAATAACTGAAAAGGTTTCAGATAACGTTTATGTTTTGAAAGATTTAAATAAAGGTTCAGTGGGACGTTATCATGTTAAAGATATTATTAAATTTTAATTTGGTTTCCAAGTGTTAGGTCTTGATTTTGATAATTTTGTTTGAAGGCCGCTTTTGACAGTGTGATGTACGAGAGGATGGATGATAGGTTATAGGCGGTTTGAAAGATGTATGTTAGGTAACCTCTTATAAATTTGTTGAATTTGAGACATTCTAAAAATAAAACTTAGGTCATTCTGGTTAATTCAATAAGTACTATTTTTTTCACACCAAATATTTTTCACATCGAAGGATCTTATTTTATGTTTTGTTTGTTTTTGTTGGACTGTCTAAGATCTTATTTTTCTTTTTTAAGGGTAACCTACCTGTTTATATTTTATTAAGATCTTATACAACTCTACAGTTCAGGTAATTTCTACCTTGAGGTTAAAAACTTAAATTCAATTTCGAGTTTTTGTAATCTTTTTTCCTCATAGTTTAAAATCATTCTATTTCCTCTTCGTCATAAATAGTAATCGATTTTTAAACCTATTTTGTGCTGTTCGTTGACAGAATTGTTTCTCATTTTTACTGAGTTTCATTCTTTTTAATGATCGGATTTGACTTTGTTAGTAACGCGTTCATCCTGGACTTTACTTTTTAGGGTCATTCTGTAACCTTTGTTACAAAATGCCTTATTATTTTTTGGATCTTGGTGTAGTTTTTGACCTTGATTTCGACTTTTTTTCATTGTGTTGGACTTTGTTGTTCCAATCACGATGCGAGATTTTGTTTTGACTTTCGTCATTCCTTTTCCTTTGCGTTCGGAAGTTCGGTGGTGGTATGCCGGTCGCATTGTGAAACTTTGGCTTTCGCTTTTTTTGTTATTGAGATTTCTCATTGGAGATCTCAATGTTTTTTGGTGTTTGTCTGTGTTTGGGAGATTGGTAGTGTTGAGCCAGTCACAGCATTCGCATTCTTTTACAGCTATTGTGCTCGGGAATTCGGTGGTGATGAGCCGATCACAATATGCTTTCCTTGGTCTCGTTGCAGGTTGTGCCTGTAACAGTATTTTAAATAAGGTCTTTCAGCTTTATTTAAAAACTTTTGTTCGGAGTTTTCAAATTTTTTGGATTGTTGAATACGGAGTTAGTCAGTGGCAATAGAGCCTAACTGCACTCATAGAGATGGTTGAGTTGGAAGCGGTTGACATAGTAGTCAGTGGCGATAGTGCCTAACTGCACTCAAAGTTGTACTGTTCCAAGTGGTTTGAAATTTTTAGTCAGTGGCGATGGTGCCTAACTGCACTATAAAAATTGTAGTTTGTTTTGGTAAATTGTCCGAATTTGTTTGAAATTTTTAGTCAGTGGCTATAGTGCCTAACTGCACTGTTTTGGAGTTTTGGAGCGCTAAGAGATTTCTCTCTTCGTTTCATTTGATGAGTTTTTATAACTTATAATTTTTTGTTTTTCACTATTTCGTTTTTGACTTTTTGTCATCTTCATTTTTTTTACTTTTATTAAATTCTTGAGATTTTGTCGTTTGACATTTTCATAGTTGATTTGCACTTTGAATCTTATATGATTCTTTTTCTTTTTTTGAATTAGAAAGTTGTTAAGACAGGTTTATTTGGTTGAAGATTTCTTTCTAATAAAAGAAAGTTCCTTTCTTTTATTTTCGGGAGGGGATGTAATGTAACGAGTCTTTTAAGCCTGTTACATAATAGCGCGTTCTTTGCTTTAATTTGTAGGCAACAGGGTGGTGTTGCCATGTAAAAATTCATTTTTTTGAATCGGAAGTCGTGTAGTGGTCACACTGATTTTTTCTTTTTTTTTGATGCTGTCAGTTGATTTTGACAGGGGACTTTTCCGGCCGAACCTTTATATAAAATGGAGTGTTTTTAGAGCTCCTATTAAAATCTGGAAGTTGATACTTCCAAAGGACTACATCCAGTCCTAATTATGTGATAGCTGATTTGCCCTTGTCAGCATCATAATGGGATTGGCCATATTTTGTAAAAGGTTGGTAAAATTCTTCGTGGTTTCATACCTACTCACGTGTCGCGTGGTTATTTGGATGGCAGACGTTAATAGTTTTCGATATTTGTTTCAGGATCTTTTGAACCTTATATATTTTTTTTGGATTAATTCATCTACTGATGTAAAAGCTTTTTTTGGAAAAGAAACGGTGAGTTAATTTGCATTTGGTCGTAAACATTCCGATCGGCATTTTTGTCGACGCTGAACATCAGCTAACAATTATTCATGTTTGATTTCAGCCGTGAGGCGTTTCTTATTTCTTGTTACTTCAAGACTTAAATTTTTAACGCTAGCCCCTACCGACATATATCATGGACCGCCTTGACGTCCCCGCGAAGATCAAAATCACCATGGTTTGTTAGTCTATTCGCCGGAATGTGGTATGGTTTATAAAAACTTAACTTAAATTGACAAAAGTGCAATAATGACAGGACAGGAATTAATTTCTATTCCATCTTAGTTTTACACCAACTGTTAATATTAGAAAGGAATTTTCTTGTATATTGAGACCAGCAGCCTTCGGGTAATAAAATCGTTCAATAACTTTTGTGTCGATTTTTATTGATACTCCCCGCTTGAAGATTAAAAGTTTCCAGTTACCGCAGGTTAGTCTATCCTTGGCATAGTTTGGTGTGTGCTCCTGGCGCCCGAATTTTCACTTCTACTTATTGTTTATTTATTTGGAGTACAACACACACATTTATAATAACATCCACACACTTTAAAATATTTTTTTTTATTATTATTACAATTGTCGCTAGATATTATTTTTTTAATATTACAACATGTAGTGAACTTATAGGGCAAAATGTAACAATTAAAATAGATTCTATATTTTACATAAGCATTAACAGATTCTGTAATTTATTTTCTTTTGTAGGCGAGCCTACAAAAGAAAATAAATATATTAAAACAAATAATATTTTTTTGACATATCGATACCAGTGGCTTTAGTGTGAGTTTTTTCGACTCACGTTCGATTGCGAGCGCGTTAGAATTTTGTATGGGAAATTAGTGACCACCAGGCGGCGCTATAACTTTTTCCATATAAAATTCTAACGCGCTCGCAATCGAACGTGAGTGAAAAAAACTCACACTAAGGCCACAGAAGTATCAATTAATGTAAGGGACACGTTCACATTTTGACATTAATTATTCAAAGGAAATCTATACGTTAGTTTCAGGTTTTACAGCTTAGCTATCACAGATTTAAATGTAATTTAGAAATACAATAATAAAACAATTGTTAATATTATTTTTATATTTTCGACTTTTATGTCTGCGTAATTATGATAAATTCAACACATTAACAGTCTATAAAACTTAAGTTTAAAACTTCTAAATAAACAGTCTTACAAACTCTGTACTTAGTAATTGAATGAATGTACTAGAAACGAAAGATCGATTGTGAAAGATGATTAGTACGATGGCAATGAAAGTTGAAATGACGAATAGAAGGGACGGACGGATGTAAGGGAAGAAGATCGAATAAGAGGTGCATGAATTTTGTGAAAGATGATTAGAAGATGGCAGTGAAAGTTAAAATGACGAATAGAAGGGACGGACGGATGTCAGGGAAGAAGATCGAATAAGAGGTGCATGAATTGTGTGAAAGATGACTAGTATGATAGCAGTGAAAGTTGAAATGGTATGGTTCGTTTCCAGTACATTCATTCAATTACTAAGTATAGATTTTGTAAGACTGTTTATTAGAATACTATTACTTTTCAGAAGTTTTAAACTCAAGTTTTATAGACTGTTTAGTAATATTAACAATTGCTTTATTTTTGTATTCCTAAATTTCATTTAAATCTGTGATGGCTAAGCTGTAAAACCTGAAACTAACGTATATATTTGCTTTGAATGATTAATATTGGTTCATACCAACATTAGTCATGATAAGAACTTATTTCCATGGTGTTAAAATGCCATAAATTTTAGTAGATAATCTTATAGTTACATAATTACAACACTAAAAGTCCTTTACAATAGAATTACGTATAACTTTCTATTTCTCTTGCTGCTTACACTACGCTCGACGGTTTACACATAAAATATTAGTAACGTAAACCACAACTAAACATGTTTTTTTAATGTAAGGGACATGCTATATTTTAATCCACTCAATTATAATCGTTTTTTGGTTCTCCTGAAAAACCGTGGTTTGTCCCTTATATTAATTGATACTTCTGGTATCAAATGAGAATCAAATTAATGTAAATATTCAGTATTTTAGCAACAAACTTTTTATAAAACAAAATAAAATAAAGCAAATACGAATTTGATTTCTACTTGTTACGTTTTAGGCATATTACAGTAAGGAGCGTAAATAAAGATAGTTTTGTGAGATGTTAATGTAAGAGAATAATTCTTAAAAAACTTATCATAAATTAAAGTAAGGAACATGTTATTTAATTAATTGTCTGATTTGAGGTTTAAGTTAATGGACTAAATAATTTAATACGATGACTTACTTTATTTTTCTGAGAAGATAAATGTTAAATAATTTTTTTTTTGTCATAAATCGTTTGTCGCAGTCAAAAAATTTGTACTTTATGGGACATTTTTTTTAACTATAGAAAGTTTTTAATAATACCATTCGATACAGCGGAGAATTCTAAATTCCAATGTTATAATATACCTAACTCAAAATTATACAAAATGTTCTCTTACGTTAATTGGTACTTCATCTATAAACTATGTTAGCCTAACTATTTCTGTCTAAAAAAACAATTATAATTCTTGAACCTTAATATTAAGTTATTCCTACGATGAAATATTTATTATGAATACTTAATTTATAATACTTAAATGTTTTTTCTCATTCATACATATTTTACTAGAAAATAATCAATCGGCCAGAAAAGTTCTCTATAGTTCTAAATAATAATCTTAATTTAATTTTAAAAGACCAAAAACAGGAAGAATCACAGGATGTAGAGATCGTTTAATTTACACTTGGGTACTGCACATACACTGATAAACATTTCCAGTATAAACTGACACCTCATTGTACGAAAATTCTATACAATTCGAGATCACCTTATACTGGAAATTATAGCTTCATAATTATGTAGCCTTGTGTACCATTTACAAACAATTGGCGTGTAATGTATGATTGTGTCTTATTGATTATGGTTTCCTTCATAAATAAAGTTGTATACGTTAAACTGCTTTTATTTAATTCTGTTTTAGAACTTCAAGTAACATGATGAGCACGTTCTAAATAAATTACTGATTCCTATTATTATCAAAAACTCGTTAATAATATGAATTAGTAATTTGTTTTAGAGCGAGCTCTTCCTGATAAACTACAAATTCAAATCACCAAAGAACACTCACACAAACACAACAACCATACACACGCATGCATACACACACATGCATACACACATGCACACTTTCAAATTTCGCGCCATGTCTAAGTTGCCAAAGGGGCCCACAAGCGACGCTAGTTGTCTTACTTTTAGACCAACATTTTTGTATGAACATGACGTTCTTCTCCGCTAGGAGCAAAGAGTAAAGTAACTATAGAGGCAAAGAGTAGCAACTCTGTGGTAAAATTTGCTTCTATGGATAGTGCTGCCACCTCGAGTTTGGAAGGTGAACTAAAACTATACACCTACCTATAGATACAAATATACACCTATCTATAGATATACAATGCATAATATCTCGTATATTCTCTCGTATATTGACTCGCTACTCATAGTAATGTGCATACTTACTTACTATGAGTAGCAACAAAATTTAACAAAACAAATAACAGTAACAATTGACAACTAAAACAGAAATAACTGAGATAAACTCGGAATTACGGGAAGCGCATCAAAGTCGGGAAAGCCGGAATTGACAATGGCGGATGCCTGCAGTGTTGCCAACAGATAAACTAGCTCTCCACCAGATTCAACTTCGAAAACCACCAGAAAACCACTAATAAAAATCGGCCCTCTTACAAAATTCGCTAAAATTTCTACTAAATAAATTTTTGGTTTTTGTGAAAGAAAACAGTAATTAAAGTAGTTATATTAGTAAAAAAATTCTTTATTATCACGTAATGAAATATTTAAAATCAATAAATCACCATAAAATATTATTAGTAAATCAACAAGTCAAGGTGAGGAACATAAACATTATTCAATAAGAAGAACACCTAGGATAAAAAAATGATATTCTAAAATTCGTCTTCCGATGAATTTTTGTCTGCACCATCATCGGTTTCGCATTTATATGATTCTTGGGTACTGATTTGTTATAGAACTTTTATTAGAATTTACCTACACAGTAAAAGTAAATATTTCTGAAAATTAAATGAAGTAAAAATAATATATTTCGTAATGTTTTAGTGGCTTAGTGGTTGAGTGATAGCATTTTCAGTAATTGAAACTGAATTCTACTAAACCACTAGAAAAACCACCAGCTACTAAAAGCAATATTTCGCCACTAAAAGGGGGGTCGAAACAATCAGTGTTAGTGGAAAATTCAATAAGTTGGTAACACTGGATGGCCGGCGACAATGACGTTTGTTTGATAAAGAAGACAAGATGGCTGCCAAGTTTTTTTAACCCGTCAAACTCCAGATGTCGCTGTCGTCTGTGGAAATGATGACAGTGTTAAGTGTGCCCCCCCTGGCTAGGAGTATAGTGTTCTGTGCACTCCAGTGCAGACACAGGCAGCCCGCGCGTGTTCTTGCTCCCGCGTCCGCCCCGCTCCCCAGTCTGGACGGACACGTGCGGACACTAAGTAGTACCATGTAGTACCTATCTAGGCAGAATTTTTTATTTGAAAATATTTTTCATTCGATTTTGGCGGTAACAAGTATTCTATAGCGGCTCTTGCCGCCTCTTGAATTTCAGGTGGCGTTAAAGTAAGTTCATCACACTCATTGTCTTCACTTGAACTAATTTTGTCAAATACAATTACTTTTCAAAATCAATGACGAACAACGAACAACAATATTTTTTCCCGCGTTAAGGCTCCTGCAAACAGGCGCGACAAGCGACAAGAATCGCGCGCGACTCAAGGGCACCGCTCGTTGCGCAACTTGCGGTGCCTTTGTGTCGCGCCGATTCGCGTCGCGTGTCGCGCTGTTCGCAGGAACCCACAGACTAAGAAGAGAAGTTACCTTCAGGAACCTTTAGTGTTATTTTTTGAAGTGAAACTTCTTTACGCACGCTTGACTTGGGGAGTAAGCTGGCGAACGCGTGACGTAAGCGTTACGAAAAGTGTGATCGGGCAAGGCGAACGGAAGTTAAGTGGGGGATATAAGCAAGAGACAGCAGTGCGCGCGCACATTTTCTTTCTCTCTATAAGTTTCACTTCAGTCGTGTGGTCATAAGCACACTCATTTTTAACCGACTTCTAAAAAAGGAGGAGGTTCTCAATTCGGATGTTTGTATTTTTTTTTTTTTATGTTTGTTCGCGCATAACTCCGTCGTTTGCCAACCGATTTGAAAAATTCTTTTTTTGTTGGAAAGGGTATGCTTTCCAAATGGTCCCATGAAAATTTTATCGAAATCAGACAAGCGGTTTTTGAATAATCAACAAAAACCTAAAAATTTATCTACATTAACGATCTTTTCATATTTCATAACTCCGTCATTTACGAACCGATTTGGAAAATACCTTTTTGAGCATTTGCTCTCGAAAATCATCATTTGGTAAAGTGGAGCTGATGATAAAGACCACAGATGGCTATCGGAACTACTCAATGACAAATATTTCACGGGTTGCGATTCGATTACTTTAATATGGTTGCTAAGCAATTTATGCTCTTTACAAGCTCCATTCCACCATACTATGCAATGGTGAAATGGAGCTGATGGTGACTTCTCAAACAGCTCCAGTTCTCCTGGCTTATGGGAACTTCTCAACAATTAACGTCCCTGCATCGGGTAAAGCAATATTTTGTAAAAGGTGATAAGCAGTTGACATTACGCTATTGTAACTTAGATAAATTACAAACTGACCCACTAAAAAAAAAACATACAAACATCCGAACATAGTACCTCCTCCTTTTTGTGAAGTCGGTAAAAAGTGAAAAATAAAAACTTTTTTACAAAAAAAAAACAACCGTCTTCCGAAAAACACTATAAAGTGAAAAATAACTTTAATTTCGGAAGTCGGTGGCAAAAAACTAAAATACAAATCCAAAGACACCGACTTCCGAAATTAAAGTTATTTTTCACTTTATAGTGTTTTTCGGAAGACGGTTGTTTTTTTTTTGTCAAAAAGTTTTTTTATTTTTCAATAAACTGTTTTCTATTTATGCAACTCCGTTCGAAATTTAAATAAAAACTTTGATAAGTTACCTCCTTGGTTGCCATGTTTCGAAGTAAAATATCGTTCCAATTTTAATTAAATTACACGACAGATATGATTGGCCGCTGAACACTGACCTCTATAATACACGTAGTTGTATTATAGAGGTCAGGCCGCATTATTAGTGATGGGTAGCACACTCTTCTAAAATGAGGATCGTGCGAGGCACTCTTTGTACCAAGTGTGCTAGCACACTGTGCTACCACGAATGAGGCGAGGTCGCGAGGCTGCAATGGCATGTGAGCACGTACGTGCTGCTTGTGTGTAAGTGAGCCGCGTGACTCGTCACTCGCCATGCGAGTCGCGAACTCGCGAGTGTGGTGAGTAGTGACGTCAACACACGGCACATGTGACGGCACACTTGTAATGCACTACCCCAGCCCACGCTCATTGGCCAAATAACCAAGCGTAGCTTCACGAGTTGAATTCTGGCCAATGAGCACGCTTCATTGAGACGTCGCATGGCGAGGCAAAATAAAAAGAGTGAGTGACTCGTTTCGTTCAAAACTCACAACACCTACTTGATCGTACAAATGTTCTGTAGCTAATCTGTGGTGTGTGCTAGCACATCAAAATAAAAAGAGTGAGTGACTCTTTTTATCCAAGTGAGTAGCAGGGTTGCCAACCGTACGAGGTTCCTCGTACAAATACGAGATTTGTGGTCTTCCGTACGAGGTACGAGGACACTATCAACCTCGTACAATTATGTACGAGATTTTGATAATATGGCCATACGAACATTTTGCATCACCATTATATAATAGTAAAAACTAGTGTCATCTATCAGAACTTGTAGGAACTTCTTACACCAAAAATTTCATTGCCGCATTTACGCGATGATTGTCTATGGTAGCTATCCCGTCATCCGGGAAATCCCTGACTAATAAAACATTTCTTTCTGCGCATTAGTCGTCTCTGTCACATTAGATGTTTCCGACATAATATTTGGAGAGGAGCCGTGAAATAAGACAAATTTAGTTTTTAGAACCATTTAGATTTTTTAGTTTTCTATGTGATTTATAGTATGAGTATTATTAAAGATTTTTTGACACAAAGTGATGTTTTATTTTGTAAGAAACTTGCAATAGTTTATTTCATTGAGTAAAAAGTCCTAAATCCAGTAGTTCAAAATGCTTTAATTTTGGTTTTAGCACGTTTTCGATGTCTATTAAAATGTACGAGGTTTGAAAGTCAAAATACGAGATTTTTAGCTGCATATGTACGAGGGATTTTTTTTCACGGTTGGCAACCCTGGTGAGTAGCTACAACTGTGCTAGCACATGTGCTGAGTTACCCAACACTACGCATTATATTGTAGTCTTTGGGTCAGGCGTACTTGTATTAAAGAGGTCAGTGGGTCAGTGTCGCTAAACCACGACAGACATGGATTTTTATACAACTTTTGCTGGCCGCTGCTCGCATGTATTTGGCTAGTACAGCAATTTCGATTTATCTCGAAGTAGTTTGTCAAAATAATGCTCAAACCAAGCATGTTTCAGAAAAAAACTATTATCAAGTACCTAATGACCAATATCTCAGAAATCTTCTAAAATTATTATCTTATAATTATGTTGTTAGTTGCAATGAAAACGAAAACTAACGCTGTGTAACATGTGTTAGCTCTCTTCGTAAACTCTCATCATATGTCAAAGACTCGAAGCTGTCAAAAAGAAAGATTGATTTGTTTTCTACACACATTTTCCCCGCTATCGGTAATTCGGTATTAATTACTCTGTCTCGAATGCGGTCTCGTATTTATGTTTATTACTAGTTAAGCTTGAAAACATCCGTCATAAAAATTTACATGCATCGCAAATAATTGTGAATCTCATTGTGTAATCAACGGCGACTGTAGTAGTAAGAACACTTGGTTCTTATTTTCCACAGCCGGGTGAGTAAAAAAATATTGTTTACATTAGATATGTACTAAAAAAAAATTCGTGACAAAATAATTTACTACTAGCTAAGCTATCAGATTTATTTGCCTTTCGAAAATTGACCCCAGCAACATTGAACGATGATAATAACTTCCTCGTATTTTTGGTCAAGGGGAAAATATAATACTTAATTTTTTACCTTATAATAGGTCATAGCACACGTATCAAATCGGAAAGGGATCAGCACCTTATTGCCTTTCGCCTCTCCGTTAAACAGGCATCAACCTAACTAAACGTAAGCACGTTACCAAAGCGGATCAGAAGCTTCGATACGTCGACTCGGCTACGGCTAGGCGGTGCAGCAAGCAGGCCGGAGGGGTGAGAGGGGCAAGGGTGGACGAAGAGACGTAAGCTCGGGTACGGAGAGACATAAGTGCGAAGCTGACAAGCCGTAAGCACAGGGACGATGAGCAATGAATAGAGAACTGCTCCTTATTGCCTTTCGCCTCTCCGTTAAACAGGCATCAACCTAACTAAACGTAAGCACGTTACCAAAGCGGATCAGAAGCTTCGATACGTCGACTCGGCTACGGCTAGGCGGTGCAGCAAGCAGGCCGGAGGGGTGAGAGGGGCAAGGGTGGACTAAGAGACGTAAGCTCGGGTACGGAGAGACATAAGTGCGAGGCTGACAAGCCGTAAGCACAGGGACGATGAGCAATGAATAGAGAACTGCTCGAGTTGATACAGTGCCGATTCCTTGACGGTTTCATATGTGTGCTATGACTTTATTTCGTAGGTAAGTACCCAATGTTTTGTATGATATATTTGATGTTGAAATGAAGTTTTAAAGGAAATCAAACCCAAAACTTAAAGCCGGCCAGAGAAAAAAAATACAGCTGCCTTATGGGAAATAACCTTTTGAGCCTTTTTTTACTATTACAGTGATAGTCTACCATTAGCTCCCCGGCTGCTGTTTGAGATTGAAAATGTCAAAAATCGTATTTTAACAAGCTTATAGTTAGAACATGTTCTAGGTGTTAAATTCAATTTTAAGTAGGATTTTTTTTAATGTTTTGGCATTTTCAATCTCAAATAGCAGTCTGGGGGTAAATTTTGACTTTCGCTGTAATAGTTCAAGATGATATTTCCCATAAGAAAATAGTACTTACTTTTTTTTTACGGGCTGCCACTTTGTATCAATTTGGTTGAATTTTTTGTTTTACCTCAGAGCTCCTTTAATCATAAGCGGATTTGCAAAATTCTTTTTTTATTTGAAAGGATATACTTTCAGATTGGCCACATAGAAATTTAATCAAAATCAATTCAGTAGTTTGGTTTTTAAACCAAAATTACTGGTAAAAATTAAGGTAAACAACATTGTTTCTGTATGTATGTTATGGTATATCTCTGGCAATTGTAGATCAATTTCAACTTATTTTTAATGGATAGTGTTACGAGGTTCGGATTCATGACAATAAAAACTGCCGATTTAATAACCAAAACTTGACACTTTAATTAACAACACTAATTACAACTCAAACACACTAATTACAAAACACAATTGCACTACTGATCGCTTTAAGTCGCACTTGAAGATCGCTTCGGATGTTTTCGCTTCGATCGCTGTATCCAAAACTGTCTCGCTCGCGGCTCACGCCGGCCTTATATAGTGCCGCAGAGAGTTCTAGAACCTTCCATTGTAGAAACATCTAGAATGTTCGAGTACATACAGGCCCCGATCGACCAGATGTCGATAGTTCGGGAAAGTTCTAGAAAGTTCTCGCATCGAAATTTCTAGAAGGGTCTTGACTACTAGTTTTATTTATTTTATTTAATACTTCAAGCACATAAATGTACAGAGGCGGACTTAATGCCATAGGCATTTTCTACCAGTCAACCTTTAGGTGATGCAGAGACAAACAGTGGTAGGTGCAATCAAGAACATTGAGGAATAAATATTTTAAATATAGTTCCGCTACTCGATACTAGATGGCGCTAGTGGTAACTACTTTCACCATGTACCAAGCATTAATCGTGGCGCGCAACAATAATGTATGCCACAGGGGTGGTCCCATATAAATTTTTATTAACTTTGCTTGGATAGTTTTTGTGTTGGTTTCAATAATACGAATTTTTTCCACTTAGGGCTGATTTTTCCATCGCCAGATAACTTTTATTGGAGGAATAAAATTGACATTTGACAGTTTTTGTATGAAATAACTGTCAAAATTTCAAAATTATTCCTCGAATAAAGTTATCAGTTGATTGAAAAATTAGTCCTTAGTTAATATTGATGTTGTTTTAATAGTTTCCTGCCTGTCACTAATATTTACATAGCAAGTAGTGTTATATGAATTTGTGTGGGATAGGTACAACTAAAAAATGAAAAATAAAGAGGTTTTTACAAAAAAAAATAAACAACCAACTTCCAAAGAAACACTACAAAGCGAAAAATAACTTTTATTTCGGAAGTCGGTGTCAAAAAACGAAAATGCGAACCCAACGACCGATACCCGTTTCCTCGCCCGTATCCTTTGATTGCGTTGAGTTTAATTTTTCACTGCTTCGAGGGATTGCAGCCCTGAGTACTTTTTTGATATTAATTTTGATAACTCCACGCGTTCCTGAGAAAAAGGATCTTGACTGACCGACGGACAGACAGACGGACAAACTAAGTGAGCTTAAAAGGGTTTCGTTTTTCCTTTTGTGGTTCGGAACCCTAAAAATACGTGGATTCGGCCATCAACGTTCATAAAGGAAATATTATCGATTGCATTTTTAACCGACTTCAAAAAAAATCAACAAAAAAAAAAAAAAAAAAAAACATACCGTCGAATTGAGAACCTCCTCCTAGGTTCTCAATTCGACGGTATGTTTTTTTTTTTTTTTTTTTTTGTGTTTGTTACGCGATTACTCCGCCAATTGTGAACCGATTTTCAAAATTCTTTTTTTGTTTGAAAGGGTATACTCTCGAGGTGGTCCCATTATCATCAAGTTGGAATCTGCTGAGAGGATCCCATGGAAATCGAGGGATACCCTCAAATTTTATAGGCAAAGCTATAGCGATTTGGGTATTTTTTTAAATAACTTGAGCATTTGCTCTCGGAAATCGTCATTTGGTAAAGTGGAGCTGATGAAGAAGACCACAGATGGCCATTGGAACTACTCAATGACAAATATTTCACGGGTTGCGATTCGATTACTTTAATATGGTTGCTAAGCAATTTATGCTCGTCACAATGCGTATGGTGAGTGGTTGTTGAGGAGTTCTCCTGGTTCTTACCAGGAGAACTCCTCAACAATTAACGTCCCAACATCGGGAAAAGCAATATTTTGTAACAAGTGAGGAGCAGTTGACATTAGACTATTGTAACCTAGATAAATTACAAACGGACCCACTAAAAAGTGAAAAATAAAAACTTTTTACAAAAAAAAACAACCGACTTCCAAAAATAATACTAAAAATTGAAAAATAACTTTAATTTCGGAAGTCGGTGTCAATAAACGAAAATGCGGAACCAAAGACACCGACTTCCGAAATTAAAGTTATTTTTCAATTTTTAGTATTATTTTTGGAAGTCGGTTGTTTTTTTTTTGTAAAAAGTTTTTATATACTTATCTTACAGTAGCGAAAGTTCCATACAACTCGATTCCTACCGGCTTCCCTAGAAAAATGACACAGTCACTATTTTATAGACAAATAATCACACTAATCACACTAATATTATAAAGGCGAAAGTTTGTGAGTGTGTGTGTGTGTGTTTATATGTTTGTTACTTCTTCACGCTCAAACGGCTGGACCAATTTTGATAAAATTTTGTATGGAGGTAGCTGACACCCTGGATTAACATATAGGCTACTTTTTATCCCGATATTTCCACGGTATCGACAATTACGCGGGTGAAACAGCGGGGCGCAGCTAGTATATTATAATCATAATAGAGATATATACTCCGGCTTACCTCTTACAAAAATTGATCCTTCGCTACAGTTATGTTAAGTCCTTGAAGCCTTTGAGGATAATATTTTTTTGGGTAGTCTTCGCTGAGATTGGTCGCTATGGCCGAAATTAGGTCTCCAGCAATTTATTAAAAAAAAAACAGTGGCACTCCGGGAGTGTCGACACTCGACAGAAGTGAAAACAAACCACAAACAGAATACTTTGCCATCACTCACTGACATATCGGATATACATTAAAACCTAGTACATCCTGAGGACAGGCGAACACATCCGAAGCGGGTATTTTTTTAATCGTCTTATAAACAAAACACGCGCGGTGTCGCTTACGGTAACAGTGGCGCGAGTTCAATGGTTTTTTCCCAACTCAAAAAATGCCCAACGCGCCTAAAGAACTATTAAGGTATTAATTAATGATTAATCACTTCAAAAAAATATTAAGGTATTAATTAATAATTATTTTTTTCAGCTTACTGATAGGCGGGGTTAGACTGATCTGAAACTGGTTTGGCTCCGTCTTGTCTCGGACTGCACGGAGAGGCACTCCGGAAATTGCTGTTTACGCAGAAATTTGGTAATAATTATAAATATTATCTTATTTAATCTATGGCAAAACTTTTAAGCTGCTATCAGACGGACTGCATCGCAGCAACCGTGCGCAGTCGATATATTCAACTGCATGCAGTTGTACGTTCGACTTCGTTCAGTCGTGATATCAACATCACGCGTTTGATCGACTGCGCGCGGTTGCTGCGAAGCAGTCCGTCTGATGGCAGCCATACACAGACGTAGTGGAGATCGGTATCTAGGTTTAATGATATTTATTCTAAAAAAGGCACTAAATCACTTCATCATCATCATCACCATCATCATCATTATGATTAAAGAAAAGTAAGATAAATGCGTTTACAGCAAAAATACATCATACAGGGTCTGGCTGTTTGTGTATGTGAGTTTAAATGTTTGTAAACGCACCCACAATACAGGAGAAATCCCTAGTGTGGGGCAAAGTGTAAAAAAAAAATATATTAAAAAAAAAACGATCAAGTGTGAGTTTTGTTAATAGTTTTCACGGGCTTTTTTTTAAATAATTTAACTTCAAATTTACGGTTTTCGGATTTTTTTCCTTTACTTGTGCTACATGACATTGCTTCTTGCCAAATTTCATGATTGTAGGTCTACGGAAAGTAACCCTATATGTTTTGATTCCGGAACATAAACGCCCGTATCTTTTGATTGCGTCAACTTGGAAGTTTGAATTTGTCACTGCTTCAAGGGTTTGCAGCCCTGAGTATTTGATATTAAGTTCAACTTGATAACTCTACGCGTTCCTGAGAAAAAGGGTCTTGACCGACGGACAGACGGACCACGAAGTGATCTTATAAGGGTTCCGATTTTCCTTCTGAGGTACGGAATCCTAAAAAACAGAAAACTGATTATTATGCCAAAATTTATTTATTTATTCTTCAACAAATTTACATTTGTGTCGAACAGTGGTTTTAACAACATATTATGTTACACAAAATTAAATAATCATCATAATGTCAGCAAAGAAACAAAAATAAAAATATTACATTCCGCATTGGTCATAACATTATTAGTCCTGATATTAATTATAACAATTTAACTTAATATTACTTAACTAAAAATTAATGTAAATTCAAATAAAAGAAATGTATGTCAATAAGAGTCATGATAGAAAGTTGAATATGTCATATAAAGTCATTAAAATATATTACTACACCCACTATATTAGTGCCACATATTAGTTCGAACTACTATTACTCGTATCTTTAAGAAACTCTTCTATGCTGTAATAACATTTCTTCAATAACAATGACTTTAATTTTCTCTTGAATTCGTTTGGATTCATAGAGTTTTTAAATTCTACAGGCAATTTATTGTACAGATTTACTGACTGCACTCTTGAGGCATGTTTAACAACATTAAGCTTAGGCTGTATGAAATTCGGTAGATCCTTTCTACGTGTTTTTATTCTGATATTTCTCTGATCTTCTGTCTCAAACTTATGGATATTTTTAATAAAATGACTAAGCAGGACCAGGATATAGAGGCATGGTACTGTAAGAAAGTGCAGTTTCCTAAAATAATCCCTACAAGACTCCGTTTGTTTAATGCGAAGCACTGCATAGTTCTCAAGGCTCTTTTCTGCATAACGAAAGCAGCATTAATATTGTATTGGTAGCTGTTGCCCCAGAACTTTATGCTATATCTAAGTCTAGACTCTATGAGTGCAAAATATGCCATTCTGAGGTGAGCCATGGTTAATTCATCTCTAAGACTCCTGAGCATAGCAAGCACTACTCATAGTGTTAGTGACCACTTCCAATTCCTTCTTCCAATTTAAAACTGCATCTATCTGTACCCCCAAAAATTTTACGTTGTCTACAATATCCACTTTATTCCCCAATAAACTTACTTTGACAGTATCGTTGTTCTTCACGTTCGATTTAAATAATAAACATTGCGTCTTTTTTAGATTTAGTTTCAGATAATTTCAAAAGGGTCTCAGCTCAGCATAATGTCAGATGAAAGAAAGAAAATAAGTTTATTTCACCCAGGGCGTCTACGCCATACGGCATTTCACACAAACTTTCAAGCCCTTGTTTTTCGAAATGAATTAACCTCATACGCATAAGCAGGATACAAAGGTCTAAAAAGTTACTTAAGAACAACAAGAACAGGGGCTCCCATACAACAAACGTGTGTTTTGTCGGCGTTTTGGCCTTGTGGTACGGAACCCTTCCTGTGCGATTCCAACTCGCACTTGGCCAGTTTTTTTTTTAACTGACAAAAAAATTCTACGCTTGGGGTTCTACAGGGTGTTTGGTGCATCGTTTGCCAAATGGAATTGGCCGAAAGAAGAGGTCATTTACTATCTCTTAAGGCCCAGTAACTCATTCCTTGTTTCACTGTTTTTTTTAAAAATGACTTTTTAATTTTTATTTGGAGAAATACAAGAACTCTGCATTTAAGCTTAATTTTTTTTTAAAGTTATGAGTATAGCCTTCAAATTTTATTTTAATTCTTATGTTTACTCTTGTATGGTTCTATGACATTAAAAATTTACTTGCTAATAACATCTCGTTCCTTTTTAATAACTCCCAAAGTTTTTGAAAAAAGGAAAAATACACTAACACTTGACTTTAAATTGCTGTAAAAAAAAAACTAAAAGCGGTCGGGATCTTCGAATTCTTTTATAAGGTTCTCTAGTTTGTCTCCTTTCCAACGGTGTGCAATATACAAAAAAAAATGTTTAATAACTTCAGTAATTCGCTAAATGTGTAATCGAGACTCATCAGGCTGATATTCGATATTACGGTAAGAACACTAGTTTTCACATAAATAACATACTTTAAATAGGTGGATAGTGTTATCTCACTCTTACGCAGTCTTTTATCTCTTTCTAGGGTTCTAATTTTCCTCGAACTTGAAAAAAAAAATTAACTTTTATTTAATAAGTACCTAATTATAAATTTTGTTCAAATTGTCCTCCACTATTGCGTACACACGCGCGAGATCTTCGTCTTATCTCGACTGTAGTGGTGTGTAAACGTATTTCTGCTTTGACAGTGACGAAAGCCGCCTCAATGCGTTGGATTAAATGATCCCTAGTCTCAACTTCCGTGGAGTAAACAAGTTCTTTGGGCCATCCCCAGATGTAAAAATCTAACGGAGTCAGGTTTGGGGAACGGAGGCCAAGGAATAGGGCTATCCCTCCCAATCCATGATTCTGGGAAAGCAACATTTGGATGTTGTACTCCCTGGCGGTTAATCTCCAGTGAGCGGGATAATCGTTTTGATGAACAACAAAAGACAGGACTTCACTGAAAATTAGTAGCTGACCTAATAATTAGGGTAAGTCTGTTTGTAGAAATTCTTTTTAAAAAGTTCGGATCATCCACGTCCGAGTGTAATAAGAAGATGTCGCGCGTGTGTACGCAATAGTGGAGGACAATTTGAACAAAATTTATAATTAAGTACTTATTAAATAAAAGTTTATTTTTTATTTCAAGTTCGAGGAAAGTTAGAACCCTAGAAATAGATAAGAGACTGCATAAGAGTGAGATAACACTATCCACCTACTCAAAGAATATTATTTATGTGAAAACTAGTATTCTTACTGTAATATCGAATATCAGCCTGATGTGTCTCGATTACACATTTAGCGAATTACTGAAGTTATTAAACATTTTTTTTGGTATATTGCACACCGTTGGGAAGGGGACAAACTAGAGAACCTTATAAAATAATTCGAAGATCCCGATCGCTTTTAGTTTTTTTTACAGCAATTTAAAGTTGAGTGTTAAGTGTATTTTTCCATTTTTCAAAAACTTTGGGAGTTATTAAAAAGGAACTAGATGTTATTAGCATGTAAAAATTTAATTTCATAGAACCATACAAGAGTAAACATAAGAATTAAAATAAAATTTGAAGGCTTAACTCATAACTTTAAAAAAAAATTAAGCTTAAATGCAGAGTTCTTGTATTTCTCAAAATAAAAATTAAAAAGTAATTTTAAAAAAACCAGTGAAACAAGGAATGAGTTACTGGGCCTTAAGAGATAGCAAATGACCTCTCCTTTCGGCCAATTCCATTTGGCAAACGATGCACCAAACACCCTGTATAATCATGTCCTAACTCATGGTTACAGTTTTCGCGTCTATATCCATGCCAGCCTGTATAGGATACTTACTTTTGATCTTAATTCAGACGCCAGCACATCAAGCTACCCGAAACTATCAAATTTTCCCAATCAACTTTGAACCTTATGCTTCAGCGATAAAGTTGAAAATCTATTAAATACATTTGACAGATTGTAGTAGCTTGATGTGCTGGCGTCTGTATAGTCACGAGCACTAACATGTCAACATTTGGCAACTTTCAATTGCGATTTCACGAAATAACGAATGCCAAGTTTAAATACGACACTTTACATAAACCTATGGGTTCGAAATGTTCGTAATAACATAAAATTTCATTCAAAAATAAAGGAGAGAATCGCCTTTGAATAAAGCCAAGTGTATACATATTTATTCTCGTCACTGTACATCATTATCATCATCATTTTAATCCAGGTCGTAGTCTAATAGTGTGGCAATTTTTGTCCAAATCCGTTCAGCCGTTAAAAAAGTGATTGAGAAACACACATTCTACTGTCACAGTTTAAAAACATGGCCATTGAAAAATCCACATTCAATTTCTTTGTTGTGTAAGGGAACGAACTGAGTTTCCATAATATGAATAACATAGGCCTTCATTTCATAATCTAGCGTGACGTGTCTCATTGTAAAATAGTATGAAAATGCGAACGTTAAAACTAGGCGTTGGCGGTATGATAACGCAATGCTTGGCGCCCCAGTTTATTTGACACAGAAGTTCCAATGCACGGAGTATTTGTTTATTTTTTATTTATTAAAACTTTATGCACTAGTAAAAGAAATACTGTACAAAGGCGGACTTAATGCCTGAGGAGTATCTCCTTTTATTTTCAATTTTTATTCTGTACCAGATGCGCCCCGCGGTTTCGCCCTCGATTCGATCCTGTGGTAATATCGGGATAAAAAGTATCATCATCATCATCATCATTTCAGCCGAAAGACGTCCACTGCTGGACATAGGCCTCCCCCAAAAGGGGGGGTTTGCCATAATCGCCACGCTTGGCAGGCGGGTTGGCGATCGCAGTATGGTATGGTGGTGGCATGCATAGAGAAGTAGTCTCTTACGACACCCACGGGAAGTATGGGGTGGTGCTATTCTTTAAGTCCGGCACCACACAGACAAAGAAAAAAAAACCGGGCAAGAGCGAGTCGGACTCGCGCACCGAGGGTTCCGTAACATCCGGGGTTATGCATAAGGTTTATGTTTATGAAATTAAATGTTTTTTTTTATTATTTTTATATTTGAGTTGATTGAATAAAATGTAAATTGCGGTTTACGATTTATGACGTATTAAAAAAAACTACTTACTAGATCTCGTTCAAACTAATTTTCGGTGGAAGTTTACATGGTATTGTACATCATATATTTTTTTTAGTTTTATCATTCTCTTATTTTAGAAGTTTCGGGGGGGGGGGACACACACATTTTACCACTTTGGAAGGGTCTCTCGCGCAAACTATTCAGTTTAGAAAAAAATGATATTAGAAACCTCAATATCATTTTTGAAGACCTATCCATAGATACCCCACACGTATGGGTTTAACGAAAAAAAAAATTTTTTAGTTTCAGTTCTAAGTATGGGGAACTCCAAACTTTATTGTTTTTTTTTCTATTTTTGTGTGAAAATCTTAATGCGGTTCACAGAATACATCTACTTACCAAGTTTCAAGAGTATAGTTCTTATAGTTTCGGAGAAAAGTGGCTGTGACATACGGACGGACAGACAGACAGACAGACATGACGAATCTATAAGGGTTCCGTTTTTTGCCATTTGGCAACGGAACCCTAAAAAAAGTATCCTATGTCCTAATCATCCAAATCTGTTCAGCTGAAAGCGTAACAAACAAACAAACATTTTTAATATTAGTTTAGAAGAAAAATGCCGCCATCTTGGTTTTTCAATGCAATTTGACAAGCGTTTGTCAACGACGCCCTCTTGTCAATGTCATTTAAGGGGGAAGCGCCAGGATAGCCCGCGAAATTCAAAGGGGATTGAAGGTTTTTACATTGGAGCCTGGCATACCTACTGTGCCATTTTGATTTACTTTCAAAATGGCCGCCACGCATGAAACCTATGCCACGGATCTTCAAAGTTTTTTGCAATTCGCAGGTCAGTCAGGTTGTATGTTGTTTAAAATATGAGTCGCGACCTGACTTTAACACTTCGCGGGACACTTAACGCCTCTCGACGTAATAACAATAAAACTTCTATTGTGTCTCGTTCAGTGTCCTTCAATATGTTAAGATAATCAGCTTATATTGTTCCCACTGCTGGGAACATTTGCACAGGCCTCCTCTCTGTGAGAGGGAGTGGGCCGTAATCCACCACGCGGGCCCAGTGCGGGTTTGTATCTGACTTCACAGAATTATATTCATTAAAATTTTCAATACAACCCTCTATATTCATATATCATCATCTATCTAGCCTTTTCCCAACTATGTTGGGGCCGGCTTCCAGTCTAACCGGATTTAGCTGAATACCAGAATTTTACATGGTACTCCACAACCCAGTTACTGGGCAATACGATACCTCTTGGTAAGACTGGTTGTCAGATTTTCGAGCTTCTGACGACCCGTAACGACTGTCAAAGATCCATGAAAGACAGCCGGGAGCAATTAAGGGCTAATAATAATAAAACTATCACTAAGTTTAGTACTCTCAAAGGAAGCACTTGGCTTTGGCCCGTGTTACCCTAAAAAACCGGCAGATCAGTGTCGAGTTACAAAAATGTAAGTCTGCCGACAGAAGTGACAACAAAACAAACATAATACTTTGCCATCATTCACTGACATATCGGATTTAAAACAGAGTACCTACATCCCATTTTGACTTAAGTGGCAGTGGTCAGGGCACATTGCTCGCAGAACAGATGGCCGATGGCGCCGAAAGGTTCTGGAGTGGTAACCTCGTACCGGAAGACGTAGCGTTGGAAGGCCTCCCACAAGGTGATCCGATGACCTTGTGAAGGCCGCAGGAACCCGTTGGATGCGAACCGGTCAAGGTGGAGGTGCTTGCGGGAGGCGTAGGTCCAGCAGTGGACGTCTTTCTGCTCCCGAGGACAGCCGAACACATCCGAATGTAGCGCGGCGTCGGTAACAGTGTCGCGAGTTCAATGGTTTTTTCCCATCTCAAAAACGCGACTAAAGAAGTTTTCACTTCAAAAATAGAGTTGGTTTACTGTTCATTATTGTGATACTGTGACTACAATGTAATCTGTAATCTGTCTGTCATATATCATTCAACATTTACGCCCATTGACACATAACTTTGAACATAAAATCACGCATGTATTTCCATTAGGGATTGGCAGAGGTATACAGCCACGAGCACTAATATGTCAACACTTGGCAACTTTCAATTGCGATTTTTTCACGAAATAACGAATGCAACGTTGAAATACGACACTTTACATTAACCTATTGGTTCGAAAATACTGTGTTCCTAATAATATAAAATTTCATTCCAAAAATAAAAGAGAAAATCGCCTTTGAATAAAGCCAAGTATACTTTTGCTCGTGACTGCACAAGTGACTCTCGGCTTCCTTTTACACCCGTTAGATATGTATCTCTTTTACTTACACTCGATCTACCATCTTTTGTACATTTCTTGAGCGATGTTGTTTAGTTTAGCAACAGTAATCTCGTAAGTAATATTTTCTTCTCATAAATACGATGTCGGCCGGTATCGGTATTGGTTTGCTGTCATTATTGACTAATACGGATTGTCTAATACTAATACTAATACGGGTATCGTTGCAACTAATATACTGGTTGAGCTCTATGGCGATTTTAAACCTTAAAGGTGTAGGAAGATAAAGCAATTTGAACTATAATAGCACTGCATTATAGTTCAAATTCCTTTATCTTCCTACACTACAGTAATTCGAAAATGGCCTTACTTGGCCATAACTCGAAATACTTTTGCTCGTGACTGTACAGTAATCCCACATTTCGTTCGTCATAATCAGCCTATATTGTTCTTTTTTCGAGAGGGATTGGGCTCTAATCTACCACGCGGGCCCAATGCGGGTTGGTAGATGTCACATGTCTTCGAATTTTTGGTTCTAGGACATGCCGGTTTCCTCACGATTAGGACTGACACTGGGCCGGCGTGGTAGATTACAGCCCACTCCCCCACGAAGAGAGGAGGCCAGTGTCCCAGCAGTGGGAACATTATACGCTGATTGTGAAGATTACCGACTCCGACCTGTAACTTTGTACACATCCATACTAATATTATAAATTCGAAAGTAACTCTGTCTGTCAGTCTATCTGTCTGTATGTTACCTTTTCACGCCTAAACCACTGAATGGATTTCGATAAAATTTGGCAGAGAGATAACATCACGGGGAAGGACATATAAGATAGTTTTTATCAACATGCCTCACGGGCGGAAGCTAGTTTCTATACAGGGTTACTTTTCAAAGACCATCCAAATTTTTACATGGTGTTGTACCCATGAATAGAAACAACTTTCACTATGGGACCAACTCTGAAATCACGAAAAAAAATCTGCTGTTTCATACAAAACTTCAATACCTACTTGACCAAAATGTATGAAACAGCTGATTTTTTTTCGTGATTTCAGAGTTGGTCCCATAGTGAAAGTTGTTTATGTTCATGGGTAAGAACACCATGTAAAAATTTGGATGGTCTTTGAAAAGTAACCCTGTATAAAATCATCATACAATATAATATTATTTAGACTTAATAATAAATAATAAAGGTGCATACATAATATACAATATTTATTACAAAACGATAAAATAAAATATGGTAATAAATTTCAAATAATAAAATATATAAGTATAGTGTGAGTGTGTGTTTACGAGCAATGCTCTGCCACTGACCTTACCGATAGCAAAAATATATTAACTATTTATTACTTTAATATACAGTATGTTTCTAGAGGGACTCGACTCGTGGCTAAAAGAAAGAAAGAAAAATATTTTATTTGCGACACACACAAGAAGTGCAAATGGTAAAGGCTCCTTCAAACAGACGCGACACGCGATAAAATCGTTTTTAGTATTTGTTGTTATAGCGGCAACAGAAATACATCATCTGTATAAATTTCAATTGTCTAGCTATCATGGTTCATGAGATACAGCCTGGTGACAGGCAGACGGACAGTGGAGTCTTAATAATAGGGTTCCGTTTTTACCCTTTGGAACCCTAAGAAGACCTGTACAAGGCCAAAAAGACTCTTATCTCAGCATAATACTGCGATATTTAAAAAATAAATACCGCAGCGCTAGTATTCTAAATACATAGGTTAAGCTCGGACCATACCCAGGAACCCAGTAACAATCAACAGTTACCTAGTAACTGGGTTGTGGAGGTCAGATAGGCAGTCGCTCTATGGAAAATACTGGTATTCAGCTGCATCCGGTTAGACTGGAAGCCGACCCCAACGTAGTTGGGAAAAGGCTAGGCAGATGATGAGATACAACAGCCTGTAGAGCATGTACTTTGTAATGCGTAGTACATGCTTCAGTATTTGACAAGTCGTTTTGGTTTAGTAATATTGTAAGTTTCACTGAATGTTGTGTTTCAGGTTTTTACGAACACAGGTAAATTGCACCTTAACCGTAGGTATTTATAAATAGGCATCCATACTAATATTATAAATTCGAAAGTAACTCTGTCTGTCTGTCGGTATGTTACCGTTTCACGCCTAAACCACTGAACGGATTTCGATAAAATTTGGCAGAGAGATAGATTACATCCCGGGGAAGGACATAGGATAGTTTTTATCGACGTACCTCGCGGGCGAAGCCGCGGGCGGAAGCTAGTATTATTATATTTAATCGAACCGCCCTAATTCGCTATGACCACTTAACGATTCCTTAGTTCGAAACCACGTCAATTGCTTAGTTAAACCCGCCAATCGCCGTTGATTTCGCGCGGTTTCGTTTATTGTGTCACCGCACTAAATCAACTTGTGGAGGCCAACCCGGACTGCGATCAGGGGGCCTAAAAAGGCCACTTTGGCAGAATCATAAAAGGATAACATAATGGACAGTTAACCGTTAAGTTAATCGTATCAAATCCCATTATTGAAGCATTTTTCAGTAATTTTTTTTTTGTCTGTGCTAAAATACCAATCAATTTCTTCGATTAAGTATACCTACGTAGTGCAGCGAAAAAAAAGAAAAACACGGATTGTCTTCGCCATATTTACGATTCATAATGTTATAATTTTTTTCGCTAATAAATTCGCCAATTTTAAGCTCATTTTAGACTACGCTATAAAATATAATAGCATATAGTTTATAGCACAACAATATCGCGCGCCTTACATTTATTTAGTAGAACACGTTCACACTTTGCTGTACTATACAGGGTTATTGGTAAAACATTAACAACCTCTTAAGAGGTCATTATACTCATCATTATGAACAACTTTTACTATGGGACCAAACATGAAATTGCGAGAAAAAAAAACCAGCTGTTCCCTACATTTTGACGAGTTATACGAATATAAATGTAGGGAACAGCTGATTTTTTTTTCGTGATTTCAAAGTAATACAGAACAAAATCAAAGTAGGTATACAGGGTTATCCCTGTAAATAAATCCGTGTAAATAAAATAAATACATAAATAAATAGAGCAGTGTTTCCCAAACATTGTTCTGCCTGCAAGAATCAACAACAACAATATCTCGTTACACTTGTCTAACGAGATTTGTGTTGATGACTCTTATGATTATAATTCTGTTAGTAAACACCTCTGATCTGTTACGGTCGCGAATCATATGTTGATCAACACACAACCCGGTACTGACCTCAGCTCGGCTTCCAGTCTAACTGGATACAGCTGAATACCAGTATTTTACATGGAGCGACTGCCTGTCTGGCAGCCGCAACCTAGTTACTGGGTAATACGATACCATTGTTAAACTTACGGGCTTCTGACGACCTGTAACGACTGTCAAAGATCCATGAATGACAGCCGCGACCAACGGCTGGACGGGTGTTGTTATGTAAAAATGGTCACCCATCCACGGAGCAACCTCGGCAAGCGTAGCTTAACCTGATAGATGGACCCGTGCAGCTGTTATTCCTTAGCCACAAGCCCCTCTTATTTGATATGGACCTTCAAAAAAGGAAAGAATATTTGAATTTCGCGGGCTACCATAGCGCTACCATACCTTAAGAGTAAACTAGTCGCGAGCTCGAACTCCCTGGTGGCCATGGCCAAAAAGCACGCTGACTCACCTGGCTTCGTGTCCGACTAGCGTCTAACTGTTCATCACTGATACTAATCAGTGATGAGCAGTTAGACGCTAGTCTACACGCACAACGTCTAGTTCTCACGCACAGAAACACCGTTCCAAAATGATAGGCACGTAAAAAAATTCGAAAAGAGAAAAACTGGTGGATACTCTCCCGAAAGTGTGGAAAAAATATCGACTAGTGCCACCTTAACCCTTAGTCTGCCGGAACGTAGATCTACGCGAGACGCAATGGCTTTTTAATTGTGTCTGTAATTACGGCGGCACACAAGCGGTTAAGAGGTAGAAGCTTTATATTAATGTTTATTTTTCTATTTTTTCAGATGTCAGTGATGGTGGTGAAACGATGGTATCGTTCACGAAGAAATCAGTTAATTATATTAACTATAAGTATAATCTGTATAATATATTATATTTCTCTAAATGACAATTTGCACCGAGAACCCGATCTAGATATTACAAGGAGGTAAGTCCATTTGAATGATTTTATTAAACTTTAGCGTAGCTTTGAAGGTCCGTGGCATACTTACTGTCACGCCATTTTGTTTTTTTTTTCAAAATGGCGGCCTTCATGTAACCTATATACATCGATAGCTGATAACAGGAAACATAATGGTACTAATGTATACTGAAAACATAATGGGACTACCCCGTAAAGCGTCAAAGTTGATCACAGTTGATATGGATATTACGTGATTAACTTTGAACGTTACATCCGAACGTTAAATCAAAATGGCGCGACCGTAGGTGTGGCAAGCCTCCATATAAAAATCTTCCCCCTTTGGTACAGCTTTCCAAAGAAAATATGCGCTTCGGGAATCATCGTGTTTCCGAATTTGCACGAATGTCGCACCAGAGTAACCCCCACAGAGGCTACTAAGTTTTGTATAACCGCGCTTGGAACCTATCAATGCACGTTTGTATGTAGTTTTATCTCTGTCTGTTTATCTACTCCGGTCGTAGATAGGCATTTGTCACTCAAAAGTGTTGAAAAGTTTTATGGAATTGCATAGAGTTGTTAGGGGCGGTCTCCACGAGCGAGAGAATCGCGGCGATAGTCTCGCCGTGCCATCAAATTTTCGCCGCGATGAAATCGCCGTGTGGAGACACGTTCTAAGAGAGTGTATAGAAATACGTAGCACGACGATAATATCGCCGCGATTCTCTCGCTCGTGGAGACGGCCCCTAAGTCTATAATTTTGTGAACATTTTAATGCAAAATAGGCGGGATCTTCCATGGTTGTAACAGCTCTATATTAGATCTCATCATCGCGCGTTCGTATTTCTGAAGATAGACGATGATTCTTGAAGCGCAAACTTTTGTTTGGAAAGCTATAAAGGTTTAGTTTCTCTGTCTCACAGTTGATATATTTAATGGGAAACAAAGTTGATCAACATTGTTTCCGCAACATGTATTTTTTTGCTGGTAAAATGCAATGTTGCAGTGTTGCTGCCAACATTCTAATGTTCCGTATTTATGATAGTCAAAGTTACTCTACATTTGATATTGCGGGTTGCGGGCAACAATATTGCGTGACTGTTTTGCAACTGTGTTTGCAATTAAGCCCCTTTAAGCAAACTTTTGTTGAGCAACAGTTGATCAACATAGTTGATGAGAAATGAAAAAGTTGCTGGAAATAAAAGTTTATACATGGTTATTGGTAAAACATTAACAACCTCTTAAGAGGTCCATTGTACTCATCATTATGAACAACTTTTACTATGGGACCAAACTTAAAATCAGCTTTTCCCTACATTTTGACGAGTTATACGAACATAAATGTAGGGAACAGCTGATTTTTTTTCGCGATTTTAGGTTTGGTCCCATAGTAAAAGTTGTTCATAATGATGAGTACAATGACTTCTTCAGAGGTTGTTAATGTTTTACCAATAACCCTGTATATATGTCTTGTCCATACGACAGTCTGTGTCAAAATGTTGCCCGAGGAGGTAGTGTTGTTGAGTTCTTTGTATCTATTATATTCACCCTACTGCCATGTTTATAAACATGTTGCAATCACGACCACACACGTCAACAATTTTTGATAAACATGTATGCCGCCGATTCTGTTGTGCACAAACTAAACTTTTTCTTTCGATTTCATTAAGAAAAGGGCAGAAGATAAATATTAGTTTAGTCCTGTCAAATTAAGATACTCCATAGACAAGTTTAGACGTGATTAAAAAATTGGCTATTAAAAGTGCGACAATATACACACACTCACAAACAATGTCGTTGTTTTTATAATGTTAGTGTGATGATGGAAAACGATTCAGTAAACGATTCTGAACAAACTACTTTCATAATGTACATTAATTCTGTTACACATTGTATAACTCTGTTGGTGTCGTGTGAACGTTGAACGAAACAACAAGTGCGAGTCGGACTCGCGCACCGAGGGTTCCGTACTTTGTAGGTATGTAACTACAAATTTACGGCTTTCGGATTTTTTCTTTTACTTGTGCTATATATGACATTGCTTCTCGCCAAATTTCATGATTCTAGGTCAACGGGAAGTACCCTATAGGTTTTGATTCCCTTGCGAGTGTCAAAATATGCGGAAAACGGATAAACGGAACATAAACGTCCGTATCTTTTGATTCAGTTGACTTACAAGTTTGATTTTTTCACTGCTTCAAGGGATTGCAGCCCTGAGTATTTGATATTAAGTTCAACTTGATAACTCTACGCGTTCCTGAGAAAAAGGGTCTTGACAGACTGACAACGAAGTGATCTTATAAGAGTTTTTTTCTTTTTGAGGTACGCTTCATTTGAGTGAAGCGTCTGTTAACTACTTCACTATTTAATGTATTTCTTCTCTTTGAATTTTGGTGATATTTCTAAGGGCTGGTGAACACCTGGCGAAACGTAGCAAAACCAATCAGTTGAAATAAAGATGAAAATGCCAGGTTTCCGCCGGCCCTAAGGCCTGGGGCTGGCAGCATGCTTTTTCTCTTTCTGTTTTTTGTGTCTTTTTATTTTCCATCTTTGTCTAGAAATGCACGCTTCACTGTCAGTAGTAACGCAAGCAGCTCGATTGTGGTAATAAAGAATAAAATTAAAGATGTTAATTATAAAAACAGGTAAGGGTTTGTATTTTGTGTTTTTCTATCAAAATAGTCGTTGATGCCAATTGAGAGAGAAATTAAACGATTTAAGGCTCCTACAAACAGGTGCGACACGCGAATTAATCGCGCGCGACACAAGCCACCGCTCGTTGCGCGCCTTGCCTTTATGTTGTGTCGCGCGCGATTTTATCGCGTGTCGCGCCTGTTTGAAGGAGCCTTTAATTTTTATTTCCACTTAAGGGGAATGCTCTAGGTAGCTCGCGGAATTCCAATTTTCTTACGTTTTTTGTAATTTGCCGGTCATTGTCAGCACCCCAATTGTGTAACACATTAAAGGCCGCAGCACACTTCTAACACCCGACGCCATCCCACGCTTACTTATTGGCCAAATGACGAAAACAGCTCAACGAAATGAAAAATGTGGCCAATGAGTAAGCTTCATTGATGTCACGTTAGTGTGTTGTAAGTCTGTTTCCGCCTTAACAATCGCAATCTGAATCATTTCGAAAAATATTGATATTTTCGAAAAATGTGTCTGCTCGACAACGTAAACCAAAGACTACAATATAATGCGGTGTAAAAACAAAGCAATGAATGTTGTTGAACTGTCAAAATGACACCCATTGCTACAGATACTGTGTTACTCAATTACCCCGTAGGTTGTTTTGTAGCGATGGTGCTCTGTGGTCACTTGTCATGTCAACGTAAAATGTCAGTAGGTTTTTGCATGTCATTGGAAATATATTTTGTCCTTCCTCTTTTATATCGCATAAATATTAGAATTAACAATAATTGAATATACAGGGTTATTGGTAAAACATTAACAACCTCTTAAGAGGTCATTGTACTCATCATTATGAACAACTTTTACTATGGGACCAAACCTGAAATCGTGAAAAAAAATCAGCTGTTCCCTACATTTTGAAGAGTTATATGAACATAAATGTAGGGAACAGCTGATTATTTTCGCGATTTCAGGTTTGGTCCCATAGTAAAAGTTGTTCATAATGACTAGTACAATGAGCTCTTAAGAGGTTGTTAATGTTTTACCAATAACCCTGTATATTCCTTGTGTAGACTTTTCACCTTCCATTCTTCAAATTGTATATAATGTGTTCTTACATGTGTGGACTTCGGTCATTATACCAAGTTATTGAACGCAATGGTCGTTTGATTCATATCCCATACGTATCCACTTCAGTATGTTGAACAAAATATGACGTTACGCGAGCGTAACAAGTATGTATTTACAGAAATATAATCATTAAAATCCTGTTACGCTCGCGGGTCATATTTTAATCAACATTCAACATGACATTGCAACTTGACAATTGCAAAAAACGTAAAAAAAAATCAATTCTGCGGGCTAATCTGGGGCGTTTAGTGGAAAAAGAAATTAAATCGTTTCATTATACGACCTTATAATTATGTAATGCTCATTGGTACCAACGGCTAAGAAAAAATAGAATGCATGCTATAAATACTTTCGCTTATTGATTTGCACAAACGTTAGTTGACTTTTTTCTACTTTAGCTTTGACATACCACATTATGATTTGACATCCTAGTGATCCAAATGTTTGAACTGCTATAACGTTTTTATTGACTAATTCAACTACCTTTGATTTATAATAAAAAATAATTAAGTAATCACTTGGAAGTATCTGATTATTACACGACCCATAATGCGAAGAATTAGAGAGTGCTCTACGATCGATTTTTTGCCTCCTTTGCAACTGTTTCTGTTGTTATACTCCTGCTAGTACATTGAACCTACTTAATTTATATGCCATTGTATAGATAATTTAATGGAGATTAATTCTGTGCTTTTCAAAAATGTATTTAATGCAGTATAAACGAAAAAATCATCAAAATGTTTCTAAAAACAATCCCGTCTATCAAGTGCGAAACCTGAAAACATTGTAGCTTGCGAAAAATTCAATTAATTGAGTATTTTTTTTTATAAATACATTCTGTTTATCCATAGGAGGAACCCTATCTAAAATGGTTCTTTTATTTAAAGTAGTTTAATTATAATTAATAAAAAAAAGTAAGAGGTAGAATATAAATTTTAAAATCTATTATTTTTTTATTATATTTTTTTATACGATCACATGAGCATTATGAGTTGTGCACTTTTGGATTTTCCAATTTTTTTTTTGGTCATAATGTGTCATCACAACTGAAGTAGAAAAATATCAAAGGCCACTGCAAGTTGGGAACACCATTATAATATAATTTCATATTTATTGTGTTTGTGGTCTTACATCTATTTATTTACTAGCTGCCCGGCACTACTTCCTTCGCGTGGTGTCCTACCCCTTAACCAGCCCTACCACTACCCTACTCCTACTCTACTTCTACCCTACTCCTACCCTACTCCTAGCCTACTCCTACACTACTCCTCCCCTACTCCAATAATAAAAAAAAGTTAAAAAGTATCCTATGTCCTTCTCCTGGTTCTAAGCTACCTCCCCACCAATTTTCAGCCAAATCGGTTTAGCCGTTCCTGAGTTATAAATACTGTAACTAACACGACTTTCTTTTATATATAGGCTGACTGGTAATTAGTGACCGATACCTTTTTTTTTTTTTTTTTTTTGAGGATGGGAAATCATCAAATGACTCCTCCCGCTCTGGGTGGAGCGGAAGGGAGTGTCAGACTCTTACTGACTAAAACCCACCCGTGTTCCTTCCTTAGCCCTTTATGTTCCGGGCCAGCGGTAACCCTTTCGGACAATCCCGCTGACCCGGCAGGCTTCGGCCCTAAGGGGCCCCTCCTCGATGCTGACATCTCTTTGAGGCGCGCGTGGAACACGTACGCGCCGTCCGGCACGGGCCTGGTCCTGATCGGGCGGTGAGCTACCCATTACTCTCCGCCCGCAGGCCCGCGCCTACGGTGGCCGGGAGTCGTCACGCGGCTCCCGACGCCCGGAGCGTCTCCCGCGGCGGCTGGGACGGGAGGCTCTCTCCCTGAGCCGTTCCGCCACCTCCTTCGCTAGCATGACTGCTTCGCAGAAGGAGGTGACTGCCTCCCACTCCCTCTCGCCCCGGACCATGGCTTGCACCAGGGCCGGATGCGAGAGGTCGCCGTCGCTGCCAATCGCCTCTACGAGGACACGGCGGTGCTCCGCCCAAGCGGGGCAGACCTCCACCGTGTGCTCCACCGTGTCCTCTGGGCGATCCTGACAATGGTGACACCCGGGCGTTTCCTCCCGCCTGATGATGTGCAGGAACCTCCCGAAACTTCCGTGTCCGGTGAGGACCTGCGTCAGGCGGTAGGTGAGGGCGCCGTGGCGCCTCTCTAGCCACTCCTCAAAGAGGGGTCTTATCGCCGCTATCGCGGCGTGCCCTGCGCTGGGTTGCGACAGTCGCTCTTTCCATGCCGCCATGAGATCGCGCCGGAGATCCGTCCGCTCCGCAGCGATTTGCCGCGGAAGCGGATCCTCCCCCCGGCGCAGTGCCTCCGCGCGCCACTCATACAGGCGCGCGAGGACTATCGCCTCCAGATCCCATGGCAGCAGTCCGGCAAGGAGGCTTGCCGCCTCGCCAGAGATCGTGCGGTAGCCCCGGATAGCCCTTATGGCTACCACCTTCTGGGGCGCGTTCAGGTAGTGGGCGGCTCGCCGCCGCAGTGAACGCGCCCACACCGGGGCCCCGTATATGGCCATGGACCGCACGACCCCCGCGTAAAGCCTCCGGCAGGAGGCGTTTGGCCCCCCCAGGTTGGGCAAGAGCCGCTTGAAGGCGGCCCCGGCCCGTTCCAGTTTGGGGGCCAAACGTCGGAAATGCTCCACGAAGTTCCACCGGCTGTCGAGGACGAGACCCAGGTATTTCATCGTCATCCCGACGCCGATGTGAACCCCTCCTACCGTTAGTTGGGATCCCGATGGCGGCGCGTTCCGGGGCCCATGAAACGACATGGCCTCGGACTTGTGCAATGCCACCTCGAGACCCAACTGCCGGATCCTCTCCACGACTATCGCAACCCCGCGTGTCATCGCGTCGGCCGCCGCCTGATGCGACCTCCCCTGCGCCAGGACCAGCGTGTCGTCAGCGTAGCAAACCACGCTGACGCCATCAGGGAGGTCGGCGCGCAGCACCCAGTCGTACCCGATGTTCCACAGAGGCGGCCCCAGGACCGATCCCTGTGGGACACCGCACGACATGTCTCGCCGGTTCCACTCCCCATCGCGACCGGGGTAGCTGACGGCTCTTTCCGTCAGATACGCCTCGACTATTCGACGGAGGTAGGGCGGCACCCGGTGATACCGGAGTGCCTCCACAATGGTGCTCCAGGGGAGGGTGTTGAACGCGTTGGCGATGTCGAGTGACACCGCCACGACGACCCCACCCCGGGACACCGCGTCCCCCGTCGTGAGGGCTCTCACGCGCATGATGGCGTCCACCGTCGAGCGCCCCTTGCGGAAACCAAACTGGCTGTCCGCAAGATCCGGCCCCGTCCTCACCAGGTGCCCGACGAGGCGGCCCGCAATCACTCTCTCAAAGAGCTTGCCGACCTCGTCGAGCAGCACGATGGGCCGGAATGCGGACGGAGAGTCCGCAGGGCGCCCTGGCTTCCGAATGAGGACCAGCTTCCCCGTCTTCCAACGGCGTGGAAACTGGCCTCTCTCCAAACATGCGCTTAAGAACGCCTCCAGTCGAGGCCCGAGAGCCCTCGAGGCCAGGACCCAGGCTTTACCTGGCAAGCCGTCGGGTCCTGGGGCGGTATTTTTGGCCTTCAGCCTTCCTACCGCCGCTCTCAGTTCTACCCCGGTCACAGCAGGGATGTCGTCGTCGTCCGCGTGAGTGACCGATACCTAAACACGTGATTGTACTCATGATAATAAACAACTTTTACAATGGGACCAAACCAGAAATCGCGAAAAAAAAATCTGCTGTTCAGTACATTTTGACCTTAGGCGAACATAAATGACTGAACAGCAGATTTTTTTTCGCGATTTCTGGTTTGGTCCTATGGTAAAAGTTGTTTGTTATCATGTGTACAATCACGTGTTTAAGTAGCGGTCACTAATTACATAGATTTCTCTGTTACTAATTTTATTTACTTGTATTTAAAAAATTCTGTGTCTACTTGGTTGATAGGTTATACAGCATTCTAATTGCGTAGCACACTATCAATCACAATCTCAATCATTTTGTAGGATATTGCTAATCCATTGCTTCATATGTTCGAAAAATTTGTCTGCTCAACAACGTACATATACAACGCAATGAATTGTGTTGAACTGTCAAAATGAAAGACCTTGCTACTGTTAATGTGTTACGCAATTAGAATGCTGTATAAAAATAAAATAATTTATCATTTATCATTACCCCACGGGTCCTAATTGTCACAATGACTATAACTTAAGGGGGATGCGCCAGGGTAGCCCACAAAAATCAAATTTTATTTATTTATTTCTTTATCATCATTCTCCTGCCCTTATTCCATTTTTTTTGGGGTCGGCGCAACAAATCTTTTTCTTCCATACTTCTCTATTAGTCGTCATCTCGGTAGTCACCCCCTTTCTAACCATATCATCATTCACACGTTCCATCCATCGTTTCTTTGGTCTTCCCCTACTCTTATAGCCATCGACATCCATACTCAAAACTCTCCTCACGACATTTTCCTCATTTCTTCGTAACACATGCCCATACCATGACAACCGATTCCCACGTAACTTTTCACTTACCGGTGCCACTTTCAAACTTCCTCTTATGTACTCATTTCTTATTCTATCCATTCGTGTAGCACCACACATCCCTCTTAGCATTCTCATCTCTGCTGCATGCAATTGCCTTTCATTCATCCCTTTTGTGGCCCAACATTCTGATCCATACAAGACAGCAGGTCTAATCATGGTTTTATGCGGGAGTCGCAGATTGTTCCCGTGACCTGCCGCCATGCCATTTCATCCAACCAGTGTTAATTGTGTGCTTAACCGTCCGATCTATCGAAAGTCGGAACAGACTGGTAGAAGTGCACCATGAAGTGCTATAGCTCCAGAACTGGAGAGACCGCCGAAATCGCAGAACATGTATTCGGTTTTGGTTCTGCTGATTTTCAAGCCAACATTCTCCAGCTTCTGTTTCCAGCTTCTGTTGCCATTTCTCCAATCTGCTCTGGATCTCTCTATTTATTTATTTATTTATACATATATAGGTACTTTAGTGTACACCAGAAAATACGTAACAAAAAAAAAATACAATTATTAATACAAAACATACAATGGGCGGCCTTATCGCTTTCTGCGATCTCTTCCAGGCAACCTTGGAATGGACAGTGATAAGTGAAAAACACGTGACAGTGAAATTTTCTTTTTCGTTTTGCTGTTTGCAGGTCAGAATCAGGTAATATGTTGATAAAAATGTGGTTCGCGACCGTTATAATTGTGTATATACAGAATCATAATAATCATTAACATCATCAACAAAGTCAAAGTCATTTATTTCAAATAGGCACATAAAGGTTTATGCGTATCTTTATATTTAAAATATTTATTACTCAATTTTCATGATTGCACCTAGCACTGTTTGTCTCTGCATCACCCAAAGGTTGACTGGTAGAAAATGCCTATGGCATTAAGTCCGCCTCTGTACATTTATGTGCTTGAAGTATTAAATAAATAAATAAAGGGTACTTTTGAGCGTCAAAAATTACAATACAATAAAAATGATTCTAGTCGCCCCATCCAAAAGGTAGTTTTTGTATGGAGGAGAATGGGCAAGAAACTCTACCGTTACCTTTTAAATTTATTTAACAAGTTTTAAAATTAAACTAAAACTTAATAACTGTAAAATAAATGTGAAAAACATGCACATAGAAAAAAATTACTATGCCAGAAAAGTACTATACTCTACAACAACTCTCTAATTGAGCTTAAATGTCATGACAAAGGACAATTTTATATTGCAAAATAGGGTAATTTGAACTTAGAAAGTTGTATTGATGATTTTAATGATTATAATACTGTAAATACACATTTGCTACGGTCGCTAATCATAATGATTGTGATCAACATGTAACCAAAAACTGACAAATTGCAAGAAAAATTGAATCTCTGCGCACCCCCCTTAAGTTATAAGTAATTTTTGTGACAATTAGGACTCAGCGCGTCGAAAAGCGGGTTTTACTACCAAGCAAATATGGACATTGTGTGTCTTAAAATAAAGGCAGTTGCCTTTGTCATCGACGCATGTTGTTATAAGGTTCATTTGCACGGACACAGTTTGTAACCTTGAAGATACAAGGCTAGATCCTCTCTCCGTGTAAATGGACCAAGATGGATAGTGGCTGAAGGGCTAAGAATGTTTTTTATTATTATGTATACTTAGGTTAAGGTATGTATCTATGGGTCTTTGTTACCCGAAAATAAATGGTTTATTATTATTATTATTTATATATTTATTACTTCTATATTATAAAGGGTGTTTGATAGAAGAACTGACACAATTTTTTTAGGGGATGGGGATGTCATTAACTATCACAAAATTGTTTTATTATTAGTTTTATTATGAAGTTTAAAATTGAAATGTTTCTTTCCTTAAGGGGCTTACATGAGCTAAAGCGCGGTCACTTTCGGATTGCATAGAAATGAAAGAGAAGCGCGATGACACAACGGTGGTAAATTGCAACATATGAAGCAATTATTTAATTACAGAAAATCCATTGTTTGGACTAAAAAATTAAAACGCTAGTATTTTATTAAGTTAAGTACTTGTAGAATAATCTGACAAAAAATCAGAATGATTGTATGGTTTTTATTGTAAAAAGAAAGTTTGTAGAGGTATCTTAATGATTTTTTTTCTATTGTATCAAATTAGTTGTATTATGTTTTCAACACACTATCTACCTAGCATATCTACATATATACTAAAGAATATCATATATTTTTCTGATTTTGTTTACTGTAGTCGATCATATACTTTTATTGTTTGTAAAACTTTTTTGTGTTTAGGTCCTGTAAGCTTCTTAATACAATTTTGCGATTTTGGAAGCACCCGAGTAATTTTTATAACCAATTATACATAAATGTACACAGCAGATAACACCAAATAAATTTGCGCTTTATTACAACCACAAACAAAAAAAGTTGCGCGACCTTATTTCGGGTGATTAAAACGAAACATATTATTTTCTCAATTGCCTACCGTGACACTTAAGACAGGTGTTACGAGGTTTAAGCATGACGACGTCAGTTTGTGTTAGTGCACAAGGGTACTTATAAATGCTATCTTACCTGGCACTTAACGAAGTGTCGGATGCGCGGTTCGTACGTCCTGGTTTAAGCCTTCTCTTGCAAGAGATGGACCTCACCATGTAAACTTAAAAGTCTGGCGTTAGGTAATTTTTCTTATAGGGATAGGCAGGAAGGGCCTGGATGTTCGAATGGTGTGAATAAAAGTCTTGTTGGATAATGGAGCTATGCCAATTCTTTTATTCAAAGATGGGCGTAGCTCATGTAGAGGCTATCTGTGTAGCCCTACCTTTATCAGTACAAGCTGGTTATAATTGCCGGATTGTTCCATTCGAACGTTCAAACAAGTGACAAATATCTTGGTAATGTAAAGTCTTCTTATAAATATGTTTGATCCAAATCAAAGCTTTTTAATTATATTGTGAAGCTCCCATCTGGAGCCCCACATAGTGAAAACTAGGATAATTATGACACTCCCTGTCCCTAAGAAAATTGTGTCGGTCCTTCTACCAAACACCCTGTATAGGATAAATTTTCAACCAGTGCGGAAACTGTAACCTCAAATTCAGTAGTCACGATTCTGAACATTTCTGCGTTGAATTTTTTTGTCGGTTATTAAAAAAATAATTAGCTCTGCCATACATTTCGACCGCGTAGATGCTGCAATTTTGTATGAAAGAGCTGTTTTTTTCTAAATCTCATATTTGTACGAGGAACCTCGTACGATTGGCAATGAGAGGTTTTTCTTTTCAGTATTTAAAAAAAAACATAGTTTCCAAGAACCCTGAAGATGGCGTTGAACTGACTACGTTACTAGGTGCCAAAGACAAAACGCTTGGAAAAAAAAACATTGCGTCACGTCATACATGCTCGTTGAGTGCCAGTTTCGTTTGCTTTCGTTTTACGATCTCAAAATTACATCCAAGTGAATTAATAAAAAAATTATGTGACTTCCGTTCCTTGCAGTAACTTACAAAGTTCAGCGCCATCTATCCAGCGACTAGGGAAGCGTTAAAAAAAAAGAAAAAGAAAATCCCTCATTTTGAAGTTATTTTTCTAATGCGTATTTATTAACCTTTTTACTTATACTATATCTGATATCTCACTCTAACTTACGGAAAACTTTGTTTGGTACCAGTACTTGCTTAGGTACATCTTGTTGCTTAGATGTTTTGAATAATCACTCTGAAGGTTTAAACTTTAAAGTAATCAAATATCTATGCAACAAGATGTAGGTAAGAAAGTTATAAAAATATTAATGGCGCGACAGTAAATGACGTAAAACCATTAGTAAGTCATTGCAATGTAACTCTTATTCCATTGTTATAAAGTGTAAATTAGAACGATTGCCGTGAGTTTGATAAAACTTCAGCAATCATTCTATTCTATACCTTACCTCACCGAGTTAAGAGTTACATTACATTGTCTTACTAATTGTTTTACGTCCTACCTAAGCGTCATTTAAGTACAACAACCAGACGGCATGTGTATTTTGTATTTCAAACGTTACACGTCTCAGGTGTGTAACGCGCATGCGTGACCGAAGCATGCTATTTCATGTTTCTTTCCCTATCTTTTGGTTTATCTTTCCCTCATGTTTGTTTTATCTTTTCAGAAACTCTGTGATTGAGTAAGTAGATAGTTCTAGTAAGTTTGCATGACTTATTTTGCATGTTAGTGCATGTTGTATGGTGACTGTTTTAATGAATGTAAAGGCCTACGCAGACCGGGACGGCATGGCAAGGGATATTCAAACGTATCGATATAGAAATAAGACATAAATTGCTATGCTTTAAAATGATGTCGTGTTATCGAAAGGGATTTCATTGCACGTCATTTGAAAGACGCGCCACGGGCTCCCGCGGCGTCCTGCGATAGGCAACGGCATGCCAAGGACTCCGGCGCTCGTTGTGACATACCGCGGGGTGAGGCGGCGGGGGTAGAGAAGCGGGGAAGCCGCTGGAATGCCGCGGTATCTAATCGGCTAGTGTGCGCTGACTGACGGCAAAATCCCTTGCCATGCCGTCCCGGTCTGCGTAGGCCTTACTGCACGCGTGCAGAAAAATGGATTCAATATTCCTTGTGGCATGAAATATAGCACAGTACTGCGGCAGGAACATCGACACACAACCTAGGTTACCATTAAAGGTCCATAGCACACGTATCAAATCGGAAAGGGATCGCACCCGTATCGCCTTTCGCCTCGCCGTCGAACAGGCGTCAACCTAACGTGAGCACGTAACCAAAGCGGATCAGAAGCTCTGATACGTCGACTCGGCTACGGCTAGGAGACGCCGCGCTTACGGCTAGCCGACCGCTGGTTGATGGTGCAGCAGGCAGGCCGGAGGGGTGAGAGGGGCAAGGGTCGACGAAGAGACGTAAGCTCGGGTATGGAGAGATGTAAGCGCGGGGACGACGAGCCGTAACGCACCGCGCCGCGGTTCGTGAGCTTATCCCGAAGCGTGGCGATTACGTTACGATTCCGATTAGTGTGCGTTGCAGTAGGGAGTTTCATACAAAGAATACTGGTCGGCTCGAGTTGATGCGGTGCCGATCCCTTTCCGGTTTGATACGTGTGATATGACCTGAATTCAGTACATGATTCTGAACCCCTTTGCGGTGAAAGTTTTCGTCGGTTATTAAAACAGAAATTAGCGGTTCCATACATTTTGAGGTTTATTAAAACAGAAATTAGCGGTTCCATACATTTTGACCGCGTAGATATTGCACTTTTCTATGAAACAGCAGTTTTGCACGACTCATAATGCGAAGCATTAGAGAGTGCTTTACGATCGTTTTTTTTTTTTGCCTTCTTTCTGCAACTGTTTCTGTTAACTAGTTCTGTGTCTCCTGCTAGTACACAGAACCTACTTAATTTATATACCATTGTATAGATAATTTAATGGAGATTAATTCTGTTTCAAAAATTGATTTAATGCAGTAGAAACGATAAAAAACATCAAAATATTTCTAATAAAATCCAGTTTATTAAGTGTGAAACCTGAAAACATTGTAGCTTGCGAAAAAATCAATTAATTGAGTCAATTTTTTTTAATAGATTCGTTTCACCCATAGGAGGAACTCTATTAAAAATGGCTCTTTTATTCGAAATAGTTTTTTTATTCGATCAAATGAGCATTATGAATAGTGCAATTTTTTTTTCTTGTTAAAAATTTCAACTTGCGGTTCAGACTCATGTACTGTGACTCCCGGCCACCGTAGGCGCGGGCCTGCGGACGGAGAGTAACGGGTAGCTCACCGGCCGATTAGGACTAGGCCCGTGCCGGACGGCGCGTACGTGTTCCACGCGCGCCTCAAAGAGATGTCAGCAACAGAGAAGGGGCCCGCCAAAGCCGAAGCCTGCCGGGGCAGCGGGATTGTCCGGAAGGGTTACCGCTACCCCGGAACATAAAGGGCTAAGAAAGGAACACGGGTGGGTTTTAGTCAGTAAGAGTCTGACACTCCCTTCCGCTCCACCCGGGAGGGGTCATATGATGATTTCCCACACTCAAAAAAAAAAACTCATGTACTGGTAACAGGTTGTGCCTCGATGTCCTTGCTATCCTGTATAGCCTTGGTCTTAGTTTAAACATCTTTTTGCACGAGACTACACAAGGTCAAAACCTAGAAATGGACGTAGAATATTATTATGTAACGTCTCTATAAAAAGTCTAAAAAAAATGGCGGTTTTAATCACTCTTTAAAGTATTCAAATAATATGCACAAGGTAACTTGTTCAAGATGGTGCATTCGGAAAGTTGGCAACGTCGCAAATAGCTGAAATTATGAAATACAGGGTTATTGGTAAAACATTAACAACCTCTTAAGAGGTCATTGTACTCATAATTATGAACAACTTTTACTATGGGACCAAACCTTAAATCGCGGAAAAAAAATCAGCTGTTCCCTACATTTCCCTTTATAGTAAAAGTGAGCAGTGCTGCACACCCCCACCTTATTTCAAGTTAAACAAATATCAACTTTATTTCAATGACAATTAAGTTGATTTCAGAGTGAGTAGTACTATTGAAAAAGAATAGAATAGAATACTCTTTATTATGTACACCATATAAATTACAGAAAAAAAAAAAAAAGAAATAAAAATGTTTGAAGTTGCAGCGTAAACTGAACTTTTTGTGTATGAATTAAAGTTATTTTTCCATTCATTCACATTTGTTTACATTTTTGGAAAATAAATCGCGAATGCAGCTTAGATATCATGCGTGGCCGCCATTTTGAAAAAAAAAAACCAAATGGCGCGACAGTAGGTATGCCACGGACCTTCAAAGCCTTAGACAAAGAAAAGTATAGACGGCGGGTATCTCCATTTCATTTCCACAAGAAAGGGATAAAGTATTGAGTTATTATAAGTAACAGAAAAGGATAAAGCTATACTATTTCCGTCTCTCAGTGCGTGCCAGTTTTTTCAAGGCAGCTACTCATGTAGCCTATGTTAGTTAAGTTAGTTTTTTGTCTCATGTGCGGCCACGCTACCCGATGCTCTATAGCTTTCTTACTCTAAGTTCAAAGCCCTTTCCAAATGTTTTTTTTTCTGAATGCACCCTCTTAAACCCCATTTTAGTTATATTAAGGCCCACTTGCACCACAAATCACTGAAAACGTTTAAAAAAAAAAAAACAATTGTTTGTGCTATGACGCAGAGACAGAACATAAAAAAAACCGGTCAAATGCGAGTCGAACTCGCGCACCGAGGGTTCCGTAAAAATTTTTTTTTCCTTTACTTGTGCTACATAAAATTGCTTCTTGCCAAATTTCATGATTCTAGGTCAACGGGAAGTATACATTTTGATTCCCGTGGGAGTATCGAAATATACGTTTTTTGCGGCATAAACGGCTGTATCTTTTTTTTACGTTGACTTAGAAGTTTGATTTTTTCACAGCTTCAAGGGATTGCAGCCCTGAGTATTTCCTGAGTGATGACTCCATGCGTTCCTGAGAAAAAGGGTCTTGTCAGACGGACAACGAAGTGATCTTAGAAGGGTTCTGTTTTTCCTTTCGACAGCCGGCGTTGACGTGATGACGTCAACCGTGCTAAACTTTTATGACCTCTCAAGTTCCGCTAATGAGATACAATTAATTTTCTATTGTATCGTGCCACATGTAGTACGCGCGGGGCTTAATCATCGTTCTGTCTCTGTCATTTTCAAACGATTGGTAGAAACAGATTGACAGAAAAATATGTTTAACGCTTAACACATTTGGTGCGCATAGGTCGATCGATGAAGTCAAGCTATGATTTCCGCCGTCTGTATGTGGATAGATAACCATCATTACATAGAGACCCCCTCTGTGCCTCGGAAAGCACGTTAAACCGTTGGTCCCTGCTGTCAATTGTGGAACTTTGACAGTCGTTACGAGGCGTCAAAAGCCCGAAAGTGTGACAACCAGTCTTACCAAGGGGTATCGTATTACCCAGTAACGGCTGTGAAGGTCAGATGGGCTCCATGTAAAATACTGGTATTCAGCTGCATCCGGTGAGACTGGAAGCCGACCCCAACATAGTTGGGAAAAGGCTAGGCAGATGATAATGGTGCAAGTGGATCTTAAATTCATAATGTGCAGGTTTTTAGTTACAATGTTTGTTCGATATTTTCAACTTCGTACGTAGGTTGCCTAATCGCGTTTTGGGATACCATAACCAATTTGCCTTACGCGTTCTAATGTAGACTAATAAACATAATGTGCTAATCAAAAATAGTTAACTCTTGCTTACACGGTACGATTAAGCTCCAAATTGAAGACAAAAACGGATTCATTTAGGCCCCGTCCTAACCAAAAGTGATCGTCGCGCGACTTGGCGCTCGTCGCTTTCATATGTCACGTTTCTTTCGGCGAAACCGAACGCATGGCAATTTTCCAAACAAAAAGTTACATATGAACGCGACAACCGCGCATTCGCGGGAACAGATTCCTACATGACCAAAATGGTCATATTGGTCATGTCGGCCATAATTACTGCGCTATTCAACCGAAGCGAATCAGTTTGGTTGAACTGTATAATATTGCCCTAATATTAATGGTGTTGCTTTATGTGCCTTGTCAGTTGTCAAGCGAATTTGAGCTCTTTAATGCGCTTTTTATATGTCGCAAGTTCAAAATGCTGAAATGACCTTGATCTAAATCTCTGACCTTAAGGGGAATGCTCCAACGAGCCCGCGAAATTCAAAATTTCTTGCGTTTTTTGCAATTTGCAGGCCAGTGCTAGGTTGTATGTTGATTAAAATATTATTCGCGGCTGTAAGACGTATGTAGATACAGAATTATAATCATCAAAATCACCAATACAACCCTCCAACTTCATAAAGGTGTAAGAACAAAAAAAAAACAGAAAAAGTAATTCCTACAGCTTTATGAACTTAGAGCGTTTTATTGATGATTTTGATGATTATAATTCTGTAACTACATAATATGTCTTACAGCCGCGAATATTATTTTAATCAACATACAACCTAGCACTGGCCTGCAAATTGCAAAAAACGTAAGAAAATTTGAATTTCGCGGGCTGGTTGGAGCATTCGTGAGGTCGCGCTAAGGTAGTCCGATACTTGAATTTTGTTAAGTTTTTTTAAATTTTCATCACAGTATCAGTTTGTATGATACCTACTGATTATTGACAGCTGTTGTAGTGATGATTTAAATAATATTATTCTGTAAATACTTAATGAGAGGGTTTTTTCAGTATTAAAAAAAAAACATAGTTTCTAAGAACTCTGTAGATGGCGTTGAACTGACTACGTTACTAGGTGCCAAAGCCAAAACGCTTGAAAAAAAAAACATTGCGGCACGTCACATACAATACGTTTCGTTCTATGATCTCAAAATTACATCCAAGTGAAATAATCAAAAAATTATGTGACGTTCCGTTCCTTGCAGTAACTTACCAAGTTCAGCGCCATCTGTCCAGAGACTAGGGAAGAGTTGAAAAAAAAATAAAAAGAAAATCCCTCATTGTTACTGTCGCCTCAAATTTTTATTACTAAGTACTTACTAATATTATAATTTTTTTATCAAGTAATACCTGAGGCTGCTAATTGCGAAAAAGTTAGTAAATTCGAATTTCGCGGGCTACCTTAGCGCTTTCGCGGTAAAAGTAACGGCCGGATAATTAAACGCAATTTTAAATCGCCAAAGCTCATGTTGTCTCTGTCACTTTAGGGATTATTTTGGTGACAGAAATACTTTTAAGGGTGTCATAAAGTTGCGATGTAGTCGAAAGTTACAAACCGGATACATTAAAACCGACTACATCCCGAGGACAGCCGAACACATCCGAAGCGGGTTCTTTTTTTTTCGTCTTATAAACAAAACACGCGCGGTGTCGCTTACGGTAACAGTGACAAAACAGTAACATATCGAAAAATGCCCAACGCGCCTAAAGAAGTTTTCACTTCAAAATTATTACAATGACTCCCCGTACAGTCACGGGCACCAATATGTCAACACTTGGCAACTTTAAATTGCGATTTTTTCACGAAATAACGAATGCAACGCAAACCTATCGGTTCGAAAATACTAAGTTCCTAATAATATAAAATTTCATTCAAAAATAAAGGAGAAAATCGACTTTGAACAAAGCCAAGTGTATACATACTTTTGCTCGTGACTGTACAAGTGGCTTTCGACTTCCTTTTACACCCGTTAGGTATGTACCTCTTTTACTTACACTCGACCCTCTTTTGTACATTTCTTGAGTGATGATGTTTAGTCTAGCAACAGTACGGTGTCGGCCGGTATCGGTATCGGTTTGCTGTCATTATTGACTAATACGGGTTGTCTAATACTAATACGGGTATCGTTGTAACTCGCTTCTTTTAATATACTGGTTGAGCTCTATGGCGATTTTAAACCTTAAAGATGTAGGAAGATAAAGCAATTTGAACTATAAGGTAGTGGTATTATGGTTCAAATTCCTTTATCTTCCTACACTACAGTAAGTCGACAATGGCCTTACTTGGCCATAACTCGAAATACTTTCAATTACATCATTAATTGACATAAGCGTGAAGTACGCGCGTATTCAACCTTATATGCGGGTATCTATTGGTCATGTCAATAGCAACATGACGGCTTGCGCGTATAAACTCCGTAAACAATATCCAAGCAGTCGAAAAGCTTCTCTTTGCCCTGTTCCTTGAAGGATTAAAATCGCCTGACTAAACACTGTATTAAAGTCTCTCTCTGTCAGATATATAGAGCATAGGATTGAGGAAGCTTTGAAAGAAGATAAAGGAAGTGGATGTGAGATTCCGCAGCTGGATCCTTTTGCAAGAGAGGTGATGCAATTCGACAAATACTTTCCTCCAGTCAGCTGCAAGGGAAAGGACTGGGTGAAGTGCTATGTAAGTACACTGCTACAAGGATTTTTTGGCGCTCGAAGGACCACCAAACGGTTTACCCCGTTTGGTGGTCCTTCGAGCTTAGGCTTGCAGGGTTGAATTGAAACAAAACTTTAAAATGGATTTTAGCGTTGAAATAATACAGTTTGTTGCTGAAAAGGACACTTAATCGTTAATTATAATACAATAAACACATTAGACTCCTTTTTGGCAACAAACTATATTATTTCAATGTTAAAATCGCTTTTAAAGTTTCGTCCCAATTCACCCCTGTATCCCCTATTCACTCCGTTTGACGGTACAGAGGGCGCTGTTGGTAAACATTTGTTTTGTGAAATGTCACTTGAAATGTATCAAAAAAAGATGGCCGCATTAGTTCCGATTTTGTCCACGCGCCAAAATAACCTTGTAGAGCTATAAGTCATGTTACAATCTATATTTTATTTTTATCAGCCATTTCTGCCCCACTACAGGGCAAAGGCCAATGTACAAGGTCAAATTAAATTAGCTAGCGGAACTCGCAGTGTCGCTGTGGCTGTAAACAAGCTTCCATAGTGATCCACGGCAAATAAATCGTAGTTTTACACGGCAAGAGAGGGAGCATTCAGCGTTAAAAAAAAATTACATGTAGTATTGCCACTTAATCAACTATTTACTTTAGCGTTATGCAGTTTAAGTTGTTTTTTGTTTGACCGTTTGTAATAAAAAGGTCCTAAATTATTTAGGACCGAAAACCCGAAACCGAAATTATTTCGGTTGTGAATTTGAGCTTTGTCATGTATGACTTTGAGGGTGTGTTCCCAAACTTTGATAATTATGTGAGATTCTGAATTCAAATATACAAGGTCAAATTAAATTAGCTAGCGAAACTCCGCAGATGAGATGGGAAACATGATAAAACCAAAAAAAATTATTTGATGATTTTTTTGTGATGATCGACCACAGAATGTATTCAGTTGAAATATTAGTTTAAAATATCTGTTTTTTTTTTGTAAACTTCACAGATGTGATGGGTCTATGTCTAAACACGATAAAATTAAAATAAAAAAAACTGGCCAAATGCGAGTCGGACTCGCACACGAAGGGTTCCGTACCACAAGGCAAAAACGCCGAAAAAAACATGTTTGTTGTATGGGAGCCCCCTTAAAAAATTATTTTATTTTCATTTTATTATTTATTATTAAAGATAAAATACAACTGAGTATTTTGTGAATATTTCAAGTGCCTACCTGTTGCCATTTTTGATATCGAGCAAAAAAGGGAAAAAAAATCGCGCTTGTTGTATGGGAGCCCCCCTTAAATATTTATTTTATTTTGATTTTAGCATTTGTTGTTATAGCGGCAACAGAAATACATACTTTGTGAAAATTTCGACAGTCTAGCTATCACGGTTCTTGAGATACAGCCTGGTGACAGACGGACGGACAGACAGCGAAGTCTTAGGAATAGGGTTCCGTTTTTACCCTTTGGGTACGGAACCCTAAAAAGATTTAATGTTTCTTTGTTGGGGGTTAACGACCTCTGCTAGTGTTGTTATTTGAAGTATGAGTTGGGAAAATATGTTTTATCGTGTTTTAATATCGATACCAATCGCGCCTGTGAAGTTTTGCTAGCTAATTTAATTTGACTTTGCCATCACTCACTGACATATCGGATATACATTAAAACCGAGTACATCCCGAGGACAGCCGAACACATCCGAAGCGGGTATTTTTTAATCGTCTTATAAACAAAACACGCGCGGTGTCGCTTACGGTAACTTCAATGGTTTTTAAAGAAGTTTTCACTTCGATAAATGCAAAGATTTTCATAACCTTATGTTTTGATTTTTCCAGCACTCCGAATGTAGGGTAGTGGATGAAATATTATCAACGACGTTAAACATAGTGTGTAACTACCAAGATATTATACACGTCAGTGACAGTAAATACTACTTAGGGGCATCAACAGAAGTGAAGGGTGACAAACCTTACATACTCAACGCGAGTGACCATGTCAAAATAAAATGTACGGGAACACATCGGCAAAGGTAAGGTGCAAAATTATTGGGATTTCTACAGAGTTGTATCCCCATCGACGAACAAACAGTAATCATGAATTCAGTACATGATTCTAAACACCCTAGCGTAGAAAGGACTTTGAAGGTCCGTGGCATACCTACCTGCCCGCCATTTTGTTTTTTTTTTATAAATAATTAGCTTCCGCCCGCGGCTTCGCCCGCGAGGTATGTCGATAAAAACTAACCTATGTCCTTCCCCGGAATGCAATCTATCTCTCTGCCAAATTTTATCGAAATCCGTTGAGTGGTTTAGGCGTGAAAAGGTAACATACAGACAGACAGACAGAGTTACTTTCGCATTTATAATATTTAGTATGGATAATAGATAGCTGACATCAATGCAGAAAACATTAAAAACAAGTGCGAGTCGGACTCGCGCACCGAGGGTTCCGTACAATTTGTACTACTTTACGGTTTTCGGATTTTTTTCTTTACTTGTGCTACATGACATTGCTTCCTGTCAAATTTCATGTTTCTAGGTCAACGGGAAGTACCCTATAAATTTTGATTCCCTTGAAAGTATCGAAATATTCGTTTTTGGCGGAATAAACGGCCGTATCTTTAAAAGTTTGATTTTTTCACAGCTTCAAGGGACTGTAAACCTGAGTATATGGTTTTAATTTCAAGTCGATACCTCCACGCGTTCCCGAGATAAAAGGGTCTTGACAGACAGACGAACAACAAAGTGATCCTATAAGGGTTCCGTTCTTTTCCTTTTGAGGTACGGAACCCTAAAAATCAAAATGGCGCGGCAGTAGGTATACCAGGATCCATAATAAAGCCATTCATTACAAACAGAAAGTTTTCACACCAAAAATAAAACTTGTTTCCCATCAATTATTTTTGTGCAATGTTACTTAATTTGATGTAGAGGAGTCCGTGGCTGAATAATAACAGTCGCACAGGTCGATCGATCAGGTTAAGCTACCCTTGCCGCGGTTGGTCTGTGGATGGGTGACCATCTTTACATACCGAGACCCTCCGTGCCTCGGAAAGCACGTTAAGCCGTTGGTCCCGGCTGTCATTCGTGGATCTTTGACAGTCGTTACGGGTAGTCCGAAGCCCGAAAGTCTGACAACCAGTCTTACAAAGGGGTATCGTATTACCCAGTAACTGGGTTGTAAAATACTGGTATTCAGCTGCATCCGGTAAGACTGGAAGCCGACCCCAACATAGTTGGGAAAAGGCTAGGCAGATGATGTTAATTAGTTTGATCTACAGAATGCGTAGTTGACGGTTATGTGATGAGTCTTTTTACACCACGTTTTATGCTTTTGCTTTTTTTGTTACAGCATTCTCAGCTCAACGTGGATAGGCTACTCCTTAGGGTTCCGTAAGTCAGTACCACGGATGGAATCTCCACAAAATCGAGAAGACACACTCAATGTACTTATATTCGGCTTCGATTCCACCTCCAAAAACGGCTTTATACGAAAGATGCCGAAGAGTTACGAACATCTCAAGAATCACTTAAAAGCAACAATACTCAATGGGTAGGTATTTATAATATATATTTATTATTTTATATATTTTTTATTATTCTTTATTTCGGACTAGAAGTACTCTCAGTCCATATAGTATTCTACCGCCATAAAGAAAAAGGGCACAACTAACAATTTTTTCCAAAATTGAGTAAAGAAACTGGCATATGCGCCTTTTTTCTGATTCCAAATAATATGTATATGTATAACTCAATTTTGAAAAAAATGTTAGTTGTGCCCTTATTCTTTATGACGGCAGTATTAGTAACAACGACTTAAAAACCATGTTAGTAAACTTGTACTAACTAAAACAACTAAAAATTTCTTAGCTCAAGACACATTGGCACGTGCCTGCGTACCCAGTGGCGTATAAAAGGACTGTCCATCTTCTCAACTTGTTATTTATGGCAATGGTGTTTTTTTTTAAGATGGAGAACTTTAAATAGAAATAAATGTCACAGAAAAATGCTTCTAAAACGCATGAAATTGGCTTTAGTTTACAGATAACTTTTTGGCAATCATGTTTGAATATGGTTTCGGGCCGCGACTTACGAGTTGCTGCTGGTCGTGGGTTCGAACCAAAGCAGGCACTTTAATTTGTATAAATTACCACTCCTAGTATTTTCATAATGAATATTACAGATACAACATTGTCGGCGACGGTACCCCGGCCGCCCTGTTCCCGATCCTTACTGGGAAGACGGAACTGGAACTGCCGGATGTTAGGAAGACAGCTAAAAACAACGGCACACTGGATTCCATGCCTTTCATATTCTACAAGCTTACGAAAGATGGGTAAGTGAACATGTCTTAAGCCGAAGCCACACAGCTATACTGCGTCCGCGATTTAGCTTCCAAATATGTAAACATGATTCGAAAGACACGTAGCGCCATCTAGCGTCCTAAAGCAATTCATCATCATCATTTCAGCCGAAAGACGTCCACTGCTGGACATAGGCCTCCCCCAAAAGGGGGGGCTTTGCCATAATCGCCACGCTTGGCAGGCGGGTTGGCGATCGCAGTATGGTATGGTGGTGGAATGCATAGAGAACGCTGCTGCCCATTCTCCGGTACGCCCCTTAGTCGCCTTTTACGACACCCACGGGAAGTATGGGGTGGTGCTATTCTTTAAGTCCGGCACCACACAGACTAAAGCAATTGTGACCGACGAAAGTTATTGTTCTTTTCCTCGGGAACAGTAGTAGGTGATAAATGGGGTTTCTAGATCAGAGGAGATCTAGAAACCCCATTTATCTATTCAATAAAAACTCTATTCATCTATTCAAACCCCATTTATCTATTCAATAAAAACTCTATTCATCTATTCAAACCCCATTTATCTATTCCTAAAAATTTCGCAATACTAGTCTCCTCTATTCCAGAATCCTTATAAGCAACATTAACTAGCGGTTTCTCAAGCCGCTGGTGAAAGTGCATAATTTTAGTTTTATTTAGATTAATAACGAGATTATTATCATTAAGCCAATTGATTATTTTATATAGAGAATATATATTAATGTCATTTTGATAATTGTTTGGATTATTACATTCTATTATAGCCGTGCTGTCATCTGCAAAGAGTACCATTTTTTGTCCTGTGGATTTTGGGAGGTCATTTATGTATATCAAGAACAAGGGCGGGCCCAGAACGCTGCCTTGGGGTACGCCATATTTTATGTACCTTGCTTCAGAGGTATATGTAGTTTCTAATTTAGTTATAGGGCATATTCTAGAGATTTCCGTACATTGTAATCTATCACTTAGGTATGATTCTATAAGTTTCAGGATATTCCCTCTAATACCATAACCGTATAATTTTTGCAGTAAAATTTTATGATCTACGAAGTCGAACGCCTTTGTCATGTCTGTATAAATCGCACAAACATGTTTTTTTTTATCGACAGCTGCCATGACACTAGATAGTAGGTCAAAAAGTGCCATATTAATATTGACATTTTTTCTGAACCCCTTTTGCTCATTGCAAATTAAATTTTTCAAAATAAGCATATACAGAATTATAAATTATTTTCTCGATTATTTTTGAAAAAACCGGAATCTTTGCAATCGGTCTATAATTTTTAACATCATCTCTGTTGTTTCTTTTAAAAATGGGCTTAATAATTACTTTCTTTAAACTATTTGGAAATATACCATCAGCAATACATAGATTTATTACATGCGATAGTGGTGGTGCTATAATTTCCTTGACATATTTTATCACTTTAGTCGATATGCCATCGTATCCTGTCGTATTCGTGTTCTTAAGGCTGTTAATTATTTTAATTATGTCATCATCTACAACAGGCAACATAAATAATGACTGCGACGTCAGATTTTCACTAGACAGTTTTTTTGCCGAGGTACAATTCGTTTGTAGATTATTTTCAACAGCCTCAATAAAATATTTATTAAACTCGTTAGCTATATCCATGGGGTGCGTTAAAATTACATTCTCCTTTGCTAAGGATAATATTGGTTCTTGAGGTAAACAAAATTTTGATTTATTTATTACTTGCCAGGCTGCTTTTGACTTGTTTTGTGAATCATTTATAAAATGGTTATTTTGGGCTTTCTGGGTTAGTTTTATTATTTTCCTATAAAGTGTAGAATATTTTTTGAAAACAATTTTATTTTTTGAATTAGGATTAAGTCTGTATGCCCAGAGTAACTTTCTCTGTTTTTGACTACATAATTTAATTCCACGAGATAACCATTTAATTTTTTTATTAGTAGATATAGTGACATTTTTTTCCGGAAAGCATAAACGATATAGTAACAAAAAGTCATCCTTAAAATTCTCATAAGACTCATTTGCATCTTTGGCCTTGTACACTTCCAGGAAAGATAAACACTTCAAGTGATTTTTGAATCTGGATAGATTACATGCTGAAATGTCCTGTTTTTTTGTTTTCCAGAATTTTAGCGTACAGATTTTATTGATAGGTACTTTGAGTAACTGAGAAGTATGATCCGAAAGAACTAGATCCATTATTTCCGCTTTATACTTAGGTTTGTTCAACAAGCCAAGTCGGAGTATAAAACTATTTATTAAATCTATGCTTTTGGTTCGATGTCATCCTCAATTTTGGCTATTAATTCTCTCGTAGTGGAATAAATGTCATCAAATAATATGGTTTTTACAACATGCTGAACACACACCTCAGCTTCACAATTACACATCGGCTGTTCAAACCCCATTTATCTATTCAATAAAAACCTCATTCATCTATTCAAACCCCATTTATCTATTCAATAAAAACTCTATTCATCTATTCAAACCCCATTTATCTATTCAATAAAAACTCTATTCATCTATTCAAACCCCATTTATCTATTCAATAAAAACCTCATTCATCTATTCAAACCCCATTTATCTATTCAATAAAAACTCTATTCATCTATTCAAACCCCATTTATCTATTCAATAAAAACCTCATTCATCTATTCAAACCCCATTTATCTATTCAATAAAAACCTCATTCATCTATTCAAACCCCATTTATCTATTCAATAAAAACCCTATTCATCTATTCAAACCCCCCATTTATCTAATCAATAACATCCCCACTCATCTATTCAATAAAAACCCCATTCATCTATTAAAAAAAAACCATACAAAATTATATTATTCTGTTTATTCAAATACAAACTACTAACTATTACATTTCAATATATTCAGATAAGGTATCATTCATCCAGGAAAACCACAAGTAATATAATTATCATCTATTCAAACACATGAATCAGTAAACACTTAACAATAAGTACGTACCTATAACTATTTATTCGCAATCTAAACCAAAACTAAATGTACTTAGGTTTGTTCAACAAGCCAAGTCGGAGTATAAAACTATTTATTAAATCTATGCTTTTGGTTCGATGTCATCCTCAATTTTGGCTATTAATTCTCTCGTAGTGGAATAAATGTCATCAAATAATATGGTTTTTACAACATGCTGAACACACACCTCAGCTTCACAATTACACATCGGCTGTTCGGATTTTGGAAAATTGTCCGTATCGTAAATTTCAATCTTGATTATTTTTGCTCCGCCAGTGACAGGTTTCTTTATATATTGAAAAAACGTTTGACCTGTTTTTGGTCTCTTACGAGCAAGACCCAGCGTTTTCTGTCCAGGCGTTTGTTGAACTGCTGGTTGATTCATAGGTACAAAATTGAAAAGATCTTCCGTGTCCTGAAAAAAAAATATAATAAAAATCAACTGCTATGTAATAAGTCTCAAATCACTAGAAATATATTATGTTTGAAACGAAGTGTTATGTAGGTACACAAATAAATAAATATAATATGGTGATAATATTTTTGTTGGATAATTTTAATACTGTTTAAAAAAAATACTATTAAAACTTACCGACATTACGTGATAATAAAGTTCTACCCAGTCAAGCCTCACGTGCAGAAGTTGAATGATAGATTTTAAGTTTTTTTTTCATTTATATATATATAATTTAATTTTAATCAATAGAGTTCAAAGTCGTACGTTTTTGTTAGATGTTGGTATCCAAGACAAAAATGGTATGGTGAAATTGAAACCCCAGACATCACGGCACCAAACATTCTATTGTTTATCGTAAGTATATACTGATAAAATAAGTACTATTGTACGTTTGATCGCTATAATCTTTTCATACATTTTATTGAGAAGATACGGCAGGCAAAGTCATCGTATGTTAGTAGTATTTCATTGTTAGTGAATTTGCAAAGTTGTAATTCTCTATATGGAGACAGATCAAAACAAAATAGCAAATCGACTGATGAAATAGGACGCTGCGACGGCTCGGCGCCTGCATTGCTTTGTTTATATCAAATCAATACTAATATCAAAGATCTAAATGTATTTTTGTTTGTTGAAGGTGTTCTCATACATTTATCGTGATATTTAATCATAAGCAAAGTCAGAGTATAAAACTAGTATTGATGTATAAGGTTGAAATCTTAACTGCATGTATTTAAGATCGAAAGTTAAACTTAATTATGATGGTGCTATGTCAGCGTTTTCTTATTTGGTCGTAGATTTGACTCAGGATTTTTAGTCAAAACTTACTCTCCATATAAGGATTAAAATGACGTGGATTTACTGGTATATAAATCGGGACGTGAGCATCTGGAACATCACTGCTATTTTCCCTGACCTGCCATCAAGAAACAGGAACACGACAAAAAAAAAATGTAAGTTGTACTATTAATATTATAATCGCTTCAAAAATCTAATCGTTTTTATTTTGTTCTGGTTTTAAATAGTAGCATTTATTCATTCATTAGGCATCTAGTCATTCATTATTCATCTATTCATTCAGTAGCTCATATCTAGCAGCTACTAGTGTAAACCTTATTCAGGGAAACAATACAATTTTGTCTTAATAAGTGTTCAGTTGTAATGAGTTTTTATTTAAAATGGTTTTTACTTATGTATCTTTTAAAATGAAAACATAATTATGTGTTTGAATTTCAGGTCACATCATAGAAATGTCGAATCATCGTCCTCGTCGGATGATGAACTTCAGCAGACCCGTGAGCCTGAACCTGAATTGAGAAAAACGAAAAAGAGAAAATCCTCCTCGGTGGCCGCACCCAGTACATCAAGGGAGAGTCCGGTCAAAATGTAAGTTTATGTTAATAATAATTTAATTTAGTATATCTGATTTAATTGTTTTTGTTTTGAGTATTTAAATAGTAGAATCTATTAATTAATTAATCATCTATTCAATCAGTAGCTTATATCCTGCAGTTGTTAAATCAAACTTTATTCAGTGAACAAATCAATAAGATAATTATTTTTACTGTTTGAATTCATTTTATCTTAATAAGTTTTCAGTTGTAATGAAAGTTTTTATTCCAAAAATGTTTTTACATTATGTATCTTCCATTTTTTAAACGATAATCACATTTGGAGTAGATATACCTACCTAGATCTGATAATGCATCGTAAACTTAGTACTTATAATCTATTAAATTTAAAATGAAACATAATTATGTGTTTTTGAATTACAGGTCACATCATGGAAATTCAGAATCGTTGTTCCTGTCAGATGGCGAACTTCAGCAGCCACGTGCGCCTGAAAAACTCAAACCAAGAAAGAAAAAATCATCATCGGGGGCCGTACCCAGTACATCAAGGGCGAGTCAAGCCAAGAAACCTGTCATCAAGCCTATCGCCGCGAAGAAAGTCACGGTCCGTGACATCTTCGGTACTGATAGCGACGATGATGCCCAGGATCAACCAATCGCGGGTAAACCAATTCATCCTTTACAGTCATGCTTGAGCCGAAGAGTTGCTAATGGACACTCTCGCCAAACGTTTGACTTCAAAAAAGGGACGCATTTTGTTGAGTTAAAGGTGTATAGTTGCGACGAAATTCAACATGTGGCGCCTATGAATAGGTGGCGCCACGCGATTATCTGTATTAAAAATAGAACAGATGAGAACACGGACTCGTGGCAACACCTTAGTAATTTTATAACTGCCACTAGAAAAGAATTTAGAGGTTGTCCTGTCAACTTTGTTAGTAATTATTACTCATTACCTATTTGAAATAAGTACCTACTTATGAATTATGTTACTAGCTTTTTTGTAGGTACTTATAATAACGTAATAACTATGTTATTTAATCATTTTTTTACTCGTATTTACCCTCATATTCATTCTTGTATCTTTATGTTACTCGTATTTGCCCTCATATTCACATCTCTAAGTATCATGTATAATAAATAGATACGTTTTTTTTTACAGTTACACGAACTTCTATTACCAGATCTGATGATAATTTATTGAAATGTGATTACTGTAATATTGAGATACCTAAAAACGAATATCAATATCACTTGAGAACGAACTTACATAAATCGAATAGCATATTGAAATCTGAATTTAAGAATATCGATATCATTGCGACAGCATTTAAAAGTAGAATAATTACTTACCGACTTAAACCATCAGAGGAATATCTCACGCCAGAGGCATTCCTAATGGATTATCAAGAACATGTTATGAATTTATTGAGAGTTTGCCTTGTGAAACATAACTGTATTAAAGTGAACTTTGAGCTTTTCGCTTACTTTGTTCTACCAACTTCTGGTGAGCAAGAGCTGAAATCATTTAATACAAAGTATGAATCAATATTTTACAGTACCGATATAAAAGAATTATACTTAAATGTTATGCACACTTTTGTAAGAAAACTGTCTGAATTTCAGCATCGTGAGTCTGGCTGGACTTGCCTTTTTATGAATCATCTAGAAATTAATATTCGGTTTAAAGACATTTATTTCTCAAAAAAAGAACATAACGGTTCACTTAAATAATGAGAAATGTATAGAAAATATATAAAAAAGTAGATACAGTCTCTGTGATCACATACTGTTATACAAAACAACATAATTAAAAAAATAAATAAAAGAAAAAATATTAGGTGACATTCAGGTGTTAGTACTTCGTCCTAACGTATTCTTCTAGGGCTTTTTTATATGCATGACTGTTACTGTTAAACACATCATCAGGTATGTCATTATAAAGTTTTGCTCCCTCATATAGTATATTTTTCCTACCATAGTTAGTTCTAGGTTTTCTTAATTCTATTTTGTCTCGTCGTCTTGCGTTATATGTGTAAGTTTTCTTTTTAAAGTTAAGATGCGAATGTGTGTCTTGTGTTATGATTTTATGTATTAGGATGCATGTTTTAAGTGTATAGAGTTGATTTATTTTAAGTATTTTGGTATCATTGTAGATTTTGGTGGTTGGTGTAAGGTAGTTGTAGTTGTATAGTGTTTTTATTGCCTTATTTTGTAGTATTTGTATATCCTGGATTACCGATTTTGCTGCAGTTCCCCATATCTCAATGAGATATTCTATATGGGGTCTAACAAGAGAGTTATATATCATTGCGCGAGCTTTTTTAGGAATGCAAGCAGACATTCGACGCAATGCTCCTACCAGAGGTGATAGTTTGGACTTAATGTAATCAATATGGGGTTTCCAAGTTAACTTAGTATCTAAAATGAGACCCAAATATCTTTCACTGCTTGATTTAGAAATATTTTCGCTGTTTATTGTTAATTGGATTTGATTGAGGATTTTCTTATTTTTTGCAGCAAATATCATGTATGACGTTTTCTTTGTGTTAATAGTTAGCAAATTAGACAGAAACCATGTATTTAGGATATTCAAATCATCTTGAGCTTCTTTCACTATATCAGTTAGATTGTGACCAAAGTAGAACAAGCAAGTGTCATCTGCGTAAAGTGTGATACTGCCCGACGTTTTAACACTACTGATGCTATTGATGTAAATCAAAAATAATAACGGTCCGAGAATTGATCCTTGTGGGATTCCGTAGGTTAATTTACAAGGCAAACTTTCATAATTATCAATTTTCACAATTTGTGTCCGATTTTCTAGATACGATTTAAGTATTCTATTTGCGGATCCCGATATTCCTACGTCAGTTAACTTTATTAAAAGCAAATCATGACTAATCGTGTCAAATGCCTTTTTTAGGTCAATAAATATACCTAGGGCATATTGTTTGTTGTCTATGGCATTTTTTATTTTAGTGGTAAGATCTATAGTTGCTGATAAGGTATTTGATTTTGGCCTAAATCCATATTGTTGCTCAAAAAAGAAGTCTATGTCTGTTAGGTAGGTGTAAAGACGGCGGTAAATAATTCTTTCAAAAATTTTGGAGATTACTGGTAATACTGATATCGGCCTATAATTCCCTGGATCAGTCTTGCTTCCAGATTTAAAAATTGGAGTTACCTTAGCAACCTTTAGACTTTCAGGGAATGTCCCTTGTTCAAGGCATTTATTTATACAATCAGTTAAGTGGTCTAATATTAGGTTTTTAATGCATTTTATTTCTTTAACAGTGATTCCATCAATTCCACTACTTGTATTAGTATCTAGGCTATCGATTATTATATTAATTTCTTCCTTTGTGGTTGGTTCAAATGTGTGCAGAGTATGTGCTTGTGATAGTGTTCTATTTAATGTAAATTTAATTTGTGTTTGTGTTATTTTATTGGCTAAGATAGAACCAACTGTGGAAAAGAAATCATTAAAATGTTGGCAGATTTGTTGCCCATTTGTTATTACGTCAGTTTCAGTTTTTAACTTTGAAGGAGCACAACTGTTTTTGGGTTTGTTATTTGCCAGCATATTAATTAAATCCCACATTTTTTTTGGCTGCTTCTGACACTTTTCAAATTTGTCCAGGTAATACTTCCTTTTTGTATTTCTTATTGTCTTATAGGCTTCATCTCTTATGAGTTTGAAATTTAGTTCAGTTTCATTGTTATTAATGTCTTTTTTGTGTTCACTCCATGCTTCGTTTCGCTTATTTATAACTTCTGTAACATGTTTATTGATCCAATCTTCTCGAGGCTTGTTTAGAATTTTAACTTTCTTTACCTTATTTATTTTAATTTGATTTTTGATGAATGTTTCTAGTTTTAGATAATCATTGTCTTCATTAATAAATTTGGCTTCCTCAACTGATTTATATAGCATGTTGTAGTCTGTGGCTAAGTATTCATGTTTTAACTTTTGTGTGACTTTTGGTTTTTTCAGTTCCAAATATATCTGTTTATGATCGGATAATGGAGTATCAAGTAAAGTCATATGAAAGGTATCGTCTTGAATGTTTGTTGAAATGTGGTCTATAATGGTTTTCGTAGTTTTTGTTTCACGAGTACAGTAGTTGACATTTCTGTTATTTAATATCTGATATCCGGATTCATTAAGCATACTTGTATAGATATTTGCTTGTCGGTCGTCATTTAGTAGATTAATGTTGTAATCTCCAAATACTAACGCTTTTCGTTTCCCATCTAGTTGTGATCCATACGTTTCTACAAATTCGTTAAAGTTTGTGTTGGGCGGCTTATAAACCAATCCTACGTGTATACCATATTTTTCCAAGTATATCCAAAGGTAATCATTTTGCCCTTTACTGTAAAGTTTTGTAATTTCGTATTTGATGCTATTATGTATATAAGCGGAGACACCACCTCCAATGCGCCCCTTCCTGTATATATATACATGTGAATAGTTTGGGATTTGTAGTAGGTTAGCTTCGGCATCGGATTTAATCCAGGTCTCAGTGATTAAAATTATATGTGTGGTTCTCTTTATTGATTTTAACATACATTGCAGCTCATCTAGTTTATTGCTTTTAACGAGGCTTCTAATATTTGTGTAGAGAAATTTAAGTGAAGTTTTTTTCGTACAGATATCTTCGCAGCAAGTAATATTCTGATAAGTAATGTTTGAAATGTTTTCTGCATAATCTAATGGTATTTTTTTACAGTTTACTTCGGTACTTTGTCGTTTTTTAAAGCTGAATTAATTATTTTAGGAACACCTCCCATGTACTTTATAATGAGGTCAGTTTCACCATTTTGTTGACGTTCTTGTAATTCCGCACGTAGTTCCTTTAAATATTGTTGCTGTAGAGGAGTTTGGTCCGAGTAAACGCGAACTTGGTCTATATCATTTTTGCTGTAGTTACGCAAGATATATTTTGCAGTATCTTGCGATTCAAAATACACTTTTAGCGATCGGTTTTTTCCGGGAATATACTTGCCCAGTCTTATTAAGTTGCTTGGGCTCGGACATTCCGGATAAATAGTTTTAATAATATGCATAACCTTGTTTTTGTCATGTTCAATTCTAGCGGTTCTATTCGAATTATTCGTTTCGGGTATACCGACAAAAATTACGTTCTTTTCTCGGCGATAGCGGTCTTGCAATTCCAGTATGGTACCTTCGAGAAGCGTTGGCGAGCTTTGCTCTAGAGCGGGCGCGTTAGCGGACTTAAGTTGAGAAATATCGGCTTCAAGCTGGATGGTTTTTTGTTGATATGTATTGTTGGCTAACTTTAAATCTTTTAGTTCTTGTTGAAGATCATTTTGCTGCTTAGCTAGAGATTCAGAAATTTGTTTAGTGTTTTTGATTTCATCTTTTATTTCAATTATTTCTTTTTGGAGTTGTAAGTAGTTTTCCTGTTGGGTTTTTGCAAATTCTTTGAAAAACGACATTATCTCCATTCGGAAATTTTCTAGACGGTTTGTATACTCACAGTCATTATCGGGTTGTTTCCTCTTCCTGTGGGTAATATTCGGAAGTTGCTCTAGTGTACGTAGATCAGGCGCTGATCCACATCCGCTGTCGCTTATGGACTTGCTACCCTTCGGGGATCGCATTAAACTCATGTTTGTCTACCTGCAGACGCTCGCCGCGTAGCTGGGTCTAGGAGTGAGCGAGTTAAAAAATATCACCACTCTCGTTTCCTCGCGGGGGTGAAGGGCGCCGCAAGCGCACTTACGTTGAGGATGCTAATTTTAATATGTTGTAACTAATTTTTGCACTGCTTTTGTAATTGTGATTATTAGAGTTCAGTAATAAGGATTCAATTGTATTGACTCGCAAATAAAGAAGCACTGATTATTATAGTGACACCTGGACACACGGCTGTTCGTGGCGATCACAGAGACTCGACTCGACTATTAATAAATACAATCCTTTGAGAGGTGGTTCTTACATAGAGTTGCCAAATGTAGTGAAACGTTCCAAAAGTTGTATTAATATTCAAAACCAAGATAATCACTGTTTCCTATGGAGTGTTGTAGCAGCATTATTTCCACAAAAGAGCAATGTTTGTAGAACTAATTCATATCCGCATTACTCCACGGTGCTGAATATAGATGGTATGATGTTTCCACCAACAAACACCGATATTAGACATTTTGAAAAAATAAATCCCAACATAAGTATTAATATTTATGGATTAGACGGCAAAAGCATTGTAACTGGCCCATTATATGTGACTAATTCAAGAAAGCGCTATCATATAAATTTGTTGTTTATTGAGAGAAATGGAAAAGGTCACTATTGCTTAATCAAAGATCTTTTACGACTAGTTAAAAGGCAAATTACTCATCACAAAGGTAAAATGTATTTATGTGATTTATGTTTACAATGTTTTAAAAGTGAAATTAAGTACAACTCACATATGTGTAACAGAATAATAACTGTACTGCCTGAGAAAAATACTATTCTTCAATTTAAAAATTATGAACGGCAACAAAAAATTAACTTTGTTATTTATGCAGATTTTGAAAGCCTTTTAGTAAATCATAATGAATTTTTAACAGATAGTACTCGGATATACAAAGAACATAAACCTTCTTGTTTTGGTTACTACATTTGTTGTTCACACGATCGTAATTTAAATAAATACGTAACGTATAGAGGGCCAGATTGTGTTGAAATTTTTGTTAAATATTTGTTTAAGGATATAGAAAAAATTTTTCATACATTATCAAAAGTACAGCCTATGTCACCTTTAACTAAAGATCAAGAAAATAACTTCAATAATGCCACTGTATGCCATATATGTAAGCAATTATTATTTGATGACAAGGTGACAGATCACGATCATGTAACATCACAGTACCGAGGTGCTGCACATTCTCATTGCAATTTAATGCACAGGGTTTGTCCTTTTGTGCCGGTGGTTTTTCATAACTTCACGGGTTACGATTGCCATCTATTTATCAAAGAGCTAGCAAAATATGAAGGTTATTTTAAAATAATACCAAAAACTAAAGAAAAATACATGTCTGTTACAAAAATTATTCAAACCAAGAATACTTCACAACCTATTCAAATAAAGTTTATTGATTCCTTACAGTTCCTCAATTCAAGCTTGGAAGTATTATCTAAAAATTTAAGTGACTGTGACTTTATTAATCTATCAAATGAATTCCGGGACACAAAGTTATTGAAATTGTTGCATCAAAAAGGTATTTATCCGTACGACTATATGGACTCTTTTACAAAATACGATGAAAATGTTCTTCCCCCGAAAGAATGTTTCTATAATAGTTTAAAATGTGAACACATAACCGATGATGAATACAGGCACGTGCAAAAAATATGGCAATGTTTTCAAATGCAATCTCTCGGTGAATATACAGACTTATATTTAAAAACGGATGTTTTGTTACTTTGCGACATATTTGAAAATTTTAGAGATACCAGTTTACGGCATTATAATCTAGATCCAGCTTATTATGTCACTGCACCTAGCTTGAGCTGGGATGCTATGATGATGTATACAAACGTTAAGTTAGAATTAATTAGTGATTTAGAGATTTATGAGTTATTAGAAAAAGGAATACGTGGAGGCTTAGCTCAGTGTTCTCTTCGTAACGCAACGGCTAATAATAAGTATTTATCAAATTTTGATGATACTGAAGCATCAACGTTCTTGATATATCTCGACTGTAATAATTTATATGGTTATGCGATGACAAAAAAAGTACCAATATCTGATTTCAGGTTTTTGTTACCCGAAGAAATATGTGCAATGAATGTAACTAATATACCAGACGATTCAGATTATGGATATATTCTAGAAGTTGATTTGGCTTATCCGGATTATTTACATAAGTGTCATCGCGATTTACCTTTCGCGGCAGAAAAATTTACTCCCCCAGGAGGTAAAACCCCAAAATTAATTGCAAACTTATATGATAAATTTAAGTATGTGATACATTACATCCATTTAAAAGAATGCATAAGGAACGGGCTCGTTTTGAAAAAAACTCACCGCGTACTTACTTTTAGGCAAGAAAACTTTTTACAAAAATACATTGACTTAAATACTCGATTACGTCAAGCCTCATCCTCGCCATTTGAAAAAAGTTTATTCAAACTGATGAATAATGCTATATTCGGGAAAACTATTGAAAATAGACGAAAACAGGTAAATATAAAATTAGTAACGGTATGGAATGAAAAAAATAACAAGACAAACAAACACCTTAGTGCCGAAAACTTGATTGCGAAACCTAACTTAAAAAATATTACAATATTTTCTGAAAACTTTGTTGGTATTCATTTGAGTCCGGAAAAAATAAATCTTGATAGGCCCATATATTTAGGTTTTACTGTTTTAGAGTATGCAAAACAGCATTTGTATAAATTTCACTATGACTATATCAAAAATAAATATAGAAATAAGGCAAGGCTCTGTTATACCGATACAGATAGTTTGCTTTATTTTATTAAAACTCCAGATGTATATCATGATATTAAAGAAGACATATCAAAATTTGACACTAGTAATTTTGATGTTAAAAACAGACATGATATGCCTAGAGTCAATGCACAAGTTCCAGGCCTATTCAAAGATGAGCTGGGGGGTGATATTATTACTGAATTCACAGGACTTAGAGCCAAACTTTACTGCATAAACAGTTTGCACGGAGAAATTAAGAAAGCTAAGGGTGTAACCAAGCCCGTTACAAAGCGATTACGATTGTATAATTATAATAAAGCTTTACTGAGTGACAGTACATTCAAATGCAAAATGAACACTATTAAATCTATTAAACATGTATTGTACTCTCAAGAGACAGATAAAATAGTTATTAATAAAAATGATGACAAGAGACAGATATTATTAAACCAAGTAGATACGTTACCATGGGGGCATTGTGATACAATATTTTAACTAACATATTATAATAAACATAATTACATGTCATGATTCCTTTGAAACTGTTTTATTATGAGAATGACATTAATAATAAGTAATTTAAGTTTAAAAACTGTTAATGTAATTTAGTATTAGTGCCATTTGTTGTAATGAAAGTGACATTTGAATAAAGTATCTTCAAAATTAAAATAATGTTTTTTATTCCTAATATGGCCTTGCACTTGTTTTCATTACTTACACTTACTGTTTGAGAACAGTTCTACGGGTAATTTAGGCAAATAAAACACACACACACAGTATGTATAATAAATTGTAACTTTATTGAACTTCACATATAATTAAACATGATCTTATAATTACACTACACTTAAAGTCTGTATGTAGCTGAACTTAATTTTTTAACTATTTTACCGACGAGATATTCTGTTTCATCCATAATTTCATCGTAATTGTCCTTGACTTGATACTGAACATTCACACAAGCACTATCACTGTGGTCAACACTATTGTCACTTAAATCATAAACAGATATTTTTATTAAATGGTGTGCTTTTCCTGGCTCCTTGCGAATAACAAAAGATGAAGAAGGTGTATCTAATAGTTTGGATAAGGTAATTTTAGAATTTAATTTCGACTTCTTGTTTTTTCCTTTTATTGATCTTTCTTGAGTATCTTTGACTTTATCCTGAGGGTTTTCCAGGAACTCAGTTTGTTCGATATTATTCCCAGTTAGTTCTTTTGTTAAATAGAATGACTTTATAACATCATCCACAATATCAAGACCTTCCATTTTCTGAAATTAAAACATGTTACAATTAATTTATATTTTATGATATTAAATTAATAAATAAGTATCAATATTCTTGGAAAAATATTAATTAAGTAGTTACTTACGATTGTAAATAATAAGGTAATTAATTAAGAATAAAAACACGCTGTTCAACTCAGTTGATGATGTGAGTGTGTCGATGAGTGAGTCGTAGATTTCTCATTTAAGCCCGCTTTATATAACATCGGTCGAAACCCATCTCAACCAATCCAATGCATATCTATGACAGTGCCTATATTTTATTGTATAAATGCGTATGTAAGGCAGAAATTAAATTAATATACACGATGAAGTTGATCAAACAACCCACATCTCTAAACGTTAATAATATAAAACTTGATGACTCTGCTCCCCAGATAAGACATAGTGTTCTATTACCTAATTCAATTCGCTGTATAATATGTGGCCCATCAAACTGTGGCAAAACGAATGTTATGATTAGTTTACTGCTTCATGAAAATGGCCTCAAATTTAAAAATCTTTATCTTTACTCTAAAACTTCTTTTCAACCAAAATACCGTTTCTTGACCGAAGTATTAAAAAGAGTGCCACAGATTAACTTTTACGACTTCAATGATGATAAAGATGTCATTTCTCCGAGTGAAGCTTTAACAAATTCTGTATTTATTTTTGATGATGTTGCGTGTGAAAATCAAGTAAATATCCGCAATTATTTTTGTATGGGTAGGCATAAACAAATAGATTGTTTCTATTTATCTCAAACCTATTCTAAAATTCCGAAGCAATTGTTACGTGATAATGTTAATTTTCTTATTATATTCAAACAAGATGATGTGAATTTGAAACATATTTATGAAGAGCATGTTAGTTCTGATTTACAATGGAAAGAGTTCAGAAATATTTGTCAAACTGTTTGGAGTAAGCCATATAATTTTCTAATTATTAATAAAGAATCTGCATTAAATAATGGAAGGTACAGACAGAATTTTGATATGTTTTTTAAATTTGAGTGACTGTTTATATGCACATATAAGTAATTAACATGCAAAATCATATTCAGTACAATTTTTACTTTAGCTGAACACAGTTGTTATATTATAACATGGAAAAAAATATTAAAATAGAATTAATGAAATCTGTAGACTCCATAAAGAATAAAATAAAACAGATGAAGGACCAGGAACACTCGATGAACTTGTCACTCGATAAAATGCTAAAATCTGTCACAGACCCCCTTAAAACTCTAGTTGACTCAAATATAACAATGGAAAAAATAAAACATTTGGAAAATACAACACTTACTAATTCCGAAGGTATTGAATTGGATGACATTAATACTAGCTCATCTACAAAGTTTGTGGACTGTTACGAACCAAAACATAATCGTACACAATTGGTTAAAGAATCTCCTGAAATGGTATTACCAGAAGATTTAGAAATTTCATTAAAGGGTCAGGATATCTTAGATGATATTTATGATGGTGTAAATATACCGTTTGGAATAAGAAGTGAAAACAAAACTTTATTGATGGGAAATTCAGTAGTATCATTTTCTAAAATTGACAGTTTGAATAATGAAAATATCATTTTGATTAAAATCGGTGATAAATCCTACAATTTAACTCCTGGCCTGAAAGAACTTTTACTTCGAAAAAAACCAGATTTAAAACTAATATCCAACAAAGATAAACTTGTCTACAAGGATATATTGTATTATACAAATGTTCATAAGAGAGACTTCAATCCTAGAGGTCAAATAAAAGGTGATAAAGGAATAAAATATCGTGAAATAATCAGACCATTATTTTCCGAAACGTCGAACGATAATATTCACACTAAACTGGGGGGATACTTGCCAATGTTAAAGAAATATAAAAAAAATACTGAGCTAGTATATTGGGATGACCCTAACGAATTAGTTGAGAGATTGAAACTATTAGTTGCTTCAAAAGATGCTGGCAATACAAACCATGATAATGAAATACTATCGATAATTGAAGAATTAAAAGAAGCTGACATAATTAAAGAATAAATAGTAGCAATAACATGGTTTTCATTCAGTATCATTGCTGGATTCACTACAGATGTTTATATACTGAGTTTTAAATATGAGTAAAGCCGATGTGGTAAACGAAATTCATAAAAATGCGAGGGTAAACTTTCCACGAAGACATGTTATTATGAAAGATATAGATGACCTTTGGCAAGCAGACTTAATTGATATGCAATCAATTTCCAAAGAAAATAAAAACTATAAATATATTCTTGCCGTTATTGATACATTTTCGAAATACGCCTGGGCCTTTCCTTTGAAAAGTAAGACCAAAGATGTTGTATGCAATTCTTTCAAGATTTTGTTGGATAATGGACGTGTTCCCAAAAATCTGCAAACGGATAATGGAACAGAATTTTATAATAACACATTTCAGAACCTTATGAAATCTTATTGTATAAACCATTATTCAACCTTCTCAACAAAAAAGGCATCAATAGTTGAGCGCTTTATTAGAACATTGAAATCGAAACTGTACAAGGAATTTAGTTTAAAAGGTAACTATAATTGGATAGATGATACCCTTAATAATGTTACCTATATATACAATCACACCTATCATCGAACAATTGATGAAATCCCGGCAAATGTAGATAATACTAATAAAACACGCATAATAAGGAGATATTTCAGGTTGGTAAAAGCCGATAATATAAAAAGCAAGTTTAAAGTGGGTGATTATGTACGTATCAGTAAATATAAAGGAACATTTGAAAAGGGGTATACTCCCAACTGGTCGACAGAAATATTTAAAATTCGAAAAATACAAAATACAACTCCTATTACCTACTTAATTGAAGATGCAATCAGAGGTCAACCCATTTTAGGTGCATTTTATGTGCAAGAGCTGCAAAAGACAAGACATCCCAATTTATATCTAGTCGAGAAAGTTCTTAGAAGTAAAGGAAATAGGGTTTTAGTAAAATGGTTAGGTTTGTCTTCATCTGAAAACAGTTGGATTGATAAATCGAATATTTATTAAGTGTTCAACTCATGATGCATCAGTTTATCGATGGGTATTGGAGAGAGCAGTCTTCTCAATTGGCTTATAAATAATTTACCAATTGAATTACATTTACCAGGATACAATTATTGCGGTCCTGGCACTAAATTAATTAAAAGGCTTAGACGTGGGGATAAAGGTGTTAATAAATTAGACGAATATTGCAAGCAACACGACATTGCCTATCACAAGTCTTCAAACTTAAAGGATCGCCACAAGGCAGATTTAGTTTTATTAAATATGGCTAAAAAGCGAGCACTTGCCTCAGATGCGAGTGTAGGGGAAAAATTGGCAGCGCGCTTAGTAAGTAGCGCTATGTCAACAAAAATTAAAACTGGTTTTGGCTTAAAAAAAGATTGCAAAAACTATTCACCTAAAATTAAACCTGGAAAAGGGTTGAAAAATAAATTTAAAAATGTTATTAACAAAACGAAGAGACACATGAAAAAATTAAAACCGAAATGCAAGAAAGTGGCAATAGAATTAGCTATGGCTGCTGTCAGAGAATTAGCTGATGATTCGTCTATAAAACTTCCTCGTGTTATTCCTATACCAAAAACTGGTGGAGTATTGCCTTTGATTCCGATTTTTGCGGGATTATCGGCTGCAGGGGCATTAGCAGGCGGTGCAGCTGGTATTGCTAAAACCATAAATGAATTCAAGATGGCTAAAAAGTTATTGACTGAATCGAGGAGACACAATGAAAAGATGGAAGCTCTCTGCATCGGAAAAGGACTACACCTTAAACCGCATAAAGCTGGGCTCGGAATTTTTGTATCGAAAGAAAAAAACTAAGATATCGGCTACCCAAACGAGCCTTGAGTAATTTAGACATTTTGAAGTATGGAAATAATATTCCGTATTTTAGAGGTGTCTTTATGAGAGATGAGCTCCCTAAATACCCTTTTAAAAAAGAATGTGGAGTTATAAATTTAGATAGCTCTAAAAATCCTGGTTCTCATTGGGTAGCCTATGCAAAATACAATGATTATATTGAGTATTTTGATAGTTACGGAAATCTTAAGCCTCCAAAAGAATTTATAAAATACTTGGGATCCAAAATTCACTATAATTATGATAATATTCAGCGTGATCACCCTTTTAATTGCGGACATCTTTGTTTAAACTTTTTGAATAAGTTTTGGTGTAGTGAAGGAATAAAATAAACAGAATCTTCTGAAAGAGGTCAGTATAGGAGCATGTCTACTACGGTTACCATCTCTGGGAATAAATCGGAATTGGTTTCATACTTTCAACCACCACTGTATTTGTCAGATCAATACGAGTGCGGTTTGATATACTTTTCAGTATTAAAATCAAGACCAAATATTCCCATTATCAGCAAAGGTCTGTCCGTAATCAGAATCGAATGTGATCTTGTTCACGGTTCATACTGCAACGGATTACCAACTCATTTTATTCATGAATTTGTGTCAGATACTGCTCCAAGTCATCAGTGTCTGGAAATACCACAAAATGTTATTTACTTTCCAGTAAACAAAAATATAATTTCATCGGTATCTGTTAAAATTGTAGATCAATTTGGTCACTGTATTAACTTTGGAGCGGGACAAGTTCAGTTACGTCTTCATTTAAGAAAAACAAAATGATAGTATATTATAAAAACACTCAAGCAAGTGAAAAACGTCTTAGTTCTTCTGCGATTGCTAAGGTGCAAAGACGCAAGAAAAAAGTTAAGAAATTGACAAAAGCAAATAAAGATTTTCTTAAAGCCCTAGGCTTTAAAGTATGAATATACTACAGATTACTGAATCACCGCACTTCGACACTTCGATCGAAAGTTATGAAGTCCATTCATACAATCCCTACAATAGCAGCTTTAGAGAAAACGATGAAATCAGAATTCCCATCCACCAGCAAGACATATATGTGCTACCATCAGCCAGTTCAATTTACATCGAAGGTCAAGCGAAGCTCTTCGGTAAAGATGGGAATCCAATCAAAAAAACTGTTACGTTCACTAATAACCCTGTTATGTATTTGTTTCAAGACATCAGATACGAAATGAATGGTATTGAAATAGATCGCATTAAAAATTCTGGAATAACGTCGACAATAAAATCATACATCTCATTAAATGAAGCAGAAAATAAACTTGCTGCTCTATGGGGTTGGGGTTTAGGGGGATTTCAATGTGATGGATATTTTAGTGCTGTGATACCATTAAATAGGGTTTTAGGGTTTGCAGAGGATTACAATAAAATAGTGATAAATTGCAAACATGAACTTATATTGAACAGAAGTAACACTAACTTAAATAGCCTTATCCTTACTGATGATATTGCTCATTTTCAAATAGATATACAAAGAGTCCAGTGGAGGGTGCCACACATAAAAGTATCAGACCGAGAACGACTGACACTTTTAAAACATTTAGAAAGAGATAAACCTATTCAGATGGCATTCAGAAATTGGGATTTATATGAGTATCCGTTACTACCTAAAACCACAAAGCATTCTTGGTCAGTTAAAACTACTTCACAATTGGAAAAACCCAGATATGTAATTTTTTGTTTACAAACTAATCGAAAAAATAATAAAACTAAAGACAGTTCACTATTCGATCATTGTGAAGTAACAAACGTTACGCTCTTTTTGAATTCACAATATTATCCATATGAACCATTAGGTTTAAAGTTTTCTGAGAACAAATATAGTATATTATACGAAATGTTTGTGAAATTTCGTCAGTCGTATTACAACTGTCCAGTAGACCCGTTGCTTGATCTAAAACAGTTCAAAGAACAAGCCCCTCTTTTTATCTTAGACTGCTCTAGACAAAACGATAGCCTAAAAACAGGTCCAGTGGACGTGAGGTTGGAAATTGAATGTTCTACAGAAATACCAGATAAGACGACTGCATATTGTTTGATTATAAACGATCGACTTGTGGAATACAAACCTCTCAGCAACATTGTGCGCAGGTTATCATGATTGCTATTGTGGATATTCAAGGCTTCAAAACAGAAACAAATGAATTTATAATAAAAGAAATCGCTATATTGTATAATAAAACATTACAAGTGTTATTAATTAAGCCACCATTCCCATTTGAAAAATTAACGAAACAAGAAAAAAAACAAGTTAGTTGGATTGAACGTAACAGAAAGATACATTGGCGCGAAGGATTTGTAGCCTATTCTAATTATCAGAATTTGGTTATAGATATTTTAAGAGATAAATGTATCTACGTCAAAGGCTCAGAAAAAGTGTTGTGGTTAAAGCATATTTTAGAAAATAGTAATTGTAATGTATTCAATTTAGAAGATAAAGGTTGTTCTAGTTTGTTAAGTTTATACAATGAATATAAATATTCTCAAGATTTATATAACTGTATTTATCATGACTCTGTATGTGCTTTAAAAAATGTATTGTGTTTAAATAAGTGGTGCTTTGATAATAAAATTCTAAAATAAATATTTTCTTGTTTTATTTCTTTATTTAGGTAAAACGCATCTTAGAGTTTTTTATCCCCACCGCTGTCCGGTCTTTATAAGTTGTTGACAAAAGCTGGACGATATCATTATACGTTTATAATTGAATTAGAAAGTAAATACCTAGAACATGTCTCTAAATGAATACAAACCTCGATATGACATGTATAACACGTTTAAAATGCGTGAATTTTCATATAATTATTACTGGAGTACGTTTAATAAAAATAAAAGATTAGTGAGGGAAATGGCTGACGCGGGATTCTTTTATTATGGGAATAGTATAAATGATATTGTAGCATGTTTCTCATGTGGAGGTGTTATCGAAGATTGGGAGATTTATGATGATCCTTGGATGCAACATGCCATACATTATCCTGAGTGTTTTTATTTGAACGCTGTGAAAGGAAAGGAGTATATAAATAAATACGCATATGCGTATTTAATTACATCACAGCATTAAACTCTTGCCATTGTAGTGTGATGGTTCGATCATAATCAACGCTTGCTTTATCATGAGAGAGAGAAAGAGAGAATAAATTAATATTATTCACATTATGCCCCATTCGTCGAAATTTGATTTGGAAGGCATTTCTAAACTTATTTTCAAGAATGCTAGTGGCGAGATTCTATTTACTCAAGACATGGCTGGCCAGAAAATAATGGACACCAATACGTCAAAACTTCAGGACAATACAAACAAGACAGAGCAAAACTCAACAAAATCTACATTTGAAAACACGCGATATCTCACACTCAAGAGTGGTCACAATGAGCTCCTTACATTTGTTTTAGAAAGCGATTCAAGTTCGCCCAACCGAAAACAATGTCTGAAGCCTATGCAATTATGGAAAATGTCTATGATGAAATGTCAACTGTGGATCAAGAAATCAAATGTTTTGTAATAGATTATTTATTCTTCTCATGTTTTTTTTGAATAAACGGAATAATATCATTTTGAATAGTTTTTTTTTAAATAGATGAATGGCGTTTTTATTGAATAGATGAATAGGGTTTGAATAGATGAGTGCGGATTTTATTGATTAGATAAATGGGGGGTTTGAATAGATGAATAGGGTTTTTATTGAATAGATAAATGGGGTTTGAATAGATGAATGAGGTTTTTATTGAATAGATAAATGGGGTTTGAATAGATGAATGGAGTTTTTATTGAATAGATAAATAGGGTTTGAATAGATGAATAGAGTTTTTATTGAATAGATAAATGGATTACCACCATTTATCACCTACTAACAGTATTTTTTTTTCTGGATAAAAGGTACCTTATGTCCGTTTCTGTACACCTGACAACGTATATCCAAAATTTCATGATGATCGGTTCAGTGGTTTAGGCGTGAAAGGTAACAAACAAACAAACTTACATTCGCATTTATAATATTAGTTAGGATTCTTCAATTTCATTCTCACTTTCAGCTACCGCACCGCATACTTCGAAGACATGCCATGGATAGGGACCTTCCAATACCGCTTCAACGGGTTCCGGCACCAGCCAGCAGACCATTACCTGCGTTCTTTCTACCTTGAGGAATCCAAAAACGGAAAGAAATGGTTCAAACCGCGATCTAAATATTGCGTGGGAGATACGCCACAGTTCCAGCTAATGATGAACATAACTGATCAGGTACAACCGGCATGTATTTTATCAAACCGTGGATGGGTGACCATCTTTACATACCCCTCCGTGCCTCGGAAAGCACGTTAAGCCGTTGGTCCCGGTTGTCCTTTCTGGATCTTTGACAGTCGTTACGGGCTGTCAGAAGCCCGAAAGTCTGACAAACAGCCTCACAAAGGTGTATGGTATTACCCAGTTACTGGGTTGTGGAGGTCAGATAGGCAGTCGCTCCATGCTTTTCTAGGCACAGAGGGGTCTCGGTAAGTAACGGATGTTCATCCATTCACGAACCGACCTCGGCAATCGTAGGTTAGCCAAGAGTCGTGCTGCTGTCATTATTAATAACTATATTATACTAGCAGTGCCTCGCGGTTTCACCCGCTTATGTGTCAATCCCGTGGGAAGATCGGGATAAAAACTACCCTATGTCCTTCCCCGGTATGCAATCTATCTCTTTGCCAAATTTTATCGAAATCCGTTCAGTGGTTTAGGCGTGAAAAGGTAACAGACAGACAGACAGTTACTTTCGAATTTATAATATTAGTATCGATTAACTTTTCTATTTTTAAGCGCGCTTTACTTGTGTTCAAACACGCTGTGAATGTGTAAGCGCAGGAGCTCTCGATACCGTCCGAGACAATGGCGAAGTTGAAAGTGTGTGTGTGTGTGTGGGGGTGTGAGGGTGTGTGTGTGGGGGTGTGGAGGTGTGTGTGGGGGTGTGGGGGTGTGGGGATGTGTGTTTGGTCAATCCCTAGCATCAGTGGGATGACACTGACAGCTCACTCCACGCAAGTTTTCACGGTGAGATTTTTACAGAATCGACATGCTGTTCCCAATTTACCTACTGGGTTCGGCGAATAATGTATTTTACTTCTATACTTCTCAATAAGTCGTCATTTCTGTAGTCGACCCCTTGACCACATCAAAAAATATCATCGAAAGTATTTTTTTTGTTTGATCGTGCATAGACATCGATATCGTTATCGATACAAACACGCTGTGAATGTGTGCGTGAAGACGAGTAGCCCCAGCACACATACACAAACACACACACACCTCCACACCCCCCCCACACACACACACCCACACCCACTCACACACTCACAAACGTTCGCCTTTATAATATTAGTGTGATGATCAATAGAATTAGCATAAAACATATGATTAAAATCTCTCTGACTGACTTTGTCTCTAACTCTGTCTCTGTCACCTCTGACCTAGACTAGAGTCAAGAGCAAACCCATCTCAAAAAAAAATCCCTACATTTTTGACAACTTTTTGACATTGATGCAGATTTTGAAAGTTATTGATTACGCAAATTGGCCTTCAGGGTGCATCATCGACACGAAGACTTTTTACCATTAGTGTGACACGAAGATTAGAAGATTTTTAAACTGACATTTCAAGTTTAACCACACAAACTACGGTCATTGACCAAAAAAGATATCAATCAAATCTTTTTTTTTTGTTTTTATAATGTTAAGATGACGATACCTATATACGTCTGCGGAGTTTCTTTGACTGATTTAATTTGACCCTGTAGATAATTTTTATGAAGATTTTATTATAAGATTTTTATATGGAGCTTGGCATACCTACCTGTCCGCCATTTTGTTTTTTTTTTTTAAATGGCGGCCACGCATGAATTATATACTTACCTATAAATCGATAGCCACTAAGCGTTTTCAAATGTCTCTTATAATGCGCACAGCAAAAGAGTGGAACTCTACCTGCGTCTGTGTTTCCGAGCGCATATAACCCGAATCTCTTCAAAGTAAGAGTGAACAGGCTTCTTCTGGGTAAGCTCACTCCATCGTCGACTTTGTCTCTGTCACCTCTGACCTAGACTAGAGTCAAGAGCAAACCCATTTCAAAAAAAAAAAAGCCGACATCAATGCAAACAAAACATAATAGGACTGAAATAATCACAGATTGAAATAATTACTCTGAATGTTTAAAATAATCAAATATCTATGAATAAGATATAAGCAAGTTAAAAAAATATGGATGTTGAATCAAACGCAGTAAGATATTTTATGGCCGTTTAATTTTAGTTGCAAAACACCATAATAATTTTGTGGGAAAGGGGCGTGCGGCTCGCATAGGGCTCGAATTTGTACTAATGTGTTCCGCAGTTCCACTGATGTTGGCTATACCTTTCTCGCTCACACATTCACAGATACATAAAGAAATATGGCCGGCATATCGCGCCGATTACAGATGTCATGTGATCAACTTTGAACGTTAATGTCTCGGAAACATGACACTTTGCGGGGCGCGTTACCTCTTAGTACGTTTTCTGTTTGCATTCATGTCAGCTATCGATTTATATAGGTATCATACGTGGCCGCCATTATGTAAAAAAAAAAATAAAAATGGCGGACAGGTAGGTATGCCACGGATCTTCAAAGTCCTTTGTGTTGTGACTCTGACTTTTGCTTTAACAGTTCCTCCGTCTGGATGGCAAGCGGTTTTGTTTTACATTCGTGGCTGACATCACCCATGACGACAGCATGATATCGGTCGCAGATGATGCAATGGTGAACCTCCTTCGGACCCTGGAGCAGAAGAACGTCTTCGAAGACACACTCCTCATCGTCTTTGGAGACCACGGACCAAGGTAAGGTAAAGATTAAAATGAAAAAAGATAAAGAAAAGCAGTAGTTCGATCACAGACAACGTTATGACATTATCAATTACGATTTACATTTATACAGGGTTACTGATAAATTGGTAATCACGAAAAATCTGCTGTTCCTTACTTATGTTCGTATAACTCGTCAAAATTAGGGAACAGCAGATTTTTTTTTTTCGCGATTTCAGGTTTGGTCCCCTAATAAAAGTTGTTCATAATGATGAGTACGATGACCTCTTAAGAGGTTGTGAATGTTTTACCAATAACCCTGTATACAAGCTTCCGCCCGCGACTACGTTCTCGTGTTTCTTGTTTTTTTTTTTCTTGAAGTGCAAAATTAATTTTTCAAATCTGACCTGTAGTAATCTGAGCACGTTCAAACAAACAAACAAACTCTTCAACTTTATTATTAGTATAGATAGATAATTTTTGCGTGAGGTGTATATAAAAAAAGTAAAAAGGTGTATACAAAATATTTATTTCATCTCAAATATTGTATCACATAAATGGAGGCAGCGCCAGTAAATAACAATAGTATGTGTGTCAGAATTGACTCACTTCACTATCTGAACAATAATAAGGCTCTAAAATAGAGGATTTAAAGAAAAAATGTAATTAAATATTAACATCGACTTCACGTGTTACTCCCAACCCTAAAACCAGTGACAAGACCTCTGTCGAGGAACACAGACCCATAGCTATCTTATCGACCATTGCAATGGTCTTTGAACATATTCTTCACACTGTTATCTGTAAACAAACCAATATGTATCTTTCTGATGCTCAACATGGTTTTCGACCTGGTCGCTCCGTGAACTCAAACCTAGTGATTCATGTTGACTTCATATCCAGTAACCTGGAATCCGGTAGGCAGGTCGACACTCTGTATTTTGATTTCCGGAAGGCGTTCGACAAAGTGGACAACGATGTGCTTTTGGCAAAGTTACGGGCTATGGGCTTCTCATCCGGCCTTCTTAACTTCTTCGCCGACTACCTACGGGATCGCAAACAGTTCGTCCGGCACGGCTGCTTTGAGTCGAAAGTCTTATTACACTCGCTCGGGCGTGAGTCAGGGATCCGTATTGGGGCCGCCTCTGTTTCTGATCATGATCAATGACCTAATTTGTAAGATTCGATCCGCAAAATGTCTTCTATATGCCGACGTTCTAAAACTATCTGCGCAGATCAGAACAGAGGTGGATTGCGAACTCCTACAAAAAGATATCGATACCGTCTATGAGTGGAGCATTGCGAAAAAGTTGTTGTTTAATATTGGTAAATACAGCGTTATGACTTATGGTCGAGGGTTAAGACCAATAAAATACAATTGTACTTTGAGGGGTACAGTGATCACTCGTGTCACCAGCGTTAAGGACATAGGAGTGACTTTCGACCGCAGTCTGACATTTAGAGACCACGTGTCTGCCCTTGCAAAGGAATCCTTCAGGCGTCTGGGATTTGTCTTGTGGAACGCTCGTGACTTTCGCAATCCCAGTATTATTAAACTTCTTTATACCACTTTGGTTCGGAGTAAACTCGAGTCCAGCGCCTGTGTCTGGCATCCACATACCGCGTCTCAGCCACTGATGCTTGAGAAAGTTTAGAAAACCTTCCTGAGATTTTTTATCAAAGGATGTACCATTACTTTCCATTCATGTACCCAACGAATTATCTTCTGGGGGTATTGATTCAATTCGTTGGAGGTAAGAAGGGGCTTTTATCAGCTCTTGATTGCCTGTAAAACCCTAAGCGGTCGTATTGACTGCCCTGAGCTCCACGGACTTTTCTGCCGCCTGTTTGTGCCCGACAAATACCTTGGGCACCGTCAAAGCCGCCGTCATAATCTGTTCGCACTACCGCTATCTAGATCTGTTGCTAGAGCCGAATCCCCAGTATGTCGAACCCTAAGGATGCTAAACGCCCTCCTGACTGCCGACCCTGAATGTGATGTGTTTGCTGATGAATGGAAGAAAATAATGCGTGCATGTCTGGTGTTCTGTGAGAGACGATATGCGAGGGTGTCCACCGTTACATGCTAGTTTATGTTACTTTGTGATGTGTTTAATTGATTTAGCCATTTACTCAAATAATTACAAAAATAATTTACAAAAATAATAATTTTATCCACGAATTGTATATGTTTGAATTTAATTTTTGTATTGTTTGTTATTTGAATGCTTATTTTATTATGTAATTGGACCTGTGCCGTTTTAATTAACTATAAATAAATAAATAAATAAACATTCTTCAACAGGTTTACAAAAGTCCGGGACACACTGCAGGGTAAATTGGAGGAGCGTCTACCTTTAATGAGCATTCGTTTACCGGAAAAGTTTAAAAGAATGCGTCCAAATGCGCAAGCGCAACTAGAAGCTAACGCCGAGATTCTGACCACGCCCCACGATATTCATGCTACTATATTGGACGTACTCGATTGGTCAGAGTATATGAACCCTTTCAAAGTGACCGGAGCTGATTTCCCGAGAGCTATGACGTTGTTGGAACCGGTAAGCGTTTTTTATTTGATGGTTAAGCAACACTTGCTGAGGTCGGTCAGTGGATGGGTGACCATCCAATACATATCGAGACCCCTTCGTACCCTATCAGAACCTATCAGAATACCAGCGCTGCGGTATTTATTTTTTAAATATCGAAGCATTATGCTGAGGTAAGAGCTTTTTTGGCCTCGTACAGGTCTTTGGTTTATTTATTTTTTTGGTTGTTTTTAATGTAAGATTATTAGTTTTAAATGTCCCTTTTTTACTGTCTGTATTTCCTGTGCGTGTCCCAAATTTTTTTCTTTAAAAAAAGCACGTTAAGCCGGTTGGTCCCGGCTTCCATTTGTAGATCTTTGATAGTCGTTACGGGTAGTCAGAAAGTCCCGAAAGTCTGACATCCAGTCTTACCGAGGGGTGTCGTATTTCCCAGTTACTAGGTTGTACTTGTCAGATAGACAGTCGCTCCATGTAAAATACTGGTATTCAGCTGCATCCGGTAAGACTGGAAGCCGACTACAACAAATGTAGTTGGGAAAAGGCTAGGCAAATTGATACAGCTTATATTTGGAGCCGCCGCGTTGTTGTGTGACATTACAATATTGCCATGCATTTGAGACATTCGATCTTCAGAAACGGTACTATTACAATAATGCCGTTTCTGAAGATCGAATGTTGAGTAGTTAGGTAACCTATCTCTTTTGATTTATAACTTATAATATCATTGACCTTTATTAAAACTTTTCAGATTCCTAAGAACAGGTCGTGTAGTGAAGCGGGTATCGAACCCCATTGGTGTGCATGTGTGAATTGGAAGAATGTGACGGATAGCGAAATGGTTCGCAAGACTGTTGACGCCTTTGTCAATTACATCAATCACCTGACGGAAAGTCAAAGGTATTTTTTTACTAAAGTTGTCAAAAAATAATAGGCCCGTTTTGACATTTGTCATCGCGACGTAGCTAGTGAAGTAACCATACGACTCGGTACTCGATACTCACGGTAAATCGATTCAAGTTTGTATGAGTATTTGATCGATTTGAGTATGTATTGTAAAGTGATATTAATCTTTTTTTCGAGTCCAAATCTCTATCTTTAAATCAATGTCCAAAATAGAACAGCCAAGGTTAACGTGATAGTAAACAGAAATAGTCCAAAAGCAATGTCGTGCCGCTTGGTCAGAGACAAGCCATTCTACAGAAACCAGCGTCGGCAATTCAAAACTTTATTTACGGCTTTGAGCGCCAAGCTCATTCTTTTCAGTAAAGATCACTGCACAATATTTAATTACTATTTTAATCGAATGAAGCTTGGGAAATTCGGTAATTAATTGGTTACAACACTAGTATTTAAAAAAAAAAAGACTGAGAACGTAACTGTTTTTGAGACGTTTCGTAATAATTATAAATTGCATGCTACTTTATAGTAAGCGCAAAAAGAATACTCGCAATATATTCCATCATACTAATTAACGCGCCAAAAAAATGTATGTATTTTTTTAAACACTTTATGCAATTAATTATTATTTGATTGTTTCTTTCAGTTTCGTACCAAGTTACATTCTACGGTCTTTCTCAAATGTCAAAACGGGCCTATTATTTTTTGACAACTTTAGCGTGATTTTTTCAATTCATATGTAGTTTCTAAGTAAGCATATATACATCCCAAGACCCCTCCGTGCCAAAAGCACGTTAAGCTGTCATTCGTGGATCTTTGACAGTCGTTACGGGTAGTCAGAAGCCCGAAAATCTGACAACCAGCCTTAACAAATTGTATCATATTACCCAGTAACTGGGTGGAGGTCGGATAGACTGTCGGTCCATGTAAAATACTGGTATTCAGCTGCATCCGGTTAGACTGGAAGCCGACTCCAACATAGTTTGGAAAAGGCTAGGCAGATGATGATTATTAATTATTGAAATATTGAAAACAAACTAGGAAGCGCTGACAGAGAAAAATTCGTTAACACGTTGAACGCCAGACAGCAGACACAATAGAAAATCTATTGTTCGCGGTCACCGGTGACCGCGTTGGCAGTCAAAGCCTTAAGAAACACATTATTATAGCGGGCGTGCGAATCGTTCGGAATCAACGAGGCTTATGTTCATATTCTAATAGTTCTAATAGTCTCCGAGTAAAATGGCTGTGTACCATCCAGACAGACGACTAGACGGCCATGACGAAATCATAAGGGTTCCGTTATTGCCATTTGTCTGCGGAACTCTAAAAAGAAAAGTGCCTAAGAGCGATGACACACGGGCGTTGCCAATGAGTTGCGTCGACGCTGCGCCCCCTGAGCGGTGACGCTCCGTAGTTCTACATACAAATTTGAGCGTCATTCCACACGGTGCGGTAAACCAGACTTACTGCATCATACCATCCGCACTTCCACGAGTCGTACTCAGCGATTCTCCTCCACTTTTATTATGCGCTCAGCCAAATTGTGGAACTCTCTGCCGGCATCTGTGTTCCCTCCCACATTTAACCCGTCTGCCTTCAAAGCAAGAGTGAACAGGCATCTTCTGGGCACGCTCGTTCCATTATAGACGTCATCTATCGCTTACCATCAGGCGTGATCGGGGTCGAGAGCGGGCCCATTTAGTAATAAAAAAAAAACACGACGTGCGGCGACGGAACGCGTGCGCATCGAACAAGGAGCCAGCGAGACGGAGGAGGGTGGGGGGGAGCGACAACGGAGCGCAGCGCAGTATTTTTTAGAATATCGTAGCTGGACGTCGACGTCGTGAAGGTACGACGTTGGGCGAGGCCACAACACTGCGTTGCGGCGTCGCATCGTAAAAATCTACGACGCATTGTATTTACGACGCATTGTGCTGTGACGTCGTTTTTGCGATACGACGCCGCAACGCAGTGTTGTGGCCTCGCCCGTTGGGATAAGCTGCGTTGCGTTGCGACATCGCAGCGCTTGTGTGGCACTCATTGCGTCGAAATCGCTGCGCTGCGACGACGCAACGCATTGATAACGCCCTAATGGCATCGCTCTTAACTGTTCTATTGAAATAGAAGTTTAGAATTTTTTTTACATTAATTTATTTAAATTTCAGGTCGAAATGCGTCCCGCGAACGCTGACCCAAATCCAATGGGTGATGAGTCAGCGACCGAACAGCAAAATGCTCTCCTTCGTCTCGAATAAAGACAGCGACGGCTACCTCGGCAAATTCGGAGCCAACACCAAAATATCTAAAGAAAACTATCAGCTAAAGGTATGTGATACTTATGGGAGCAGTGGTGGTTCAGTACAGCAGTGCTGGCCCAGTAGAGCTGTGCTGGCCCAGTAGAGCTGTGCTGGCCCAGTAGAGCTGTGCTGGCCCAGTAGAGCAGTGCTGGCCCAGTAGAGCAGTGCTGGCCCAGTAGAGCAGTGCTGGCCCAGTAGAGCAGTGCTAGCCCAGTGCTAACGGCCGCGACTTACGAATTGTAGGTCGTAGGTTCGAACCCAGACAGGCGCTTTAGTTTGTGTTAATAATTTCATCATCACTGCTCTCAAAACGGTGAAGGAAAACATCGTGAAGATACTGGCATGTCCTAGAACAAAAAAAATGTAAGACATGTGACATCTACCAACCCGCACTGGGCCCGCGTGTTGTGTTACAGCGCACTCCCTCTCACAGTGACAGGGAGGAGGCTGCAGTCCCAGCAGTGGGACGTTATAGGCTCATTATGTGATACTTAAACAGGGTGACAAGGACATCGACATGCAACCTGTAACCTCGGATTCAGTACAGACGCCAGCACATCAAGCTACTTCAATCTGTCAATTTTTTTAAAATAGATTTTCAACTTTATCGCTAAAGCATAAGGTTCAAAGTTGATTGGGAAAATTTTACAGTTTCGGGTAGCTTGATGTGCTGGCGTCTGTACATGATTCTAGACTCTCTAGAGTAGAAAAATTTGTCGGTTATCAAAAAAAATGAATGCGCCTCTGTTTGGAGCAGTGACTTACAAGTTGTAGGTTGTATGCGCTTTACTTTGTGGAACTGTCCCGTTGGTCTCGTGGTTGCAAGCGCGAGTGCTGAGCGTGGGGTCCTGGGTTCGATTCCCGGGTCGGACAATGTGTTATTGGGTTTTCTATTAGGAAGGTCTTAGTAACAGTCCGGAGTTTGGAAATTGGCGGTTTAAGATCCCGTGCCCCGGTGCGCACGTGTCGCCGTTGGTCTTGCGCCTGATCTCTCCCCGGTCGTGTCGGATTGCCGTCCCATCGGACTATGAGAGTAAAGGAACAGAGAGTGCACCTCTGTTTACGCACACACTTGTGCACTATAATATCTCCTGCGTACCTGGCTAATCTCCATTGAGATTGGCCACCGTGACCTAAATCGGTCGGGAGGCTATTATTATTAATGTTTTTTTTTTTCAGGTGGTAGTCGGTCCTGGTCACGGTATTTATGAAGCCTCCATGACGTACCTGAAAAATGAGGATAAATTCTTGATCAATACGAGGGATATATCTAGAACTAATGCGTAAGTATTACATACTCTTCATTTTTCGGAACTTATCCCAAATTATTTGGACTTGGCGCATCATGAGCTTTTTCTTCCATACCTCTCTATATACAACATTATTTTTAGTATGCGAAACACGTCTAGTATTTTTATGTAAAGAATCTATGTACAAAATTTCAAATCTGTATCATGAGAAATCACAAAGTTATAAACTTGTTAAGTTACCTGTTTGTCCGCACAAAAACATGCTCACCCGCGCCGTCTTGCGCTCATTGATAATAGTACCTAGGTACCTAACCGTTCGGCGCGGAGATTGGATAACCTACTTAGTGTCGCTCGGTGTTCAACTTTTAACCTTTTTTAAATATTTTTGGGACAAAATATAACACGGGGTAAAAATTATTGGAATCGATTCAGTTACTTATTCTGAACAAACTAAATTCAGGTTTCGCATATACTAAAAATAACGTTGTATAAGGTGAATCTATTCATACACAAAATATTTTAAGAAAAACATCTCTTGGTGGTAAAGAAGCCATAGAAACGAAAACAAGTACATTATTAAAAAAAAAAAAAATACTTGACACATTATGTGTGTAAAGTATTATTTCACATCCATTACGTAGTATTTATTGTCTTTGATGTGGACTAAAGGTTTTATGCAAAATGTCTCGAGTAATTTAAAAATTATAATAATACTAGCTGCGCGGAAATGTCGGAAATTCCGTGGGAATATCGGAATAAAAAGTAGCCTATATGTTAATCCGGTTTATTCCCAGTCTCCCCCGCGGGGATTGCCACCGGAGGGGTGTCAACTACCACCATACAAAATTTTATCAAAATTGGTCCAGCCGTTTGAGCGTGAAGAAGTAAGACACATAAACACACACACACTCACAAACTTTCACCTCTATAATATTAGTGTGAAGTGTGATAAGTATAAAAAAAAATGTATTTCTGATTGTAAAGATTATAAATCTGTAAAGTCGTATTTGTTACGTTCGCGAACCATATTTTAATCAATATAAAACCTGACACTGGCCTGAAAATTGCAAAAAACGTAGAACATTAGAATTCGCAGGCTGCCATATAAATAACCTGGCTTCAAAATCAAATCATTTATTTGAAATAGGCACATTAAAGGCACTTTTGAACATCAAAAATTACAACAAAATAGAATTGATTCTATAGTCGCCCATTCCAAAAGGTAGTTTTCGTCCATAAGAAAACTACGGTGGAGTTAATTGAGTTGGAGTTTCTTGCCCATTCTTCTATGGAGAAGAATGGGCAAGAACCTCCACCGTTACTCTTTTAAACTGTTTTACAAGGTTTTGTATACATAATACTCGTGTCACAAAATGTAAAAAGAATTAAAAATGAAGCAATGACAGGTAAATCAACTATGTGATAGATACATGGTGCTCTCGTTTTTACAATTATTGTAAAATTAGATGATTTTCCTAGAATTTTAACAGGTGTGTGAGTTACTGTAGTCAGATTTTAAAAATCAATGTCATAAAAAAAATAAAAAATCATCATCATCTACCTAGCCTTTTCCCAACTATGTTGGGGTCGGCTTCCAGTCTAACCGGATGCAGCTGAATACCAGTATTTTACATGGAGCGACTGCCTATGTGACCTCCACAACCCAGTTACTGGGTAATACGATACCCCTTGGTAAGACTGGTTGTCAGACTTTCGGGCTTCTGACTACCCGTAACGACTGTCAAAGATCCACGAATGACAGCCGGGACCAACGGCTTATCGTGCTTTCCGAGACACGAAAGAAAAAAAAAAAAAAAAATAGGAACCGGTTTGATTTTGTCTAGACTCTAGATTGTCCTATGGAGCAGGACCAGCATGTTTCCAAGCATTCTTATATAATCCTCTAATTTGTAATATCCTTGTTTACAAAGTGTACGTTTAATATGAGTTATAATGGTCATTTTCTTTTGTATCCTAGGTATGGAAACGAGCCAAGCTGTATAAGTGCCACTCACCCACATCTGAACCCGTATTGCTATTGCAATGACTATGTTCCTTAAGCAGTTTAGCAATATTAGGGTAAGCAGAGGTGGAAGCCATACGGAAACGGATACAAAGTAGATAATGTAGCCTTAATAGATACCAAAAAACCCTGCTACTAGGATATTTTGACGCTCGAAAGCCGACACTGTTTGTAAGCATTTGTGCAATGGGGGCTATCGTTTTTGTGCTCACCAGTTGGAGAGTAAGGTGCTATCAGTACTTTTATTTGATACTAGCTGCGTTCCGCGGTTTCACCCGCATAAGTGTCGATCCCGTGGGAATATCGGGATAAAAAGTATCCTATGTGTTAATCCTGGTTATAAACTATCAGTGTGCCAAATTTCATCCAAATCCGTTCAGTAGTTTTGCGTGAAGAAGTAACAAACATACAAACACGCCTACAAACTTTCGCCTTATATTATTAGTGATGCTTTGGATACGTTTAAGTATCCAAAACTTCATACAGTTACTGTTTAATTTATTACATTTTAAAACTTTTAATACTTACATTATAACTAGCTACGCATCGCTGTTTTACCCGCTTAAATGTCGATCCCGTGGGAATATCGGGATAAAACGTAGCCTATATGTTAATCCAGAGTGTCAGCTACCTCCATACAAAATTTTATCAAAATTGGTCCAGCCGTTTGAGCGTGAAGAAGTAACAAACATATAAACACACACACAAACTTTCGCCTTTATAATATTAGTGTGATAAAACTAGTAATACTTAGATTATGATGTTCCTAAAATTTGCAAGTATGAAGCAGACAAATATCCTTCCTCCAAGTGCAACCAAGTTAGATTCTAAGTTATTACTTAAAATCTTAAGCCAATCTTTACAACTGAATAATTAGTAAAAAATTCTGAATAATTAGTAAAAATACGCGATAAAAATCCCGCAAACAGTGAATCATCATCTGCCTGGCCTTTTCCCAACTATGTTGGGGTCGGCTTCCAGTCTAACCGGATGCAGCTGAATACCACAACCCAATTACTGGGTAATACGATACCCCTTGGTAAGACTGGTTGTCAGACTTTCGGGCTTCTGACTACCCGTAACGACTGTCAAAGATACACGAATGACAGCCGGGACCAACGGCTTAACGTGCTTTCCGAGACACTGAGGGGTCTCGGTATGTACTGACGGTCACCCATCCACAGACCGTAGCTTAACCTGACCGATCAACCTGTGCGGCAGTTATTATTTAGCCACGGGCCCCTGTCCCACTGTTGAATGTTCAGTAATATTGGAATTTCTAGACCTTACTCGACACTAGCGCCTCTAGCGGCGAATGCAAGCGCGATATGCCCTCATTAAATGTAGTCCTATAGAAAATTCTTTGTGTGAAAGCGTTGTATATGCGTTTATACAACGCAATTAAACACGTGTTAATTATAACGTATATTTAGTTTACGTTACAGTTATTTTGTTACCAATATTATTAAGGTTCTTTTTATTTTCATAAAGATCTTTTTTAATGCACATTTTTGTTCTTTAAAATGCATTTTAATCTCGAATTAAGTATTTTCTTATTGTTACAATTCTGCCACACAACTCTGCGTGTAATTGTAAAATGGAGGATATAATTTCTGTAGTTTTTCAGATATCAAATGAAAAAAAAAAACTTACATTCTCATTAAATAAATAAAGAAAACTCATACTCTAAAAGAAGTTATAAAAATACTCACACCGTCTCAAGAATAAATCAAATAGTTATAATTAATAATGTTTAAAAAAAAATGTTCGTAACGCCTCATATCTGATATTCCAATTATATTTTTTATATTGTATCTTTCATAGATTCTAAGTTTGTGATCTAATTAGAATAAGTGTTTAATATGTTTAAGTTTAAAAATGTTATAAACTATCTCATAAGCCAACGTTCGGACGGACGTAAAAATATCGGGAACTAGATTTTCAACTCTCTTCGTCTTAAAACAAAACGAGATCTAATTGTCCTGAGAACCTTCGAACTTTATTCCGACAAACGTAAAGTTCTTAATGCAAAATTGACAACTGTGACTCGCGTTTAACGTCTGTTTTTGTAATAAGAACTTTAGCTTCGTTGGATTATAGTTCGAAATTTAAAAATGGCTGGATGGTTTAAACCTGAGTGTAAAGATAAATCTTGTTTTGTAATAAGGCCGTTTGTGTTTAACCTAGCGTTGAGAAAAGTCTCGGCGCTAAAAAAAAAAAAATACTTTATTTCAGACCTTGATCCATATGATGTTAGTAATACACACTACTTATAAGCTATGTTAGTAACAAAAGAAAAAAAAAAGCAGCGCGTGACAAAATATCGCCCCGGGAAATACACGCCCGTGCTTACCTGGTCTGTTTACTGTTTATCTGGCTTTCTTACTATAAAGGCAAGCGCACTAATAGCCGCATCGTCGAAATGCGATACAATGCGGCCTGCATCGCATCGCATTTCAATACAGTGATTCGATAATTCATACTACTTCTTCTTCTTCAAGAAAGAAGTAGAAGAAGAAAGAAGAATTCATACTAAACTAGCTTCCGCCCTCGGCTTCGCCCGCGAGGTATGTCGCTAAAAACTATCTTATGTCCTTCCCCGGGATGCAATCTATCTCTCTGCCAAATTTTATTGAAATCCGTTTAGTGGTTTAGGCGTGAAAAGGTAACACAGACAGACAGAGTTACTTTCGAATTTATAATATTAGTATGGATGTACGAAAATGTTGCAGGAGGATTTTTGCGTTAGGGCGCGTAGACATAGAACGTCCGTTTTTACAGCATCCTTTATAACGGATCTTATCTCATCTGTTTTTCTTTTTTACTGGATCCGGAATGCTGTATTGTGTGCGAACTCGCTCATACAACTACATGCGCCATCAAATAACGGACCTGTACAATGGATCGCTATGTGTACGCGCCCTTACGGCCCACTCCCACAGATACCTGTTTCCCAGCAATGGGAACGTGCACAGGTCGATCGACCGCAGTCTGATCGCACCTGGGTGTTACGACACCAATCGATCGATCTAGAGAAATTAGATTAGTCAACGTCGCACATACATAGATTTTAATGATTTAGACGGCCAAAAGTATTTTTTTTTAAATCAATATAATGGTAAGGTATCTATATAATTGGTGAGTCAACAGCTCTATGTACAATATAACATCCCCTCCCCCCGCCTTTGAAGCGCGGGAGTCGACTTTGATCAGTCGGAATTCGATAGTGAACAAGTGTGTACATGTCGGGTCTCGGCGCTCTCCTAAACTTATAACTTTCCAAAGTGCATTATTCATTTCAAGCTAATATTTTCGTTTTAACTGTGATGGATTGCGATAATACAGGTAAGAACAATTTGTTTTCGTTGCAGAAAAATTTAATTAACATTCTCTGTCATTCATTTTTATCACCACAAACATCACTCTGTCGAAAACTTATTTTTTTAGATATATTTAAATTCGAGTGCCTTTTTAATGTACTTATGAGTCCGTCCCTGTAATAATTTTCATTATATTATATAGTTCATATATGTAACTAACTAATTCCATAAGAAATAGCCGCGCAAAATCGCGCTTTTTTGAGCTAAGCCCTTTTGAAAGGCCCTTTATCAAATATAGGAAATATTGAGTGTGCGATATTTTGTATTAAAATTGTTTTTTATTTGTTTCAGGTCTACCTACTACCTCGGGTACTAAAGTAGTGACTCGTCAATACATATTTGACCAACTACAGAGTCAAAATTTACCAACTTTAAATGAAAAACTTGACTATTATGAGAATTGTCTCCTTATGCGCTATGGGCACAACAAAGAGGCTAAAGAAGACTTAAAAAAAAAATTTTCTTATGTAAAATCACAAATTAAGCAACGATGGGCAAAGGCAAATAAACACCAAGATGTTTTCCTGAAAATAAACCAATCATGGTTAGAGGGAACATTCGAGATTCCCATTGAATCAGCCTCCTCGCAAGGTCGACCACTCAAGTCTTTTGGCGAGCTAAGTGAGCGTAGTAAAAGAAGAAAAACGAAAGAAATAAGGGCCTCCGTAGGTGATGAAGTTATTGTTCACGCTGCTACATCTGTGTTGCAGACAACGGGGCATAGGACCGCCTCGAAAGTGCTCAAAGATATTACGAACTCACCAACACGGGCTGGTAAATATAGAAAAGCCTACAGTAGAGTTACCGACAACGATGAGGTACCTCAATTGACGCCTCTGCAAGCACTTAAGATGTTCGTTGAAGCTGATCTTACGAGAAGACAGTATGAGATAGTAAGGGCAACAAATCCACAACATTTCCCTTGCTATGATCTTGTTTTGAAAGCAAAACAAGAGTGCTATCCGCCGAAAGAATCCCTAAGAATTACGGCTACTTGCGCGGAAAGTAATCTACAGTGCCTAATGGATCTAACCGTAACACGATTATCAAAATACCTAGAAGATGTTCTAATCCGGCTTAACGAGCAAGAAAGGAAGTCGTTAATGATAATTTGCAAATGGGGTTGTGACGGTTCTCAGCAATCCAAATTTAAACAAAGTTACGATAATTAGACTGATTCCGATGCCAACATTTTTATGAGTTCCTTTGTGCCTTTGCGCATTGTTTGTGGAAAAGAAGGCAGTAAAATTGTTTGGCAGAATCCAACTCCTTCTTCGTCAAGGTTTTGCCGTCCGATTCGATTCCGATTTGTAAAAGAAACAACGGACATAACTAAAGAAGAGATAAAATATGTGCAGGAGTCCATTAACCAACTAAACAAAACAGTTGTTACGTTGAATGAAGAGGAGTTTTCGTTCGGGCACCGACTCAAAATGAGTATGATTGACGGAAAGGTGTGCAACGCAGCCACAGACACAAAGTCAACATCCCAGTGCTACATCTGTGGAGCTACTTCGAAAACCTTTAATGATCTCTCGAAGAAAAATAGTGTAAACCCTCAAGCTTTGGAATTCGGCTTGTCAGTATTACACGCCCGGATCCGCATTTTCGAAAGCATTATACACCTTTCGTATAAACTGCCAGTAAAAAAATACAGGGAAAGAAAAACTGAAGAAGACAAGGCATTAGAAGCCCAAAAGAAGTTGGAAATTCAGGAGAGGTTTCGAAACGAAACCGGTTTGCTCATTGACATGCCAAAGGCCAACTTTGGCAACACCAATGATGGCAACACAAGCCGGAGGTTTTTTGAAAACCCCGAATTGGCTTCAGACATCACAGGTATTAACTTTGAACTGATTTACAGATTCAAGGTTATTTTAGAAACTATTTCTAGTGGCCATAAAATTGATGCTGAAAAATATGATAAGTACGCGTACGACACAGCAAAATTGTACGTAGAACAGTATGGTTGGCACCCAATGACGCCTACTATGCACAAGATATTGGTACACGGAAGCCAAATCATAAAAAGTTCGCTGCTTCCAATTGGACAACTATCCGAAGAAGCTGCAGAAGCCCGGAACAAGCATTTCCGATCGTACCGGCTAAACTTTGCCAGAAAGTTTTCTAGGGAAGAATGTAACTTAGATGTATATTATAGGCTTTTGTTAAGTTCCGATCCCTTCATTAGTTGCTTGAGACAAATAAGAAAACCTTCACGTAACGCATTTCTACCTGAAACGATTAAACTTTTATTACCTGCTGACCCAAACACAGAGTCATTAGAGACATCTGGACCTGAAGATACCGATTTTTAATGTAATTTTATATTTAAAGAAAACTTGTTAAATTCTGTTTCCATTCATTTGTATTTTTTAGTGAATATAGGTCTGTTATATATTACTGTTCCTTATAACCTGACAAATATAAGTATGTTTTTATAAATATATACCTTTTCTTTATTTTAATTGAACTTAGAACTAAAATAACCCCAAAAATAATTTTGGCCGCCTAAATCGTTAAAATCTATGTATGTGCG